>CM049862.1:21463410-22663410 GCA_027422415.1 Schizothorax lantsangensis
AGTCTCTTCGTGCAGCAGATGTGCATTTTCCCTGCTGAAAACACCAGCATATGTTGTGTTTTGGATGCTGGTTTCTACCTGGGTTGCCATTGTTTGGTGTCCTTGCCTTACTTTTTAAAGTAGCTTAACTAGCAAGGTGCCATTTTTTTTTCAGCTAGGCTCACATAGCAGTGGCACAAGGTCTGAACTGCATTAAAGCTCATTCTGGTCAAGAATCACTCGGTTAGAGAGAAAAGCCAGTCTGATTTGACATGTTGAGAGACCAACCACAGTTTTTGTTGTTATTTATGTGCCATTTAAGGGTTGTTTGATTGGAAATCTATTTTGAACTAGTAAATTATACACCCAAACATCATTCAAAGTTTAAGGTCGATCAGGAAGATTTTTATTTTTTTTTGATAAGTCTGATATAATATAATCAGATATAATGCTTTGATACAATGCTTACTAAGGCTGCATTTTAAATACAGTAAATCATTGTAAATATTATTGTAATTTGATCGTTTTTTCCTGATGTAAACTATGGCAACAGTTTGGATGACAGTTACTGTATTGAAATGCAGAAAGCTGCACTTCTTATGTATGCCATATATCCATTTCAAAAGTACAAATTTACACATTGCTGTATGTGGGATATTGATTGAAAGAGACTGGATAGGATTCACAGTTACAATTTTACTAGTGGTCTGACACCAAAAAAACACACATTACAACGTTGTGATATAGAAAAGAAAATACAAAAATTAAAATTACATAGTCCATTGTCAGAATTTGTAACTCTTGTGTTGTCCTCTGTCTATATATGCTTTCCAATTGAAGGTTCATGGGATGCACCTTTGCGCTATTTCAGAGAACTGGTTTATCATTGGTTGATCTACTTTCTCTTTATTAGTCAAAGTCAAGATTCACTTGCACAATTCATGACAAATTTACAAAAAGTCTAATAGAAATAGACAACTAGATCAACCATTTTGCATGTAATGACTTGTATACAATGAACTAATGACTAGATGTTTTGAAGGGTAAGATTATTGCACAGAGAACTGTACAATACATTTTAAGCAACATGACATTAGCAACTGATAATGTAGGAAACTGCAGACAAATATGCATAATCAATTGCATGAATGTACCAAAACAATCGCAACTTGTTCAAAAGAATGAGAAACTGCTTTTATGATGTGCACAAGTGACTAGATGTGGAGGTGGGTAGTTTTAATCATTTCATTTCTGATTCGAGAAATGCACCAAAGCGACTGAGAAAAACTCTAAAATAACTGTTTTCTATTTTAATATTATTTTACATGTAATTATTTCCTGTGATGAAATGTTGACTTTTCAGCCGCCATTACTTCAGTCTTCAGTATCACATGATCCTACAGAATTCATTCTAATATGCTGATTTGGTACTCAAGAAATATTTATTATAAATTTTGAAAACATTTGTGCTGCTTAATACTTTTGTGTAAACCGTGGTGCATTTTTCAGTATTCTTTTGATGTATACACAGTTTTATATATATATATATATATATATATGAGATAGATACACACTCCCCCAGAAAACTAGTTTGGTGCAACCATTTTTTTATCAATCACTTGACACACTCAGCTGATAATGAGATGTTCTCCCTCTCGAGAACACGTTCAAAACCAATGGTTCTTTGACCAGGGAATCTTTAAAGCACCTTTTCTTATACGTATACGCTGCCACTGCATAAAGTTTCGACATTACCTCTTGAGGAATGGAAGTCATAGCCTGCTGAAGGATCTTTAGCTCCCTGCAGAGCTCCAGAGACGAGCTGAGCTGGACTTATCAGCCGCCTCGCAGAGCATTGTGCACTGGGAGAGATGACGGAGAGAGACTTCCTCCTGCATTAATGAATCCAGTCAGGAGGGATCTTAAGGGACCTAAAGACTCTCAGGCACCGAGGGGACAGGAGTGGTTTGGCATTTTAAGAGCCAGAGAATGATTCGTACGCAGGATGTTCGCTGTATTTCCTACAAGGTGCTGACTGTACAGGCGTAATGCGGGGTCGCTTATCTGAACTTCCCAGTAAGAAAGGACTAGTATTTAAAGCAGAACAAAGGTGGTTGTGACGGGTAAATAAGAGCAAATACTTGTCGAATGGCGGAAAAAGTTAAAACCCAAGCGCTCTCTTAACTTCTTTAGCCTTTTGTTGTAGCTAAGCAACTTCAAAGCAGCTGCGAGCTGTGAAAATCAGCCGTTAAAATTTCCGTTTACTCTGAGCTCCTCAGAGCGATCCACCTTTCTGTGATAATTATTTGCAGCGTGATGAACTTGAGGGGTTGTTTTTTCCAGCCTGTTATATGCAGTGATCAAAGAGAGAGGAAGAAAGTGACTTTTCACACAGCTCAATGTGCCAGAAGCCTGTACAAGCATCTGCTTATGTGGGGCTCTGAGAGCCGGCGCTCCAGCTCAGAGTAAACATGATTGTGAGGCTCCAGCCTGACTTACCCAGAGCTGTCTGACAACACAGGTGTATTTAGGGCTTGTTAGCTGATAGATCCTTGTCTTATAAGTGAAAGAGACGCTAATTATGCAGTCACAGCAACTGAGACGTGTGACCTCAGGACATCCATTTTGACTTGAGAAAGTATTCAACTCATCAATTGCTTAAATGAATTTGTAAATATTCACAATTAAAAATAGAAGTAAATTGGGCTGTTATTTACACGCACAGTGGCGAGCTATGGTACATCAGAAGTTATGAGTTTAAATCTGGCTTGCAACTTTCCTTCAACTGTTCATCAATTTCCTGTACTACAATATTGTCTGTCTGTCTGTCTCTCTCTCTCTGAATCTCTATCTGACGTTCTATCCATATGTCTGTCCTTCTGTCTGTCATTTGTTCTATCCACCCATCCATCTATCTGTCTGTATGTGTGTCTGTCTGTCAATCTCTTTCTGACATTCTATCCGTCTGTCTGAAGTTCTATCTGTTGATCCATCTTTGTCTATCCATTCATCTGTCTGTCTGATGGCTATCTGTCTATCTATCTGTCTGTATCTGATGTTCTATCCATCTGTCTGTCCATCCGTCTGTCATTCGTTCTATCCGCCCATCTATCTATCTATCTGTCAGTGTGTCTCTGCCAATATCTTTCTGATATTCTGTGGGTCTGTCTGACGTTCTATCTGTTCATCCGTCTTTGTCTATCCATTCATCTGTCTGTCTAATGTCTATCTATCTATTTGTCCGTCTTTCTGTCCGTCCATCCGCCCGACGTTCTATCTGTCTGTCTGACATTCTATCTGTATATCCGTCTGTCTGTCAGTTGCTTTCTGATGTTCTATCCATCCATCTGTCTGTCTGATGTTCTATCAGTCTATCTGGTGTTCTGTCTGTCCACCTATCTGTCTGACTGTCTGTCTTTCTGATGTTGTCTATCCATCTATCTGACATTCTCTCTCTGTCCATCTATCCGTCTGATGTTCTATCTGTCCAGCCATCCTTCAATCTGTCTATCCTTTTGTATGCATGTTGTTCTATCTATCCGTCTGATGTTCTATCTGTCCAGCCATCCTTCAATCTGTCTATCCTTTTGTATGCATGTTGTTCTATCCATCCATCTGATGTTCTATCTGTCTGTCTCTCCATCTTTCTGTCTGTAAATGTATCTTACTGTGTCATTCTGTGTGTCTGTCATAATATCTGTCCTTGTATTTCTATTACCTTCCGTCCATCTGTCTATCATTCTGTCTATCTATCATTCTATCTGTCCTTCTGATGAATGTGCAAAACTCTACTATTCTAAAGTGCTTTAAGTGGTTGTCTGGGTGTTTGTAGTTGCTAGGATTGCTCTGATTTGTTGCTAAGGGTTTACTTGCTTACTCAAGTCAAATACCAAGTGTCTGTGATATTCCTTATACCTTCATCTTTAAATAATTTTTTATTTAGGTTTTGATTTTAGGTAGTTAGACACTTTTTGTGAAAGATTCACTGTTAAATAAGTGAATTAATTTCCCCCCCCCCCCCCCAAAATAATTCATTTCATGGATGGCTATTATTGATGAAGTTGAAAAGCAAATTAAATATTAAGCAATTATTTTAATCATTTAAAATTGTGATTTTTTTTTTATAGTTTTGTTGTATTTTTTTAGTCAAAGAAATGCTTGCTAATGAAAACATTTATTTCAAATTTGATGACGCATTTCTCAATTTGCACAGGGAGGATATTGATTCAAATTGGACTCAAGCGAGATCAGATGTGACAATAACAGGTCAGACTGGTTTGAACCCGAGGCTCAGCGCCCGTGGAAATGTATTTAATTCATCTCTATCAGTATGTCCTTTATTTAATATTTACAGGAAGGAAAACTGCAATACCCACTTTGTTGTGAATGCAAATATAAATGTTTTATCTCATGAATATGTTTCCTCTCCATACTGTTTATTCATGCATTTATTCATCCATTTTTCATGCTTATGAATCTGCAGAGACCTTGTTGCCGGCGTTGCATTGTGAGAGTACTGCAGAGATAGATACACAGAGCGCTCATGATAAATGTATGCACCTTTGTCGCCCTACAGAGAGAGTGTCTTTCACCTCTGTGCTGTAGATGAACAATGAGAACTTGTTGGTGTTAGAAATTACTCCACTACAGGGAGACGATATGCGGAAAAGTGGCATTTATTTAAAATACAAACCGTACATGTTCTTTATTAAGTGTACCGTTCAACGTGGAGTGCTGCTCTTGGCAAAAATCACTCTAAACCAAACACTGGCATCTTTGTTCATTGTGCTGAAAGTTGGAAAGGCTCCTTTTGTTGCACTTGGAAGTAATACGGATGAGATCATTTGTCTAATGTGTTTGAAAACTTTCCTATGCATGTCATATTTTCATTTTAGAAAGAATTCACATCAAAACCCCCAAAAAGTGACAGTCAGAACCTAGTTAGGAACTTGTAATTAATTTAGCAGTATTCAACCTGTATAGTCCAGACTTTTGCAGCGGCAATGACAGATGCTAATTCGCTTTGGTTTTTGACTAAGAAGCAAGGCTTTTGAACTTAGTCAATTATAGAGGCGTTAACACAAACTTTTTCCCACTGTGTGTACTTCCTCTGTCCTCATTTCAGATTCTTTCAGAACTCCCTTTTGCTATTTTTTTTTAAACGAGTGCTTAAAAGACCATATTTTTCCTCTTTTCAAGCGCACCTCTTTATCCTCATTTATTCTCACCTGTGACTTCCGAAATGAAACCATGCAATTACGAAACATTACATTCACCACTAAATCACAAATTCCCTGGGAATTTAAAAGGAATAAGCCATCAAATTCAGAGACTATATTTATTCTGTGACCTCCCTGTCTTTGTGAGAAAGTGTAAAATTGCCTTTTCCAGTTGGATTAAAGATCAGAATTTCTTAATAAATAAGACTCTTTGAACAGCTTTTAGGGCTTTTTTTTTCTTTAAACATCACATTGAGGTGGCAAAAAATGCCTTTAAAATGGTAGATCTCAGAGCAGTCATGGCAACAGGAAGTAGCACCAAGTGCCACAATCTGTGATTTATCCGTGGAGCAGAACGCTTGCCTTTTTCATTCCATCTGACATAAAAATAGAGGCAGAGGGAAAAACAGAAAATATATAGAGGGGTCCAAAAGTCTGAAAGCATCATGTGGGACGCAAAATCCAATTTAAACCTGGAAATAATAATAAATATGAGTACAAACTTTTGTTAACATCAGGTATCATGAAGTAATTACTTATACAGCATTTAATAATCTTGGTTTATTATATATACTAAAACATTTTAAAATGCATACATGTTTTAGCAGTTTGTATAAATAAACTTTAACATGACTTAAATTTTAACAAAAATTAACGTTAAGATGAATAAATAATGTAAAAGTGTGGTTAATTGTTAGTTAATAATGCCCAATGCATTATCTAATGTCAACATAGAATATATTAGTGTCCTGCTTTAATTACAGTACATTAGTTGACATTTTTATACGTCTTACCGGGGAAAATATAAAAAAAAAAGTTTTTTTTTTTAAACCAAGTATAAGTTTTTATTTATTTATTATTTTGTTTTGTTTATTTGTAAAATTAATATTGTTAAATGACTATATACAATTCAAGGAGTATTGTTATTAAAAGGATTTAAAATATTATTTTTTAGTTTGCCACGAATATAGGGATGGAATAAATAAATAAATACAAGCTTATTCTAAAGTGTCATAATGTATGGAATTCTTTATGAGCTTTTTATTGTTATTTATATATTTCACTGATTAAATTCACTGTCATTTAACCGATTAAATATTGTTAAATGATTATACACAATTTAGGAAGTATTGTTATTAGAATTATTTTAAATATTATTTTTGTAGTTTGCTTTGAATATAGCCTTTAAAGCTGGTAATGAATGAATGAATGAATGAAAAGCTTATTCTTGTGGTTCAGCCGTAATTTTACGAAGCTACGAGAATACCTTTTGTGTGCAAAGAAAACAAAAATAACGACTTTATTCAACAATTAGTCTCCTCCACGTCACCCTATAGCGCCATTTTGGAGAGTATCACATATGTAAACAACGTATGCACGAGGATACATTGTTTATATTCAGATCAAAGCATAAACAATGTAAACCGCGCATCTGCGATATACGTTACATACATTGGTTACATATGTGCTACTCTCCAAAATGGCGCTATGGGAGGAGACGAATTGTTGAATAAAGTTATTTTTGTTTTCTTTGCATACAAAGTATTCTCGTAGCTTCATAAAATTACGGTTGAACCACTGCTGTTACATGGATCCTGAACCTTGATCGTGTAAGGATCCTTGCTGTCTATGGGAGGGTCAGAGAGCTCTCAGAATGCATCAAAAATATCTTAATTTGTGTTCCGAAGATGAATGAAGGCCTTACAGGTTTGGAACGACATGAGGGTGAGTAATTAATGACAATTTTCATTTTTGGGTGAACTATCCCTTTAATGTGCTACTGGCCATTTCATGTGTTACATGACAATTGTTTTTACACCGTTTTTTTTTTTTTTTTTTTTTTTCGTTTTGTTCTTCAGTGCATACAGAAATTGACAACTTGCCCTGGTCTCTCTCATGCCAATGTGTGATCGGTATTAAGAGCATCACTTTGAGCTTCAAAATTTCACTTGTTACAATGCTCATTGTCAGCGCAGAGGTGTGGCTTGTATGTGTTTGTGTTTATTAATCATTGTATGTTGTCTCTGGCAGCATGGGATTGTGTGCGAGCATTTGCGCAGATGGACAGAAGGACAGGGCAGGTGGGGCGCTAGACATACAGATGGGACGTGCATACCCACAGCCTGCCTTGTCACGAAGCTATTATCCCCCCGAATCCTTTGACGCACACAGGTTATTGCTCTTTCTAAGCCTAAACGATTACAAACGGCATATTTGTAGATGAACCTCTGCCTGTTGACAAGCGGGCGGGACTGTAAGGTTCACAGCCAAAACATAAAAGCAATTCTAATGAAGACTTCCTTTAATGAACACACTCTCATTAAACCGCAGCTCAGCAGGTAAAATGAAAACAAAACGAGACACGGGCTGAACCCGTCCCGCTTTTGCCGTTTAAAGCAGTAGTCTTTGAGGCAGTTGTACTTGTGTAGGACTGCAGGCTAACTCATCTAGCCACTGTGTGACAGCAATTACTGTGTGTTTTCTCTCTCAGGCTTTTGCCCGGCCTTTACAGGGCGCTTGTGTGCGAGTGGAGACGAATGACTGAGATGAACTATCTTTGCTGAAAAGGTTAGCGGATGTGCATCAGCATGGAAAAACAATCCAGGGTATGTCTCCGCGCCTCCTCTGCATGCTAGAAAAACACCATCTCCTGTATATTTTGCATGAAATGCCGTCTTTTTCCTTGAATAAAACAGAGTTGGGGTGGGGGCTCGGGTATCTTCGCTCTTGTCTCCGAGACCTCCCTGGGGTGCGTTGCCGTGGAAACGGCCCCAGGTAAATCAGCCTCCTGAAGGTAGTTTCTTGTGGTTCCATTCCGCTTCAATAGGCCAGAGACTGTATATTTCTCCCAGCATGGGAAACGGAACAGGCTAAATGAAGTCGACAGTCAAAGGCCCCAGGGAAGCACAGGCAGACTTGTGTACCAAACTCATTGGGCAGATCAGCTAAACGTACTCCATTAAGGTGGGTCTCATGTACTAGTGAGTACTGCTTGAAGAGTGCGCTGATTAAAAACAGATGACATGACCTTAAAGTCAACATGGAATCCAAACTGACCCTATTTACTCCGTACATACAGGTGCATCTCAATGAATTAGAATGTCGTGAAAAAGTTCATTTTTTCTTGTAAGTTATTTCAAAAAGTGAAACTTTCATATATTTTAGATTCATTGCATGTAAAGTAAAAAATTTCAAAAGTGTTTTTGTTTTAATTTTGATGATTAGAGCTTACAGCTCATGAAAGTCAAAAATCAGTATCTCAAAATATTAGAATATTTACATTTGAGTTTCAATTAATGACCATCCCTACAGTATAAATTCCGGGTATCTCTTGTTCTTTGAAACCACAATAATGGAGAAGACTGCTGACTTGGCAATGATCCAGAAGATGAACATTGACGCCCTCCACAAAGAGGGTAAGTCACAGAGGGTCATTACTGAAAGGTGTGGCTGTTTACAGAGTGCTATATCAAAGCATATTAAATGCAAAGTTGACTGGAAGGAAGAATTTGGGTAGGAAAAGGTGCACAAGCAACAGGGATGACTGCAAGCTTGAGAATACAGTCAAGCAAAGCTGATTCAAACACTTGTGAGAGCTTCACAAGGAGTGGACTGAAGCTGGAGTCAGTGCATCAAGAGTCACCACGCTCAGACGTCTTCAGGAAAAGGGCTACCAAGCCACTTCTGAACCAGAGACAACGTCAGAAGCATCTTACCTGGGCTGTGGAGAAAAAGAATTGGACTGTTGCTCAGTGGTCCAAAGTCCTCTTTTCAGATGAAAGTAAATTTTGCATTTCATTTGGAAATCAAGGTCCCAGAGTCTGGAGGAAGAGTGGAGAGGCACAGAATCCATGTTGCTTGAAGTCCAGTGTGAAGTTTCCACAGTCAGTGATGATTTGGGCTGCCATGTCATCTGCTGGTGTTGGTCCATTGTGTTTTCTGAAGTCCACAGTCAACGCAGCCATCTACCAGGAAATTTTAGAGCACTTTCATGCTTCCTTCTGCTGACAAGCTTTATGGAGATGCTGATTTCATTTTCCAGCAGGACTTGGCACCTGCCCACACTGCCAAAGGTACCAAAAGCTGGTTCAATGACCATGGTGTTACTGTGCTTGATTGGCCAGCAAACTCACCTGGCCTGAACCCCATAGAGAATCTATGGGGTATTGTCAAGAGGAAGATGAGAGACACCAGACCCAACAATGCAGATGACCTGAAGGTCACTGTCAAAGAAACCTGGGCTTCCATACCACCTCAGCAGTGCCACAAACTTATCACCTCCATGCCACGCCGAATTGAGGCAGTAATTAAAGCAAAAGGAGCCCCTATCAAGTATTGAGTACATATACAGTAAATTAACATACTTTCCAGAAGGCCAACAATTCACTAAAAATGTTTTTTTTTTATTGGTCTTATGAAGTATTCTAATTTGTTGAGAGAGTGAATTGGTGGGTTTTTGTTAAATGTGAGCCTAAATCATCACAATTAAAAGAACCAAAGACTTAAACTACTTCAGTCTGTGTGCATTGAATTTATTTAATAAACGAGTTTCACAATTTGAGTTGAATTACTGAAATAAATGAATTTTTCCACGACATTCTAATTTATTGAGATGCACCTGTATACCTGGACTTGTAGTGAACGGTTCATTGGTGTGTTATTCTAAAGAAAAAATATTTGTCTTTGGAGTTTTTCCTGAGTGTTTCCTCAAATAGCCTGTCATATAGAGAACACTTTTTACATCCATAAAATACTATTCTGTTTTAAATAGAATTATATCTCTTCAGACCCATTTACACCAAGAACAATAACTATGATAATAATTATATTAGTGTCCACACAATGCAAGATAACGTTCTGTTGATATAATAAGCTCATGCTGCAGTTTTGTCGTCTGTTGCTTTAAATGCTTGAGCTCTTTAAAGTCTGGCTGTTAATTTTTTCATTGTTTATAAGTTAGAAAAAAATGTTCTTGAAAGTAATTAACAATATAGTGCCTTTCTTCTTTTATCGTTAGTATTTCCTTATTGTCAAATAAATTACAAAAAAGCATCAACACATTTAACATATAAAAATTATATTTTTGTATGTTATTTTTGACGGATTTTCAACTATAAGCAGCTGTAAGCTAGACGAAGAACACTACTACAATCAATCCATTTGTAGGTTTATTTCCCTGAAATCACTGTTGAGCTTTCTAATTTCTAATCTCAACCTGTTTTTAAGCAGTGGTTTGAGTTTATGGTTGGGAAATATCCCAAATTAGTTCATGTGCCATGATATACGTATATAATTTTTCTTTTCTTTTAGCTGACAGGAAGTGATGGGAGGGAGGGAACAGGTGTGACTGGAGCCTATAAATTCCTAATGCAATAAATTGCAGTTACCACTAAGTTGCTTGCGGGATGGCACAGCCAGTCTCCCCAAGACACATTGCATAGATTTACAGAGACATGGTGGCTGAATGCAACCGTGGGCCAATCTCCTAGACCGAATGCATGGTTTCTCTTTCTGCGTGGAGAGTATGTGTCTGTCAGGCCTGTCACATTGGCCCTGCAGCTGTGTGACTCACTGCTCTCCCCAGCACCTCTCCTGAGACCTCTGCATGTCAGAACAGTCAATAAAGCCAGCGCAGCAGTGCCAAGAGCCTCCAGGGCTGCCCATGGTGGAGTCATTAATGGACCTGCATGGTAACATGGATAGGTGAGAGCTGGTCAGGTATCTGGACGTACATTCATACAAGCCTCCTATGAGAATTGTATAGGGCCCAGTACAAGTACTTGAGGGACTCACATTGCCAACCTTGAGGATGATGAGTTTTTAACCCACAATTCATTGCTCAGTCAGGTCCCGCACTACAGATAGGCTTTGGTCTGCCATACCGCCACGGCCCATGAATGAATAGTGTACTTCAAAGGCTTGTTATTTTTTTTCCTCTGTACATTTCATCTTTTGTTTGGATCACTTTTGACTATTTAGCTGTCGGCAATAGTGTTGCAATGGCGATCTTTGGACGTGAAATAAGACAAAGTCACATTGCCGCAAGCGCAATGGTGGAGATAAAAATAAAGGGCTGTGGAGGGTGGGCATAGAGAGTGAGATGGATGGGAACAGACAGAATAAAAAATGTCCATTTGATTCCCTGTCAAAGACAAGGGTTCCTTCATCCTTTTTTAGTATTCTGAAGCAATGCATAGAGTTTGTGTTCACTGGGATCTGATTTTGGTCTCTCCATCAGTACCTCCTGATGATTCTACATTGATGTATAGCAGAGATGGAAGCTCAGAACACAAGAATTTACTTGAGAGTTGATTTGGACTCCAAATTCAAGACATAACAACAACAACAACAACAACAACAACAACAAACTCTGAACAACAAAGCCTTGTAAATTAGTGACAAATCTTTGCTTCTGTATTGTGGCATGCATCTAAATGTAATAAAGCAGGGCGGTGACTTAGTTCTATGCATTTGTTGTTGATTGATTTGTGTGAGCTTAAGCAGGCTAAATGATTGGATATGTCCTGCATAGGTGACCAGAGAGACGTCTATCATTTTCTATGGAAGGCCTTATTATAATATTTTTGTTAAACATTGAGGTAAAAAAAAAAATGAAAAATTAAATATGCACAGATAAATTCTTTACAATAAGATCTGTAATATGTATTTAGAAAATAGATTATTTCATTTTATTTCATTTTTCAGGGAAAATCCACATTTAGCAAAATGTGCCAATTTAGTCAGTGGCTAATTTTGAAGGCCAAAGAACAACATACTCTATTAGGTCTATTTATTTTTGTTTGTTTGTTTGTTTGTTGCTACTGCTGCTGCTGTACCTTAAATTGCAAAAAAAAAAAAAAATGCTGAAAGTGCCATTACTACATATCATCTTACTTGACGGGCCAAGTTTCTGATCAATTAATAAGTGTTGTTGTCTAACGTTTTTACCACTTCAGAAAGTTGCCCAAGTTGTTTCTGCAGCTCAGCTTGTCAGTATAGGCCTATTTTGTTTTTTTTTAAGTTATAATACTTATCAAAGTACAAGCTGCTCTATCAAAAATATCAAGAAAAGTTTGATTCCTCATATGATAACTTTAACATTTAGGCATTTATTTTCTGCTGTGGCAACATCAGCATTACTTTTATTGGATGCTGCACACTGGTGGTGGTTGAGGAGATCCCCCGTCCCCCCTTATATGATTGTAAAGTGCTTTGGGTGTACAGCAATACACAATAAAGCACTATATAAATAAATGCTTCATTCATTTATTACATCCCCTTGTCACTTTACCTCAACTCAAAGTTGAAAGAACTGTCAAAACTTCCATTGCGCAAAGGGTTGTGGGTAAAATGATTCTATAAAGCATGTATGCCCACGCTAGCAGTCCTAGAAGCATTTTCACACTACATTTACATGCTATTTTTGATGCAGTGATGATTTGGATTAGTTATTCTAATCTCACAAACTATTTTGGATGGATAGTATATGCACGGAAGGCCTTGATAGTCATGTATTTTGGCCATGTGTATGGGTGGTCTCCATGGCCCCTGTGTCAGTCTGAGCACTCACACCTGTCTGAGTTTTAGAGATGTAGTCGGGGGTGCCTACATGTAGTGTGCAGTACAGATCAGTCAGCCGTGAGTGGGTTGAGAGCTGCTGCAGAGGGCCAGGTGTAAAGGACAGCCTGCGAGAGCCCAGCAGAACCAGAGATGAGCTCAGAGGTGCAGAAAGAGAAGTAACAGGCTCTCTTCATCTGCACAGAAGCTGAAAATATGTTTGTGTTGGAAAATTGGAAATTCTGTCATTTATTCATCCTCATGTCAGATCAAACCTGCATGTCTTTCTTTCACAGAAAAATAAGTTATTTGAAAATGTTTCACCGCTCTCAGATCTCAAAAATTGCATCATGTTTCAGCTGAGTATTTGGCATCATTGACATCAAACCTGGTGCTTTGCTAAATTCAGATATGCACTTTTGGAAATGAAATTTGAGACCCCTTTAATATTCATGTAAAAGCTCTTTATAGTTCTGCTTAAACATCAATGTTCTTTTTAGAAGTGGCAGCGCCGCCTCCTCACTCTCATTTCTTTAACTGTAAATACCACCTTTCTGGACATTATATACCTTGGAGCTGATGAAAGGCTTACATGACGGGTTTATTTGAATAGTTTCAGCAGCTTAAGCATTAGAACAAAATTATGAGAAATGACTGAAAAAGGTGTGAGTGGTTGATAGTTAACTTGCAAGTCCACTAACGGAGGCTTGGGGAAAGAAACTAATTTTCAAAAGCTGTAAGAGCAGAAAAATGAACTATTGTGTTCAGATTGATTTCTATTGACACAGAGAGTTTCAATGAAATCAGGTCTATAGTTCATTCTCTGACTTCAGAGTTTCTGATCTAACAAATTAAGTTACTGAGGCTTGAGTGGAGCTACCCTACCTTTCAAAAGTTAAACCCGATCTCATGAATGCGTATAAATAGTACGCCAAACAAAAACTTGTGGTATTGATATGCAAAAATTGTGTATATGCTACGCAATGGGTAGCATTAGGGTTGTGGGGTAGATGTGTATCATATGTACACGAAAACTGCGTACCTTATGCACGGCAACAAATTTCGTATCATATGCATGCAAAAACTGCGTAATATATGCATGCCAAACACGTGCATATCATATGCACGCCAAAGTAAATTTTTGCGTATCAATACCACAAGTTTTTGTTTTTATTTGTATGCATTTTCATATGGAACTCAACAGACAGGATTTAAATACACCGGATAATAAACACATAATCACACACACACACCTGGAACCGAATTAACTAATAATGACATGAAACGAGGACAGGAAATTAACCATATAAGGAAACAAGAGGCGGGAACACAAGACACACACGACAGAGGTCTGACAGAGGCATCAAAATATTATTACTGAAATCTTATTAGTAATTGCCCAACACTGTTAAACGTACAATAATATTATTACAATTTAAAACAACTGTTTTCTGTTTTAATGTATTTTAAAATTATAATTTATTCCTGTGATGCAAAGCTGATTTTTCAGCATCATTACCTTCTAATTTCTGTTGAAATCAATGTTGAAAACAGTTGTGCTGCTTAATATTTTATGGAATCTGTGATTACAGTAATGTGAATAGATGAGATTTTCCTTTTAGGTGATCCTTTTAAATGAAGTTTGTCATCATTTAATCGTCATCATCACTGAGCCTTACGTTGTCTAAAATGGGACATAAATATAAAATACATGGAATATAGTGCATGAGCTGTAAAACCCACTTTTATGATATTTTTATGGTGCTTTTTGTATACTTTTTGCAGCTTGACAGCATCCATTTATGTTCATATATTATACGGAAAATTACAATGTAAATTTCCTAACTTCTCCTATTCGAGGAAGAAAGGAAGTCTCAAGTTTGGGATGACATAAGAGTGAGTAAATGATGACACAAAAGCAAAGCCATAAGCTATTTTCCATCTTCTTTTCAAGCACTGTGCACAAATCTAAAAACTCATCTGGTATCAGCAGGTCCTTTGGACGCGGTCTCCTTATGGCAGCCATGTGTATAAAAGATGGTATTTCCACTTCCTCCTCTCGTCTGCTCAGCATCCTGTTCATTCTTTTCTCTCTCTGTGAATCTGTCTGTCTCTTCTCAGCTAAGCTGTTTTCACTGAAATGATTGCTTTGTAGTAAAAGCTCAAAACGCAGCCATCTGATTATTAATTAGCATGCTAACGGATTTGTTAAGCACATTAAAGCCACCATTACATATCACCTTAGTCGTCCTTTCTCTCTTCTTTCGCTCTCTATCGGTGTGTTTTTCTCTATTTCTGACATACAGACCGAGGGTGGCAGGCATCAAAGGGCAGGAAGAGAAGAGAACCCACACCCACTGAGCTAACATTTAAACTCCATCCAATCCCACCAGGGACCAAAGGCACCGCACTGAACGTCAGATTAAACCCAGAAATATGTATGAAAAAATCTGCTTTCTCCTGCTTTCAAAGTGGTTCAAAGGGACAATGAAACTTCATCAAATCACCACGTCCTTCTTTTGCCCTTACGTTTACCAGCTTGGCAGAACATGAATGCAGCGTCCTTCAGATTTCAGTTTTATAGCATCAGATGACAGGTGCAAATCTATCTACAGTGTCTATCTTTACTCGGCTCCTGCATAAGTGCTGTGCTGACAGGTGAGCTTCTGTACATAAACGTCCTGTATCACAACCCACTTGATGTTTGATGTATGAATTTAACTACATTTGAATATAAAGTATCAAATAAAATGGGTACTGAAAACAAACCCTTTTTTTCACTTTAGAGGCTGTTCGCACAATTAGTTTTTTATTAGTTTATGTGAAAATGTGTAAGATTGGTGGTGAAATGACATTTCTTATGATGGTCAAATGATGTCAAAAATTAAAGAACCCAGAATTCTATTCCAATCCATTTTTTTTTATTATTATAATTTGTTAATAATAAAAAAAATATATATTTTTTTTTTGGGGGGTGTATTTTATTTTTGTTTGTTTGTTTGTTTTGAGTTTATATTTTTCAGTCATATTTTTATAAGTCGGTTCCCATTAAGTTAATTACAGTCATTAACTATGGACATTTTCCACTAACATTTGACATTTTTTAAGTGCTCAAATTCTTTAGCTTTGTTCCAGTTAGTTTTTAATTAGGTTTAACATTTTATATATATATATATATATATATATATATATATTGAATTAGATATATTTCTTTTTTTCTTCTTCTTTTTTTAACCTTTATTTATATATCTCTTTTAACTATACAGATTGTCAAAGCAGATTTACAGTATCAAATAGGAAAATAGTGTGTCGGTAATGCAAAAGGACAATAGTAAACACTCAATTTTCAGTTAAAGGCAGTTATTTCTCTCGACTTTATTTTTGTTTTTTTGTTTTTTTGTTTTGTTTTGTAATCTAATGCAACTGTATTCATACATTTTAAAGTGTTGTTTAAAAGTGTCCAAATTCATTCTGGGGTCATTTTCATTCTTTAGTCACAGTACCTTCCCTGAGCTTCTCATTCAGTTCCCGGATAGCCACTCACCCATTTAAAGCTCTTTCCCATGTTAAGCGTATCCGGTTTTGTGTTCACTGTCCTAGTTCATGATAAATGTGAAGTTCTTCACCCCGTGTCCACCACCCAGACAAGCATGAGAAATGATGGTCCTAATTGATTCTCATTTTCAAAGGATCTGATGGGCGCACGAGTCAGGCATCTTCTTTAAAGGGCTAATGAGCTTAATCGACGACACTTGATGATCCATTTAAACCCCCACCCCCCCTCGTCCCAAGAATTAAACCGTTAAAAGAAAGGCTCGAACTTCTTAATCTTTGCAAATCGGTCTAATCCAGCATTGCAGAAATGCAGGCTTTGGAGAGAATGGCTTCTTAAGCCTACTACGCTGTGCATAGGTGTTGCTTAGCGCTTCTGTGGGGGAGTGTGCACCGTGGATCCATTCATATGATTATGAGGCGAGGGTTAAAGTCACAGTGAGAGAATGAGAAGTTTGCTTCCGTTTCTCCTTCTATCTCTCTTGCTCTCTCTCCATTTCGATGTCTTCTGCCTCCTCTATGCCCTCCGGGAGCCCAGTGTTTATTGGCTGCCTGAAATACACCCATCTTTCCACCAGCCCCCGGCTAGCATTGTCTCAACAAAGCCTGTTACTTGATGGTTCAATGGGGGCTTTTTGGGTGTGATTTCCCTGCTCTCTCTCTCTCTCTCTGTCTCGGTAGCTGCTGTCTCGGCTCAGGAGCATGGCAAATGGGATCAGAAGCAAACAGCCTCACTGATAACGATGAAGGGCAAATATTGAAGCCTTATTGTTTGTTTTTTTTCTAGCTCCCCTGCTTCTGTCTGCAGCGTCTTTCACATTCTGATTTATATTCACCTAAACTCTGACATTAACTCTCCGTTCAGGCTTATTTTCAAATGCAAAATGACCGTATTCGGATTAATGCGGAATTCTATTTAATGCACTTTAAATTAATGATGCTTTACATCTAGTTGACTTGTATTGGTCATCATGACCATCTTGAAGTGATTTCTGTTTATTTTCTCTGCAGTGGACCACTTATAATGTTGGTCCAAGTTTTAAGGTTTTTCATGATTTTCAGGCCTGTTCACACTAACGAATGTTATCTATACAATAACTACATTAGCATCCACACCAAAGGACAGTTACGTTCTGTTTATTGTAAGCATGCACTGCAGTCTGTCATCTGCCACTTTGAATTTTCAAGATTTTTAAAGGTGGATTCTAATTGGCTGTCAATGTTTTTATCATTCATCTGCTGAAAAAACATTCTGAAAGTGATACCAACAATATCATTGCTTTGGGTCGTTATAATAGCTGTGGAATGGACTTCTTCATTCTTATAGAATTAGAACAATTATTAAAACATTATAGCTATTGATATAGTCATCATCCTTGAACAGGTTTTATGGCTTCTGTTTGCAGATTAGCTTCCACTGATGCGATAGCTACATTATTCTTTGGCAGAAAAGCCTCTTTAGTCATTCAAAATGAACTGTAATTAGACTAAATATGACGTGTTTTATAAGTGGGAATTTTTGTAAGGTCTTAAAAATGTGAAATGGACTCTCCCTGTCTACTCCCTTTGACGTCATGGTTCATGCTGGATGGTCTCGAATTAAGTGTTTGGGACAGTGTGTGTTCTTTTGGTGCCAGCTGACAGTGTACATCACTTTCCTGACTCATTTCCAGAGTAATTAGTTAGAAATAGTAGTATCTGCCCTATATAATTGCTATTACCTCACAGTGACTGGGTACTTTTTTAACACAGAATATGCTAACTGACAGTGACAAATAAATGCTGTTTTTTCAGCTTTGTTTTAAAGGGGTCATTGGATGCAAAATTCACTTTACAAGTTGTTTGAACATAAATGTGTGTTGGAAGTGTGTATACACATCCATCCTATAATGATAAAAATCCAGTGTTTTTTTTTTTTTTTTAAATCCCCTTTCTCAAATCAGGCTGTTCTGAGATTCCTGTCAGAATGACGTAGTTCTGCGCAGTCCGCTCCTACGATAGTTGATTGACAAGGCCGTCTTACCTTAGACCCGCCCTGAGTGAGCTGTAAACAGTCCGCCATTGTGTCGACTTTTGAAGTTTACAGTCTGCTCGTCACCCCACGGAAGAGAGGGGGTCAGCAGAGCTCATTAACATTTAAAGCATCATGGACTAGAATGGCTTGCTGAAAACAGAGCTGATTTTGACAGGGTAAAAAAGGTGTTTTTTTACACTACCATTGAGAAATTTTAACCAAAGTATGTTATAGACTTTTCATTAAGACCCTAAAGAATCATATCAACTTGTGGAAAATGGGCATCCGAAGACCCCTTTAATAACAGTAAGTTTTTAAGTTACAGTTCGTTACAAGTACAATTTCATAGTGCAGAAATTCAAGGAAAATTTGATTAGGGTCAAGGTCAAGGTTTTTTTGTCACATACACAATCATACAGAGTATAATCAGTAGTGAAATGTAGGGATTTTTGAAGAAAAATACAGCATAACATGAGGAAGGGGAGGAGAAAAAATATAACCCCCAGACTATGCTCCTTGGGGAGTACAGTGTGAGAACAGGAAAAACACCTCAGCAACAAAAGCACATAATACACCATAGACACACGACTTTGCAACAGGGGAGGTAATCCAGCTCCGGCAAGCAGCCATCCGGTCCTGCAGCCAATCTTAGCGCTGGTCACAGACCCGCTTGTCAGGCTGGCGGATCAAAGCGACGGAGGCGAGGGATCGGGGGTGGGGAGGTAATTAGCCGTAAGGATTAGCCGTAATATGACCACTTTAAATGGAATAAAACAAGTTTATACTGTTTTTGAGCTTTTAGTGATGCTTTTAGTGATGGGATGCTCCACATTGCAAGTGCAACGCTGTACCAGGTGAGCTATTGAGCAAGTTTACTATATCAGGAAATCCATATGGAGCTGATTGTGATGAAAATGTTAAAATGCATTAGTTCATGCACATATGGCAAAAGTATTGTAAGATAATGTAGTATTGTGCAAGAAACCATGCAAGAATAAGTCTTTATTAATCACTATTATGCCCTTGTAATTATAACTTGTGTGAAAAGTAATAAAAGTTGTTGGTGTTTTACTGCAACTAGTGTTCGTTTCAGCTGGAAAATGCAGTGAATTGTATGTATAGGTATGTTTTTTGGAGTTTTGCAAAAAAAATTGTAGGTAGAGACATGTTTTTCCAGTTAGCCTGTGTTGGATTCTTTATATGGGAGTCATAACCCTTTTCAGATTTATTCAGCAATTGCACTCGTTGAGGTAGGACTGAGTTACCTTTTTGGGCTTTTCGCTTGGCTGTAAGTGTCTGTCCAGGTCAGGGGGCTTCTGTCTCCACAGTGAGATGCTCACTGGTCTGAAGAGATCACCCTCAGTCATCCGGCTGGAGCTCTGACAGATGGTGTCAATACACTGCATATAGAGAGAGAGAGAATGAAATAGGATGAGAGCAACAAAATGAGACAACAAGAGAGTGAAGGACACTTGGTTTGGTGAGTTACAAGTGATGGATACCGATTACGTCTGTCCTTGGTGTGTGATGTGACTGCTGATTGGTTCTGACAGGCCTTTTAGAGTGGTCGTCAATCTCAGGATTGGAACTCTATTGGACTGTGCTGGATCAGAGGGGTGTGGCCTCAAACTTTTGTATAAGTTAAACTGTCATAACTTTAAAGCAGTAGTTAATCATCTAATAGTTAATTTACCAGGTTAATGTTATTTTAAAGCAATATGACTTTATGTGGAAAACAAAAGGAGATAAGGATGTCTGTAGACCTTTAAAAATGTATTTTATTTATTTATTTATTTTTGTCTTGTTGCAAAATTGGTCTTAAATTATATTTGAAATAATAAATTTTTGATGTCTCAAATGACCCGGCATTCTAAAGCAAAAGTTAAAAATATTTCTCTCTTTTTTTTTTTTTCATTCCATGTTTTAAAATGCAAAAATGTGCAACTGGCTGTTGGACTTTCTGACCGGGAGACTATTTTAATGCTAATAATAAATGTATTATTTTCCCGACACTACATTTCTCAAACCCCTTTCATGGTTACTGATGCATGTTTGCGTGGCATGTTTCATGACTTACATTTCAGTCTGTTTCTTACAAAAAGCTTCTTGAACCACTTATTATATTTTAAGGTGGTTTTTAGTTTTCATATTATATTTTGAGGCTTGGCATATCCATTTCTGTTCATAAAATGGAAAAGAGCAGCATAGACTTTACACCTGCCAGCATTGTTGTAGTTAGTTAAAACTATTAAAAAACGTTAATGTAAATAAAGTTGAACTAAAATAGAATACAATGTGAAACTAAAACTGAAATAAATGGAAATAAAAAAAAAATATTTTTGTTGTAATAAAAAGGATGCATAGCAAAAGTGTTATAATAAACTGAAAATATAAAAAAGCCAATTCAAAATGTTAATAATAATAAAATAGGCTAATTAATAATACAAAAATAACACCGCTTTCTTTTCTGTTCCACAGAAAGAAAGTAAGTCATGCGGTTTGGGAACTACATGAGGGTGAGTATATGATGACAGAATTTTCATTTTTGGTTGAACTATTTCTTTAAAATTCTTTATTCCTGCTTGTCCACATCCAACAACATCAAAAGCAATCTAGATGTGACGCGTCAAACGTCTGCAGGAGTCTCTGTAGAGCGTGATTGTCAGTAGGCCCGCCTGAGGAAATGTTCCCATTTAATGCGACCCGTAGTCTCAATCACTGAGAGAAAGCTGCAGCGCTGCCTCATGACCTGCTGACTACACAGTTTGGATCACACACATTTAGAAACATGTCGGTCATTAATCAAAATGATTGACAGCTCACTTCACCCTGTTTAGACATATTTATTGCCACTTCTGTGATGTATGCGTGATGTCTGCGAGATCCACGGCCGACACGAAAAGAATCTGGATATGAAAGAAACAGATACTTCATCAAATTACTTGCCGTTAGATCTAAAACGCATGAATAATGTTTTTTTAAAATGCATGAATAATGTTCCCCAGGAGAGCTGGGAGATTTTTGTCATGGTGTGAGTAGAAGTGTGCCTTTTTGAAACGCTATCGTTTGGAAACTCGGGAGATTTGCAGACTAATTAGGCTTATTTGCATGCAGTGGAAGCGAGCAGCTGACAGCGTCCACTGCCGGCCAAGAGAAAGATGCTTTTAATGAGAGCTCACTGCTGTGTTAAAGGAGTCCCCTGCCTCCTCAGGCCTACACACATGTGCGCACACACTCATATGCGCGCGCGCACACACACACACACACACACACAAAACAAGTTATATGTAACCCTCCTCTGAGGCTCCGCCCCCACAGCCATGTTGCCCTGGCTACATGGTTGTCACCTTTCCAATTCAAAATCAGGGTGCTAATTATGCCGTTATCATTAACAGCTCTATTTCAGGTTGAACATGCTAAGCTGAAATATGTTTAAGATTAGCAAGCGAAGTTATAAACAGAGTTGTAGTAAAGGATTCTGATGATGTAATGTTGCAGTTAGACAGAAGTGCTGGTAAAATTGCTCTTAAAGGAACAGTTCACCCAAAAATGAAAATTTGCTGTTAACTAACTTCCTCTCAGGCAAACTGAGATGGTGACTTGCATTCTTCAGTAGAATGTTAAAGATGATTTTAGCTGAATCTATGGTCCTTGCGAATTCACAAAATGAAAGTCATTGGGTTCTGAGAGTCAAAAAAGAGGCAAAATTAATACCGATGGCTCCTGATAATCTATTGAGGTCTTATGAAGCATTGCCTTGCATTCTATGAATCACTAAGTACAATGGATTCAGCTAAGAATCAAAGATATTTTGAGGAATGCTGTTAACCAAACAGCTGAAGGTAGCCATTGAATTCTGTAGATTTTTTTTTCCATGCTATGGAAGTCAATGGCTACCGTCAACTGTTCGCAGTGCCGATCCTAGACTTCTGGGGGCCCTACGCAAAACTGTGTCGGGGGGGGGGTGAGAATGGATGAGACGCATCTGTCCGTGTTTCACTCCGTCTCGAATCGCGCTCGAGAAACAGTATCTCTTCCGTGGCTCGTATAAGGTCTCATTTTTTTTTTTTTTTTTTTAAGTAAGTGCAAGAGACTGTACGACACTTCACGTTACTCGATTTGGCTGATTTGTACGTAGAGAGCACTTGTGTGTAGAGAGTATGTGTGTATATATATACACACATACACGTATATATACACACACACACACACACACACACATATATATACATACACTGGACATAAAGCTATTCAGTGAAATAAAAAATAATTTAATTTATTTATATTTTTAATTGATATAATGGATTTTATTTTTATTATTTTATTTATATCTACATATAAACCCTCTGAAATGATGGCTCCATATGCTTTAGTTATAAGTGTAGTAATTTTTTTTCTTCCTTTTTTAATTTTTTTGTAGTAGGCAACATTATTCTGCAAATACAGCTTGTATTGAACCTAGCATGAGGTTATATGGAAATATAAGTGGGAAAACATGGCTCCATCACTTTTTTTTTAGATTGAGATTTTAACCTCATAGGTTTTTGTTTTAAGGGAAAAAAGCTAGCAGCAAAACTGATTTTCCCATTTAGTGGGGGATTTATGCATATTTGCATTAGGAGATCAAGTGTATGGTGTTAATGTTGTGTTCCAGACATCATCTCACCCAAACACCACACAGAGAGAGACAACATCGCTTGAGATTAACCCTGAGCTCTACAGTCACCTTGAGCGGAGAGGCTCATGGGAGGGAATTGTGCTCTGACAAAGCCTGTGGCGCTACAGGCAAGGATCCCCCTCCACACTCTCCCATACGCACTCAAATATACAGACCACTCGCCTGTCATTAAAGCCTGAAGCAAGAGCCCCCTCAGGGACAGAGATGGATGAGGTGTCAGTCCTAAACCTGTCCACAGAGACACAGGAACCTGTCAACCTGACCAAACCGCTCCACGGCCAACCATTAGAGCTTCACGCATGGCCCACAGCCGCCCGTCATCCGCTCCGGCTGGGCTTCAGAAAGCTCGCGGCTCGCCGGAGCCTCTCATTCAGGAAGAGCAGAGCGGCTGATAGGCCCGGACAAAAGAATTGGCTCCACAAAAGTGAGCCATCAGGGAGGACAATAGGAAGCCAATTCATCAATTTCAAGAGCAGCTTCACCTTTAGTGCAGTTTAAGGTACTGTAAACTTACGAGAAACGGAGGAGTTCTGGGAGACATAGTCTAAGAGACACTTAAAGGCTTGGAGAGATTTATGGTGCTCACTGGCACAATGCTTTCACAATACCTCTTTGTCTGGCTGTACTGCTATATTTGTAACCCCATTACAAAAATGTGTAACTAGGCTTTTGCATTCTGGAAAATCATTAAAACAAACTGAAAGTGAATATGTAGTCATTTAGCTCAGGGGTTTCTGACTGGTGGGATGCTATGGAGCCCTTAAGAGGACATGATGAAAAGAAAGAAAAAAATAAAGAGATGGGAGGAAAAATGGCAGTGTAATATTCGAATATTGCAGTACTTGAAAATAGTAATTGCGTTCACACGATATACTTTACGTTCACTCTTAAAACGTTTGCTTTCTCACACAAAACTATTGCATTCCCCCAAGAAATTTTGCATTCACTCACAAAACCACTAAAGTAGTTTTTCCTCCTATTTTATGCTATTTCCATAATATTTCATTGGGGAACACAAATGTTTTGTGTAAACAAATTTCAAGCATTGAAATAAGTTTTATTCTCATCTTATTTTTATTTATTTATCATCATCATCATTATAAGAAAGCCAAGTAATACAAAACAATGTAAAAAATGTAGATAAATAAATGTAAAGATAAGAGAAATAAATAAAATAAAATGTATTATTATTATTATTATTATTATTATTATTATTATTATTACATTTCAATTTGGTTTTAAAGACATTTGTTGTTTAATTAAACCAGTTGATTAAACCCTTAACACTTATATCCAAAGATCAAACCTACAGTCCTTTGGCACATCAGTAACATCTAATAACATCACATTTAATAACATCTAGAGTCTTGATGACACTTTGTTGTTTTGTGTCCATATTTACCAGGCCTTTCTCAGAAATGATCTCAGAATCAGTGTTATTTGCTGTTGGACATCAGCCCTTGTGTTGGTCCATCTGGAGTGCCTTTGTCAGTGCTGTATCATCATGGATATTAAAGGAATCTGCAGCATTTCTCTTAAAGTCTATTTCCACATAAATTACATTTAGCTCTCGGTTTACTCAAAGAATGTTCCATAAAGCTTTCGCAGTAAGACCACAACTGCTATTGCTTCTGTGCATATTACATTTTTTTACTTTAAAAACATTGCAACAAGCAATTCACATTTGTGCAATGTCTTATTAGTACCATGTCTTTGCAGAGATTGATGTGTGGGAGCGACCACTTGTGAGATGGTTATTTCAGGTAATTAAGGTTTTATATTTTTAAAGGAATAGTACAGTACACCCAAAAATGAACATTTGCTGTAAATTTACTCACCGTCAGACCATTTGGATGAGTTTGAGTTTATTCATGGAAACAGATTTAGAGAAATTTAGCATTGCATCACATGCTCACCAGACTGCAGTGAATGGGTGCCGTCAGATTGAGAGTCCAATCAGATGATAAAAAACATCACAATAATCCACACATGACTCCAGTTCATCAATTAATGTCTTGTGAAGGGAAAAGCTGCATGTTTAACAAATCCATCAATAATGCATTTTAACTAATAACACTTAATTACTCCAGTGAAAAAGTCTATCCCCTGTTGTTCTCTCATATTAAAATCCAAACATATTTTTTTCAACTGTTTTCACTTGCAAACAGTTCTAAATCTGTGTATATTTCTCTTCTTAATTCAAACAAGACAACTCTTTCACTGGAGAAAGAAATATTTTAGATAGAGGACACGTATTCAGGCCAAAAGTGGCGGTTTGTATTAGGGATGCACGATATTGGATTTTTGCCGATATGCCGATATTTTTCCAAATCATTTTGGCCGATACTGATATATTTCCTTTTTGTTTGGAAACAACACCAAGTCTCTCCTGTGCAGAAATTATAAGCAAAATATTTAAAATTTTGGTTAGTTTTTAACAAGAACTTATTTGTTAGAATTAAATAAACCATAATGAAGGTTTTTTGACAGCACATTGAAGCTTTGAAAATAATTATAAATAAACTATATCAATCGTTGCATTTTCCCCCCAGAAAGATGCAGTTAACCCTAACATTTTATCTTATTTATAAGATTTTATTAAAATGTTATAAGATTAACATTTGTAGATGGTCTAAAGCAAAAAATCTGAAAATATTTTAGAGCTTATGATTTGTTTAAAAAATAAAATACATTACACATTAATGAATAAATCAGTATATAAAATTATTTAATTTACAGGTGTCATGTTTGTGATTTTTTTTTTTTTTCATGTAAGCTATAGCTGCTGACCTTTAAATCAAAACATACTCATTATTTTATGACATCAATTACTGCTTTATTTCATCAGAAACAATCTAAATGTTACTTGTGTAGGCTATTTTACTTTTAATTTAATTAGATGTAGGCCAACAGCGCCCCCTACAGATTAAAACTCCTCACGGAGCAGGCGTTAGGACCCGGCGTTATGCTTACTCTGTCACCAGAGCTGGGTAGATTACTTACAAATTGTAATCCGTTACTGATTCCAGATTACATGACGAAAATTGTAGTCAGTAACGTAATCCGTTACATTACACATTTTAGGTAATATAATCAGATTACTTTTAGATTACTTTTGATTTAACTCGTTTATCACATTGATTTAAATAGCATTATCTTGTACCATAATGACATAGAAAAAATGCAGAGTAAGAAAACTTGTTCCATTCATTGTAATTTACAACATGAAGTGCATTAAACATTATATTACGTCAAAGTTTCCCAAACTAGGGTTTGTAAAGAAACTGCAGATGGGTTGTGAATTTAATGAAAAACTGACAATTAATTAAATCATAAAAAATTAATGTAAATAAATCATTTTAAAACAAACTCCGTTTCGAGGAAAGTCTCTTCACTCCGCGGCCATATTTGCAATGCCTCCGGGCAGCTCATACAAGACCTAACTTAATGAATGGGGGAATCCTAAATCTCAAAAACTGCTTGTTGATCTCACAATGAAATTACATATGTCAAATCAGCAACACAAATCTGAAATTAATTGCCCCATGAATGTTGTTTCTTATGCTCAAATAGCGTTTAAAAAGCGTATTTTTCAGGCTAGACCGGCCAGTGTGCATGTAGAGTCATAACGTGCTTATACTGCGCATGTGCATTGGCTGGTCTAGTCAGGTTTCTATGGGAAATTTGGCTCTTTCTTTTAGAAGGTAAGACTATTCCTCCATATTGCACGTTGCAGTTTCTCCCATTCAGAAGTACAGGAGTGAACCATCTTTGTATTTCTATAGTCTTTCTTTTAAATAAAACACTTACTAAAAAAGATGAAATATTTGTATTTACCTGCATGCCATGTGATCATTAATCAACATCAAAGAAACCGCGAACATTCAAATGTGATACTTAATTATTTAAATATTTATTTTAAAACCTCAGAGGTACTTAAAGCAAATATATTTGGTGAGTAAGGTTTAGATGACAAAAAGTTTTGGAATGCCTGCATTACATGTAACTAAGAAATAATGTGAATATGTGCATTTTAATTAGTTATAATTAATAATACATGGTTAAATAACCTACAGAGTAATAATTCAAATAAAAACGAATGTGTTCATCAGTAGCCTAGTTGATGCAATGTTGAAACCCTTCTTAAACCTGAAATGATTTTTGTAAATCAGTGGTCAAATCCTGTCGCCACCTGACTAATGACTGATCTTTGTGTGAATGTCCACAAAACTGGACTATATATACATATATAATATGTAAATAATCGGTAGGCTATTTTAGAAAGGAAAATTTAAAAGATGAAAAAGAGAAATTGGGGAGAATCAATGAATTGTGAATATTATGTAATCATGTAATCCATAAAAAAGTAACTGTAGTCTGATTACGAGTATTTTAAAATGTAACTTACTCTAATTACACTCAAAAAAAATATTAATTGGATGAACTCAATTTAATTGAGGGCAGGATTTCCATCCAATAAATGTGTAGCCCCAACTCATAAAAAAACAAATTCATGTGATGAAATTTAATTGAGTTGGGCCAACTCAATTTGATCCAAGTTTCAAGTTTCAAGTTTTCAAGTTTCAAGTTTCAAGTTTTATTTGTCACATACACGACTATACAGAGACTGTATAACCAGCAGTGAAATGAGAGTCGGGTCCGCTCCATGGACAGTGCAAATATTGAAAAAACAACACAAGGGAAGTAAACATAAGATAAGATGAATGAAAAATAAGATATAAAGAATAAAATATAAAATGTAAAAGAATGTGCATGACAGTAAGCTGTAGAATTAAATATTAATATGAGCATGACTGTACAGAGAGGAATGTGCAACAGGTTATACATGGTTGACATGAAGCAGCCAATCACAAAAAATAAAATAAATATAAAAATAAGATACGATTTACAAGATACAGAACGTGTTGTGTGCAAGTGTGCAAATGAGCAAATGAAACTGACAGTTATGAGGTAGTTATGAGGTAGAGATTAATAATGAGTGTGTGATTAGTGATTTGAAGTAAGTCAGATGATGTTTTTAAGAGGCTGACTTTGAGTTCAGGAGCCTGATGGCCGTGGGGAAGAAACTCCTGAGTCTCTCTGTTTTTGCCATCAGGCAGCGGAAGCGCTTACCAGATGGCAGCCTAGTGAAAAGACAGTTTCCAGGGTGATTTGAATCTTTGATGATTTTGTCAGCTCTGCCTCTGCATCGTTTGATGTAGATGTCCTGCAGAGAGGGGAGAGCCGACCCAGAGATACGCTCAGCTAAGCGCACAACTCTCTGCAAGGCTTTGCAGTCTTGACTGGAGCTGTTTCCATACCACACTGAGATGCACTGAGACAAAACACTTTCTATGGTCCCTGCATAGAAAGTTTTCAGGATTGTTGGTGAGACCCTGAATTTTCTCAGCTGTCGCAGATGGTACAGTCTTTGCCTGGCTTTCTTGACCTGTGTTTGGATGTGTGTAGTCCAAGTCAGGTCCTCGGAGATGTTTACGCCGAGGTACTTGAAGCTGCTTACTCTCTCCACAGGGGTCCCATTGATCACAAGAGGAGTGTAGGGCAGCAGGTGTCTCTTTCTGAAGTCCACAATCAGCTCTTTGGTTTTGCTCACGTTCAGAGAGAGACAGTTGTCCTGGCACCATGATGTTAGTCTCTCCACCTCATCCAAGTATGCGGTCTCATCATTGTTGGAAATGAGGCCCAGAACCACAGTATCATCAGCAAATTTGATAATAGATGTGGATCTATGAGGGGACACACAGTCATGTGTGTAGAGAGAGTATAGCAGGGGACTCAGAACGCAGCCCTGCGGGGCTCCTACGTTCAGGGTGATGGAGTTTGAGGTGAACTGGCCTACCTTCACCACTTGAGGTCTGCCGGTGAGGAAGTCTTGGATCCAGTCGCAGAGTGAGGTGTTTAGGCCGAGGCCTGTGAGTTTATTAGTCAGCTTGGTGGGGACTATGGTGTTAAAAGCTGAGCTATAGTCTATGAATAGCAGTCTTGCATAGTTCCCATTGCTGCTGTCAATGTGTGTGAGGGAGGAGTGGAGTATGTGTGAGATGGCATCATCAGTTGATCTATTGGAGCGATAGGCAAACTGAAGAGGGTCCAAAGTAACAGGGATGGAGGAGCTAATGTGGCTCTTAACAAGTCTCTCAAAAACCTTCATGACTATAGATGTGAGGGCCACTGGACGATAGTCATTCAGGCAAGAGGGTTTATTGTTCTTAGGCACAGGGATGATGATGGATTTTTTAAAGGAGGTGGGAACTACAGAGGTAGCAAGGGACTCATTGAAGATAGAAGTGAACAAACCAGCAAGCTGATCAGCGCATGATCTCAGAACCCGGCCTGTGATCCCGTCAGGTCCAGCCGCTTTCCTGATGTTCACTCTCTTTAGTGCCCTCCGAACCTCGTCCTCCGTCACGGTGATCACATGATTCTCGCTTCTCTGCCTGCTGCTTCCTGACGCGCTGCTCGGCAGAGCCGCGATGCCTCCGTTGCTTTCAAAGCGGCCGTAGAAGGTGTTTAATTCTTCGGCCAGCGACGGATCTGCTCTCACCTGCGCGGAGGATTTGCTTCCAAAGGCACAGATGGTCCTTAGTCCCTGCCACATGCGTCGCGAGTCATTGAGCTGGAAATGAGACTCAATTCTCTCTTTGTAGCGATGTTTGGCGGCACTTACAGCTCGTCTGAGAGCATAACACGAAGCTTTATATTTGCGCATATTCCCAGACAAAAGAGCCTCGTTGTATGCGGCAGTGCGTTTGTTAACCGCTTCACGGATTGATCTGTCCATCCACGGTTTCTGATTGGGGAAAGTCCTTACAGTTATTGTTTCTGTAGCTTGTTCGGTAAGTGTGTTTACAAAGCTCACTGCTACCTCCGTGAACTCGCTGACGTCAGATGAGCTCGCCCTGAACATGTCCCAGTCGACGTCATCAAGAGCCGACTGCAGCATAGCTTCAGAGTGGGAGGACCAACGCGTCACTTCCCTCTTCACCGGGGGTTCCTGTGCGAGCCTTTGTTTGTATTCCGGTGTGAGGAAGATGGCGGCGTGGTCAGACTTACCAAAAGCAGGTAGAGAGCGGGCCTTGTAGGCGTTCTTAAACTGAGAGTAGCAGTGATCCAGTGTATTCGGTCCTCTGGTTGGACAGGATACATGCTGGTGAAAGTTCGGCATGACCTGCCTGAGGTTGGCTTTGTTAAAATCCCCTGCGATGATAAAGGCAGCGTCAGGATGTTGGTTAATGTAGCCGCTGATCACATCGTGAAGTTTAGACAAAGCCAAGCTCGTGTCTGCCTGTGGAGGGATGTAAACGGCAGTAGCGATGACCGCGGAGAACTCGCGGGGTAAATAGAATGGGCGGCAAATAATGGATAGATGTTCCAGATGAGGCGAGCAGGATCGCGACAGAGAGGAGATATTCCTGGGGTCACACCATTTCTTGTTAGTCATGAAACACACACCACCACCCTTGGATTTACCGGCCTCCGCTGTTCTGTCCATCCGTAAAACAGAGAAGTTGTCAGACGGCGTTACAGCAGTGTCCGGAACCGAGGGCGTGAGCCATGTTTCAGTCAAACAGATGATGTTACAGTCCCTTATGTCCCGTTGGAAACTAATCCTGGCTCTAAGATCGTCCATCTTATTATCCAAGGATTGGACATTAGCGAGCAAAAGGCTCGGTAAAGGAGGACTGTGAGCCCTTTTCCTCAATCTGTTCCGAATCCCAGCGCTTTTTCCACGGTGTTTTTTGTTCCGTCTCCTGTGTCCTTTGTTCTCCGCGTTCCGAAGAATCTCAAGAGGCCACGATGGATTCGGTGATAAAGTGTCCTGAACCAGGTTAGTGAGGCGGTTTCCGATGTCCAAGAGTGCACTTTTGTCATAGGTGATCAGTGCCGACGTTATGTGTGTAAAAATAGAAATCAAAAGTAAGTAAAAAAGTAAATAAAAGCATAGTCTTAGCGGAGCGGCCCGGACGGCAGCCGAACATAGCAGCGCCATCTTGGATTATGATGGTTAATATAGTTTATAGTTTAAATAGTTTACCAATATAGTTTAAACGAAATTGATACATTGATGAAGTGATTTTTTTTATGCTTGTTGAACTCAAACTAAAACATTTAACTGGAAAACAAATTATCAGGCAGACGTCCTTCTACACTCAAAAAAATTATTCGTTGGATTTACTTAACTTTAGGCATTAGCCAACTTGTTAGGCATAGCATAAGATGGTATTGTTACATCCATGGCATGCCCATAGTTGTTTTTTTATTATTAAAACAACTTTGCTTCATGTTAGCAGGTCCTCAACCCAAGCACATGCTCTACACTTTACCACAATGGTAACCTCCAAAAACACTAACATACCAGAAACTCTTTTAAATACAAACATAAAAGAGCATTAAACATTAACAAGTCCCAATTTTATCATCTAAATAAAAAATGGCTAAAATAACATTTTATTTCAAGATTTACTCTCCTTATCCAGCCCTGTGCAAAGCATGATGGGAAGGGAAAATCCATTTCCTCGTTACACAAGTAAAATCATTTGTTCTTTCAAAATGAAAATATTGAGTTGAGCCAAAATGCAACTGTTTCAAGTCAGTTTAACACAATGCAACTGTATAAATGGGAAACCTAACATAATGGTGTTAAATAAATGATTTTTTAAAATAAACTGGTTCTCAAGATGGCAGCGCGCGCAGATGCAGCAGCTTCTCTCTCTCCCGACAGAACGGCGTTTTCGTGTTTTTTGTCTTGTAAGTCGCAATGTTTTTCTACTGTTAGTGTTTAGTGTTATCTGTATGCACCAGGGAGTAAGAGAGTAACGCAATTTCAATTCTCTGTATGTATGTACGGTACATGTGGCAGAATTGACAATAAAGCAGACTTTGACTTTGACTGAACTGAACAGTGTTGGAGAATCATTTTTTTTGAGTGTACAAGTACTTAATTTTTGGAATCTGATTACGTAATCCAGATTACATGTAATCAGTTTCTACCCAGCTCTGTCTCACACACCGAACACATTCTGTAGTGCTTTCATAGATTAAATGCAGCGATCCAAAACAGTGAATCTAATCATCATTCAGACAAAACTTTGCTTCAAGAATGAGCCACACACTGCTGACGTGATCTAATCACTAGCACACCCTGAGCACATGTGAGTTAATGTATTCCACTTATCGGCAAGACTTATCGGCATCATTTTTCATATCGGGCCAATGCCGATATTTACATTTGAAGCAATTATCAGCCGATACCGATATCAGTCCGATAATATCGTGCATCCCTAGTTTGTATAGTTAAAACACCTTAATGATGGTTTTGTTTCTTACTAACATGCAGCTTTTCACTTCACAAGATGTTAATTGATAGCCTTAGGATGAGTGAATGTTCATCAAATTTTCATTTTTAGGTGAACTACTCCTTAAAGCACATTTTGGGAATTTCTTTTGCATGTTTTTGTTTCCATCCAGCAGTTTTTTTTTTTTTTTTTTTTTTTTTTTCTTTTCCAAACAAGATCCCAAAAAGTAGAAAGAAACCTTTGGAAAGAAACCTGGCTCTATTCGCAGAGTTCTAAAGATGTTTTATCATGTAGAAAGCTAAACCATGAGAAGCAACTGCTGCTGTAACTTTTCTCAGTACTTTTTCCCCAGAATCCTGAGCTGTCTGACATTGCCTTACATTGACTTTTTTCGTGATTGGAGAACTTTCCAATTAAAATCTTTGTCTGACCCATTAAATGAACTATATTTTTGTAAAGTCAAGTTGACTCATGTTGAGCGTGCGTGGTTGTATTCCTGCCACGGTCTTTCTTTTCAGTTGAGCTCCTATCACTTATTTATTTGTTTTTTTTTTTATTGCTTTGTGATAAGCAAGAAAATACAAATCAATGCTGTACTTTCTGCTGAAGTGGTTTTCAAAAAATAGCATTTTACTTTTAATTGGCATAGTCCAGAAATAAATAGTTCAGGGACGCAAAAACTCCTAACAATGACGTCTGGACTCAGCTGGAACGGCTCTTGTTATAGAGCTATTGATTTGCTAATTGTGCTCCGTATCAGTTCTTTGTTCCTGTGGGTTGTGTTTAACCTACACGACTCTGAATTTCTCAGGACCGCAGCTTGTTAAAAAGAAACTCCTACACTTAACGTCTGAGAATGCATTGACTCGCTGTGCCCCTCTGGAAAAGGGTTTCTATCTAACTTTGTGAAAAACTTGCATTTCTTCTTTTATCTCCGTCCAAAAGATGTGACATTCTTGGGAACAATGCAGTGACTGGCGGCATCCTTGATATTTGGTTTAGATGACTTTGATAGCTGAGAGTACGGAGGATCTCCAGGGACTCTGGTGGGCCGAGGCGTCCAATGAGCTCGGCGCAGGTTGTCTCGTTTCTGGATCTGTAGGGTGCTGCCGTGGTCCACGGGGTCATCTCGACGTGTCTCTTATTCTCTCAACACCTGGGATTATGCAGTGTCTCTTTGAGTCTTAAAGGATTTGGGCAAATCAGAAAGGGCAAGTCCAGCAAGACTGAACTGAAGCCCAGCTATGGATTCAGATAAGCCGACTTTCTCCATGGATGGCGCAACTGTTCTCGGTGCAGTGAAACAGCTGCGTCCCTGAGCTATGGCTTCATGTTGGCTGCTTTCGTGCTGATCTCAGCACAGCTCCTGGCACCCTCTGTCTGATGGTTCCCTGGTGTGGGCGCTATGAATAGCTCTCTACCCCTCTCCATTTCCTCCTGTGTCCTGGCAACACTGATCCGCTGGCTGCCGGGTGCTGCAACACTGAAGCTGACAAAGCAAGGAGTGCAGAACTATTCAGAAAGCCACATGTGAATGTGGGTCTGTGCATATATGTGTCCAATTGTGAATGAGAGCGCGAAAGAGAGGAAGCAAAGTATGTTGATTTAAATACATAATTGATATTGTATTTCAGGAAAATGCTCTGGTTGAGCTTAGAATGCATAACAGGATGGAAATGAAGAGTAAAAGTTTGTGATTGTTCAGGGGGGATTGACAGTTAGCTTACATGAGGGTGTTGAATTCAAGTTAAATAGACAGAAATATGGATAATATTCAGAAATCAGTATGATGTTGACTAACATTGTTTTTTTGTTTGTTTTTTCCAGACAAAAAGACATCACTTTACAGAGGATGATGTCATTAAGGAACTGATTTTGAGGCACAGGTAAAACCTAAAAAAATTAATTGCTTAAAAGCAGTATTCATTTATAAAGCATACATTTACTGTTAAAATAAAATAAAATACTGGTAATTTTTTTGCAAGGTCATTAACCAGTAATTTTACAGACATTTACGTGAACTGTAAGACGACATGATATACAAAATTCAAAACGCATGTAAAACCAGGTAAAATCATGTTGTTAATTAATTAAAATTAAATTAAAGTAATTAAATTAAAAAAATGTAATATATATAAATAAATTGTATATTATACATTTAAAAATTATATTTTTAATAAATGCATGCACTCTGCACCATGTGTGTGTGTATGTATATGTATATGTATATGTGTATGCATGTATTAGGGGTGGCACGATACATGTATTCGTACCGAACAGTCATGGTACGGGTAGTCTCGGTCTCATATGTCACGCCCACGGACCGTTGGCTAAACGTCTGATGCATATGGCACACTTAGATGGAAACACTTCAGGAGTGTCGAAGTCATCATCGGATTAGTTGAATTATACAGGATTTCCGAGAGACGTGTGTGTCACGTTCTTTAACGTTCCGCCTGGAAACACAAATGCCGTGGCGCCAAAACCCCTCACGATAGAAGCAAGCCATCGTGTTTACAACTGTGACGACGAGCACTTATCAGGATCAACTAAACGCTGGATTTTCAAAATTATGTGAAATATTTGAAGTTTGCGGCATAGAATCTTTAAAATACTTCCGAGAGTTTCACACACCGGTCTGATATTGTGGTGACATTTCCACGCACCGAAACGTGACGCTGAGCGAAACAAACTGTGATTGGTTGTTTGACATGTCGGTCAAACGGCCTCATGATGGGCGGGCCTTGGCCAATAAATACTGCCATCTATTCCAGAGACTACGGTACGGGCATCTCGGTTTGGTGCATGAGGCCTTACAACGAATACAGGCAATTCACCCCCAATCCAGAAGGGGGCGCCCGCAGCAATGCAACGCTGTTTGATAACCACCAGCAGAAGAACAGCGAATGCGTGAGTTGCACACTTGAAAACAAAGCCCTCTAAACAGTGGCCATGTGCTGATTCTGAATGTGTCTCTCACATAGACTGACAAAGAGTATACTTTAAAGGCTTGCGCACTCAACTTAACTCTACTTAATAATGCATCACTGTATAAAGGTCTGCTTTTATTTGTGTACACTCACAATGAAAACTTTTATAAAATAAAGAAAACAAATAGGATGTTGCATCCGTGACATCTGTCTATATATATACAGGTGCTGGTCATATAATTAGAATATCATCAAAAAGTTGATTTATTTCACTAATTCCATTCAAAAAGCGAAACTTGTATAATGTATACATTCATTCCACACAGACTGATATATTTCAAGTGTTTATTTCTTTTAATTTTGATGATTATAACTGACAACTAATGAAAACCCCAAATTCAGTATCTCAGAAAATTAGAATATTACTTAAGACCAATACAAAGAAAGGATTTTTAGAAATCTTGGCCAACTGAAAAGTATGAACATGAAAAGTATGAGCTTGTACAGCACTCAATACTTAGTTGGGGCTCCTTTTGCCTGAATTACTGCAGCAATGCGGCGTGGCATGGAGTCGATCAGTCTGTGGCACTGCTCAGGTGTTATGACAGCCCAGGTTGCTCTGATAGTGGCCTTCAGCTCTTCTGCATTGTTGGGTCTGGCATATCGCATCTTCCTCTTCACAATGCCCCATAGATTTTCTATGGGGTTAAGGTCAGGCGAGTTTGCTGGCCAATTAAGAACAGGGATACCACGGTCCTTAAACCAGGTACTGGTAGTTTTGGCACTGTGTGCAGGTGCCAAGTCCTGTTGGAAAATGAAATCTGCATCTCCATAAAGTTGGTCAGCAGCAGGAAGCATGAAGTGCTCTAAAACTTCCTGGTATACGGCTGTGTTGACCTTGGACCTCAGAAAACACAGTGGACCAACACCAGCAGATGACATGGCACCCCAAACCATCACTGACTGTGGAAACTTTACACTGGACCTCAAGCAACGTGGATTCTGTGCCTCTCCTCTCTTCCTCCAGACTCTGGGACCCTGATTTCCAAAGGAAATGCAAAATTTACTTTCATCAGAGAACATAACTTTGGACCACACAGCAGCAGTCCAGTCGAGACGCTTCTGACGCTGTCTGTTGTTCAAGAGTGGCTTGACACAAGGAATGTGACAGCTGAAACCCATGTCTTGCATACGTCTGTGCATAGTGGTTCTTGAAGCACTGACTCCAGCTGCAGTCCACTCTTTGTGAATCTCACCCACATTTTTGAATGGATTTTGTTTCACAATCCTCTCCAGGGTGCGGTTATCCCTATTGCTTGTACACTTTTTTCTACCACATCTTTTCCTTCCCTTCGCCTCTCTATTAATGTGCTTGGACACAGAGCTCTGTGAACAGCCAGCCTCTTTTGCAATGACCTTTTGTGTCTTGCCCTCCTTGTGCAAGGTGTCAATGGTCGTCTTTTGGACAACTGTCAAGTCAGCAGTCTTCCCCATGATTGTGTAGCCTACAGAACTAGACTGAGAGACCATTTAAAGGCCTTTGCAGGTGTTTTGAGTTAATTAGCTGATTAGAGTGTGGCACCAGGTGTCTTCAATATTGAACCTTTTCACAATATTCTAATTTTCTGAGATACTGAATTTGGGGTTTTCATTAGTTGTCAGTTATAATCATCAAAATTAAAAGAAATAAACACTTGAAATATATCAGTCTGTGTGGAATGAATGTATACATTATACAAGTTTCACTTTTTGAATGGAATTAGTGAAATAAATCAACTTTTTGATGATATTCTAATTATATGACCAGCACCTGTATATAATACCATGCACTTTGTATATGGCACGCAAAGGTACTTCAAATAATGCTATGGTATTATGGAGGAGTCAATCAATCCTTTGGTGTGTGTGCACTTTGATTATATACAGTGAGTGCCATACTCATTATCATGGTGTATACTAATGTGTGTGTATATATATATATATATATATATACGTATATATATATTAATAATATATTTTAAAATGTAATTTGTTCCTGTGATGCAAAGCTGAGTTTTCAACAATCATTACTCCAGTCTTCAGTGTCACATGATCTTTCAGAAATCATTCTATTATGGTATGCATACACACACACACACATATATACACATTATCATACACCATGATAATGAGTATGGCACTCACTGTATATAATCAAAGTGCACACACACCAAAGGATTGATTGACTCCTCCATAATACCATGGCACGCAAAGGTACTTCAAATAATGCTATGTAAACACCTTGATAACGAATCTTTCAAATTGCATAGTATTAGTATATGGAAGTATCACTGTACCATGGTATTGCCTCACTTCGGTTTTGCAAGAGAAGGCAGTAAACACATGGCTGAAGCTAAAATCCCTCATATACCTTTCTTTTCCAGCTTTTAAAGCTATCATATTCACACACAATGAGGGCGAAGTTCAGAAAGCCCTATTGCCTCTTGCCGCTATCATTCAAATTTGGGTCAGTATGTTATCTGTCTAAGACGAAAAACAAAAATGAAATGATGAATAAAAAGACCTCTATCCTCAGACTAAAAACAATTCCAGTGCAATCGGATTAAAATGCCTGTCGTCTTTGCGTCCACAATAGCGGCGCTTCACAAGCACATTGAGGAGCAGGTGGAGGCAGCGTCCAAGCCAATTCATTTGCACAATGCAGAGTCTCACTTGCCTTGATGAGCCATTGTCTTGGTTACAAGGGAATATAAAAAAACAGGACGTAACTGGCAGAAATGGTCACCGTGATTCTTTAGCGCCTAAATCCCCAGCTGGCCCGTGACTCGCCAGTTGGGTGTGTTAAAAGGAGCAGATATCAGAGCGTGGGTCGCTGCCAGTCTTCTGGCCTTGAGTAATTAGCCCATTCTTCACACCATCGCTGAGCTCACCAGAGGAAGCAGCAGTGGGTCTGGAAGAATGTGCCATGCTAATACACACATACCCATGCACACACTGCTCTACCTCACCGTTTACCATTTCATATCATTTAAGAGCAGAATTCAACACTATACAGATAATTATTTAGGCAATTATCCAAATGTTATGACTGAGTGTGAATAGTGCACCTAAAAGCTACCTGCTAGCCGTTTAACTTTAGACTACAGAGAGAGCATTTTAAGGTTTAGTTATGCTGCCTACTAAGATTTGGATGTATCTTTTATGAAGGTGTCAATCACACAATGCGTTGTGGAGAGGTCAGTAAAAAAAAAAAGGCAGATGAAATGAGATGAAAACTTTTGAACAGGACGAAGATGTCCAATTCTTTCTTATTTTGTAGAAATATATATATATATATATATATATATATATATATATATATATTCATTTAGTACTGCCCTTCGGAAGCAACAGAAGATACTTGCATGTTTCCCGTTAGACAAATTAAGTACAATTTACCTTGATCTTCAAATTCAAAAAGTTTTCACCCCCTGGCTCTTAATGCATCGTGTTTCCTTCAGGAGCATTAGTGAATGTTTGAACCTTTTCAGGACATGGAGGATTTTTCTGAAGAACAGTGCTCAGTTTAACTGTTCAGAACAAACAAGGGACTCATCCAGGTAACAACACACAGTATTAAGAACCAAGGGTTCCCAAACTTTTGAATGGGGTTATTTTAATAATTTCAGCTATTTTTTTGTCTTGTGGACTAAATGTAATCATCTTTTATGTAAAATATCTTACTCAGAACAGTACTAAATAAAAAAATAACATGCATTCAAATTACTCACATTTTCACAGATTCTGCAAGGGGTTCACAAACTTTCAAGTAGCACTGTATATACAGTATACTACCATTTGGGCTTGGTAAGATTTTTTTAAAAGGTTTTTGAAAGACAAAAATACAGTAAAAATAGTAATATTGACAAAATATTACAGTGTAAAATAGCTGTATTCTATTTTAATATATTAAAAAATGTATTTTATTCCTGTGATGGAAATGCTGAATTTTCAGCTTTACTCCAGTCTTCAGTGTCATGTGATACTTAAGATACTTATTATTATAAAATTAAAATCGTTGTTGTGCTTAATATTTTGTGGAAATATTTTATTTTAAGTATTTATTTAATCCATTGTTTTCAAAAATGTAAAAATCTTTACTGTCACTTTTTTATCAGTTTAATGCATTTTTCCTGAATAAAACTTTTTTCTTTCCCCCCCCAAAAAACTAACTAAACCTAAAAAGTATATTTCATTATACGTAGTATTAATAAAACAGTACTATTTTTTTAACAGTACTGTTTTATTAAATTTGTTTGTGTGCTGCATATTTATATATTTTTATGCTTACTTGCCACTATAGCTGCTGTTTTTTGCATAGGAATGAGTCTAAATGCTTTTAAAACTGAGATTTTACCTCATAATTTCTGGTCCTTTGAGTATGATATGCAACATTACCAATGATAATTTAGTCAGTTTCCCCAAAAGTTGTAACTTAGTGTAAATAACATGCATTGTCATTAAAAGCTCATTTAACTTTTCTTGTCCATTAGAAGTTTAAAACAAGGGTTCTTCATTTGTCTAGTAAAATATCTTGTTTGTGCACAAGGTAGTCTTCTGCTCATAATTAACAGCTTAATTCCATTGTGGTGTTTCACAATAGCTCTTAGCAAGTTCTGTCATTACACATAGCGTTTGTTTGGAGGTCTTGGGGGAGAGAATGAAAGCATATTTTCTGCTCCATTTACCGTTTAATGAGTGATTCTGTCAACTTTTCTCCATGCATGCTGTGATTTTGTAGATAGTTGATGGCATCTAGATTAAGTAGTAGACTAAAATGCATTGTACCCATTTAGCAGACATTTTTATTCTAAGCAATTCACACAATCAGCTTAATAGATTCCATGAGAATCGAACCCATCATCTACAGGTGGGGTTGCTACTGCAATATTTAACCAGTTACACCTTGTTTTTAGATATTTGTTGTTATCATAAGGATATTATAAGGTTACCATGGCAACAATGGTACACAATCTGTAAATGAGTATTTCCATGCACTAAACAAACACAAATGACAATCTTCAACCAATACCTGGGCCAGAACCCAAACCAGATTCTGCTAGTCTGAGTTTAGATAGCTTTGTTTTAGATATTTATAGTCAGTGTTTATTTCAAATTACCCAACAAACACCAATTAAGACCTAAGACACGATTTGACTTTGCTCCTATGCTGTGTTCTCTTGTCTGTGTGGAAGATATTAGAGGCTTGTATCTGTTCATTATCTCGTTTCTCTCTCCACCAACCCTCCCTCTCTTTTGCTATGCTCCTCAATCACTCATTACAGCTCTTTCTTTGAAGAATGGAGTCTATTTATAGCTCACTTTTAGCTTAAAAAGCTGCTCATGCTTTTCTTTCTTTATTTTTATGGTTCTGTGCCAGCACTTATATTTAAATTTATATCTGTTGCCTACCTTGCCAATCGTTTTCTTAAAAAAAGTAAAATAAAAATAAACAAATCTGGAGTCCACGGATAACTCACCTAAAAATACATTTTTTAGTAAAGAATTTTGATTTATGTTTTATAAATGTCTATATATTTTTATTTTTAGATTATATAGAATATATTTTTAGATTTTATACATTTATATTTATAAAAATATATTTTATGCAATTTACATTTAGTTGGGAGTCAATAAAAGTGTGATACTTCACTCAAATAATCAAATGTATTGACTCACCTCATGTCATTTCAAATAATGTTAGAAATATAATTTTTTGGGTGAACTGTTCTTTTAAGATGTCCATGACTATTAGTATTGGAATTTTACAGTTGTAATGTAAAATAAAATGATGATGATGTTGATGATTGTTATTATTATTATTTTAAATATATATATTTTTTTTTTACAAATAAATATTATAATAGTAATAATTTTCTTTTTTGTTTGAGTAATTTTTATTGTTTAAAATTTTTTGATTTTTTTTGTATTTTTTTTTTGTTAAACCAAGCAAACCCTAACAAGCACAGCACACCTGTATTTTTTTTTTTCTTTTACAAATTTCTAATTGTGATGGTAATTTTATCAGAAAAATGAATTAATTTTTTCACCCCCAAATCGTACCGGCCTACCAGAAGATCGCAAATGAAGAAACTTTGCATAATTTCAGAGCAGATTTGGAATGCCATGAGACAATGCCATAATTTTTGAGTGTACTATCCCTTTAACCATACACACAAACAGCTATTGTTACACACACAGACTGTCCACAATCTTTAGGATTGAAAACACATTCACAGTCCCATTAGCTTTACATTTGACAGCTCGAATTTGACAGCCCCCTCCCCATCCTATCGACAGACACTTTCCCCCCTCGAGACGCTTTTACCAAATGCTCAAACATGTCTCATATGCATCCTCGCATTATCAGGGTTATGGAGGCGTGAGCCCGCCTGAACATGGCCCTCCCATTTTCCGTTTTGTCATACCTAACCCAGCCTCCCCCACCGCGCTCCAGTATGAAGTAATGGGCTGCTGAAGACGCTGCCTTTGATGTCTGGAAGCAGATGGGCAGAGGAGGAGAGCTGTGTGCTGACAGGTATCTCTCTCGTCGTGTCTGAAGTCCAAAGAGGATGCAAAGCTCTGCGAGACACACACTGAAGGAGACTGCGCTGATTGTTCTGGCAAGTGTTTTGACTCCTCACCTCACTTCACCTGAAATGAAACCCTGCCAACGAGACATTTAGACTCTGATGTTAGCCAAATTAGCCTCCTACAGACACTGGCGCTCAAATATGTCCTTTCTGCTGATTATAATTTCCCCCACTGCCTTCACTCACGTATGCCCATTTGTCACGGATTTGCTTCTTGTATGGTTTGGCATTCATGTCCAGGAGTTTCCTCGAGTCTTAAATAAAAAGTTTCTTCCACAACAAGCCCGCAAAACTGTCTGGAAATTACCTAGACATTCTTGCTTTACTCAGTAGGCCACTTTCATGGTTAGGAAACCTCACTTGAACATGAATTCCCACATATAGAACTTTAACATGCTTTTCTGCATACATAAACTGATAAAGGCTAAGTCTCATAGAGATGTGAAGAGTGTGTGCTGTGATAGCAGCGGTAAACTACGTACTTTTGAGTATGAAAAAAGCCATTATGGCAATATCAATGAAAATGGTCTATTTCAAATAGCATATTAGCACACCGATATACTGTATGTAGATTTTCTGCTATAGCCAAAATCCCATAATACACACTCACACACACAACGCGCACGCACATGCACACACACCATAATACAAATAACTATTACAGCATATATTATTGCTGTCAACTGATTTAAAAAAAACTAATTAATCACACATTCAAATAAATGTCGACAACAAAGACGGAATGTTTTTAACATTTGTTTTATGACATCTTTTTACTAAGTACTGTGAATGTAGGTAAGTGTCACCGATACCAATGCTGATGCCTTTGTTAAATGTCTATTCTACTCTACTCTACTCTTTTTTTTTTTTTTTTTTTTTTATACATTTTTGGGGATAAAATTAGTAAATATATCAAACCAATTTTGGTTAATACACTAAAAAATTAATTAATTAAAATAAAAATCGAAAAAAGTTATTTTAAAAATAAAATAATTAATTGTAGTATAATTAAATAATATATAATATTTATTAATTATTATTTATATATATTAATTGTTTTCGACAAATAAAGTTTTCATGACTGGGACCGACAACAGTAAAGATATAACTTCTATTGGCCGGACATGCATACATGAATGCTTCAAAAATCCACCAAAAATAAGACTGCATATAGGCACCTTTGACAAACTGATTTGAATATACTGTGATTTGGGATGCTCTAGTCCTAATCTACTGTATAGCTTGGATAGTGTACAAATTAGCAATTCAGAAAGTGTTTTATCCTACTGTATTTAAAGCCAGCAGTGAAATAGCATTGATAAATCTCTGCAGCATGGCAGTTATTTAAATTGTGAGGAGTAGCAGACCCTCTTTCTGGATTCTCAGGAGGGTGATGTCAGAAGACCATGAATCCCTCTCTGCTGTCCTCCTGCAATCAATCACCATATATCATATATATTTCATAATGTACAAGATTGTATTTATAATATCAATCATTTGTTATTTATATATATAATCAATCATAATATCTTATCTGACCACAGTTATGTCTACAAGACCTTCATCACTCCCATATTCATTTTTCTGCTGTAGATGTGATCCTGGCACGGCCCTGACGTAATTTATGAAGCGCTGCAGAAACACGGCTCTAGCTCAGGCTAATTGGTGAATAACTATTACCTCTCAGCATGACATGCTACTTCTACGCCCTTGGGCTTCTTTTCCTGGATCCTGTCTGAATAGTCATCTATTACATTCAGTGCTGAGTCAGCAACAGAACTTCTGATTCGCAGCTGTGTTAACCTGAAATACAGCTGGATTCTTGACAGGATGTAATGGGAAATACAGACTATGCTTGTAGATAAAAACACAATCCTGCTTAAAACACCAGCTTATATACCAGCTTTGTTTTCTAGTGATACACTGTACAACAGGGCTGTCAAAAATAACACTATACAAGACTTTAGGGCTGACCTATATACACTATACAACACACTATATATATTAGAGGCACAGATAAATGTGACATTTATATTATTATTATCTTTATGTGAAGATCCTTTCAAGTTCACTTAAGTTATAACTTTTTTTAATGTTCTGTCAAAGGTTGGGTCTGTTAAATGGTATAAATGATGCCACATATTCAACTAATGTTAAATGGCTGTTGAACTCATTTTAACCCAAAAATTAATTTAAAAGGCATATACTTGTTTATTCATAGTACTTCAATGCCTTTATGATGTTTTTACTTTCATTTGGATATCAGCATATTAGAATGATTTCTGAAGTGACACTGAAGACTGGAGTAATGCTGCTGAAAATTCAGCTTTGCCATTGAAAAAGTAAATTACATTTTAAAATAGAAAACTGTTATTTTAAATTGAAATAATACTATTTTTTGCTGTACTTTTAATTTATTATATTAGGTATTATTTTATTGTATTTATGTAAAAAAAATGAAAAACTTATGCACAACCCTGGTTATACTTTTTATTTTTATTTATTTTTAAGTATTATTGAATAACTGAATTAGTTTGAATGATTTCATTTAAATTATATTCTAAATGAACTGATTCACTAAAACGAGTCCGTGAAAAAAAGTGCCAAAATAACTGCAGAGTACTCAAACCCATCTATGCACATAGCCAGCGAGTGGAGGATGAGTTTCGTGTTGGACCCGTTGGGGTGTAGGGAACTTTTGTATCTGTATTAAGAGAAGTAATTGCATGTGCTTGGCCATGATCAAGGTGATTAGCCTAAGGCAAGACCACAGGAACAGCTGTAAGGTGTAAGGTGAGCCTTCTTCATTATCTGTCCATCAGAAGAGAGAGAGGGAGAGAAACAGCATGATGGAGACAATTTGGAGATAATGCACGGTTACTATTTTTTCATATGTAACATAATTAGCAGTGATTTTCACAGGCTGATTTGGATAATTTGTGGCAGAGTGTACAGTTTGACTTTGGCATTGTTTACACTCTGTGTTAAAGGGATAGTTGAGCCAAAAAAATGAGATGTCATTATTTACTCACCTTCAAGTTGTTGTTTTTCAATAGGAACACAATTTCAGTCTAAGCACACATAACTATAGTAGGCCACTGAATGGCTTCAGAAGACATGGAATTTGTGTTTGAGGTATGACCTTGTGCAATTTATGAACCAAATGTGAAGTAATATTAACCACAGACCTTATTTTACTCTTAAATTAAAAACCGCTTTTCTAAAAAATGAGGAATTCCCACAGAAACCCATGGTGAATTAGCCTTCCGGCTTGGCCTACAAATTGACGTTATTTCTGAACAGCTCTATGTGGTTTTGTTCCACTGAAATAATCTCTGGTTTCCGGCTATAGAGGTCTAGAAGACGGCTGCTCAAACTTCACCCAGCCCCACTGAATGGGTGAACATCACCCTTTGACATCCGCTTCACCCTCCACCTGCCAGTCAGCAGCCGGGACGAGAGAGAGAGGGGTAAATAAAGAGGATAATGAAGAAAGCTAATCGGATTGATCAAATTTCCTGTCACTAATGAAAGGAAAGTGAGTCTGGTTTCTCCCCATGTCTGTGATAAAGATGATTAAGTGTGAACATCTGATAAACTTCAGGCTCCAGTGAAAGCACTGAGGGAAAGACGTGTGAGAGAAAGTCTTTAATTTTGTAGATTGTGCCTTATTAGAGCATTTTGATGTGTAGATTGTGTCTCCGTATGAGCATGTTGGAAGTGGTTTGGATTTAGTTCTGTTCCAAAATTGGTAAGCTGCCTATACGGTTCACTTCCAACATGAATCCTTTCTTTTCAAATTCTAAGGTTGCCTGCATCGCATTTGTCCTTTCTAGATAAAGCATTTCCAGAATGGATTGCTAGTTCAGTGAAAATAACTACATTTACATTTAAGTGAACTTAAAAAAAAAAAAAAAAATTGCCCAAAAATGTTGGCCAGTATGTATTTTTGTGCTATGTATTTTTATGTTTGTTAGAGTATCATGTTGTTAACTTAGCAACATCCCTGTGCCGTTCAACTGGAAATGCCTTTGAATTCCAATTCAATATCTGAATTTGAACTAAAATGAATTGAACATTAAGAAAATATAATTCTAAATCTAACTAAAAGCAAAATTTGAAGGAATAACTTAGTGTAGATGTTTTCTTGGAAAGTTTTTTAAAAGTTCTAACAGCTTTAAAATTTGAATTTATAGGCCTTACAGACAGATTAAATTTGATTCAAATTCCATCTTGGCAACTAAATTGCTTCTTCATTGGTTCCAGGATTTGCAGGTTTATTGGCCTTATTGACAGATCCAGTTTGATTCACTTTCGACCTTGTGAATTTAAACTAAACCAAATTTCAATTATGAATTTAAGTTGCTGCCTTTGTGTAGAGTGTTTTATAGGTAAATCATTTTAGAAAACAGTTTAAAAAGATTCAAAATTTGAAGAATATGGACAAACTTAGTTTGATTCACTTTACAGCTTGTGAAATGAAATTAAATCAATTCTTCAATTCTGAATTTGTTTCTGCCTGCATGCGTAATAAATGTAAATCAGGTCTTCGTAGGGTTCCACTGAGTTAAGATGCTTCCTATATATGCAGTAGACAGCAAGACAGCTCACTAGGTTTCTGAAGGGGATCGTTATTTTCTCCTGCGTGATATAACTGTAAATTAGCAGTCTTGGTTGATTTGTCTTAGATCTAATGCTAAAGAGCCTCATTTTAAAAACTGATATTCCCCTCACTATTCAGTGCCTAAGCAAAACACCTCGAGGCAGCGTCCTCATTTGTTTGGTGTGTGCCACCCAATTTCCATTGATTCAGAACCTTGGAGCTTGTCGCTGTTGGCAGTTAAGGGGAAAAGAAACACTAGAGGACCACAAAGCTCTTTTCTCTGTATCAAAGGTAGCTTGTACATGGGGACAGATTGCTAACTTTCCTCAGCCAATGGTTGAACAAATTATCCAATGCTTTGTGGAGATTGGGCAGCTGTCCCCTTGTCATCCAGGTGGGCAGGCATTGCAGATCATGGCTTGCTTGCTCCTACACACATGCACATATTGTCTGTTTTCAGCTGTGCTTTCTTGTCTCTAGAAAATAAATGCCACAAAGAACCTTTTTTTTTGTCCTTGTAGGGGAGCTTTTTACATGAAAAGTTAATTTATCTAAAAGGTTTTTTTTTTTTTTTTTGGTAAAGATTTTTGGAAAAAGTTCAGTTGATGATTTAGAGTATTCAGTGTTTCATGAATAATTTTATGATTTATTAATTGGGAATTCCCAAATGTTGCTATGTTATATATATATATACAGTGTGTGTGTATATATATATATATATATATATATATATATATATATATATATATATATATATATATATATATATAATAAAAAAGCCTGCTGTAAAGTACATAAAATAAGTCAGAATTCTTCCATTATATTATTTCACAATATTGTATTGTATTGTGTGCTCTAGTGTGAATGTAAAATGGACCAACATTAAAGCTGAACAAAAAGAAAAGTATTTTAACATTTAAAGAATTTTCACAACATTAAAGAAAATAATATGGACCTGTTTAATTATATGATTCCAAGTAAAATATATAAAAATAATTGCATTAGGCTTATACTGTAAATGAGCAAAACAGACCATTAACTGCACTTAGTGTATATATTTAATAATCAGCAAAAAATTCACAGTTGTGACAGGCTTAATATGTTATTTTTTATACAAGTACGATTATGAAATAATTTTACATCAAATCAATATTTCATATTCACATATCTATCTATTTGGCGAGTAGTCGGTTGTAGTACATATGTGACCCTGGACCACAAAACCAGATATAAGGGTCAATTTTTTTTAAATTGAGATTTATACATCATCTGAAAGCTGAATAAATAAGATTTCTGTTGATGTATGGTTTGTTAGGACAATATTTGGCCGAGATACAACTATTTGAAAAACTGGAATCTGAGGGTGCAAAAAAAAATAAAATAAAAAATTTTGAGAAGAATCAAAAATTAAGTTTTGATATATTTACGGTAGGAAATTTACAAAATATCTTAATGGAACATAATATTTACTTAATATCCTAATGATTTTTGGCATAAAAGATAAATCGATAATTTTAACTCATACAATGTATTGTTGGCTATTGCTACAAATATACCCATGCTATAAGACTGGTTTTGTGGTCCAGGTTCACATATTGCAATTAAAAGCTCTCAAGCTTAGACTAAGACCTGGGTTTTAATTGTGATTTTAATAGCAAAAATCTTCCATGCTTTCCATGCTTCCAAATTTACTATTCAGTCACACCTGTTACAACACGGGCCTTCCAGCACGAGGTCAAAACTTTCTTTTGGGAACAGACATGCAAATGTCCGTAGTGCATTTAGAGGCAGCATCTTATGTCTTTCCATACCGCACTAATGGAATTACACGAGAGATGGTGTACAATCTGCCTCTCCCATCAAAATCAGATCTGCGTGTCGTGTCCCAAAGCAGCCCTTGCCGTTTTCGTGTAATTGGATATCTGTGGTCCATAATGAAACAGCTGTAAAGCCGGAGAGCTCAGATAGGGCGAGTGTTTCCTCTCACAAAGAGAACTGCTGACTGGAGAAGCGCGGGTAGGTTGTGTCCCCATTGTGAGCTTTTGATGCAATTTCCCCCAGCCAGTGGTAAAACACATTCAAAAGAACTTTTAATTAAACTTCCAATTAGAGAGAATCTGATACTGATCTTTGCTCTCCCTGTCAAATGTGATGTCATCTTTTTAGGACACCTGAATGTCTGTTCTTCATCTGCTGTGTGTTTTGGTGCAAGAACTTCCATGTTATGATCTAAGATATTTTTTTTAACCCCTAACTCCAAGTATGGAGAGTCCCAAGGATAATATGGACCGTATCTAAAGGCTGCAGTATCAAGGACACTTGAAGGATTGGCTTTTGTTGACTTGGACTCATAAATATCCACCCAGAGCACCCTAGCTACTACCCAAATCTCTTATCATGTTGGGGATTTCTGAAGAAATTCTGGTCTTGTAACATTTTCCAGTCAGTCTTGTGTTTAACATTTCAAGACTTTTACATGGACTCAAAGAAATGGTTTTTGGAAGCTAAGTCGACTGTCGACATGACCTTGTTCGAATATGATCCTGTAAGTCTAGAAGAGGCCTCTATAGCCTGAGGGTATGGCTGCACTTTTCAAATCCATACTAAGTAAAAAACTGTCTGAAAGGAACCAAGACACCATGAACGGTGAAATACTCTTTTCTGTGACAGTTCTGTGTTTCACTCCTTTTTTTCCCCCGTCTGCCTGCTTTATCCTTTTCAAGGATATGGATGGATTCTGTAAAGTGCTGGATGGTAGTGCATTGATATTCCTCAAACATGCTGTTTTTCTAATTTAATTAAATCAGCTCAACACACTCAATTCAAACTTTGTTTTGCAGATAATTTTGGCCTTAGGTGTACTATCTATATTAGTTTTAATTTTTTTCATAGAAACTTATTAAAATGGAAAATTTCCCTTTCACTTAGGCCCTGTCCCAATCTGAACCCTGATCCCTAGAGGTTCTCCTCCGAGTCTATGTTTTGCCACATGGACTGTTCGATAAGACCGCTGAAAGTGTGCATTGAGGACACAAATACACGTGAGCACCCTTCTGAAAGCTAAAATGTTAAATGGGACGCCCTGCGGTTTCTCTGAAGTTCACAGTTGTATGCGAGTCCACAAAAGCTTGATTTAGGACATTTATTATGATTTGCATACTGAATTATGATTAGTCTTTCTTCTTGCACTTATTTGCATACTGAATTGATTAACTAATTATTTTTCATAGTTTTTCTTTGCACTTTTAGCAGCTCTTTTTTATTCATAAAATAATATTTATTAATATTGCCAAATTATTATTTTTTTTTTTTTTTGCTTTTATACAAATTTTTGTAGTTGTCAGGAATAATCTGTTTAAAGCAAAAGGTTAATGAATTTCTTCCAGTGTTATTTTAGTATCGTTGAGATGTTAATATAGATAACATCTATAGTATAGTGTCTATATAGTTTTTATAATTTTTTTTTGCTTCAGTTATTTTAGTACAAGTTAAACTAAATTACAATGAGAAATATTCCCTCGGCAATTAGCTGAAATAAAAGCTTTATTTTATTTCATTTTACTTTTATTTTATTTCAAGTAATGATAATGTTTTCTTAATGGCTTTGATGATAGTTTTAGTTTTAATTGCCTATAATAACCCTGGTGTCAACATTTATAATCATAAAAAAAAGAATGAAATATTTTATTCTAAACTATATTGAACATCATTCTTCAACTAGATACAGAACTGGTAATTCTTTACAATAAAGTACCATTACATTACTTAATGCATTAGCTAATATTAACTAAAAATGATCAATACTTTGGTTTCAGTATTTATTCATCTTTGTCAGTGTTAATTAATAAAAAACATACAACTGTAATTGTTAGTTTGTTTTAGCTCATGTCCAGTAAATAATATTAACAGATACAAATTTGGATTTTCATAGTGTTTTAGTAAATGATGAAATTACCATTAAGATAATAAATGCTTCAGCAGTATTGTTTTTTATTATTGTTAGTTCATATAACTAAAGTAGTTAACTAATGTCAACAAACTAATGAAACCTTGTTCTAAATTGTTCTTTATCAATGAAATAATGTTTATTATATATTTTAAAGATTCAAATCATACAATTTATATTTCAGTTACAGTCTTGGCTGTGCTTGGCTTCGTTTCTTTGCTCTTAGCAGTTTTTTCTTTTGCCGTTTTAAATTTATTCTGATGTATAGGTGACAGACAATGTGTGCTGTGTGTCATGACAACAGCAAAGGCTCTAACATGGCATTTCATTTATGCAGAACCAAAGTGTATAACCTACAATTCTTGTGGTGCCTCATAAGCACTGGTATTTCCTTCAGGAAATGTAAATCTTTACGAAGCACATCTGCAGCTCTGCAATACATATATTGTGTATCATCTTAGCATGTGCACATCAAGAAGCAAAGCTAAGAGGGGGAAAGTCTTTTCATTTTATAAAAGCCATCTGTTTGCACGGGAGGCAAAGCAATGAGATGTGTCCCTGGAGCCTTGGGCTCCATCACGATGCTTTCAGGGAGTATTGAGAGAGTTTGCAGAGTTTTAGGGCGTCCCTAGAGGGATGACCATTGTGGGCATTACATAGAAGAGAGCAGGTCTGAGCCCTCACTGCTAATTGAGCTAATTAAACCTTCTCAGAGGGGGTCCTAATGAGGCGCTAACGAGGGTTCTCTAATTACATATTTACTCATTTACCCATGCAGTGACTAGAGCTCATTCTCACTCTTATCAAACTGTTTGATTTTTCTCAGTGAATGCAAAGGTTGGCCAAAGCAATGTAGGGGTCTCCTTTTTATTTCATTTTATACAAATGTGCCACCATCTTATTGTAAAAAAAAAAAAAAAAGTATTGTATAAAGTATTTTTTATCAAGTGTAATATTATTAATAATATTAATATAATATTACATTATAAATATATATAAATTAAGGTAGTGTTTAAAAAAAATCATAGGCTGTATATCATATATATTCAGTGATAATCACTGTTTAAGTTGTTTAAGTCTAAGTTTTTAATATACCTTTTCATTTTATACAAATGTGCCACCATCTTTTTGTATAAAAAATATTGTATAAAGTCTTTTTGTACAGCCAAATGTAATATTATTATTATTAATAATATTATTAAAATATGTAAATTAAGGTAGTGTTTAAAACAAAAATGTCATGAGAAATCATATATATTCAATAATAATCAGTGTTTAAGAAGTTTTTAATCTACATTTATAATTTATACCAAAAAATTGATCATTGTTTGTAACTATGTCTGTTGTTTTTAACTATAAATTTAACCATGAAATGAAGATGAAAGTAATGATTTATCAAACTCAATAACCGATTCTTTTTTGGATGAACCGTAACAATTGGATGCAAGTCACAATACAGAGGACGGACGTTTCTACTTCTGTTTCATTGCAACGTTAATGAAATACTGAATCTTTAAAATACATAAAGAACATTATTTCATTTCAATTGTACAATTTAGATTTATTAGCTAGTTATATTCTAGCTCACCAAAATTTTGCCAGACTCGTATCGTATAATTTGACGACAAATTATTTTATGGGACACAAAATATCACACTGTGTTCCTGAATTTAGTGATCTTGTTTAAGACATTTAGAGCATTGCAAGTCTCTTCGAATTCTTCACATGACATTTTGAGTTCCTTTTATATCTTTGTTTCTTGGAAATCCTTTTCTTTAACCGTTGTTGTTTAAAATGTGAGATTGATGCTTCATTACGACAATGAACAAAAATAACAGTTGTTACTTAGGATACTGGCTCTTTCTGTACTGGAGAGAGAGAGAGAAAAGGTGAAATACTGACAAACATTTGCTTCCACAGCAAGGTGGGAAGCAGGTGACAGAGGAATGAGACCCTGATAAGACAATGACACATCTCACTAATACATCCAGCTTCTGTGAGAGGAGGCTGCATGCTCTCAATGCTGCAGAAATCATTAAGAATACAAAGCTGTGTGTGTGTGTGTGTACAGTAAATCGCTTCAGTACTTCCCAATAATGCTGGTGTGTGTGTGTGTGTCTTGGGATTAGAGTGGGATGTATGGCTTCATGCTGAGTCTAATACATAACAGCAGGCTGTGTCCTATTAAAGTTACTTGTTTCCAGCTAATGCTGTACTGTCCTATAACAGAATCTGTTTATTATTTTCAAACATTGTCATTTTAGCTAAATGTTCACATTTTCTGTTGAAAACAAGATGCCAAAAGTCGCCTCTATGGTGCTAGGGTGTTGTGGGTTTTTGCCAGGCCCAGGACGTTGCTATTTTTGGTTTTTGCAATTGCTATGTTATTCAGTGGGGTTATTATTATTATTATTATTATTAAATTTATTTGAAAAGGGACCATGTACAATTTTAACATAAATGTTTCCATTTCATGCATTGTACCGAATTTAGCCGATGGCTAGTTTTCATCCGCGGGTTGGGTTGTAATGTGTTGCTGTTTTTCTAATAGACTGTATAGCCTTTTAAAACTACTTAAAACTTCAAACTATTTCAAATCTAACCTTCAAACTTTTAACTTAAAACTTTCTTGTGTGGCTTTCTCAAGCCAACTTCAAAGTTTGTCTTGATGATTTTTTTTTATTTAGTTGATAAATGAATTTGTAAAGCCTCTATATTATCAACATAACTAAAACTTTGCTGAAAACCCCATATACTGTACCTTTATAATTTACTACATGCTTTCTTACCTCTGATGTATTTTTATTTATTTAAAAAAAAAAAAAAGTATTGTTTTCCACAAACTGGTTCTTTCGGACAGTTCATTTCAATGAACTGGTTAAATTCTTTCGTTTGTTTACATAATCACACAATGGCGTAACGTATGCGCAATTATCTTATTAAAGCAACCAATAAATGTGAAACGTGGACGTTTTACATATCTAAAGCATATAAAGTGAATAACCTTGTCTTCATCAGCTCACCTTTTTACATAAATGTTGAGAGACCATAAACACTTTCATTTCGCCCCTTCATTCAATTGCTTGGTTCACACATATCACTGCCTCAATGGTCTTTCCTCAGTTTAGTGACTGTTGGAGTAACTGGAGTGCTGAATGATTGCAAAAACCAGCATCATAGGTTCATATATGCCAGTATTTTAGCTTGGAGTGACTGTCTGTCAGGCATCCGAAAGTGAGTTTTGATTGAGTAACTTGTAGATCTGTGCTGCTCAAGCCGTGAACGGTTTCAGATGGTTCAGTCTTATTTGATGAACTGGTTCAAAAGAATGATTCATTCATGAACCAGACCTCACTTTGGACAGTTTGCCTGAGACTATATGGATTACAGGCAGGAGCGTAAATTTCCTCTAACAGTTGGGGGGAACTATAAACATAAAATTTCTCAAGAGCAGTTTTTGAAGGGGACAAATAATACAGCTAAAATTGTACTTGTAAGGATATGTATACACAGAGGAAAGCCTTACTACTATAGTGTAGCAGGGAGACTGTATCAAATTAGACAACTTCAAGCTGTTGTGGTCACTTTGTAGAAATTACTATCTGTCACAATATTGCCAAGTCCACGGTTTTCCCGTGTTTTTCATGTCCGCGGGTTGAAGCGATCCCAATAACGTGTATTTTAGCCCCCGGAATGTGATTTTTACCGGGGAACCCCCTCGAAACGTGGTTAGTTTGGGCTAGTTTTGGGCTTCTTTTGAGTAGCAATTGGGCAGGATTTGTTGTGAAAACCTGGCAACCCTTTCCGTCAAGCAGGTAACGTTATTATTGCTAACATAGTGACTCATCGAAAAATGCATTGGCATCATCTGTATTAAAGAGAAAATAATCACTTCATACGATGATTAAGTGAATAAAATTGCCTTGACAGCCTTACTTACTGGTTCCACAACTATTGACTTTGTTCTCTCTCACTGGACTTGTGTGTGTGTAGGTGATGTAAAAGAGGAAAGCAGGCATTTGGACCAAAACACTGTGAGGCAAGGGAGGGGGAGACTCAAAACGCATTTTGCCCCGTTTGTGTTGTTTTACTACTTACACAATTATTTAAAGTATAAAACATTGTTATTTACAATGCACAGTGTGGTTTTTAATCATATTTTTTAGGGGGGACAATCCTCAGTTAGGGGGGGGGTCCTGACCCCCTTGGGATTTCCGCCTATGATTACAGGTAATAATGTTGTAAATAATGTGTAGTTTCTTGCACAGACAGATAGTTTTGCTTCACAAGACCTCAATATATCATCAGGAGCATCTGGTATTAATTTTGTGTTCCTTGATATGCTTTTGTTTTATTCTCAAAGACAAGCAGCTGACTTGCATTTTATGAATCACAGAGGGCCATGATTTATGATTCACCAAGGATCTTCTTTAACTCTTATACTGAAGTCACTTAAAAAAGTCACTTATATCTTGGATGGCCTGAGGGTGAGTAAATTAACAGCAAATTTTCATTTTTGGGTTAATTATCCCTTTAATTGTATGTCCTGTACATTTTATATATATATATATATATTATTTTTTTTTTTTTTTTTTTGGGGGGGGGGGGGTATAATCAGTAATAGTATACTTTAAAAGGCACAATATATGTATGAATACATGAAAACAAGGCTCACAAGAAGGAAGAGGCAAGTTTCTTACAGCATGACTACTGTAGTTTATATATGTGTGTGTGTGTTAGCATATATTTGATAGAAAGAAACACACACCAGATGGTGAATTTCAAAAGCAAGATAATTACAAAACATTGCCATTTCATTGATGCTTCTGCGGCAGAACTAAAGCATATTCTCTCTTCTCATCCACAAATGTGTGCTTCTATGATGATCCATCGGCATCTTGCTTTAAATTTTCTGTAGTTTTAATGTCAGCCCTGTTCAATCAATGCCGCTAATAAACAAGCGCTAATAACACAAAGGGCCCGGAGCCTGCAAAGATAGAAGCTTTACTTTGATAGCCAATTAAGCCGGGCTTGCTTTCCTCATTCCGTTTGTCATAAGACTCCATAAGTCAAATAAATATCCAAGGTTGGCTGACACAATTAAAACCAGGAGACAGGAGATAACGAGTCTAGAGACTTCAGAAGAAAAAGTAGCGTTTGTTGTTGTTTGTCGGAAAAGCCTCATATAGCAGCGAGAATGTTTCTATTGGTAATACATCTGTAAATTAATGTAATTCTATAGAATAGCGGGTTTGATGAGCTGTCTTATTATGCCTTGGCCATGGTTTTCTTGTCATTTTGCATTTTTCTAGTGATCAAGCAGTGTTTAGCCTTTTATTGAGGCCTTTCCAACCGCGATATGAAAGAAAATAAACATCAATTCCATTGTGTACATAATGTTATGGATTCATATTATACAAATCCCACAAGACTATATCAATAAGCAGCTTAATAGTGCAGTAGCCTTTGATGTAACGATATCCGAACCCATCAGGAAACCAGTGGCAGGGTCTATCAAATGAAAGTCTGCGTAATGAGATTTCTTATTAATGAGGGTGAAATACTGTGTGGTCTGGATGGAATAAAACCAGTATCTGGGGACCAAAGTGATCCCACAAGTCAGCTATACTATGGTAATGAGGTCTTAGAGAAACCACACTATTTAGAGGGACAAAGGAGCTCTTTGATGCATTAGGAGCAGGTATGCTCTTGACAATAGATTCATGGCTTCACTGATATCTTCCATCGGCGCAAAAGAGCTTTCTGTAATCAATTACGATTCGCTTTGTGTTGTATTGCCAAAAAGGCTGAGAAGGCTCCATTCATGAGGCCATTCATATTTTGTTAGTCTAAATATGAAAGTGGGCTGTTAATGTGAATGTCCAGGTCACATTTCACTCTAAAATCACAGGTAAAAATTAGAAATTATATTTTGAATATATTTATTTGTTTGTTTTACATGGTTGCATTTCAACATATTTAATTACATTTGCATAAAGAAAATAAGGTCTTAGAATTAGGAAAAGGTATTTATTTATTTATTATTTGCATTGCAATGCAACATTTTAATGACATTTGCATAAAGACAATAAAGCCTTGGGAATTTGGGAAAGTTTTTTGTTTTGTTTTGCATTGCAATATTTTTTTAAAGATGGTATTTTATTACAAAATTGCACTGTGGTATTATTTTATGAACAATGCATTTACTTTAAGCCAAATATAATTTCTTATTTCTTAGTGACACGATTAGTAAAGATGATTTGTTTTTGTTTTTTAAGTGAGGTCTACTTTTGGTTCTGCTGATATATTTTCAAACAAAAAACTTCTTGGTTTTATGTAAGTTCATGAGTAATTTCACTTCTTTACTTGGCTGAATGTACCCTGTGACACTTTGTGAATTCAGCACAGCATCCTTGAGACTTTATCAAGAATATAATAATGACTCAGGCCCACACATATTCTGTTCTCTCACATGGAAGATTGTGCTTACATAAAAACACACATCTGACGTTTGCCTTGACCATGCTCTTACAGATCCTCTTCATGAAGAGGTGCTCATCTAGGCTTTGTGTCAAGGAAGTCTTGGCAAGCATTAAGGAGAGAGCAGGGTGAAGGCTTTGTATTATAGATATGTACATGTAAATTGTAGCAGTCAAAGAGTTCTGCAATGAGTTTAAAAGAAACCTAAAGCAATTAAAATAATTTTTTTAAACAGAATAAACAGAACAGAAGATTAACACTATGTTCAGGCTGTGGACATATAAGTCAAGGGCTGTCATTTTTTCAGTAATGACTTATCAAACCTCTCTTGTTTAGAGAACTTGCTTTAGAGGTAATGACAATTCTAAGACCTTGAATCTTCTTTAAAGAAATCTTTCCTTTCAAACATTTATGAAATGAATAATTGAATCAAATTATGGTGAAAGGTTAAACAAACATCTTTCAAAAGCAATTCGAATTTTGAATTGAAAAACAAAGTTTGATTGAAATCAGCATGTGGTGGTTTTAAATGAGAAGACAATAATAGTTTGGTATGTTTATTTTAACGTAATATTTATTAAAACTGTCACATGAAAATCTAATCATGATTGTTTTTAATTGTATCAAAAATCATTTTTACACTAATACAATAAAAAAGCATTTTGCGTAGCTTTTTATTTGTTGCAGATAATTGTTTAGCAGTGTTGTTAATGTTAACTCAAATTATTGAAAATAGTTTTTGGTAATTGAAATGAAGCTGAAATAAAATATACATTTTAGATGGGGAAAATAAAACTTAAAATTTTGAAGTTTGGAATAATTTTTTGGAATGAATTTAAGTTGAAGTAATAAAATTGCTTAAACTAATTCTGAAATAAAAATACTAAATTGAAATGTTAAAAAGGGAGAATGAAAATGACAAATGCACATAGTTGATAATATAAATAAAAATAAAAGCTAATTCAAAATATTAATACGAATGATAATAGTATGTAAATGCTACTAAAATAACACTGGTGTTCAGTTATTATTCTTAATAATCACCTAATTTTCAGATCATTGGACACAGAGGTACCGATCATAGATCATCTTCAAGTAATTTCAGTTTCTTGTCAATTCGAACGTGATTGACAGTGATGCCCTTGTTTACCAGTTTGACCTATTCAGATTTGGTACGAACATGTTTTATCGCATTTACAGGGTAATTAGCCAATCATAGTCATGAAGAGAACATGATAGATGGGTACTTCCTCTTCATATGTGACATTTGATATGACCGTTCACATTTTTCTGTATTACATTATAGGACCTCAGTGAGAACGCCATGAGCTCAAGAGATATGGAAACTCTGCTGGCTTTGCTGTTGGACTGTGTAGGTTTACACGTTATTCAATCTCATATTTCGCAATATTTGTTTTATTTTATTTTCTCATCCAGTCCAAAGTTGAAAGAGGCACTGCTCTCTTTGACTCCTCGAAGAAAGTGTCTTGCTCTGGTTTCAATAAACATACAAAGAAGGAGGCCAATTAACAAAACCTTCTGTATTTTTAGCCTCGGGTTGAACTTGAACTCAAAACATGCTAATTGTGGCCTTCGTGCGAAATGCAAATCTGAATTAAACCTAGTTTCTTCCAGTTCTCTGGTGACATTTAACCATTTCCCCATTGCCACTTGGACAATTACATCAATTGTAACAATTAGCCCGGTCTAGATTGTGTTACGGCTAAGTGCCATTTAGCCAAACAATGCATTTGAGTCAAATCAATGGCCAAGGAGAAATCGCATCGATCTCATGCGTGCAATGAGAAAATGTCTCGCAAAAACACCATTGTGTTTAATAGTGGTCAGGTTGGCCTCCGCGGACGCCGGCTTGGCGTCGCACTAATTCTGTCCCTTTCTTCCCTACAGAGATGAATAGATTGAGTCTTTCATTAGATAAATGGTGCCCAGAGAGTTTTAATGAGGGAGGACAACTGCAACTATCTGTCTAGTGACCTATTATCATCTGTTATTGCGCAGAAATCTCATTTGACTGGATTTTTAATTAAACTGCCGCTAAGTAAAAGGCCACGTGTATTCTGCAGCACAAGTCAGGGCACCCATCGGTAATCAGAGATTGCAGGTAACTTAATCATTCCTGGGTGCCATATGGGAGTCGAGCTGAAATGTTATATATATAGGAAGCATATTAACCCAGACTATGTTGAAAAACCCCAATCAAATTACAAAAAGAGGTATTTTATGAATAAATTCTCTTTGTTTAACTTGGTTCAGCTCAAATGTGGTCGCGCTCGCTGGTGGCCTGGGCTTAAACCTTTAATTCTGTCAACTTTAGAGTTATTTGCATGAAATAAAGATTAATTTAGTCAAATAGTATCCTTCTGAGAGCACTCCGGTGATGATGCGTGTGATCTCAAGGTAGCATTGTCTCTCAAATTCGGGTTATTTGCTGGTTAATTCAAACTTCAGTCGGACTCACGAGGCCCTGGGGAGCCCCATCCCTCCAAACTGACACCAAAGTCAAATTTTCTGCTTGCTTTTTAGCTGCCTGCTCCACAGGTCTCCTGCTGTTTGCAATCAGGAGCTCGCAAAAGCCCAGAAAGGCTTTGATCTGTGTGATGTCTCTCTCTTTCTGTACTGTGCTGTTCACTAGGCTATCTTTCTCTCCTCTTCAGTGTGGGCCAGGGTTGTATGCTATTCAGAAATGAATTGAGAATGCCTTTTAATTTCCATTTAAATTTCTAAATTTTAACTGACACTTAGTTGAAGTGACAAGTAGATGCAGCATTTTCAGCTGAATTTGAATATAAGGAAGTCAAGGAATTCAAATAGAATCAAATTCAAGGGAAATTGTGTAGTTCATTACTGTTGTAAATGTTAAATATGTAGCTTTTAATAATAAATGTGATTTTTCAAAAAGATTTGCACAAACATTGTTATAGACCGTATGGGATATAAAATTAAATATAATATATAATAAATATAATAAAATTAAAGAACTATTCTTTTGAATATTTAAAAAGTTAAGTTTTTTATTTTTACAATGTCTTTATCAATTTAATGTATGCTTGGGAATAAAAGCATTAGTAGTATATTTTAGTGCTGTCAAATCCATTAATCATGATTAATTGCATCCAAAATAAAGTTTTTGTTTACATAATATATCTGTGTGTACTGTGTATATTTATATAAATATTTACGGGAAAAATGGCAGCCTGTTCATTTTTAAGTGAATATTCCTTTCAAATTTGGTCAGGCACCTTGTTTTTAAGAGGCTAATGTGTGTCTCTCTCCTGTCCATGATATGGCAGGTTATGTATTAAACTGAATGGGCTTAGCTGGACATTCAGTGCTAATAGCTGGTTTGCTTGGCATTATATTTAGTTATTCCCGTCACATTTCAGTTCATAATTTAACTGAAAATGCTCAGAATCATACAGTCACCCAACACAGTTATTATGCTTTTAATGGCCTACAACTCTTTGGCAATTCCCCCTCTTTGTAGAAGCATTCTTAGCGTTTACTTGGGTTACTCATGAAGCTCTGACTGGCTGTTGTCTTCCTCTCCTACACAAGTATTTTGTTTTACATTTTTCCCCCCATTCTCTCTTTTTTTTTTTACGTATGCAGCAGTTCAAAGTTTAGTATTTCAAAGCAGCTTCCTTTTGAAGGGAAGAGAATCTTTGAATTATGCATTGGCTGTTTAGAGCGAGCTAAAGTAGACTGGCTCCAACAAGGGGGAAACTGAGGCTTCAAAAATCAGACGGTTAATGAAAAGAACCACGTTCTCTCTCTTACTCTCTCTCTCTCCCTCTCCCCGCTCTCGCCTTCCTCTGAGCTTAACTAGGCCGGGGGTTGCTGCATCTTTCCTCTCATCACTCGCTTTTCCAGGCAGCTCCGGAGGAGCTTGAAACTGTGTTTGTCACACTTTCCACCCATGCACTATTTGAACTGAGGGCATGCGTGATATGTGAATCTAGTGTGCTTCCTAACCTGTGAGTGTACATCCACGTTGAGGAAATAACTAACTTTAAGCAGCCGCACTGCTAACTTGACTTCATTTTTCAGCAGAGTAACAGCAGCTCAGCTGTTTACAGCATAGTAACCCCCCCCCCTCCCGTTCGTTGCTTTGTGCTACAAAACATTAAATCACTGTTTTTTTCAATGTTTTTTTCTTTAATATGTTGAATTGGCTTGATTCATTAATTTCATTTCAAATGAAGTTTTTTCAAGGAAGTCCTTGCATGGCATTGAAGTCTCTCTTTTTCAATGCTGCCATTCATTACAGCTTTTAACTAATTTTTAGCTCATTAAAAAAATTAAATAAATAAATAAATCTACGGTGGCCGAGAGAGCTCAACGCGCTGCATCTTCAGAAAACACATGCAAATAGAAAAAGCACCAGCAAATCAAGAAAGCATCTTCATCAGTTTGACAGCAGGTGCTGCAACACAACCAAATAAATAATTTTATTTGCAGCGCGTTTCTTTATTTGGTTAGCATTTTCGGTGCGTTTCTTTATTTTTTGTGTTGTGTTGTGAGCATTTGCAGGGTGTGTGTTGTCAAATTGATGAAGTTGTTTTCTTAATTTGCAGGTGTTTTTTCTATTTGCAGCACGTTGAGCTCTCTCGGCCACTGTATAAATAATATAATATAATATAATAGGCTATCATCCACAACATAGTAAATGTGTTTATAACAGATATTATTATTATAATTTATAACCACCAAAAACACAAAAACATGAGAAAGCTCTTTCACAAACTTAAGTACATACTAATATGTAAAACACCATCATAATAATAAACATGACACTAAAATAATGCAATAAACATTAAGGTAATAAGATAAGATGGAACAAAAATCCCTAATTTACACAATAGATAAGAAACAACTAAGAAAAAAAATGCTGTTTCAATGAAAAACCATCAAGTGTCACCCATGGAAATTCTGGGAATGTCACATTACATTTTTCACTGTAAATTATAAGATGACTTGTTGACTGGATTTTTTTTTTCACTTCCAAATTCTGTAAATTTGACATTATATTACTGTAAAATGACATCAAATATCCTGTTAGTTTTATTGCAGTTTTCCGTATAGTGGATACTATTTTTAACCATTTACTTTTGTTATATGATCAGGTAAACTGTATTGCTGCCTTAGTAGCTTGAATGTAGCTTTTTGCTTTTTGTTAGTACTTTGTAATTCTTGTAGAAGCATGTAGCTTGTTTCCAAATAAGTATCCTGACTGTACTACTCTTAAACTTGGTCAATCTAGAAGCTACTCATGATTTGAAGTAGCTTTTGTGCATAATGCTTTGGTGAAGCATGTGGATGTGAATGTCTGTGAAAGTGGCGATTATTGCTCGCTCTGAGAGGGATGAGCTTTAGAAGCTGGAGGAGAGATGAGGGAAGGATGGGAATGAACTCCAGCTGAGGGTGGAACAGGTCTGTGAGATGTGACATTTTGCGGGATAGGATTGTTTGATGGCACCTCCACCTGGTGATGAGACGGTACTACAACCAAATATTTCTGTGAAGCTTGTACGGCCTCTTGACTAGGGTTGGTGGGGTCTTGTTGAATGGGTTCAATATTTTTAGTGAGTGATTTTCGTCAGTTCTGTTACTTGCATGCAGTCAGAATACAATAAAATACTCTGACAGTGTGCGTGTGCTTCTGAACTACAAAACAAATGATGTTTTAGAGTTGTGAGCTTGCAGTCTGAAATGAATGTGATCAGAGAGAAAGAACTGAATGTGATGGATGCTGTGAAATGATACTAAGACAATAAACAGACAAAACAATCCATGTGTTATTGCTGCATGTCCGATTCGCAAATAAATGACTCTTGTGAACTGAATTGTTTTAATGAGTCAGTCAAAAAAAATCACAAAATAATCTCATGAGTTACTGGAAATGACTTAATGACTCACTCAATTACTGAATCGCTTAGAACAGTTCTTGACTCAATGAAGTGCACTGTCTTACTGGAGAAAGTTATTTTGTTCCTTATAAACATTGCATATGTATACAGTATATTAATGAATCAACCAAAAAGATTTACAAATTCATCTCATTTGTTAGGAACAGGCTTGATGACTCGCTCAATTACTGAATCGTTCAGAACAGTTCTTGACTCACTCACTGATCTGCACTTAGTATTGGAGCAAGTTATTTTATTCTATAAAAGCACTAAAAATCATTATTGGAATCATTAACGAGCTAGAATTGTTAAGTGGAATTAAAATCAGAATTATTAAATGTCATTCAGACAAAGGGCCAGATTTACTAAACAGGGCAAAATGGTGTTGGAGCGCAATTGCATAAAAGTGCCGATGGGGGGGAATTCTGCATGTGATTTACTGACAATGCGCACATTAAAGAACACAGATGCAGCCAGATCATTTCCATAATGACCAGCGCAATCTACCAAGAGCAGCACAAATTACCGCCTGTTTTAAGGCATGCTTTTTTGGGAGTGTTAAATGGGCTAATGGCGCAAATACCAGTAATTTGACGAGCGCAAACGTTAGTAAATCACGTTGCGTGATTCATTTGAATACTCTCCTCCCATTAAACTCTTACAAATGCATATTCAATAAGGTCAGGCGCAAAAATAACTGTCCATGCCTTTTCAGCACTAATTCTTCACTGCGCATCTTTAGTAAATCCTGACCAGGGGCGCCTTAAGATATCCAGAGGCCCCTGGGCTACAGCATTACGGTAGGCCCCCCTACCCCAGAATTTTTTTTTTTTTCTTCTTCTTTTTTTAAGCTTCCTGACAATTATTTGTCAAATTTCGAAAAAAAAAAAAATATTGTTAATATGCCATTTAACATTCACAACACTGTTCTGCGTAAAATGTGAATATAAGTGAATATGCAAATTCCCTCTTTGCCACAAGGTGGCGCTTAAGAACAGCAGAATGTAGCCGTTACATTACACTATTACAGGCTTTATCCGGAGGTAATATGAAAAGAAAATGCCATCAAAACTTTCCTGGCTGAAATGCGAGTTTACATGTATGATTTAAACACCATAAATCACACAAAATATTAATTATTCATTATCAGTAGAACGAAACATCACACATGTTGGCATAAATGTGGATTGTTTGGTGATTCCTAACTGCGTTTTTATTTTGAAACATGCCGTGCTCACGTTATTAATTAAATCACAGCCGTATAAAGTTTAATGATCACATTTAAGCAATAGGACGATTCCTATTTTTCCATCCCTGGATTTAAAATTGAGACTTTGAAGCAGCACCTTATTCTAAAACCTTCATCTGACACCGATTGCATCCACGCAAATTACTGAACTCACACTGTATGATGTTACATAAATTGTCCGATCCAGTTCCTTTCACACAGCAGTGTTGTTTCTCTTATTAATCTGCACGTTAACATAAAGACACTCTTGTGCTGGGCTTACGTTACTCTACTAACGAAATAAGCGAATGCATTGATTGTGCATTCCGCTTACAGTTTATCGATTTAACACGTGAAACATACCAACTACACAAACTGTGTGGGGGAACCTAAACTGAACCATTCACTATATATGCTACTACAACCAGGGCGTCGCTGAAAATGAGTGTGTGTTTGTTTACAGAATGCTATTGTCACTGCTGCAAACTCCCATATAAATAATTATTCAAAAAATATAATTTCCCTGCAGCCAGTGGGCCCCCTTTCCAGTGTAGGCCCCTGGGCTTCAGCCCCTTTAAGCCCGTGCATTAATGCGCCCCTGATCCTGACAGTACTATTTTAACGCCAAACGCCATTTTTAGCGCTCTGAAGTCCGTTCAGAGCCATGGCACAGCAGTTTTCCCAACTAAATGAGTTCAAATACAGGTTTAAATCTGTGCTAGCAACACCAAGGTTGTGGGGCTGATTAGGGGACACCCAGCAGGCACAAAACAGGCACACAACGTCATATGACGTTGATATTTGGTTAAATTTTGGTTGTGACGTCGGGTGACCAAAATCCAGTGTAAATCCAACGTCTAATGTCAATGTTAAATTGATGTCCAATACCGACGTCAGCTGACATTGAGATTGTTGTTTTTAGGTTGTGTAACCAAAATCCAACATTAAGTCAACGTCAAATTGACGTCAAATATTGACGTCAACCCGATTTTCATTTTCAACCAAAATGCAACGTCTGTCTGACGTCATGTCCAAAGTCAACCTGACGTTACATAGACGTCTGGTGCCTGCTGGGGTACTGCAAAATATATATACCTTGAATGCACTGTAAGTCAATTTTAATGAACCTATCCACCAGATTCATAAATGTAACAAGCCCCAAAAAATGGGTTCTTCAAATACACAACTACATGAAGTCACCCCATCACACTGATTCTGTTTAATCACCACCAGAGAAACGTAACCTTCAAGGCACACGCCAACAGTCTCTCAAACTGGGTTATGTCTTTATCATTAATAAAGAGACTTCAAAAGGCTGTGAATGATTGGCTGGGGGTTGGGGAGCGGGGTACATTAATTATTCTCTGTTACTGAGCGGATCCTAAAGTGTAATGGTCTCCCTCCCCAGCAGAATGACTAGGGGTCTATTTCAGCAGGGAGAAGCATTTACGTCTTGGGGTTAATGTGTGGTATCTATGGGAAAGATCAGCCAGGAAGCCACTGAAGCCCGGCGGGGGGTCTTTTTCCTCTTTCTTTCCCCCATTTTCCCCTTTTCGAACTCCCACTATCTTCCTGAATTCTCTTTTCAGGCTCATGCTTCATTATCCACACTTATTATTAATCGGAGGTTTTTCTTGCAGCGTCGGTTTGAGCGAAGGAAAAAAGCGCAGATCGATAATTTGCCAGAAAAAAAATCATTTCAGTTCTAAATGTGTTGCTCAGATCAGTCATCGCCCCTTCGCTGCGAACTCGAGACGCAGATGCTAACTACTCACCTGCGGTGGCAATCGATGACCAAACGCAGTACGCGAGTGGAAGAAAATGGGATCAGTCTCGTTCTCCCTCTCATTTTCTCTCAGCCTGTCTCACTTTGTTTGAGGTTTCGATTCATTGGATTTCAGGGCTGTGAGATGTGGAATCCTAGAAGAGAAATACTGGGTGAGGCAGTTCATAATAGTGACAACTCCTGAGGAACCCATGGCGATACAGATTTTTTGATTGATAAAGGACTAGTTTATATAAAAAGTAAAAAAAAAAAAATTGTGATTGTTTACGCACCCTCAAGTCATTCCAAACCGGGCTCGTTTTTCTTCTATGCACCACAAAAGGACAGTGTCTGAGCTCCAACCTCAAAAAAGGATGAATTAAAGCAGCATCAAATCATAATAGAAGTCTTCTAAAGTGAGCAACAGTCCAAAATGTAAACTATTCACTGACAATCACTCGCAAAAATCACATTATTGCTGCTTTTCGATTAAAGTGTCCCTATTATGCCATTTTAAGGTTCCTAATATTGTTTTAGGAGTCTGCTACAATAGGTTCACATGCATGCAAGGTCAAACAATATGATCTAATTTTCCAACGATTCTCAAACTAATCATTTGAAGCAGTTCTAAGATTCAGTCTTTTTAAACCCCTCCTTTTCGTGAACCTACTGTGCTCTGATTAGTCAGATGGCCCAGTCTGTTGTAATTGGTCTACCGCGTACAGCACTTGTCGTAAACGATACGCCCATTGCCATAGTTCTGTCGTTTGAACGCTCAATAGAAAATATAAACATCTATTATTTTTCATACTTACAGTTTGAGATTCAGCTGGTCCAAATAAACTGGGTACTGAGCCATCTTTCAAGAACAAGCATTTTATGAACCCTGTGATGAACTCCCAGAGATTAGAGAAGCAGTCGTCATTAACGGGTATGAGGGCTAGAGGTCTTCACGGAGGACCCGAGACCTGAGGACCCGGGGCCCAACCCGGGCCCGTACGGGTTCGGGTCTATATTTTAAATGGTCAGCCGGGTCCGGGTCGGGTCCCAATCTATTACTTCGGGTCCTGGGTCTTTTTAACATTGTGTGTAATACCAGAGTCGATCGGAGAACACTGCACCCGCCAGTGATCAGTGTCAGTCAGCATGCGTGTGTGTGTTTTGTAACTTGAAGTTTGTAAAATTAGGATGAGAAAAGTGTGAGCGGGAAATAAGACAAAAAATGTACTATCGTTATTGTAGTTCAAAAGGGGAAACGCAACAGTCAAATTTGACTCGAGATGAAAAAAAAAACTGTGAAATTGCATTAGTCATCCGTCTCCATGACAGCAAGTAGACTTTTAAAGCTGGAATAATGAGTGGATTAAGAAGGCTGTTTCAGACGGCAAGAGAGAGGAACAGCCTAACATGGATGGAAATTTATTGGCAAGGAGGACTGTATGCATCGCAGTCAGGAAGAGAGCTACTAACAGTAGTTAAGGCAAAAAGTTGTTTTTTTTCGCAACTTGTTTATTGACTTAATAGCATTTGCTGTGCAATATGTGCCGATCGGGACGGGTGCAGTCGGGTCTGTATCTTCCCAGCCGGGTTCGGGTCCAACTTTCGAATAATGGTCGGGTCCGCGTCGGGTCCGGGTAGTACATTTAAGGCATTTATCGGGTCTGCACGGGTTCGGGTCCCACTTTCAAATAAAATATGGGTCCGGGTCGGTTCCATGCAGCACATTTACGGGTCTCTTCGGGTTCGGGTACAAATTTTTGGACCCGTGAAGACCTCTAATGAGGGCAAGTCAAATTGTTTGCGGCCAACTAACACAGAACATAGGCGCACATTATGCAAATGTGTTACCCTGTAACGTGTAGCCATCACAGAAGTGGCATTCTAATTACTAACAACTCGTTTATGCTGCTCTGAGTCGATTCTTTCTTTTGGGACACAATAACTTTATTTATCATGCACTTTCAGCTTTACAACATTGTAGATCATTTGCATTCACATATAGCTACGTTATACACTCCATGAAAGGCAATATTCGGAATGACATAATAGGGGCACTTTAAAAATGGTGGCTTAGACACATGGCACCAGTTTTGACGTCATTAAAGGTGCAGTATGTGATTTCTGAGAAATGCTTCTGATGTTTGAAATCGCCAAAAAACAACAACAACCCAAACCCTACCCAAGGATCACGCCCCCATCTTGATCTGCCCCCAAATTCACAAACATGCTATGCAACACAGGCAATTCTGCCATCATGAGTGGACACGCCCCTTACTGGTGATTGGCTGTAAGTGTTTTTGGTACTCGATATGATCCACTTTCAACAGCGTTTCTCCGAAATCACTTAATGCATCTTTAATGGTAACCACTACTTTTTTTTCTCCGCATATCTTTTTAAATTTTCCAAGAATGCTGACCAGAATATTGGTCTGTTATTCGCGCAAAAATACTGGGAATATAGTGAATATAGTAGGTGAACTACTTTTGTGATATTTCTAGCATGTTTTGTCACTTTTTTTTTTTTTTTTCCTAACATCTCATTTTTGTTTCACAGAATAAATAAATAATATGGGTACGTGATGACAACGTCTTCAATTTTGGGTGAATTAGCAGTTACACCATAAAACATTCCTGCCGCAGGCTGTTTCAATTATAAATGATGGTATTGTTTCCATATTTTCATTTCAAATGCTTAAGAAAGTTTTATTTTTAAAGTCTCTTAAAGACCACAGTCAAAAAACAGTTGCCGTTTGCTCTGCCTTGCTACTACACTACACGAGTCTGTAACTTATTAATATTTGGCATATTAATTTAGCACTGACTTTCAATTTAATTATTGGCTTATTTCAGTTAAAACCAATTTGACAGAACATATCATACTGGTCATATCACTCACTGACATGTCAAATGCGAAATTAAAGCATTGTGTAAATGGATTTAAATAATATCAAAAGTGTCGCAGGAAAGAATTTAAAGTAATGAATTGACTATCCTGACTTTCTGGTTTATGTCAACAAGAAATACAGAATGCTCCTTAATTAAATTCATGACAGAATGGCTCCCGCAGAAATTAATTAAATTGCCAGAGCTCAATAACTGACTGGCAAACATTTTGAAATGGACAAAATGGACATGGTTACAAATATAATCAGTGTTGCTGTCGTCTCACGCCATCTAGTTTCAGTAAAATCCAAGATGTAAGATCCTAGAGTTACTGATCCTCCATGATAACCCTCATCTTCTCAACACTTGTAGTTTCAGGGCCACCGATCCGCCACGGCACAGTCACTGTTTAACAGGCAAATGGCCGTGCATGTCTGGCGGGCAGAAAGGTCAGGGTTATTGAATATCTCACTTCCTGCCCTTTCTTCACGCCACTGCACAGCCAACAAGATGGAAACATTAAAGAAGATTTCAGCACTCTGACAGGCATGGGTCATGTCACCTTAGAGTGGCTGCCAATTTTCCATTTCAAGAAATCCTCAATGCCTTCATTTGCCTTTGAGGGTGTGAAAGCAGCTCTGTGATGATGTGCGTCCCAAGGCGAGGCTGAGTCTTCAAAACCGGGAGGTGTGTTGACATGTTTGGCCAGGTGGATGGAAATGAGTGTTTGGATCTAGGATCAATTTGTTACTTTACTGTAGTGCTGCAAAATAGGGTTTGAATTATGAGCAGTCGAAGAGGCTGGATACCGATGACTTTAAAAGTAATATTAGACCCAAAAAACTAAAGTTACAGAATATATAATTATACATAAAATAAAGTTAAAGGGTTAGTTTATCAAAAAAAAAAAATGTAAATTTGGTCATCAATTTAAAAGTTTGAGGTTAGTGAGATTTTATTTTGTCTGCATTTATTTGATCAAAAATACAGTAAAATATAGTTATATTTTGAAATATTATTAGAATTTAAATAACTTTTCTTTTTGAATATATTTTAAAATGTAATTTATTTCTGCAATAGGAAAGCTGAATTTGCTCCAGTCTTCAGAAGTCATTGGGTTATGCTGATTTGGTGTGCAAGAAACATTTCTTCTTATCAGTGTTGAAAACAGTGAGACATACTTGCGTACTTATTTATTCATTTATTTTTTAGGATGCTCTGATGAATAGTAAGTTTAAAATAATGGTATTTACTTGGAATAGAAATCTTTTGTAACATTATGAACTGATTTACTGTGACTTTTTTATCAATTTAACGCATCCTTGCTGAATAAAAGTATTAATTTCAAATAAAATAAAATGTTACTGATGCCAAGCTTTTTGAACAGCAGTACATTTGGTATAGAGAATCACAGCATACTGACATTTAGCATATATACTAAGATTTAGCTAATGATAAGATATGCCTATGGTTAAGTTAAAGTTTACCACTTCCCCAAGCACATTTACTCATAAATGCTTCGAGTAATTTAAAAAGGAAAGTTGAATAATTTTGTTTTACTAAGCCAAAAGTGTATCAATAATACATTGCTGTGGAATTTTCTTTTTTCCTCTAATTAACCTTTAACCTCCATATCCCATTTTAAACACTGTAAATACCTCCACTTAGTTCAATAAAACTGTCACCAAAAGACTAACTAGCATTCATTTGTTGCTTTTCTGTAGATGAATGAGAATCTAATCATGCATTTTTCTTTTAAAGAGAGGAAAGCGAGGTCTACGGATCCATAGATGTGTTTTATTCAAATTCAGATCGGATGAAGTGCTAGTTAGATATGAGGACAGTCTAAAAAAGAGCGTTTGCTAATGAGACTGGTCTCATTTAGGTGGCTCTCATAGTTAGTACTTCACAACAGTGTTTGTTTCACTCTTGAGTGTCAATTAGACGGTGCGAAGAGAACTTCTGAAAAGCAGTAATTTTCTCTCCTGGATTAGCTGATAAGGAACTTTTCGCAATGGCTACACTTAGCCGTTTATAGTCTAATTCGGAAATATAGTCAAACAATTGCAGCGATAAGGGTTTTTCATGTTTTTCCATCAAAGCTTTTTCATTTAAACTAATCTTCAAAGCATATTCCTGTTTATTCGTGTTATTTGAGTTGTGACACAGAGAGCTTTGGTTTGTTCAGCTTAAACAGCCAATCATAAGGTTGGTTGGGTTTCTGATAACGGTTCAGTTGTATTGCAGCTATTTTTTTCACCTTTAGTTGTGTTGTGGTTCTTCAGTTCTGCAATTCATCATTGGCTGTAATCAGTCATATCATGTTTATTACTTACATTTTTCATCATATGTGTCTTCAGAGATGTGATCCCAACCAGGCTGGTTTTCCTCGCGGTCAGCTGTCTTCTTGTGAGAATGTTTTGTTGTCTCCATCTCCTCAATGGGTGTTTTGACCCTGGTGTGACTCCTATCCAGATCTCAGCAGCCTTCAAACCCCAGACAATGTGGGCGAGCTGAGCACTGACCCAAGACCAATGGTACCTGCATGTATCTAATAAGGCCTATTGGGGGTTTGCTGCAAACCCTACAATGAACCTGAGATGTACAAATGGAAACGTCTGAGCAGGTATCCTTGCACAACCTTGTCGGAATTAAAAATGATGCAATGATTTGTCATTTTTGAGGTTAGGAGGAGTTTGGAACTTCTGAATTTATACAAAAATGTATCACATAACCTAAAATTGTAAATTATAATGTCGTATTTACAGATTCTAAACTTTTTAAAATAATAAAATGTATAATACTATCTGTCTATCATTCTATTGTCCTATCTAAAGTTATTTTGATCAATCTATCTATATATCTATCTATCTATTTATATCTATCTATCTATCGATCATGTCTGTCTGTCTTTCATTATTATGTCTAAAGTTATGTCTGTCTGTCTATCTAACTTTCTGTCATTCTATCGTTCTGTCGTTCAATCTATCATATACACATACATTTACATTATGTGTACAGTATGATTTGTATTTAATATTATTTGCAAATTGTATTAAAATGATTGATTATTTATGTAGGATTTACACTGAAATTTGACACAGAAACAGCTTTTTTTATACCCCGTATGTCTCAATGTAATGGCCCAATGTCTTAGCAAGTCTAAAGGTAATTTGATTTATTAAACTGGTAATATCAAACTAAGACTGTTAATTGGTACGATTAATGTTACTGATATGTTCAATCTAGTATAGATTCATCTTTGACCTAAGTGGTAATGATGCAGAAACCCTGAATAATCCACTTGCTTTGTATCAAACGCTCCCTAAAGTCTTTTGTTAGTATTTAGCCTCGAGAACAACTGAGTTAGAAGGGTCATCGTTCTTCTGAAAACCTCCATCCATTTTCATCCCTTGCCATTTCAGGAGACGCCATCACAGACACTTACTTTAACCACCTGTGTTGCTAACCGCTGGCCCGTACTTGATAGAGGTGACAAAAGAGAGCGAGGTCAGGAAAAACGGAAGGAGAAAATGAGAGGGAAGGAAGGATTCGCGGAAGAAAGTTATTTGGGCATTCACCTCTAAGCACTCCGGGCTCTTCTGTGTCCTTCCCATTTCTGCGTTTCATATTCCACATCCACATGCCTCTCAAACACGCACAAGAGCCCCAGAATCATAAGTTAACAGTTGCCATGGCACTGAGCTCGAGTTTCGGGTCTTTTCCCACAGGCACAATGATAATTCTCACAGTGAAAATGGATGAATTGCTTGTCCGGCTGCTGTTTGGATGTACTGGATGCATGATAAATCCCTAGCACAGTGGTGTAAGCTGTACGGATTGCTGTGGCATTTGAGGTGCCGCTCATCCTGGATTTGTGGTCACTACACAGGGAGTGGACGGCACCAGACCTCTCTGCCGTGAGAAGTGGATTTGCAACACCTCGCAACCACACTGTCAAATTCACACGCTTTTGTCATCGGAAAAATGTTTTTCACTTAATATGTGTGAGCTCCTCAGGTGGTGTAAAAGCTCTCCACTCCGTTTTTGAAGTGTGTCCACAACATGTACATGAGGGACATGGAGGACCGCAATGGTTTTTCTGACTTGTTGTCACTTATTTGACAGGTGCAGTAGAGAGAAGACAGAGAAGTGGGGATAAAGTAGAGTCAAAGTCCTTTTGAGGCAAGTTCATTCACTATTTTTGTAGTTATGCAAGTACAGCTCTTGGGGAAAGACCAAAACTTTGAGTAAGCTTACATAAACTTGAAAATCAAGGTTGGGATATAGTTCCATAAAGAACCTTTTACATCCATGGAATCTTTCCATTGAACAAAATAGTCTTTATAGTGGAAAAAACAATTCTTTAGGCTACATTTACACTAGTGCGTTTTCGTTTTAAAACGCATAACTTTTGCTACAGTTATGCCTGTTATTTACACTACTCCGCCATTTTTGACCCTCGAAAACGGAGACTTTTGAAAATGCTGCAGACCCAGTTTTAGTTTGAAAACTCCGGGGTTGCGTTTCAGTGTAAACGGACCAAAACGGAGACTTTTGAAAACGATGGCGTGGCTGCCCACATTCACTCTGCGTATACTTGATGACCGTGTAAACAATAACATCATGCTCGTTGTACCCATAGATTTATATAGGTAGATTCCTCATTCGACCGCTCCAAGCACGTAGACTGTAGGTACGTAGGTCATGTGACATGTGTTTTCGGTTGTGTAGTGTGGACGGAGATCGTTTCTGAAATGCAGTGAAAACGCCAGTGTAGACGAGGATCGTTTTCAATTTAAATTGCTGTTTTAAAATGAATATGCAATAGTGTAAACAGGACTTTAGATTATTAAAATGTTCTTATAAGAACAAAAAAGTTTTTTTTAAGAACTGTTCACGTCACTGAAAAGGTTCTTTAAGGAACCCAAAATGGTTGTTCTATGTATCACTGCAAAAACCTTTTGGAACCTTTATTTATCAAATCTGAGAATATTGGTATTGAAAATGTAAAACTATATTTTTTCTTTGTCATATTTCTTTTTTGAATATCCTTGTATTATATGACATTTTTTGTATGTTTTATTTATATAATTGATGTATTTGTTTTTATTTTATTTATATATTTACAGAAGAAACAATTACAAAAAAAACAACAAAGATTATGTAGCATTAAACACATTGCTTTGTTTGTTTGAGTGGCCCAACACAGCATCTCTGGCTTAACTGGCATACGTTTGAGGCAGAACTGCCTGTTTGTTTGGAAATGGTCTTTATTTTTGATGATTTTATCCATGAGAGACTTAATAATGACTTGTATTCAAAGTATACATTTTGTCAGTTGATATTTTCATGGGGAATAAATCCCTCGACCGAACTGTTGCTAGCATCACTGTTATAGCCATACGAATCAGAATATATTTTGTCCTGTGCTTACACCCTTTTTAATCTTTGGTTTTAAAGAACAGAATGTTGACTAAACTGAGTGACAGAACTCTGCCATGTTGCGAAATCATGTCACAAAAAAAGCATAAACATTTACAACTCAAGCAATTAGGATGTGCACTGAGCCTTTTATGTGAAGCAGACAGCTAATGTCTCTCTGCCTGCCCTGAGCTTCTCACATTTAACCATCTCCACAGATCAGCCATAACTAGAGACTCATTCTCATTCTCCGGCTAAACGAAGCTCTGTAACAATGTTTTTCTGTTTAAAAAATGTCGTTATCACAGCAGGTAGATGTATTTTACAGGCCAATTATTTTGGAGAAGACAGAGACGATACAATCTTACGGCTGAGCAGACATCAATTTGAGCTATGAAAATGCAGTAAATCAAAGTAAAAAGAAAATATTTGTATTTGTGTGTGGAGAGATCGGGGAAGAAAATACACTGTTTTTGTGAGGACAGACAGAACATTTTCTGAAAGTTGAGAAAAGTGGAGGAATATTTCAATGCAAAGTAAAAATCAATACAGAAAAGCTCTAGAAATAATATTCTTGTAATTTTGCAAGCAGAAATGGGAAAGATTGTGACCTTGACAATGTTTCTTTGAATAATTTGTTTCTCAAACATATGAGGGAATTGGAAAACCTCAAAGGTATAGCAATATTGAAGTGGTAGACCCAGAAACTCCTTCAAAAATCTCTACTTGTTAGAAATATTATTTTTGAATTGGGTGAACATTTTCACAAAGCTTACAATAAAAGTAATCACAGACCTTGAATACAATATAAATGAATAGATAAGCTCTTTACCAAGACCGTAGGTGGGAAGTTCATGACAGACATGTGTAAACACTTCTTTCAGTGGATATTCTTGCGCACTTACCTTTTTGTAATTATTTTATTTTAATAGCCAAGTTATGTTCAGTCTTGGTTCCACGGTTTGCTTTTGTGTCAAACTCCATTCAAACTTAGTTAAACTTAATTTACTAAAGTAAAAAAAAAAATCGTACAGAAATCTTAGTCAAAAAATGGGCATATGACTTCTTTTAAACAGCACTGAGAGCTGACTGGGAGAACTATGTTTATGCATATTTATGAATAAAAAGGAAACCGATTCAAAATCGTAAGTAGGTAAGAAAAACTCTGTTTTCTGGGATTTTTTTGAGCAAGCAGAATTCTCAGCAAGGTCGTGGCTCTCTCCACCAACACATTTTCACTGTTTATGGAGAGCAATGAGAATCCCTATTGAAAAGTCAAGAATGGAATAAAATCTACAATTCTGAAAAATACTGTAAGGCATGCTTTAAATCCACAGCATGTTCGGTGATCTAACATATGCGAGGCCTGGACTGCCTGTTTCTCATAAGCTACTCACCCAGCGCAAAAGTTTTTTGAAAATTTCTAAGCTGTCATAGTGACCATGACTGTTAAGTTACAAAAAGAAGCATTTAAGCTAATAAATTTCATTTGATATTCTGCATATCATGGCACAACAAAAACATTATGATACAAAGTCTTTGGCATTAATGAGCGTGTTTTTCTTTCTTTCTTTCTTTGAATGCAATGGACAATTTTTTTTCTTCAGTCACTTTCAGGATTTTTTTTAATGGTTCCCATTTTGTCTTTTTTGTAGCTTGACCGGTCACTGTGAACTGTCGTATGGAAAAGAGCTGAAGCGTTCTACATAAAATTTCAACAGCATACAGGACTGGAACAAAATGAGGGTGAGAAAATAATGAACATTTTTATTTCTATATGGTTTTTGTTCCATGGAGAACCTAAAACATCAACAAAAGGTTCTTTATAGTGGGCAAAGGTTCTATAGATTTTTAAAAGTGTTCTTCAAACTAAGAAAAAAAAGTCTGTTCTCTGAAAGTTTCTTTGGGGAACTACAAAATGTTATTTTATTTTAGTAGGCTACTTTCAAAAAAAAAAAAACTATTGCAGTACTGCAAATACAAACTTTAATTCCAAAAATATTGTCAAACACAGCACATAATCTGAGATGTGTTGGGATGGTTCAGAAAAACTTCTGTTGCATGTACAGATGCATAATGTTAGACAAATAATATAGTGTATGCTTTAGGAGTGTTTAATTTCTAAAAGTCCACAGGGCATAGTGTTTAAATTAAACACTCCTAAAGGGCCACATATTCTTCTCAGACATTTGATTCTTCAATCTAAATTTAGAAGTATAGAAGTTCAGTAGAACTTTCCTTAACTGTTGAGCTTATTTTACCTCCACCTGACATCCCAATTATGAGTCTTCCAGATAGGTCAGCCTTGTCAGAGCAACGTGACACATTTAGCAAAACTCTAATTGTCTTCATCAGCCAGTGTGACCGGCCGTTCACGCCTCAGAACCTCGCTTGTGACCTGAGAGACTCTACACATCCATTTCAACTTCTGACAGCATACACACTCCTCCAGCTGAACCACTGCATGTGTACGCCACATAAAACAGCAGATCTGTTGTCAAATTTGTTTGTGTCACAGATGTCAGTTTTCAATGGGCCTTTCAGATGCTTGCATCATTCTGTCATTACCAGAACGGCAACTGAAAATGAATGAGTTGTTTACCTTTGTGGCATCATCGTCTTCGTAGTCGTTGTTGTTTGCATTCAAAGGAGGCTGATGCTGTTGGATTGACACTCGTCTATGCGATTCCAGATGCGAACAATGGCGAAATTAACTCTTTTCATGTTTTTAGTAAAGAATTAAACGGGGAAAAGAGTCTTTGATTGACTTGTTGAGGATGGAGGGGTCGGGAACTGTGCGCGGAATATACAATAAACTGCCTCGGCCCGGTTGCTGTGGAAACTAGAGCACACCGCCGCGTGAATGTGCGCTCGCGACTTTCCACGGAAGAGCGAGAGACCTTTGGAGATGTGGGAGGGCTGATGTCAGTGAATACTGACAGTGCACATCCTAAATTACACCTGGATCTGTCTGCGCAGCATACCAATATGTGATATTTTTATAACTCCGATTCCCAGGACTCCGGAACGAGCCGGTGAGCGAGCTAGCGCTTCACAGCTTCATTTGATTCGCCGTCTAATGAATAGCGACGCGATTTGATTCAAAACAAAACACACGCACAACGTTTAGCAGATAAACCTCTTTTTAAGCCTTGAACGTTGACAGATGTTTTCTCTGGAATCTTCTTCGGATTAGTTGAACATTTCACTCATGTTTTGTTTGTCTCTCACACGCATAGACTATAAAAACAGGGGCCGTTGACAATGTGAATTCAACATGTTTCTCTCTCAGTAACAGGCTGTGAATAATTAAAAGCTCAATTCAGACACATAAAGCTTACTAATCCCAGCCCTGTTCACTTCAGACTCATTCACTATGCCTTTTATCTGCTGTGCAACAAAAACATAGACATCATAGATTTAGATAGTGGACACTACAGGGAATGATTTTCTCACAGGCTTAATAGGAATATTTTCAAAGAGAATCGCAGATAAACGTCTTTATAAGAGTTGCTCAAACAATCAGACTCTCTTTGGCTCAGTGCTTATGTATTATCTAAATCAATGCAGCAACTTTTTCTTTCTTTACACAGACTTTTCGATAAATATTTGACAACGATCGCTTTCTTTTGTAGCCGATGAAACAAGTTATAATGAAATTGGTCCATTTTTCTGTGAAAAGGAACAACAGCAACATTGAGCTTTAGATTGTAGAAGAACGGTCTTTCAAAGATTTTGATGCAGTGATATTTGAGGTCAGTAAAATATAATTTTTTATGAGCTCGGGAACAAAAGTGGACGCTAGTAATGAGTGAGGGAGGATTGTCTGAATGTTATTTATGAATATGTGAGAAGTGTTGACTAAATTACCTTGATCTGTTTCATTTTTGTTCTTCACCTCCTCCTTTTTTGTTCATCAGAATAGTGAAATACACTTGATTGTTATTGCCCATGACCTTCCTCTAGCTATGACAGCGGTGGGATAGACAGGGGCCCTTTATAGCTGGATAGTTATTTGTGTATGCTGAAATCGCTGTAGCCCTGATTTCTCAGATTTCTTTGTTTTTGCCATTTAAAGGAATAGTTTGTCTAAAAATAAAAATGTTCTGAAAATGAACTCAGCATCAGGCCATCCAAGATGTAGATGATTTGATCCTCAGGAGTGAATGGGTGCCGTCAGAATGAGAGTCCAAACTTACATAAGATGATTTTTTTTTTTTTTGCAAATCTGTTTTGATGATGAAACAAACTCACTCTGCATTCTGGATGGCCTGAGGGTTACTCAATTTTCATGAAATATGAATTTTTGGATGAACTATTCTGTTTTAAATTACTTTTGAAGAAAACATTACTTTTGATGTAACATTTGTAATTCAACCCATTATTTTTATTTATTGTTTTCTTTATTGACAAATTACAATGGAAAAGTAATTAGGATTAACACAATGTGCTGTAATGTGTTATTTTTAACTATAATATTTTCCATCACTATCAGTGTGGCAGGATTGATCCATGCTATTCAGTCCATCCATCCACACTGTTCCAGCATCTCTGCCTGCAGCCGTCACCTCACATGATGATCTGGATTGAGTTCTGATGACTGATAAGCTGCTAAAGCTGGTTTTAAATCAACATCATCACACAAACTGATGTACGTAGGGGTCTAATCCTTGATGTTTGCTTGTGTGATACTGTTCCAAAACTACCTTCAAGCATAGTTCAGCCCAAACATGAACATTCATCATTTATTCACTCTCATGTCATTCCAAACATGTATGAATTTCTTTTTTTCTGCAGAACACAAAAGATGATATTTTTAGGAACAACAAAAAAAAACACTAATACATTTCTCGAAATAAATGTTGCTGTATGTAAGGAAGTCATACAGGCTTGGAATGACATGAGGGTGAGTAAACGATGACAGAAATGTCATTTTTTGGGTGTACTGTCCCTTTAAATTGTTAGTCACACTATCCAAATACAGAAAGGTGTGGGTTTAGGGTCGTCCTTTAGGCCTTTTTTGCACCAAGTATGAGTTTTTAGCATAAAAAGATGTATCTACAGGTTCTATCCAAGTCCAAACATATATTGCAGTAAGACTCTATACTAAAACTTTGGCTTTGATACAAGCTGATGGTATAGGTAAACCAATAAATATTATAACAGAAACGTTTACTAAACTAACAATTGAAATATACATTAAATCTGTCAAGTACAGACAGATAAGGCCCAGCTTTAAATCAAGGATGATCAAATAATTAACCGCTATCAGTAAATGTCATATAAATGATCTCAATGGTCATCAAGAGACACGTGTCTCAGAATATTTGTATCTGCTTTATATAAAAAAAACTAAAAAAAACACTAGGTTTCTTTTTTCTATATTCTATCTACTTGTTTTCTTAAAAAAATAAAAATACTTGCTACGTGTACTGCGTTAGGCTAACCAAGACTGGTCATAGCACTTGCATGTTGCTCTTTTGTTGGTTTTGATTGCTTCTATTGTCCTCATTTGTAAGTTGCTTTGGATAAAAGCGTCTGCTAAATGACTAAATAAATAAATAAATATTAAGTGTCCTTAATACCGTGTACTTACATTTAAAGATAATTTGATACAATGCACTTATTGTGTACGTTTTTACGTTGTACTTATATTTGAAAATACCATACTGTAATTACACCTGTAATTCATTTCTATAGTTACATCTATAATTACCCCCTTACACCTAACCATACCACCAAACCTGCCCCTAACCTTACCCATATCCCACCTCAATACCACCTAAATGCTCCCATTATTCCTAAAAATTATAATTGAGCAAGGAAATGAGAACAATTGACTTATTTTGCTTAAACGGACATGAATATGAATAATCAGACATACACCCTCGGCAGCATGAATTTTGTTAAACTAATGTACATCTAAAGTGCTGCACTTCTGCATAAATTTAAATAAATACAAATAATATATATAATTAATATGTACTATTATATAAATTTTGCATTTTTTGGTCTGTGGAAGTATATATCTATCTATCTATCTATCTATCTATCTCTATCTCTCTCTCTCTCTCTCTCTCTCTCTCTCTCTCTCTCTATATATATATATATATATATATTCTTTCAAAATATATTATTATTATTATTTTAAACAAGCATAGGATGATTTTTTTTTAACTGTTCAGTTGTTGAACAATTCAGGTATCCAAACATTTTCTAAATATTGTTGAGAATTCATATTCTGTCTGAATACTTTGGGTGCAAAAAAAACTTATTTTATACATTCATATTTTTTTTACCACTGACTTGATGCATTATTTACTCATGGTTTCAAAAATGTTTTACATAGACTGTTACTGGCAAACACAGACTGCTTTCCTCTATATCCCACTGAACAGCTTTGATCTGCAGGCATGAGCGTGTCGAACTTTTCTTGCATCAGAAGCATAAGTTTGCCAGTGAGATCTCTAGTCACGTCCACTATATGAATATGGAAGTTCAAACCAAGACTGCAAAGAAAAACATTTTTTTTGATCTTCACACACTAGCGAGAAATGGAGGCTACAAAGATTTCAGCATACACAAATGACCATCTAGCCATAAAGGGCCCCTGTCTATCCCACCGCTGTCATCGCTAGATGAAGGTCGTGGCCAATAACAATCAAGTGTATTTCATTGTTTTGTCCAACAAAAAGCAGAAGATGAAGAAGTAAAGTGTGAGAGAGAGAGAGAAAGAGTGAGATGCATGTAAAAAGGGTCCCACCTCCTTCTTTCCCCCAACCTCTCAGACCAGCGGCCTCCCCCACCACCTTTTCTGCACTCTCATTTATTTCAATTTGTCATGCTTTGCTCCCCCCTCTGCGGGAGAAGCGGTCGGCAGCAGGGAGAGATGGGGAGAGAAATTGGTATCTCCGCTCGCGCCATAATGAAACATTTAGATGCGAGCAGAGCTATGCCTCCGCATTAGCAGCGGCGATGAAGGGAGATGGCTCGCGGCACACAGCCCACTCCACCTAATACCTCTCTAATCCAGGTCAAAGTGGGACACTTCTTCTCCTTAATCAGTATTGGCACCTTCTTTTGGAGGATGTATTTATGGTATGAAAGGTCCAGCTGTGGAGCCACTGCAGCTGATGCCACGACCAGCTCTTTTTCTGACAGGGAATGGAAAAATAAATCATGGCTTTGCATTTGTATAGGGCTGGAGATCAAGGACAGGTGCTGAGATTGAAAATCCTATTGGTATTTCAGAGCTAGTGCGTTTCATTGAAGACTGAAGATATAAAATGTTTGTGAGGAAACGCTGGGGTAAATAGCCGTCGAACGTTAATAACGTCATCTATTATGATTGTTTTCAGGCTGGGAACAGTTTTATACCCATCATAATAAGTGTTGTAAGTGTTGCCCTAACCTGGAATAGAAATGTTACCAGGTGTTTTGCTGGCTGTGGTTGTCAGATGGCCTATACAGGCCGTCTGATGCAAGTCTTTCGGGTCACATTTTGGGATTTCTCAGAGGCGGAAGCCATCATAGTTGAGTAAACCTGTATAGTTGTGAGTGGAAACTACAACAAATAGAATTGATGCATTCACATTTGCTCCAATAGCAAAACATAATCGCATTTCTATGACCTTACAAAAAAAAAAGGGGGGGGGGGTATAGGATTAAGTTGGTCAGAAGATAAAAAGATGTCAACTTTCTGGCACTCCCTCAGTTGTTGTATTAATGGGTCATTGGATGCCCATTTTCCAAGTTGATATGATTCTTTAGGGTCTTAATGAAAAGTCTATAACATACTTTGGTTAAAACCTTTTTTACTCTGTCAAAATCAGCTCTGTTTTTAGCAAGCCATTCTAGTCCATGTTGCTTTAAATGTTAATGAGCTCTGCTGACCCCACCCCTCTCTTCCGTGGGTGATGAGCTGACTGTAAACTTCAGCCGTGAAACTGGCTAACTAGCACATTATTAGTAAAGTCGATTTGCAAAGATTCATAAAAACCCTTATACTCACTTCTTCTGTAGATGAAGCTGGATCACGAATGATTCGTGCGAACATAAACACATTTAGGCAGATCGGGATTGGCGCATTCCCTTCAAAACGAAAGTAACGTTAATCCTCTGAGTCTTCAGCGGCTCAGATTTCGGGAGTTAATGACGACTGCTATATTCATTATTACATCCAACAACAAAACACCTCAATCACTTAATCTGAGACTTTCTTGTCTTCCCCTGCACCAGAGTCGACACAATGGCGGACAGGTCTCAGCTCACTCAGGGCGGGTCTAAGGTAAGACGGCCTTGTCAATCAACTATCGTGGGAGCGGACTGCGCAGAACTACATCATTCTGACAGGAATCTCAGAACAGCCTGATTTGAGAGAGGGCATTTTAAAATAGGGATTTAAAAAAAAAACACTGGGTGGATTTTTATCATTATAGGATGGATGTGTACACACACTTCCAACACGCATTTATGTTCAAACAACTTGTAAAGTGAATTTTGCATCCGATGACCCCTTTAAAAACACTCACGCAGCAGTGCGAACTAGTTTTCTGTCATTTAATTTCAGGGTAATTCAACACAAAGTATAGTGTTAAATGTACACTAGTCTAAAAATAATAATGACATATAAATAACTTTGAAATATTTAGGATGTCAATGTCTGTTGAAATGCATCATCATAGTCTGTAAAAAGGGTCCATGCTGTTTCAGTTGTTAATTCACCATTTTATTATAAAAATAAACTTATTTAAATAAAATTAAGATTTAATAAAAGCTCTTGGCAGTGTTTTTTACTGAATGTACGTGATTATTTAAAGGAGTGACTTTTGTGTTCTTGTTGTCCTTCCCTCTCTCCCTCCCTTTTGATTGAACTTTTAGATGTTGAGTATGTGTCTGCTGTTTTGTTTTGTTTTATTTTGGATATTATGTTGTGTTGTTTGTAAAAAAATGAAAATAAAAAATTGTTGATAACAAGATTTAATAAAAGCTGATGCTTTTATCCAAAGTTGACATTCAAATAAGGAACACGTTTTTATTGTTGTTTTATTTTATTAATGTATTTAATTTTTTGCTGCGATTATATTTAACTTGTGAATTGACTTGTATATTGTAAGAAATATGCCATTAAAGGTTGTGAATTACAGTAAGTTTACCTTAGATTTTACCTTAGAAATGTAATGTAATGCAGTCACTGTATGTGGCCTTGTGTGGCCTATATTTCTAATAAAACTGTATAGCTATATAAGATAGTTACATTTGTTAAGATGGATGGATAATTTAATAATGAATAAAATAGTTAATTAGCCAAAAGTATAAGCTATTTGTGATTGTCACTTTCTGAAGAAAAGGTAATTTGTACATGTTAAGCTATTATCGAAATGTTAATGAAAAGAAGAAAATAAAGCTTTTAGATGTCAACCTGCATATGTGATGGACATAGGTTAAACTCATCTTTGGTAGCTCCTTTTAAGACATGTTGAGTTAAACAGCTCCGTATTTAAAGACAAAATACCCGAAGCAGAAGCGATCCAACCTTTTTTACTGAATACAGAAGTTTGTTGCGTCACCCATACTGACCCAAGTCTAAGGAGGCATTGTGGTCCCTAGCAATGTCTCAAATCTGTCTTTCAGATGTTTTACATCTGTTTTGCTAGGCAGATCACATAGGAAACTTAATTGCATACCTCTCCTCAACAAGGTACATGATTTGAGGAATCATTCATGTCTGTAGCAGATTAAGTTTGATAAAGATGCATAGTATGAATAGAAAATATTTTTCACATTCTACCATTTCACATCAGCTGCTGTTTTGCTGGATATGACTCCCAACTGGTTGTGTTTTTCTGAAGATTTATCAGTATTTTTAAAGCATGATGAAACCACTACTTTACTTTTGGCATACGTCAATTTTACTCGACCTTCAAGACTGAATTAAACCCCACTGCTCTGCAAAAAACATTCAGACTTTAGACTAAAAGAAAGTGCCATATGACTTCTAATAGCATGCTGTCAAGCTGAACAGAAAATTATACACAAAACCAAGTTTATTTATGGATTTTGTCACAATAAAGTCACATGGGTGTGGCTGACTGAAAATAAAGTCTTACGTTTGGTTTGATTCATCATCCAGATATGTAATAAACTTCAGTTCCACAAGAGATTCACTGAAATAAATGGTCAGACGTGGCTGACAGAAGATTAAAGTTTTGACAAAGTTCAATTAGATTTGGGGTGAAATCAAACAATGGTCCAGTCTCTTGTAAAACAGCATTTGAGTAAATTGTTTTTTAATGAATGCCTTTTTAACAGCTTGAATCCTTTATTCTGTCATCACTGGACACACTTTATCTGTAGTCTAATAGCCACGAGTGCAAAGTGCTCAATATAATTCCTCTGAAGCTGCCACGGCTCTGTCAACGCTGACTGGACCTTCATTAATTCCACTCTGAAATCGATGGCTTCTCTTGTCACGGCTTTGCAATCAGTGCCATTTTTCCCTTTTTCTCCACTCTCAGTGGTCTATATGTTCTGCAAGTTGGTGAGAGGAAGAGCAGAGAAGTGACAGAGGGATCAGTCAGCCATAAGCAACACGGTCGTGAGTGAAGTGTGTGTCCAAAATGGGAATCCACCTCATGATACCTTCAGCTAGAATCTGACCCCCACCATTTCTCATTACTGTCACAGTTTTGTCACCGGAAAGGCTGGAAAAAACAACTGTGGATGTACTCTACTGTGCAAGTTTGAGGTCAGTAAGATAAAAAAAAAAAGAATAGAAATTAATACTTTTATTCAGCAATGATGCATGAAATTTAGTCTCACGTAGCCAGACCTTCAGACTGACGGCTGAAGGTCTGGAATCTATGATAGCTTTCATTGGCCAAGGCCCACCCATGAGGCCGTTTGACCGACATGTCAAACAACCAATCGCAGTTCGTTTCGGAGCGTGGAAATGTCACCACAATAACAGACCGGTGTGTAAAACTCTCGGATGTATTTTAAAGATTCTATGCTGCGAACTTTAAATAGCTCACATCATTTTGCAAATCCAGCGTTTAGTTGATCCTGATAAGCATTTGTCGTCACAGTTGTAAACATGACGGCTTTCTTATATCGTGAGGGGGTTTGGCGCCACGGCATCTTTGTTTCCAGGCGGAACATTAAAGAACGCGACATGCACGTCTCCTGGAAATCATGTATAATTCAACCAATCCGACGACGACTTCTACACTCCTGAAGTGTTTCCAGCTAAGTGTGCCATATGCATCAGACCTTTAGCCAACGGTCCGTGGGCGTGACGTATGAGGCTGAGACTACATGAAATTGATCAAAAGTGGCAATAAAGATGCACATTTATAATGTTACAAAAGATTTATATTTCAATTAAATGTTGTTCCTTTGAACATTCTATTCAAAGAATCCCGAGAAAAAGTTTTGAAATGTTACTTGAGCACCAAATCAGCATATAGAATGATTTTTAAAATGTATTTATTTATTTACTTACTTGCTTACTAATTTTTTTTTTTTTTTGGACACATCATGTGACACTTAAGATTGGCTGCGGAAAATTCACTTTTGCCATGACAGAAATAAATTACATTTTAAAATATATTAAAATAGAAAACATTTTAAATTGTAAAAATATATCATAATAATACAGTTTTTACTGTATTTTTGATCAAATAAATGCAGAATTGGTGATCAAGAGACTTTTTTTCAAAAACATTAAAGTAAATTTTTAAAAACATTAAATCTTAAGAAAAATTCATGCTCGATACTTGATAATACAATAAGAAAACCAAGTAAGATAAGTAATCAGATGTTTTCAAAAACTGAAAAAGGAGAAAAATAAAAAACATTGTCAAAAAGAATGTAATTTTGCATAGTTTCAGAACTTAGGCTAGCAAAATAAAATCAAATGTTAAAATCATTTGCAGTTATACTGTGTATGTGTATATATATATATATACACACACACACACACACAGTATATATACAGTGGTGTGAAAGTTTTTTCTGAAATTACAAAATTACCAAATTTATCTGAAATTAGGCCTACCAGGTTTGGACAGCTTTTTTCCCTTAATAAATGAAATCATCATTTAAAAACTGCATTTTGTATTTACTTGCATTATCTTTGTGTAATATTAAAATTAGTTTGATCTGGATCTTTTCAGTGTGACAAATATGCAAAAAAAAAAAACTGGGAAGGGGGCAAAAAACTTTTAACGGTACTGTATATGTATTATGCATTAATCGAAGTGGGAAGTCATTTTTGACCACTTGCACGTGCTGTATTTTTTGCAACAAATAAGCATTTTACATTCAGATTAGTATTGTAATAATTTTGCAAATTGTTTAGCCTGTGTACTATCAGTACATTTAAAGTTTGATTTTAATGTTATTTTTGTAATTTCAGATAAATTTGGTGCTGTGTTTGAATAGACACCTGATGCTCAATTTTAGGAGAGCCTCTGATTTAGAAGATGGCAAACAAAATGTGAAGCTGTAAGGTGCAATGAAAGAGATGAAAAGGGTAAGAGAGAAAAAGAAGAAAGTTAAAAAGAGAGAGAGAGCCCAAAGTGTAATTTGTCAGCTGTCCCGCTCTCATTCCGGTTTGATGTCACCCCATTACAGTATTTGTCAGTGGTATTGTCCACTCATGACAGATCCATAATTTCAAAAGAACGATCACACAGAATGCCTAATCGTTCTCTCTCCTCGGCCGTTTCTCCGTGCTCAACGGACACGCTTAGCCAAACTTCTGCAGCATTAGTGTCTCTGTGTGTCACTGATCATTCATTAGGACGGTATTATTCCAATGCAGGGTCAATCTAACTCTCACCACAGGCTGTCAGGAGACTCGATCAATGTGTAATTATATCTGACCACCGTCATAAATAACCCAGCTTGCAAGTTCAAGGTTGTGCTTAATTGTGTTATTCACATTGCTCATGCGCTATTATGCTCCTGTTGTATTGAGCTTCAAAAGCTGCTCTTGAGTGTAATGTCTAGCAATGGATTGGAATGGAAGTTTCACGAGCAATGGATAGATGTATGGATGGGATTTGTAGCCAGAGGACAAAAAAATAATCTTAGGTAGTTTAATCAGTCACATTTATTATGGATAACTATAGGTAGCTTAGAGACAGAATGACGAAGTTGTCTGTCTGTCATGATTAGGATTATCTAATGATTAGGATTATTGCTGAAAATCAGCTTTTGACCAACAGAAGTTTGATTCTTGCAGTTTGATTCTGTTATCTCAAACCAGGCAACAAAGCAACATTGGGTCAACCAATAGTGTGAGCTGGGGGGCAGGACCTTCCGAAGTATGTGACCAATGACAGACGGCATACCTGTTTGTAACTGTTGCTATTTTTGCAACTCTGTTTAGGTTCACTAGATGGAAATGGCACACTTCACCTTTAACTTCCACATTGCATTAACTAGAATAAATCAAGCACAATAGTATAAAAATGAGTAAAAATTACATTTTATACAGTGTATCAGTGTTGCCATGGAGCCTTATGCCGACCAAGGACACGGGCTCAAGTACTTCCGAAAGCCCCTGCCACTGTAGTGCACTTATGCAAAGCACTGAATCCTGAAATTTGTTTAGCAAAAAATGAGTCATTCAAAAGAAAGTCACTCCAATTGTGTGGTTTGTGAGGTTTGTTATGCTTTTTACAAATGATTGAACTTATGATTTTCTCCAGGTTTATGATAAAACAACTGCATTGAAGGGACTGGAGCCAAATGTTGAGAGCAGAACATGACAGAGACCCACAACACCTTGTGCACAGGCAAGCAGCCTAATGTTTTCATATAAACATGTACAAATCTCTGTCTACAATCTACAACCTATGTTTCATTAATTGATATAATGCTAATATACCTACCTTTTGAGGTACAACAAGTGGTAAAGGGAAAGCCACGTGATATATCAGAGCTTGTCAGAAGTCACTTTTACACAATCTGAGGTAAATACAGTACTTATGAAAACCTGTTTCCACCACTGAAAAAAAATAATAAAATAAGTGCAACTTTTAAAAAATATTTTTAAAATATTTATATTAAAGTTAATCATCTTTTTTTCCCATACTATGGAAGTAAATGGCTACCGTCAACTGTCTGCTTACCACCATTCTTCAAATGATCCTCTTTTCAACAGAAGAAAGAAACTCATACAGCTCTGGTACAACTTGAGGGTGAGTAAAGGATGACAGAATTTTTATTTTTGGGTGAACTATCCCAAACAGGTTTTTACCATAGCATTTTTTACTTTTAAAATTGCAATCATGTTTTACAGTGCAGTTTATGTTTACAGTCTGACTTTTGCTGTTGCTGTGATCTGTACTATGAGCTCAGTGAGTTCAAAGTTCTCTTATGGTGTCAACATGTCAGCTGGTATTACTGGCGCACACTAGAAGGTTCACTTTATAATCGCCAGTGTTCCCGCTTAGTCTTTCTTTCTTAATGAGACAATTGTGTAATTGCCTAGTGATTTCAGAGGGTAATAGATTAAACTAATCCTCTCAACAAAATATGTGTTTCCTTCTTGCCAAAGAAACTTTCCTGTTACCGTCTAAAGTCCATTAAATTGCACTGTTGGATTTACAAATGTAATCAATAGATAATTGTCTGGGGCTTCTTTCAACCGCATACTGATGGCAGACCACCCGCTGCTTTTGTATTTTCTAATCTAAAGTCATTTTTTCTCCTATATTACCACTTATGCATCTCCTATCAAACATGGACAGGTGTGTTTCTGCGTGCGTGCTATACAGTCCAAATTAATGAAGAAAATGTCAGTGTTGGTCCATTGTGAGCACTGATTTTTCCTGCTCATTTACTGCGCTCATTTATGGCTCGTTGAAATACATTAACCACACCAGTGATGCTGGACTGAACTGGGTCAATTCGATTTTTATTTGGCCAGTTGAAACGATGAACCCAAATTCTATTGCTTCTCTAAAATGAGGTTATTTAATTCATCTCTCGAGCCCGCTGAAGACGCAGAACTCCTCATCAGATAGATCTATCGATGGACGTCCCACCCCAGAGATTTATAATGACTGTGAAATGTGTCAGTCGTGCTGTGACCTGATCTGATACTCCAGCACAAGGGGGTCAGGCAGCAGCGCGGAACCGGCCGCTCTGCGTGATCGTGGGTGAAATGAAATCAGAGAGAGTGGCAGTGACACGGTTAGCCCGGCCTAACTGACTGTGATTACCTCTTTCTAACCTCAGACCTCCAGTTCTTGGACTTTACCTTTGACCTCCTGGGGCTGTAGGGTAAAAAAAAAAATCACAGACGGAAGTCTCTTACACAAAAGATTAGCTGATCACAAATGAGACATATCTTAAAGAGCAGGTCATATGGGTTTTCGAAAAATATCTGTTTTGTATCTGTTATATGCCACTAGGTAACATATTTGCATAATACCCGCCTGCCCGCGAAATGTATCAGAACACTCTGACCTGCCCACAAACACTTAGGACGCTTTTAATAAAAAGCACATGACCTGCTCTTTAATTGTTTAAAAGCTAATTAATGTAACTTATAAAATAATCTATTTAGTATTCCATTTAATATTTCTGTCTGTCTGTCTATCTATCTAAACTATCTATCCATCTAAATAGTTTTCATATTTCCTAATTTCACATTTATATATATTATAAACAGTACATGTATGTTAACATTTTATGTTTCTCAATTGTTTCTCTTTGACAGCAGTGAGACTCAATGGAAACCAAATTCTCAGATTTTTCTCCTGAGAAGTGAGTAATCTTACATTGTTCTTAAAGAGATCTCATATGTTTTCTCATAAATTGCTTGTGCTTTTTTAACGTCTGTAATGAATAGTCTGGGATCTCAATATGAAGTCAAATATTTCTCATCAGACTCTTCTGAGACTTATTAGAGCAAAATTTTATAATCTTTATGGATTTTTGCTCATATTTTAACATCTGTGTTTTAACAATTATATATATATATGTGGAAAAGTGGATGACAAGTCCCGGTTCAGTGTCGCAGGGGCAATAATCCCGACCGTCACCGAGAAGCCTGTTAAGAGCTTAGGCAAGGTGTTTGATAGCACCCTGAGGGACGCAGTATCCATCCAGTCAACCTGCACTGAGCTGGACAGATGGCTGAAGTCAGTGGACCGGTCTGGATTGCCAGGGAAGTTCAAAGCTTGGCTATACCAGCATGGAATTCTTCCCAGGATCCTGTGGCCACTCCTCGTCTACGAAGTGCCAATCTCGACTGTGGAAACCTTAGAGAGGAAGGTCAGCAGCCACCTCAGAAAATGGCTGGGGCTTCCAAAAAGTCTAAGCAGCATCGCACTCTATGGGCACCGCAACAAACTGCAACTGCCACTCAAGTCCTTGGAAGAGGAGTTCAAGGTAACGAGAGCCAGGGAAGTGTTGCAGTATAGAGACTCAAGCGATCCAAAGGTGGCAAAGGCTGGAATTGAAGTTAGGACTGGTCGGAAGTGGAAGGCTGAGGGGGCTGTTCGACAAGCAGAGTCAAGATTGGATCACAACAGGCTGGTGGGAGTGGTAGCAAGAGGCAGGTCTGGACTGGGTTCCTTTTCAACTCCCCACATTGACACCATCAAAGGGAAGGAAAGGCGTCGCCTAGTCCAGGAGGAGGTGAGAGCAGTGGTCGAGGAGGAGAGAACCTGCAGGACAGTGGGAATGAGGCAGCAGGGCGCCTGGATACGATGGGAGAACGGAGGAAGGTGACATGGGCGGAGCTGTGGAAGGCAGAGCCACAGCGGATCAAGTTTCTTATCCAGGCGGTATATGATGTGCTTCCTAGCCCATCAAACCTTCACATATGGGGCAAAGTGGAGTCACCGGCATGTCCACTGTGCTCCAGGCGCGGAACATTAGAGCACATTCTGAGTTGCTGCCCAAAGGCACTGGGAGAGGGGAGGTACAGGTGGAGACATGACCAGGTGCTGAAGGCCATCGCTGAAGCCATTGCTGTAGGAGTCGAGTGGGCCAAGCGTTCCCGCCCCTCCAAGCAAGCCATCACCTTTATCAGAGCTGGAGAGCAGCCAAGACCAGCTGCAAAAACATCTGCAGGCATCCTGGCCACTGCGAGGGACTGGCAGCTGTTGGTGGACCTGGAGCAGCAACTCAAGTTCCCCAACCACATTGTGACCACCACCTTAAGACCAGACATTGTTCTCTTGTCTGAGTCCACCAAACAAGTGGTTCTGTTGGAGCTAACAGTCCCTTGGGAAGACCGCCTGGAAGAGGCTTTTGAAAGGAAGCTCGCCAAGTACGAGGGACTGGTCAGCGAGTGTCGACAAGCCGGATGGAGAGCAAGGTGTCTCCCAATCGAGGTCGGAAGCAGGGGCGTTGCTGCCCGATCCCTGTGTAGAGCCTTCAGTCTGAGAAGAGCTATCTATAATACTACCGAAGCAGCAGAGAAAGCCTCAAGATGGCTATGGCTCAAGAGAGGAGATCCATGGGGGCAAAGTAGCTAGATTCGCAAACTGGACACAAGCTGGGGTCTGATCAGCCTCAGCTGGGTCGCCTGGATGAGGGTGTATGATGTTGAAAGACCCGAAACACCCAATGATTTCAGGAACATCACTGAAGATGTGTCCAGTAGCATCAGTAGATGTATTTGTACAGTATATTTTAATTATAATATATTTTTATTTATTTCTCCTAAGGTCTTTTATAATAAACATCCAAGTCACAAATTATACTTATATGAAACATACCTAAACAAGTCCATTAAGTCTCTATAAAAGACAACGATTTGAACAATAACATTTTCTCCTGGGTACCATTGTTAGACTGAATTTGTTGTATTTGAAAGGCCTGATTGGGTTTTAATGGAACACTTTTTTTCTCATTTGTGAATTTTTTTGAGAAAAAGGCAAAAACGTGAATATGAATAAATGATCAGGTGCTGTTGTTTTCAAAACTCCTGACATTGTTTCCCTCTTTTGACGTCTCTCCTATGTTCAGCTGCTGTTGTCTTGCGCTTTTAAAGGACAGCAGAAACCCATTTTCAATTCACTCTCGACACAATCCTTCAGCGCTGTGATTTGGTAGCATCTTTGAAGTGCACTGCTGTGTCCTTCAGACTGTAAATGGAAAATAATGCATCAATAACATTGTGCCTATTGTGAGGAGACTGGTGTGGTGCAAATTAGCAAAGATGTTCTATACGAGCACTTCACACACAATACTTGCACACAATTTCTCCTAAACACACAGAGACACTGTCATTTTACTGTGGGCCTGGTTGCCATGGTGATGCATGGGTTTAGAGGTCTGCATGGACACTTGCAGTTTTCAATACATTAAGACATAATGACAGAGCCCGTGCTGGATACGGCAATTTGTGCCTGTGCAGCTTGGGCTTATTGTTGCACACTTCTCTTGTTATTTTCTCTCGCTCTCTCATTTCTTTTCTCCCTTGATTCATCCTCCTTATTTACACACACACACGCAACACTATTATCCTTCCAAGTACCTTGAAAACAGTACTGGGAACGTTTTCGTATAGCGTAGGCATGTTTTCATTTTCATTTTTTTCAGGGAATTGCATGGTAATGTCACTCTCCCTAAATAACAATATAGTGTGCAAAGCCAAATAATATGGTCTGAAAAAGCACACCAACACAGGTGAGTGTTTTTGAAGCATTTCTAGAAAATGGTTTTGCATGGTTTCTAGCGGGTCCACCCTGGTCATTTGTTTATCAACTGGTTCAAGCTTGTCTGTATCACTGATCACTTTGAAAACAATTGTTTGGGCTTTGATCGACTTAGTAGGTCATGTTTGGCAACCTGTTTAGAGGTGGAAAACCATTTTGAACCAGCTTAAACTAAACTAAGGTGGTTTAGCTGGTTTACATGGTCCCCAGAGCTGGTTAATTTGAGGTTCAAGTGCTCAAAACCCCCTCTGAACTATTAAACTAGACCAACTGGAGCATTAGAAAACATTTTAGTGGCCACTGAAGACGAACACACTAGCCTAAGGTGGTTTGCTGGTATATTTGGCCACCAAATCCCATCAAGCTGGGCTCAGCTGGTTTAGCTAGTTGCCAGCTGATCTCCAAGTTTCCTAAGTACCAGTAAAACCCCTGCAAAACCATCAAGACAGACCAGCTTGAGAAATTAGATGGCATCTTGGCAGCTATTCATGACAAACACACCAGACTAAGGTGGTTTGCGGATTTGGCCACCAAACCACATCAAGTTGGATTCAGCTGGTTTACCTAGTTGCCAGCTGCTCTCCAAGCCTTCAAAGTCCCCAAAACCCCTCTAAACCATTGAACCAGACCAACTTGAGCATTAGATAGCATCTTGGTGGCTATTCAAGACCAATACACCAGAATAAGGTGGTTTGCTGGTATATTTGGCCACCAAACCCGTTCAAGTTGGTGTTCAGCTGGTTTAGCTAGTTTGGCAGCTGGTCTCCAAGCTTCCTAAGTGCTCAAAACCATCTCTAAAGCATCAAACCAGACCAAATTGAGCATTACAAAGTATTTTGGTGGTATTTTCAAGACCAACACACAAGCCTAAGGTGGTTTGTTAGTACAAAGATCCTCAAATCTGGCTCGCGAGATCCACTTTCCTGCAGAGTTTAGCTCTAACCCTAATCAAACACACCTGCGCATGCTAATCAATGTCTTAAGGATCAACAGAAAATCACAGGTAGGCGAGTTTGATCAGGGTTGGAGCTAAACTCTGCAGGAAAGTGGATCTCGTGAGCCAGATTTGAGGATCCCTGTGCTAATATATTTGGCCACCAAACCAGCTCAAGCTGGTTTAGCTAGTTGCCAGCTGGGGTCCGTTCTTCATACCTCGCTTAATACATCTGAGATGATTTGAAAGATGCCAGATCTTCTAATCCTGATAACTGATCTCTGGCTAATTTGGTTCTTCAAACGAATTTGCGTATTAGATTAAAATATCTGGATTAAATTGTCTAAGATTACTGTGCGTTCTCGTGTTCCCCGAAAAGGGCAGATGTATCGATACTCGAAATCACGATCAGCAATGCAGCGATTGGCTGGCGGCAAGACAGCAACGTAATGACATCATATCATTAAAAAAGACACCTGACGAAAAACTTTACAAATTTCTGGACCTTTATAAGGAAACAGCCAAGCGAACAAAACTATTTTTTTTACATTATTTATATTTATGACTTCTAGTATTTGTACAGGCTTTACATTTTTATTTCAATGTTGTAATTAGCAATTCATTTAATTTTATCTTTGAAGCAGATTTGTTACGTGACAGCATTAATTAAAGTTTCTTAGAGTTATCTGCATCTCCTGCGCTCCATCAAGCCCCTCCCATAATATCTGTCGCCACTCAAATTAATGCACGGCTCAGATTATCTGTATAGCATGTGTGTAAGACTCCAATACAATTATATAGTAATTATTTCATCACTAATAAATCTTTCAATGAGTAAAACTGGATGTGTCTATAGTATTATAGACTACACAACATTGTCATATTATTTTCAAATTAATTTTTAAAGGATTATTATTTTAATTGTTGTCCCTGGACCAGTAGGGTACTCTTGTAATAAAGTAGCGGTGGCTGGGGCATATATTAAGTATCAATTCTGCTTAAAAAGAAGCAATCTAATCCTGTTTACATGAAATAAGCCTGCTCCTGAGCAGGTTTAAGCTTACGGACCTGTTGCTATGACAACAAGACTAGGATGAGCTTCGAAGAACCAAATGATCCAAGATCAAGTGAAATCGGCAACAGTCAAATCCAGCTAACTGAGTTAGCAACGTACGAAGAACGGACCCCTGGTCTCCAAGCCTCCTAAATGCTAAATCCCTCTCTAAACCATCAAACCAGACCAACTTGAGCATTAGAAAATATGTTGATGGCCACTCCAGACCAACACACCAGCCTATGGTGGTTTGCTGATATATTTGGCCACATTTAGGTAGTTGAACAGCTAGTCAAAATCCCTCTAAACAATCAAATTAGCTTTTGTTCCTTTTTTGTAGGTCACTTTGGATTAAAAAGCGTCTGCTAATAAATGTAAATCAGTCTAACTTGAGCAGTGTAAACCAGCTTGATGGACCAACAACAGACTAACTTTAAGATGTTTTTGTAGCTCGGATGTACACATAACAAGCTTGACCACAGAAGATGTTAGGAGCTGGTTTATGCAGCTGGCACAATTGCTGCAGACTGACAATGTCATCATAGTTTCAGCTTCCTATATTTTATTCTCCATGAATTATCAGAATTATGAGTCATATAACCATGAAAAAAGTATCTTCCAGGTGTATGTCTGTACCAAGATGCACCATTAAGATGTGAATGACTTTCTTTTTGGTTCCAGGTCACTGGAATGACCGATATGAAGACTTGGATGGTTGAAAGTCACACATTCTCTTCCTGTTAATGACTTTGAGCCCCGAGGCCTCAGACAGGAGCCTGCAGACCTTCGGATTGATCCCCTCCTGTCTCCTTCAGGTTAGCCCTCCAGGAACCCCATCCAATCACATCAAATCACAGACGCCAAGTGGTGCGGTCCCGTCCAATCACACTGATTGCTTTGGAAAGTCCTGGCCATCCCTTAAGCTAACAGTGCAATTACTGGAAGTGTCTCATAAAGGGAAAGAGGAGGTGGAGGGATGGATGGGTGAAGGTGATTAATTGAGGTGGGAGCTGTTTAAGGGAGAAGAAAGGAAGTAGGAGATAGAGGAAGTGAGAGACAAAGGTTTGAGATGGGGCAACAATCAGACGGATCATGGGTAAAGAGTTCATTGAGGGATCTGGTGGAATAATGGATGGAGGGGGTGGAGAAAGTGGATCAATCAGCTCCACGGCTCATGTGAAAGAGACTGAAAATGGGTTCAAGAGTAAACTGACCAATTGGACAACTGCCACAGCAAAAAAAGTAACTTTTATGCATTTCTTAAAGAGTAAATTGGAATAAAACATGGATAATGGATACTTGAAGAATGTGTTCAGGCAATTTCACATAACTTGGTAAAAGTATGTTGTGATCCTTTCAAGGTCCACATGAAAAACAATGCAGAGAGATGATGATGTATTATTAAAAATATTTTTTTTATTATTATAATTTCTTATTATTAGTATTAAGAACAACAACATCAATAATAATTAATAATTTTATTATTTTATTATTATTATTATATTGTATTGTATGCAAAGCACTTTGAGCTCCGTTTTATAAAAGATGTGATGTAATACTGATATTAATATTAATTACATTTTTACCTTAATTGTCACCTTTCATGCATAAATTAGAGCTGATTGTGCTTATGTTTCATTGTGCTGCTTTGTACATATTAGACATTGGTTGTAAAATAATCTTTGCATTTTTATTTAAATATCTTTGCATAGAAGGCCTGATGTCATAAACATTTACCAGAATTTGTTTTTGAAAGAAACCGTGAGTCTGTAAATATGTTATTGGCTTGCTTGATACACTGATGTTTTCAGACTGCATGTGCAAAATATTATCACATAAAGATAACTCTGATCCAAATATCAAAATAGATTCAAAGATTCAAAGATGAGCACACAAAGTGCTTCACATTCTCTGCCAAGTCTGGTATATTCAGCTTCTCGAGAGCACAGGAATAGTACAGAATCACTACAAATGACTGTGATTAAACAGAATCTGCTGCAGACTAAAAAAAAAAAAACGACAAACAAAATGAAATAAGATTTGTACATAGTTTGCCTTTTACTGAAGCGGAATGTCATTGCAGCAGAGAGAGCTGCTGATATTTTCCAGCGTTTTCTCAGGGTAGTTTGTGAAATGCTGTAAGACTGTGACATCCACAGAGTAAATTGCATGGCGGAATGTTGCCGCTCCCCGTGTGCCACTGAATATGCTGCTGTTGTCGTTTTCAATAGCCATCACAATAAAGAGAATTCCTTTAAGATTTTTCCCTCCAAATGTCATGGCCATCTTCAAAGGCCTTGAAGGGCAGCTGTATTTTAAAAGCAATATTGGCAGTAAACACACGCTTACTCTATCTGCCTCTATCATCAGCGTGTGTAGGGGTGATAATCGTAATGGGGAAATGGCACCTGAAACGTTTGAACTTTACTTTCCTCATCCATATGGGCCCGCTTTGCCCTGTCATTGTCCTCCCTCAGCTTTCTTCAGCTGCCACGCCACGTCCTCGCTTCCCGGCCATCAACGCAACCTTATCATCCAAAGCCATTTCCCGTTCGCATGAATGCGTAGCCAAACTTAGCCAAATGCATCTAGGAAAATAGAAGCGACTCAGGGAGAGTTCAACGCTATAAGGTCTTTGAAGTTTATTTTATTCGAGAAAGAATTAAGGACAAATAGGCACAACTGCCTGCAGGTAAATGCTAGCATGTAAAGCAGACTGGGGCTCGTTGTCATTTAAGGGTTTCTCTAGCAATGATTTTCTTGTATGATTGGTTTTAATTTACGATAGTATGATAGTACAATAGATAGATAGATAGATAGATAACACTTTGCAATAAGGTCATTTGTCAATACTAAACTGTTAAGTAATTTTTAATTAACAATGAGCACTACAGTATCTTTGTTAATGCAAATTAATTTAAAAAAATTAATTTCCACATTAGCTGAGGTCCTTTAAATTATATTAACAGATACAAAGTTTGATTTGTAATAATTTGTATTTTTACTAAATCTTATTTCATTATGTTTGTCCTTGGATTTGATTCAGGAATGAATGAATGTTTACGATACAGGTCCATTCGTTAACATTTGTTAATGCATTAACTAACTAACAATAAGCAATACATACAGCATTTATTAATCTTTTTTGTTAAATATTGTTAATGCATTAAACAGTTTTAACTTTTGGAACCTTATACAGTAAATGTTTGTTTGTTTACAGAAACCTCGGCTAACTAAAACTGGCAAACATATTGAAATAAGATTTTGTTTACCTATCACTGAAAAGGAAAAAATATATATAATTATTAAAATCAAATGTTGTATTTGTAAATATTATTTAATGGACCTCAGCTAACATGAAAATTATATTTGAACAGTTGTTTATTATTTGAACTAAATATATTATATTATAAATATATTGCTCATTGTTAGTTAATATTATTTAATGCATTAATGTTCATTCTGTTCTCATGATGAATATTTTTTTTTCATTTATACTATTTACTAAATGCAGTACTAATTGGTTTTATATTCTGCTGTTTATTAATTTGTGTGGTTTTTAAATTTAGCTATAATATGCCTATTCCATTGTGACTACTTATTCAATATCGTGCGACAACATGCCCCATTTAATTTTAACAGCAGTCATGTTTGATTTTTTTATGTGCTTATACTGATTTTTATTTTTTAAATAAACTCAACCTGAGAAATATTCACTAGTGACGACTATCCACATTCTCTCCTATAGCATACAAATGTATTTGTTAATGTCATTTTCTACACCAGTGTTATGAAAAGTATCACTTTTCATCTGCCACTAACTTTCACGTTTTGCAACAAGTTAACTTTTTTCCATAAAACCGCACAGCTTTCTGTACGTGCCATGAAGAGTTGCCATGGTAACTAAATAAATGAAGCAGCGCTCAAAGCAGGTGTTTTTATAGCTGTCATAGTCACTTTCTCTTACTCAACCTAATGAAACAGAGATGAAAAGAAGAAAGAAGGTTGCAGCATATCAGGGAGGCATTTGGTTTAAGCACACGCTTTTTATAGTCCTCAAATAGTTCTTGAAGAGAGAGTTTGAGTGGTTTTTATCAGCGCTTTAGCAAACACTCAATGTTACTTGACATGTTGCGTTTTAAAACACTTGCGATGTTACAAAGACTCGGAGAGTTTGTCCAAAAATAAATATTCTGTCAGTATTTATTCACTGTCATGTCATTCTAAACCTGCATCCCATGTATGAATGTTTTTCAGAATTTCTTCTCTCGTCAAAGAAATTCAATGGGTTTGGATCTACATGAAGGTGAGTAAACGATAACTTGTTTTTTCTTCTTATATGAACCGTTTCTTTAAATATTTGCAATGGTAGGCTACACTAAACCAACCCTAATCTTTGGATAGAATAATTTCATGAGAATGCAAAACAAACCAACAAAAAGACAAGAGTGCATTGCACAAAAGATGGGTCATTTGTAACTACAGAGAGAAATCGGTGATATTTAAAAGAAAGCGTCCTCGCCGTTTCTAAACGCTGTCCCCCTCAGTCATTACCATTGTCAACATAATTATCATTGTTATCACCATCACCATGATTATTCTCATCATTATCTCTCTTTTAGCTAATTGACTCTGAGCCTTTCTTGCCACATTGTTGCCTCTCAGACAAACCAACAGACGGGCGAGAAGAGTCAACATCTGCGTACTGAGGTTGACTCGTCTGTCAGCGTAATAACTGCATCTCAACAACTGCGCACCATTATTGGAGAGAAATGACGGTTGCTGGAGGCCTCGAGGCCTTTTGTGAGGTTTTGTTCTCTGGTTGGGTCAAAAGATTGTGCGATAATGGCAGATTTTTTAAAAAATAGAGGAAAGAAAGAACATATTTGCAGTTTGAAAGTCAACAATTTGTATACGGAGTGAGATGGATCGCCACATGACGGGATCAAATGCAATTAAGGCAATTAACTTAATTCAGCACTAACAGAATTAGCTTTTCTTATTCTAAAGAGTAATTAGCACGTTGCTGAGAAGAAATTGTCTGAGGTAAACAAACTGAGAGATACGGAATGTAGAATTTGAAGTTAAGCAACTTTAAGCAGAAACATTTAAGGCTGAATCTCACAGAACATTGCCCAGGTCACATTTCACATCAAAATCTAAAGAAAAAAATTAAAAAGTATTTTTTTTTGTTGCATAAACAAGCCTATTTTTTTTAGAACCACTGTATTTTGAATTGTGTCATTATGTTCAAAACAATAAAGGATATTTTCAACCCAATTAGCATAATTCCAGACATTTTTACAGTTATATAATTCATTTACAGTTTTTAAAAATTCATTACATATTTTTATTAGCATCACATTTCATTAATTAGAAAATTTTATATTCTGATAACTAGTTTGCATTATTGTAAAAAAAATAAAAATTATAATAATTTTATTTATATAACTATTTTTTTAAATATCCCTACAGTTTTTGTGTACTGCCAATATATGTATATGTATATAAAATGTGTATATATATATATTTGAGGTATATGTAAATGATAGGGAAACACCTGCAAATATTTTAATATTCTAATTTTATTTTATGTTTTATTATTTATTTTTAGTTATTTTATTTTATATATTTTTTATTTAGTTCAGGTATTTTAGTTTTTATTAATATCTTGAATTGTTTTTTATTTTTATTTTTATTTTTAAATTTCTTTAAGGTTTTAGTAATTTGTTTTATCATTTTTGTCTTATTAGTGATTTTAATATTGCTATTTGTATTACTATTACTAGTAATTTGTATGACTATTTAATATAACTAATGTTTCACTTATTTTTGCATTTTTTTATATGTATGTATGTATGTATGTATGTATGTATGTATGTATGTAATGTATGTAATGTATGTAATGTATGTACAGTAATGTATGTAATGTATGTAATGTATGTACAGGGTCCTCCACTAATATTGGCACCCTTGGTAAATATGAGCAAAGGCAGCTGTGAAAATAAATATGCATTGTTTATCCTTTTTATCTTTCATTCAAAAAATTCAGAAAATTCCAACCTATCATTGAAGTAAAACAATTGAAAGTGGGGTGAAAATCTCATTGTGAAATAAATGCTTTCTCTAGTTCATGTTGGCCACAATTATTGGCACCCAATTATGGCAACGTCATTTTCCCAGCACAACAGCTCTGAGTTTTCTCCTATAATGCCTGAAGAGTTTGGAGAACACCTGACAAGAGATCAGAGACCATTTTCTTCATACAGAATCTCTCCAGATCCTTCAGATTCACAGCTCCATGTTAGTACTTCTTCTCTTCAGTTCACCTCACTCATTTTCTACAGGGTTCAGGTCAGGGAACTGAAATGGCCATAGCAGAAGCTTGGTTTTGTGCCCAGTGACCCATTTTTGTGTTGTTTTTGACGTTTGTATTTGGATTATTGTACGGTTGGAAGATCCAAACATGGCCCATTATAAGATTTCTAACAGAGTCAGTCACTTATTGATTTTTTTATCTGTTGGTATTTGATAGAATCCATGATGCCATGTGTCTAAACCAATGTCCAGGACCTCCAGCAGAAATATAGGCCCACAACATAAAAAATACAGCAGTATATTTCATTGTACACATGGGGTACTTTTTATCCCTGTGTTCACCAAACCCATCTTGAGTGTTTGCTGCTAAAAAGCTAATTTTTTAGTTTCATCTGACCATAGAAGCCAGTCCCATTTGAAGTTCCAGTCGTGTCTGACAACTGAATATGCTGGAGATTATTTTTGGATGAGTGAGGAGAATTTTTCTTGAAACCCTCCCAAACAACATGTGGTGATGTAGGTGCTGTTTGACAATTTTTTTTTTGGTTTTCTGCCCCCGAGACTCAACTATTTTCTACAATTCTCCAGCTGTGTTCCTTGGAGAGTCTTTAGCCACTCAAACTCTCCTCCTCACCATGCATTAGGATGATATAGACACACGTCCTCTTCCAGGCAGATTCATAACATTTTCTGTTGATTGGAAATTCTTAATTATTGCCCTGATGGTGGAAATGGGAATTTTCATTGCTCTAGCTCTTTTCTTAAAGCCACTTCACTAATTGTGAAGCTCAATTATCTTTTGCTGCACATTAGAAATATATTTTTTGTTTTTTCTCATTGTGATGGATGATTAAGGGAATTTGACCTTTGTGTTCCTCATATTTATAATCCTGTGGAACAGAAAGTCATGGCTGGACAATTTCATGCTCCTAGTCACCCTGGTGTGCTAAAAAATGTAAATATGAATGGGAATATACTTCAGAGATATTTTACTCATAAGAATTTCTAGGGGTGCCAATAATTGTGGCCAACATGAATTGGAGAAAAACATTTATTTCATCATGAGATTTTCTCCCCATTTTCAATTGTTTTACTTCAATGATAGGTTAGAATTTTGTGAATTTTTCGAGTGAAAGATCAAAAGGATAAACAACGCAGATTTATTTTCACAGACACCTTTTCTCACGTTTATCAAGGGTGCCAATATTAGTGGAGGGCACTGTATATATATATATATATATATATGTATATGTGTGTGTATGTATGTATGTAATATTTTTCAGCTTATATCAAATAACAAAAAACATCATATTGAAAGAAAAAAAACTGGTAACACAGTAATGGACCTTTATGTTTCACAGTAATGGACCAGTGGACCTTATTGTAAAGTGTTATCCAAAATCTTACTGGTCCTACATGTAGATCTTATTTAATATCATTTCAGTATTTCATTTTTCCTTTAGAATTTGGAGTGAAATATGACCCAGACACATTGCTGACAGGTTTTGTGAGATTCACCCTGGAGCAAGTGTGTGGAGGAGATAAATCTACACAGACCTCAAGTGATTCAGGAAAGACCTTTTCCATCAACATGTGGATGGTCATCTGAGGTGCACCATGAACCTTCTGAATTGTCACAGTGAGATTAAACACGTTTGTAAGTCCAGCGGCTGTATGTGCGCTGAGGGTTATGACATCACATACTGTATGCCCTTTGCTGCAACGAGCAGCATTAATAACTGAGCCAGCGCTGGGATCTAGCGTCTGATTCTGCCCTGCTCTGCAGATCCTTTACGCTGGAGTCTGGTGTCACTGATAATAGGCCCCTCTGGGAGCCCTGTACAGTAGCAGGGCCTGCAAACTGTCTGCATATGAAAGGGGCTCCTGCTCACGGCCTACTTCTGAAAAGCTGTCGGCGGCGGGAGGGAGAGGAGCAGCGGATAAGGAGGAATTAGAATGAGGAAGTTCAAACTCATTGACGCGAGACAAAAGTGGAGTAACTGAGTTCAAGGTGAACAAGTGCAGCCTTCAACTTTGCAAGCGAGAGCTTCACTGTGTGGTGATTAGATGTTTGGTAGGTTTGTCATTTTTTTGAAAGAAATGCTTGCAAAAGCCTCCCACACAGTAACCCTGCTGAAAAGACTAACATGAATTGTCATGTTCCATGTTCCTGCTGGTTATTGCTGGTTTAACAGGTTGGCAAAGGTAGACTTGCTTGCTTATCTAGTTACAGTAAGAAGCCTTAGTGACCTGCAATGATGGTGTCTTTCAGCAATGATTTCAAGAAAGAAAGAAGTGCTACACTGAATAAAATAGCACAGTTTCAGACATAATTTATTATGTATCAGTTAAAATATGTATTTAAATATTTTGAAATATATATTTTTCTGCATTATTGTGAAAATATAATATAAAAAATTATAATATTAAATAATTTAATAATATTTATCATATTTATTTGTTGAACATTTTAATAATATCCTTACAATGCAAAAAAAATATTATAAAAAAAAAGTTATTTATTTATTTTTTCTTTATATTATTGGAATTTTATAAGATAAGATAATACTATTTCAGTCTTTCTGCTTTAAAATGTCACATTTAATTTGGTGTTTTACTTGCCATTTCTTTGTTATTAATTGTGATATTTATTAGCAATTTGTGAGTGAAAATTTTCTGCATCAATTTCTTTCAGTGTATATAAATAATTGATAAAACTATGATTAATAATTTAAATATTTGCAGTGATATTCATATACTATTATAGGTTTTAATAATTCTTTTTTTTTCAGTTTAGTTGTAGGTCTCTATAAGTTTCATTCTTGATTGGCTCTATGACTCTCTCTCCTCTCCACCTGTAGCTGGTGTGTGGTGAGCGCACTGGCGCCGTTGTCCTGTGGCTGCCGTCGCATCATCCAAGTGGATGCTGCACACTGGTGGTGGTTGAGGAGTGACCCCCCACATGATTGTAAAGCGCATTGGGTGTATGGCAATACACAATAAAGCGCTATATAAATGCATCATTCATTCATTCATTCATTCATTCATTCTGCAAATTTCCATGTGTATTACTAATGCATCCAAGTACTCAATGGAAAAACCTGGTTTTCTCTCGGCAAACGAAGTCATCAGGTGTTTGCAGAGAGATGATTCACCTTGTTGGTTCAGGTGGGTGTTTGAACAGGGCATAGGGCTCTAGAGGACACGCTGGATATTCTTGGGTTCATTAACACTGTAGCAGGTCTCGAGCTGAACAAACCCAAGGAACCTAATCAAAGGGAACACTCTCTAGGCTACATGCAGTAGGCTAGAGGTCATGTGGATGCATGCAGACCTAGTGGAAAACAGTGCATAGAAGATCCTGGACTGGAAACACTGTGAAAACTACATTTGGCCTTTAAGGATAGGTCACTCAGAAATGAAACTTCTGTTACTCACACGTACGTTGCTCCATATGACTTACTTTCTTCTGTGGAATACACAAGGTTGTTTTTGAATAATATACTTGTTGTTTGTTTCAATATAATAAACAAGGACTGGGGCTGTCAGCTAAATCTTTAAAAGACTTGGAATATAGTATATTTTGGATATGATTTATGGTCATATATTTATTATTACAATAATATTTTGTTTATATAATCATATTTTTGTTAAATAATATTACAGCTTGATTTGATTGGTCACACTTTATTTTGGTGGCCAAATCTCACTATTAACTAGCTGCTTATTAGCATTCACATTACTAGCATATTGGCTGATTATTAGTACTTATAAAGCACACATTAATGCCTTATTCTGCATGAGCATATTTTAGATCTCTTAATCCTACCTCATACATAAACGTGCCAACTACCTTTCTAACAAATAACAAGCAGCACATTAGGAGTTTATTGAGGCAAAAGTCATAGTTTAATATGTGTTTTTTAAGTACTAATAAACAGCCAATATGCTAGTTATATAAATGCTAATAGCAACTAGTTGAGAATAATAAGCAACTCGTTGAAAACAGTGAGAATTGGTCCCTTCTGGGGTTACAGTTTTTATTTATATTTATCGATTTTACTTGTATTTTTGTTTTTCCATATTGGTAATTCCTATTTCTATTAGTATTGTAGCTGTAGTAGCTGTTATTGTTATCATAAATTATTATTATTTTTATTTATTTATTTTTTGCTACTATAATGGTTATTTATACAATTTTGGGTGTCTTTTACAGGTGTATAGTCATATTTACTCATGAAAAAAGCTAAAAATTCACTATAAAGTAAGAAGTCTGACTGTATTTAGATATTCAAATTTATAAAGCAATGTCCTGATGCAAATAGTAAGTCAACTATCCCTATGTAGAAAAGGAGATTTGTATTGTATAAAAAAGTATTTGTTTGCCAAATTGTCATGTAGATGAAAGATCTCCAATATGGAACTGAGAAATAGATGTATATATAAATAGATTATCAGGTTATGTCCTTACAGCACATCCTTATAAGACACTAATTCACACTGTCAGTTGCCTAACCTCTTTAAGTTGCACGTTAAAAATGTTCTCTATTGAGTTTACTTCTCTCTAGATTTTGCCAGAATCGAAATCTCTCTGTCTCATCTCTTGTGTGTCTAAGTGCGTACTCACCCTGTATTTAAGAGTACAGTTGGGAGACTTACACAGTGAATAGTGATTGTCCTGTAATGCTAGGTTTGTCAGGAAATCAGCAGGGAGCCTGGCCACAGCGGTCGCACTCCTCCCCAGCACTACTGCCAGGACCGGCTGTTTCCTTTTGTGCAAAAGAAAGAAGCAAATAGATTTTTTTTCTATTCTACACAAACCTAGCGATGAAAGAGATGTGAGAATGAAAATAAATGCTTCTTTTACACCTAATAATGTTCAGAAAGAAAGATGCATTAACGCACAGTACATCATGGGGACTTTCAGTTGGCGAGGAAATCTGTATGCTCGCAGTGAACGTCGCCCAATTTCTAACAAACACTGAATAATTCATGCTAGAACTCACTCGGTCTTCACAGCAGAACAGACGCCATGGTCCAAATTTCCCTTTGAAGCTAGCGAGCGTCCACTTCCCCACAATGACCTCCATGCATTGGCTTTTTTTTTTTTTCCTCAGAAACCGGTTGTCTGACTGTATAACCCAAATAAAAGAAGAGCTAAGACTTTCCGCAGAGTCTCGCAGTGGAGACGGAGTGGTCATTAACAGTCAATGAGAGAAAACCCTGGAGCTTTGTAAAGGAACAGCTTGATGATTCAATCTGTCCAAGCTCTGACTACAAACTCATCCAATTAGCCAGACAGGAGACAGCTTTGACCCCCAAGTTGCCTGACTTTCCAGGGTGAAAACATCTCTTTGGCAGACATTTCACCCAGACAAGCCTACCGTTGAAGCGTTCAGATCTGGCTGGCCTTGGAGCAAAAGTGAAGAGGGCCAATTACAAAACCTTTTGGTTCTCCACAAACTCGATTTTGAGTTTAGCAGAAGAACAGGTGCTGAAGGTCTTGAAAGCCTCATCTCACAGCTGTAGCGCTTTAATCTAAAAGTTTACTATTTACAATAGGAAGTAGTTTACCCTAAAATTAAATTGTTACTATCATTTACTCACTCTCGTATCATTCTAACCTTGTACTTATGAGAAACAGAAAACAACATCCTAGGCTTCTGTTTTTCACAAAACGAATGTGGATTTTGGATACTGTAAATCTGTAGTGTTGAACTTTAAATAAATTCCTGTCTGTTCTTGAATGTAGCACTCAGTCATATGGACTACACTGACAAAACTGATTTACTTTGAAACAATTTTCACCAGCATATTGCTTGTAAATTTGAAGAAGTTACAAGTAACACTGAATTTTTGTGAATTTTTTGTAAGTAGATAGTCTGAAATTGTATTTTATTGTAAAATGTACTACATTCATCTTTGTTTTATTTAAAAACCTTGAAAATATTTTTTCAATGTTTTTCGATACTTTTTACATTGTATATTTCTGATACTTTTTTTTTTTTGTCTAGTTTGGAGCTTGGCAGTATCAATCCCCATTTATTCTCCATGTAGGAAAATAGCAGATGAGATGCCACCTGAGTTCTGCTTTTGTGTTTTACACAGGAAAGAAAATAATACTGGGTTGAAATGGCACAAAGGTGAGTAAGTGATAACCACATTTTCATTATTGGTTGTAGTATTTCATAAAAGTCTGCATGAATGGTATTCACAAGTGTTATTTTAGATTTTAGTATCATTGAGGTTCTATTATAGTTTTAATTAATATTTTGAATCAATTTTTATTTTTTATTTATATTTTAAATTTTATTTTTTAATTTTAGAAATTTTAGTGATTTTGTTTGTTTTTGCCTTTTTTAGTAGCTTTTGTTTTATAATAATTAGATATAGATGTATATCTATATAGTTTTCTCTCTTTTTTGATATTTTAGTACATCAAGTTAAACTAAATAATAATGAGAAATGTTGTCTTGGCAACTAGCTGAAATAAGTTGTTTTAATTTTTTTATATATATATTTTATGAAAGTGACATGACGTGTGGCCAAGTATGGTGTCTCATATTTATTTTCGTCTGCGTTTATTTTAAGTAATGAAAATGTTCTCATCTTAACTTAGTTGGGTTCTAATTTTAGTTTCAGTGTATGTTTTCATTAACTATAATAATCCTGAATTAAAACCCCTTATTTCTGAGTAAAATAAGAAGAGATTTGTGAAAAAAATCATTGTTGCATATAAGAAAATTAATCACATCAGTTGAAGTCATTTGATAGTTTTTTTTGATGACATTTTACAGAGAGCACATTTTGTCATTAGAGCAACATGCATCGATCAACAGTCCACAATAAGACCAGTAAGAGAACTAAAGGGGCTTCTTTCATGTTTGCTCTAACAAAGATTGTTGTTTCATGAAAAAGAGACCTCTGAAGTGGGAGAGACATTTAGCCTTAAGATGCACCTCATTTTGCAATGTAGCTGTTTAAATTTGTCTGTAACTTATTTGGCGAATCCCGCTTTCAATTACAGTACGTAGGAGGTTAGATGCTTAAAGACTCAGATTAGGCTGATGTTGATACACAGATGTCAGGGATGCCGCACTAATTGACAGCTAACTGATGTGGGTGAGAGGTGTAGTTAGACTCAAAAGAGTTTTGGGAGTATCCGTTTGTCCTTTAGGACCGATCTTTTTCTTTTGCTCTTTCTTTGTTCTTCACATCTCAACACACAGCCCTCGCACACACACACACACACACACACACACACACACACACACACACACACAGACTCCAAGAATCGCTGAGGGTCAGAGCTGAATTAGCACCATGAGCCAATTAGCCTCCTCCCACACACTCTCCTTTACAGATGCTTCTTAAAGCAACACAGAGGCTTCTAATTAAACTCTGAAGAGTGTCTTGTGTTAGCCTGCGTATGTGTATAAAGTGCGTGTGTGTGCACGCGAGTGGGCGTTGGAGCATAGCGAGCTAGCAAGCCGAAGGAGCAAAATCCTGCTCTTCTGCACTCAAAAAAAAGATATGGACTCAAAAAACGCACACCTTTCAATTGAAGGTCACGCTGGTTTAAATAATTGCAGTGCCCACACATCACCTCAACACCTCACACCTCAACATCAGCCTAATTGATCCAGCAATTATTCCTAATAACACTTAAAAATACTTCAAATTAAAGCATATTATACCTCAAAGTTTAATTTCATGTTCTCGTCTTGTGGAAACTTATTTTCTTCCCAGTGTAAGTGTAGAAGGAATCACTGAGAACTGAGCCAAATACCTTTTGAAGACACTGAGAAACAGCTTCATCCAGCTTCAACCATGTTCATGTGACACATGTCATTTTGAATGACATTTTCTGCTTTTTGTCGCCATTCTGTGACGTCTTTAGATGTTCAGGGACTTTTGACGTGATAACAGTTTCAAAATTATAAATATTTCATCATATAGTTTCTTTTTTTAGTTGTGCATCATAATCAGTTTATAACTCATAAAGCAGTGATATAAATGCTTGAAAACTTATGATTTTTACCTAGTGGAATGGTAAAATGATTGCAAAGTATGCAAAATGTAAACTGTGTTATACTGAGCCCTGAACTTGACATGTGGGGAAAATAAAAGATAAGACAATCAATCAATCAATCAATCAATTAATAAAAACATTTTCAAATCATGGTGCTCACTGGATAAGAGATAGTTCAGCTCTTAAGACACTCAAGGATAAGTAAGATCTATATCTGTATGATATTTCCTTATCCTTGAGTGCCTTGGCCTTGCATTATTTTTGAGAAAATTTAAAGATACCGTGGCCACAATTTAAGAATTAATTCCTACAACTTAATTTATTTCTTCATTTTATTCAAATGTTGTACTACTAAGTTCCCTTGTTTTAATTTATGTACATCATGGTCACAGTTTAACTAAAACATAGGAATGAATTAATAAATCGTAAGAACGAATTAGTACAACGTGACCACAGATTAACCAAACTGAGAAAACTAATTATTAAATCGTGGGAACAAATTCTTAAGGGGGCAGTCATATGCTGGACTCCATATTACAATTACAATGGTTGTATGTACAATTTATATATAGTAAATCCAACTTTTAAATGGCATACATACAGTATACTCACATAAAACAATACATACTGTATGTGAAATCTCGGCTGTGTGATTGTTTATACCACTGCAAAATGTAAAGTATATCATATGGCTCTAAAGTTTGATATATAAGTATGTATGTACCAAATAAATATAGTACTCATTTAAATCAATATAGTAGTCCTATATGGAAAATCTCAATCTCATGCAGTCGCATAATGTGAACTATCGCCCAGCTCTAATCTGCTAAATGCATATACAGGACATTATAAAATTAATATCATGACTTTCTGTAAAGCTGCTTTGAAACAATACGTAATGTGAAAAGCGCTATACAAATAAAATTGATTTTATGTAGATTAAGTAGATTTTTAAGTAGTTAAGTAGATTTTTCTTACTAAATGGCATCTGTAAATTATTAGCCTAGATGTATTTTGTATTGTATATGTATGTATGTAGTTTATGTGTATATTTGAGTCAATAAAGCATAGGTATAAGATATAATTATAGGTATAGGCTTCAATAGCATTAACAGAAAACAGTTAGCTTAGCGGTTAGCAAGTAAACACTTAGCCAGACAGGTAACTTCTGTCCTAAGACTGCTGGTCGGAAACTGTTGGGATGTAATTATGGTTCTACGGTTCTTTTCAAAGACATGTTGAGGACAAAATCTAGTTTTGTTTGACATTATTACCCCAGTGACTGTTCCTATTCATGTACATGACAATATCAGATGTCCTCAGAGTGCAGTAAAATGAAAAGAATATCATACACACGCCTGCTTGAGGTTTTTATCAGTTTTCTTATAAATAGGCCAAAAAAGGAGATGAATGTGTAATTAGCATTCAGTATTTTGAGGCTTGTTTCTTTCAGTCTGTACACTTCCACAGTGCTGTTTTTTTTTATTATTATTATTGTGGACCTCCAGCACTGGCTTTGAGAGCTCTTTCAGGGGGACTATACCCAAGCCATCTGTGCCTTTGTGTGTGTGTGTGTGTGTGTGTGTGTGTGTCTGCCACACAGACTGCTTATTTACCATTCTGTCCATGCACTCCCAACACACACACTGTCATTCTCTCACACCTCTTCTCACTCTTACATTTGAGCATCACCATGCTGCTAGCATCCGAGTGATGGCTTCATTCTTCCAGCTATTCTCTCTCTCTCTCTCTCTCTCTCTCTCTCTCTCTCTCTCTCTGCACACAAATTACACTGAAAAAAAAGTGAGAGTGATGTGTTGGGAGACTAAATATCATTTTCACTGCACTCTTAATGCTTGATAAAAGAGCATGGATTATAATGTTGACAGTGCTTTGTGAAGTGTACTCAGACAACATCAGTTAAGACTTCAGTATACTATATAGTGACTGAGCAAAATCACTTAAAACAGCAACTGAACACGACAGGAAGCCTAATGCTATTGTTGACTGTTGAACAGGTACTGTACAACAGGACTAAAGCCCCTTGAGGGTAAAATACACTTTTCGTTTTATTTGCTCCCCCAAAACACTAAATGGCAACAAACAGCATTTTTGAACACCTGTTAGTCACTACACACTGCTGAATGGTCTTGATTAGGTCAGTGTGTGCTGACAAGAGGTTGGTTTTAAGACTAAAGCCTTATTTGATGAAGTGGTTATATGAATAAATATGTACTTACTATATGATCAACCAAAGACAAATAACTATACATATAATTTTACAAAAAATCTACATAATATATAATATACCGTACACACATAATGTAAAATTTCTTACATGTCGTCTTACACATTGCTGTCACACATTTTACATTTATATATAATTTATTATTTATTGGTGTAATTAATAAGTAATAAAATTATATTTATATTTTCATGTGTGTAATAAACAGAATTATGATAATAATTATTATGATCAAAATATAAATTTTCGGTTGTCCTTAATATAATAATAAAATATTACATGAATAAGTGTATAATAATAATAACAACAACAATAATATTTATCATTAAATATGAATAGAATATGAATATTATCAGTATTGTATGAGCAATAAAATATTTGTTTATTATTATTATTATCAAAAATTGTCCTTAATGTAATAAAACTAAACTAATAATAAATATTTAAAAAACTGTTTCACCTGTTTATCCTTAAGAGTTTCAGAAACCATCTTAATATTTCAAGCTGTGCTCAGATTTCTCAAGATATGCAGTCAAAGGTAAGAGATCATCTCATTATTTTCTTCAAAGAATTATGCTCTGCACATTCATTTTATAGTTTCATACTCTTAATATCTGTTATTTACTGTCTCATTTCCATTATTTTTTTTTTTCTAGGAGAAAATCTGAGGCAAAGTTGACCTTTGAAATCAAACATTTGAGAATTCCATGAAGTCTCTAAAGTCTCTAAAAAGAGCAACATCCAAGCAATATTTTTTTTCCTTGAAATGAGAAATTAATATGATTTCAGCTCTAAAAATGTGGTCATTCAAGCAGAATATTCTTCTCCACCCTCATATGCAGGCTACACTCAGTCCATGTTGAAGTCGTCTTAATAATTGATGAACATGATAAGAGTCTGTCATCAGTTTACACTAAACACTGCTCCATGTACTGAAATATGGCGCAGGGAGGAATTCCTGGAAACCATCCAAGCACAAAAGCCTGGATGAGCTCCAGACGTTCCCCCTCAGTGTGTGTTCGACAAGCAGCAGTCAGCGTGTCTCTGAGGGACTCTGATTTATCCTGTCTAATCCACACACCCCTGCTTTATGGGCTCGCCAGGCCACCATACATTCACAGGAAGTGGTCCTCTTCTGCCGGGTTTGCCTCCCTGCATATTGAGTGGCTACAATAGCAAATGCTATTTGAATACATTTTAAATTGGTTTTTCGGTTTGAACTGAATGGATTAGGATGATAATTAGCAGCACTTTCCTTTGGGTAATGAGTAAATCTGTCTTTAAAGAGTGATGCTTCCAAGGACATTGATATGCAGTTAGAGAGTTATTGGTCGTTGCTAGGTGATTTCTAGGCTGTTATGGTTGGTTGGTTGCTTGTTTGTCCAAGTTGGTTTTGGAAATGGTATTATGGTGATTATTTATTTACATAGACCATGGTTATGGTTATGTATATATACACACACACACACACACACACATATACTGTATATATATATACATATATACAGTACTTTGCTAAAGTCTTAGGCCACTAGTTTTTTCACCAGTTAAAAATGGTTTAAGTCAGTTATTTTTATCTTTTGCTGTAGTGTGTCAGTAGGAAATATCAGTTTACATTTCCAAACATTCATTTTGCCATTAATTGTATTAATCCAGTGAGATTTTTGTTTGCACAAGGAGTCTGACAACATCCAGTGCTCCACACAGAGATCTGATCTCTCTCAATTTAACTAAATTAAATCAACATTTGGTGTGACCATCCTTTGCGTTTAAAGCAGTTTTTGCCCTCGGTGCACTTGTGCATAGTTTTGAGGTAGCTTTGCAGGTAGGTTTATTGAAGCATCTCGGAGACGTTGCCACAGTTCTTCTGGGTTTAGTCTGTCTCAGAGAGTTTTGTGCAAAGATTTTTTGTTGTTGTTGTTTTTGTATAATTATCTATTTATTTCATTTGACATACCATAGCGATTTGTTTGTTTGTTTACATTTAACATACATTTAGCAATTTTTCCCTTGATTTTTGTTTTTATTATTACTATTATTGTTGTTGTCATTATTTATTTTATTCACATATAACATACCATGGCATTTTTAATTTTTGTCTTGATTTATTATTATTATTGTTGTTGTTGTTGTTGCTGTTGTTGCTGTTGTCATTGTTGTTTATTTATCTATTTACATAACATACCATAGCGGTTTATTTATTTGTTTATTTATTTACATTTAACATACCATAGCATTAAAAAAATTCTTGATTTTTTATTATTATTGTTATTATTTTCTATTGGTATTCGTACTATGGTACAATGGTATTCACTTGTAAATACCCATATATGTGAATATAGTACTTTAACACTGTAATGATTTGGGTCAGTTCGAAACCACCAAGCAACCACACTGCAACCTTCCAAAACACTCAATACACCTTAGCAACCATTCACAACACCTTCAGCCAAAGTTTTAAATGGTCAAGCATACATTTTTCTTCAGAAAATGTAACATCTAATTATAGTTTATGCTATAGCCATGAAAAACAAACTATGACCTGCCTTTTTTTTCCTTCACATTTTGAACGGTTTAACATTTTTGGTATAGGAACTGACAAAATTGAATAAATAGATTTTGTTTATCTCTGAGAAAAGCAACATCAATTATCTAGCTCAGAGAAGCAGGGCTCTTGTCATGCACACACACATAATCAAAGTAAAGAAACGAAGCAGCCGCAGTGAAAGAAAGATAATTACTTAAAACAAAGAGCGATCACGCAGCGTGTGTGGAGGCATGGCATCCTGCGTGCGTTCTGCCGGCGTGGGTGTTGACAAAAGACACATCATGCATGTGAGTACCTCTGCCTGTATGTTGGGCTGAACGAGGGACCGCAAACATAGACGAATGCACGTATCATCATAGCAGTCTGTGTGTGTGTGTGTGTGTGTGTGTGTGTGTGTGTGTGTGTGCGCGTGCGCGCATTCATCATCCATGCCTTTCTTGCCATCTGTAACTCCTTCTTGCCGTGCCAAATCCACTCAAAGGGACCAGGAGATGATAAGAAAGACAAGCCCACACACATTGCACTTGCACATGGTCACTGTGGCGGCCATCTTGAGTCTTTGTGGGCTCCAGGCGCTCTATCAGAGACGTGCTATTTTCAGGGTTTTATCTGCCCGTTTGGCATTTAGGTCGCTTCTGTTCCTCCAATATTGAAGTCTGTCTGTCTGGACATAACCTTGGAAAACACTACCCTGGACGAGTCACGGCAGAGTTTTGTAACACTACTTATAATTCTGATCTGGTTTTGCGTGTGCTGTACTCCCTCTCTTTCTCTCTCTATCAGGAGGAAGCTGGTCTTATTTGGGTGATGCTGCAGGGATGTCCAGAATATTAACACAAACCTTAGAAGCTGTCAGCCATTAATATGCCAAGCACAGACCTCCCAATTAGTGGAAAACATGGCTTTCTTGTGCTAAGGAGTAGACAGGTTGGCTCAACACCAATGCAGCTCTGAGTGGAGTTAGACAGGGGTGAGCTTCTCGTGTGGAAAAATGATGTTTAGGGAGCTTCAAAGCAGCGGTGTATGAAGCTATCAAACGCGCACAAAAAATACACCACAACTTTATTGGAGCGCCTGGCGTTGAAGATGAAAGGCAGGATAAATAGATTTCTTTATCATGGGAGATGAAGCGTCCAGGCAGATCTCTTCAGCGCTGAGACGCCCCGCTTGACATAATGTGCAAAAATGACTTGATTAAAAGTACAATTAATAGACGCATCCACCTTGAGGTCTGTGTGTCGATTTCTACCCTCGGTCACAGCCATATAAAATGAATAATTCATCCAAATTGACAGAATTGTACATTTTTTTTTATCTATCTGTCTGTCTGCTGCTGTATCTATCTATCTATCTATCTATCTATCTATCTATCTGTCTGTCTATCTGTCTGTCTGTCTGTCTGTCTATCTATCTACAGTATATGTCTGTCTGTTTGTCTGTCTGTCTGTCTCGTCTTTCTGTTGTTCTATCCATCTATCATTCTGTTATTCTATCCATCTGTCTGTCATTCTGTCTGTCTGTCTATTCATCTGTCTTTATTGTTCTATCCGTCTGTCATTCTACATCTATCTGTCTATCTATCTATGTATCTACAGTATATGTCTGTTAGGGTTAGATGTCTGTCTATCGTTCTATCCATCTGTCTAATTTATCTATCATTCTATCAGTCATTCTGTACATCTGTCTGTTGCTCTATTCATATGTCGTTTTATCCTTCTGTCTTTCTATCATCTATCTCTCTGTCTGCCGTTATATCTATCTATCTGTCTCTGTCTATTCATCTGTCTTTATTGTTCTATCCGTCTGTCATTCTACATCTGTCTGTCTGTCTGTCTGTCTGTCTGTCTGTCTGTCTATCTATCATTTTATCCATCCGTCTGTCTGTCATTATATCTGTCTTGTTCTATCCATTTGTCCGTCCGTCCTTCCATATGTCAGTCTGTCTGTCTCTTTTCAAAATGTTTAAATGCTTTGTCAACATTCCATATTTGTCTGAACAAACTTTGCATTTCTAATTAAATTAATTTCAGTTCATTTTAACGTGGCTTCCTTGCATTCAAATTCTGCATTTTTCTGCAGCCTCGATTCAAATTCAAGAATTAAATTACAATTTAAACAGCATTCTCAGTGCAAATCTGTATGGCACACAAACCTGAAAAAATGTTAAACCATACGTTTTGTGCACTGTTAAAAGTCTTTTAAAATCATACCCTAGATATCATGAGGGAAAATGTAATTACAGTCAATTAAATTCACATTAATGATTCACTGATAATCTCACTCAGAACTCATTTATAATTGTATTAAGATTGCAAAAAAAGAAGGGAAAAAAAGTGCTTCAATGCATCGCACCAGGTTCTCACCCATGTACCTTTCAAATACTGTATGATTTGAGAGATGGAATGACATGAAGTTAGTTAATTACAAACTGTTTCTTTTTAGAAGAACTGTCCTTCAAGGTGCAAAAACATCATGATTAAAAGGCACAATTATTAGATACATCCACCTCGAGGTCTGTGAGTCAAGTGAACCTTTCACCGGTGGTCAAGGCTATTGTAAATTGAATCCAGAACCTGCAGAAAGGCTGTCTGGCAGTCAGTGAACCTCAGATCTAATGTTATTCAGCTGCTTCCCTTTTTATTTTGCCAACAGAGAGGATTTTAGAGCATTACTGCAGTGGCAACCACTCACAGTTTCTTAGAGAGAAGCAAAGAGTCTCCTGTGGAAACATTTCTCCTCACCTGCTTCCGAGAGTCATTATGTGCCCCCCACTGATGTACTGTAGACCGCGTCTCAGTCCTCGCAGAAACTCGAGTGCTTGTTTGAAATTGATCAATTTGGCTGAAGTGCTGCCTCAGATTAATTCCTGGCCTCTTTAGGTGCACAATATCACAGTGTTATGATACTCTGTGGTATATCGACTTAAACAGAGAGGGGGTCATTATGTGGCTGGAAAGGTTGCGCCTTTTGTCACTTTGACCATGCATTTTTTTTCAATGCACACAAATACCTGCACAGGGAAAATACCAATTTTCGTGAAAGAGCCATAGTGCTTAGCTTAAATAATGCTTTATATTATAATTATTAAAGGAATAGTTCACCCAACAATGAATTTTTTGTCCTTTTTAAAACCTACATGACTTTTTCTCAGTGGAACAAAAAATGTTTTTTATGATGCTGTTTCTAAGAATGGGAACTTGAGTTTTTATACAAATCACTCAAAAGCAGTCCGCATGGCTTGTGTACTATATTTAAAATCTTCTGAAGCAATATGATGAAATATGAAATAATGAACTCTTTATTTACTGCTAATGTTCGCTTCCATTGATCTGTTAACTGCTGTGACCGAATTTAACATTGAATCAGTTCAACACTGAGTCAGTTAGTAAAGAGTCAGTGAATCAACTAAGGAATCAGATCAGTGAGATGTGTGAACAAATCATTCAGATTGAGGTTTTGTGAATCAAAGCAACCTAATTTATTGAAAAGTTCTTATGAAACTTACAAGAACTTTTCAAAGATGTACATTTTGTCACACAAAGCTATTTTAAAGCTTCAAAAGACATATATATATATATATATATATAGAAGCATGTCAAATGGACTGTGTTTATAATATTTTTATTTTATTATTTTTAAGCTTTGAAAGCTCCATTATGTGTAGTTGCAAAGAAAAATCCGTTTGTGTTCGACACAAGAAAGAGAATGGTATGGGTTTGGAACAACGTGACCTGAGATTTCTGAGTGAAATATTCCTTTAAAGAATCAGTATAACAGCTGAGCTCAGGTGCTGACTAAATTGGTATTTGCAAAAAAAAATGTACTTGCCAATTTTTCGACATTTTAAAATGCTTGTTTTTAACACAGAAGGTAGGTGTATCGTGGCTCTTCACTTGGTGGCTAATGGCAACAGCAACATTTGTTTAATAGAGACACTTGATAAATCTGGACCTCAGGTCTTATTTTCATCATACTCTAAAAACCTTACTTGCGTTTCTATGGTAACCAAGGCTAAACCACTCATTGTTGTCGCATTCTTGCGTGTTGTTGTTTCAAGTATGCAAGATTTTTTTTTTTTCGTCAAAAGCTGTTCATAATAATAACCCACAAACTCTGGAATGCTGCAAGAAGTCAGTAAGATAGATTCAGAAAAGAACATAATTCATGCAGACATTACTTCAGTATTTTTCAGGGAGGCATTTTTACAAAAGAGACAGAGGTCTCTTACAAAAAAATACTATCGCAGTATCAGTGTAAATGACAGCATCAGGTGGTATTCTGTGTGTGTTTGTCCGAAAATATATGTAAAGATATATTAATCTCCTCTGGTCCTGATATGTGATCGCATCCAAAATAAAAGTTTTTGTTTACATTATATATGTATGTGTACTGTGTATATTTATTATTTATACACACACATACAGTAAATATTTTAAAAATATTTACACGTTTATACATTTATATATTCATATTCTTATGTTATATATAAATATATTTAATATATACACATATTTTTCTTAAATATATACATGCATGTATTTTTAGTTATATATATATATATATATATATATACATAATAAATATACACACATATATTATGTAAACAAAAACTTTTATTTTGGATGTGATTAATCATGATTAATTGTTTGACAGCACTAGTAAATTTAAATATTAAACTTTATTAATTATATATTTGAATATACATTTATATTTAATTTAAATTATAAGGTAAATGTGTGATTTCTTTCAGAGATTTCTTTCTTTCTTTACCTACAATGATTATACAACTTAATTTATTTTTAAAAAATTAATAGTTATTTAATTAAATTAATAATGTAATAACTCATATATATGTATATAGATAGATAGATAGATAGATAGATAGATAGATAGATAGATAGATAGATTTTTTATGTTAAAAAAAACAACAGGCTGTAAAATCTGAATGGGCATGCCGCCTCAAGGCATAAGACTTTACATATTTAGATAAAGGAAATCAAAAAGTATCTGTTGCTTCTTGTATCCCAAGGAGAACGAGAGCGAACGAGTGTATTAACTATAAAGTATGTATTGCTGCTTGTGTAGATGCTGCTCCAGCCTTCATCAGCAGTGTAACTCTCAGTAAAGTTGACTTTTTGGGGTTAGTGCTGCAGGAATCCCTCTGTGACTCCCTGTAAAGGCAAGCTGATGAAGAGAAACATCACATAGCTCCACAGCACATTAAAGATCCAGCCAGCTCTGTCTGCTCCAGTGCACAGTCCAGCACTCGTGTTTTCAAGATGTTTTCTGGCTTGTGTTCTTATTTTCAAAGTCAAAACAAAAAAGGCAAAAGTTTCAGGCGCATTAACTGCGGTCTTGTATCAACTTGGTTTTAGAGAATTTAAAGTTTAAAGTTAACAAATTGACCTTGTTTGTAGGGATAATGCATGTTACACAGTGTAGTTCAAGAAATATTGATTTTATTTATTTTTTTATCTGAATTGTATACATATTATCTAAACGTTTCAGTTATTCAAGTATTTAAGTTGAAAAATTGTTAGTTATATTTTTATATATTATGCTTTTATATTATGTTTAAACTATAGCATTTTTATATAAAATGGAATTAATGTAAATTTTATTTGAACTATTTTTTTAAAATTACATTTATGCACTTTGGGTCAAAAATTGGAACAAATAAGATTTTTTAAATGTTTTTGAAAGAAGTCCCTTCATGCTCATCAAGGATGAATTTATTTATTTAAAAATACAGTAAAAAGAGTAATATTGTGAAATATAAATTAATATTATTTTTTAATTATCAAAAATATATTTAAAAAAAAAAAATAGAATATTTTAAACTATAATCATATTTTAAAATGTTACTATTTTTACTATATTTTTCAGTCTGAGAAATGCAGTCATGCTGAGCATAAGAGAATTCTTTCAAAAACATTAACAAAAATCTTAATTATTCCAAACTTTTATAATATAATATAATATTATTGCTTAAACATTTCTTATCAAAAATATAGCAAAATATATTCAAATAGAAAATGTTAAACTATAATCATATTTTACAATATTACTGTTTTGACTATATTTTCAATCTAAGAAATTCAGTCTTGGTGAGCATAAGATACTATCTTTCAAAAACATAAAAAAATATTATAATATAATATCCATTTTGCATTTTTTTGTGGATTTACTTTCTCTTTTTTTCTTTTTTTGCTAAAAGCATTTAATTAATTAGGCCAATCAACATGGTAGCTGTAACATCTGTGAAATAATTGTAACATGCCGATTGGACTACGAGTTTAACTAGACGATGACAAACAGAGATATTTTACAGTGGTGTACAGTCTTCCAGACCCCCTACAGTTCATCACTTTGACACAAGAAGACAAGCGTGGCAGTCGGGTTGAAAAAAACGTGCCTCTCTCTGAATACGTCTGGAGGATGTATAAACACACTTTGCTGAAAATATATTAAGGAGACGCTCGCCCTATCTTCTCCCTACCCTCGAGGAGGGCTGTAGGTAACAAATCAAACAGGAATCCGAGCCCCAAAACATTCCCTCCTGGAAGCATCGTCTTTCCTCACAATGGTTCCTGCTTATCTCTGCCCAAACACCTGCCATGTTGGTTCCTACTTATCTAGTGATTACAGCTGTAGCCATTTTGCAATGATTCACCACAAAATTATTTAGAAAATAAATAAACATCCCAAACGTTCAGAGACTAGAGCCCCGTTGACTGAACTGCTCTTTGAAGGTTTAGCGAGGGGTGCGGGGGGGAACGTGCTTCATATTAATAGCTCTTTCTCCTTTACACGCATGTTCTCGAAGTAATTACCCTGGCATCGGTAAGAGCTCTTCAAGGTGACACAGGTCCTACAGAGGGAAAGACACACATCTCTCTGATCTCTTTAATGGGGGTGCCTGGCTGATTTGGGGCAGAGATGCTTTTTTGCCCTGTGAACTTCTAACTATTGACGTTTCTTATATTCGTGAACTGCTGGAGTTATTGATCCGGTGGAAAGTTCTGCTCTAGAGGACTCGATGCAGAGCTGCTTTACTGAAACATACAGTAATTACAGCAACTATAGGAGCTCATTCGACATAAACTATAAAGTATTCAGACTTTCGCTCCCACTCGATCGCATTCAGTTTCAAAGCTCATCATATTTCTCTTTGAAACGCACCAGAGTGCATCTTAACAAAATAATAGTCTTAGTAATCAGTGCAGCACAAATAAATTCAGAGATGTAATGTAACTGCGTTAAACTACAGTTTCACAAATCCAACTGTATTATATGTCAAATTGAAAATGTACAATTAATATTGAATGTGCAGTCCAATTAGTATTAATTCATGTTATATGTAAGTCGCTACATTGCTTGTATGCAATAGGTTAATTAATTGCTTGGCAAACAGTATAATAATAATAAGTATTATTATTATTGTAAATATATTATATTTATTATTATTATTATTATTATTGTTGCTGTTGTACATATTTTTTTATTATATTAAAGACAATCAGTCATTTTTGGCAAACAATATAATAATAATAATAATTATTATTATTATTATTATTGCACACAAATATTAATAAAAACAAAAATAAAATAATAATAAAATCATTATTATCAATAATTTTGTTGTTGTTGTTATTATTATTATTATTATTATTATTATATTTTTTTATTATTAATAATAATAATAATAATGTATTATTTTGTGTATATTAAATAATATAATATAATTTTGTGTATATTATTATTAATATTATCATCATCACTATTGTACATAAATATGGTTATTATTATATGAAAGACAATCATTTATATTTTAATTTTAATAATAATTTATTATTATTATTTAGTAGTAGTAGTAGTATACACATATTATATTATATATTAAGCACTGTCATATTTAGTTTTATAATAATAATTCTTATTATTCACATAAATATATTAATACTATTTAATTATTGACAATAAATGTGTATAGATTTATTATTACAACTACTACTACTTATTGAACTCTATTTTACTGATGCTTAATGCAGTAAGCTGCTTGCCATGTGTTTCAGTGATTTATACACCCCTTACCAGTGGTAAAATCACTCTACATGTGACGTGAAATGAGAAACGTTAATATTTATGGGATTTTAGAACCAATTATGGCGAGTTTTGACTTTATACAGGTGATATTATAAAACCATGAACATCCTGAATAAGGATATGTTTAGCTGAAGGACCAGAACAGAGACATCATTCAAGGATCTTGTCCATAATAAGTAACCTATTACATTTCAATGGCTGTGTCAGCTATTACCGTTCCTCATGTAATATTTATCTAAGTGTCGACTGAGCTGACTGGAGAAGTGCTGAATGAAAATATGAAGCGCTACCTCCGATTTAGTAAGAGAGAGACAGGTGAAACAGGAAGTAGTCGTGATTGCGTTCACATGGGATGACTCCAGGGCTGTTTTTATAACACATACACCGCAGTGCAATGAAGATCTCCGTGTTCTTGGCATATTTCCACATTGGTGGAGAAGATCCACCTCAGTTCTGTCCGTCTCCACTGGATTCCCAGCTCAGATTTTCCTGAAGTTAACACTGCCCCCTGGTGTTCATACAGCATTACACCTCTACCTCCTCTCCCTAATGAATGAAAACCTCTACAAAAAAATCTGATGCTCTGGGAAAAGGGAAAAAAAAACACCCAGAGAGCACAGACACACATTTTAGCCGGAGATAAGATTGCATTTCGGTGTAGCATGCAGTGAATCAGCGTTTCTGCTTAGGATTTCGCTGGATCAGCTGCGCTCAGATTTGTGCCGCGGGAGCCTCAATTACTGAACAGCGGCGGGAAAGTTTCTCAAAACATTCCCTCTTGATCGCCACATCATAATCAAACCCGCCGCTTCCACAAAGGGACCAATTAAAAGCCTCTTCCTTGATGCATTAAACCGGCCGGCGATTAGCGAATCAACGTGTAATCTCGGAAATTTCCGCTCAGAGCGATTCGCGTCGGTCAGCGAAGTGCCTTCGACTGAGGAAATCTTTTGAAACTCTAATCTTGTCAGGCCCGAGAGCGGGAAAGGTGTTTAGTGTTTACAGTTAGAGAGACCAATCCGTTTTTCTATGGAGCGAGATAAGCACGATGAGGAATGCAACATGTCGTTTAAAAGTACATAGAGGTCTTAAACCGACATATTGATGTATTACAGGAGGATAAGACAGCAGCTGCTAGCTCTTTGCTAGCTACCGCTACAATTCATTTAATGCTAAACACTTTAATTGATGAGTAGGAGTTTCTATTTCAAAGCCTGCCAGAAAATCTTCACTCGTTAGGAGAATTAAAACACTTTCAGAGTCGACTCAACAGGTGTCTACGGGGAAATATTCAAGGTTTACTTCCATGTATGTTTGAAACTCTGCAGTAGTTTGTGTTTTACCGCAGTGTTTTGCTTGAGTTTGTGCGGATGGCTCTAATGAGTGTAAAACCATAGCCGCCATCTGTTTCAAATGTGCAAGACTTCTCATCCGCTGGAAATCTCCATGGCTCTAGTTAAAACATCACAGGGTAACTGTTAAGGATGTCACATTTGTTCTGCAGAAATGTTTGTGATTTTCATCCAGAGCCAAAGCTTTTAGAGACCACCACTGTGAGAAAGCGCTCGCATATCTCTTCATTTGACACATCTAATTTGGGCTCAATTATCTCGCTCAAGCAAATGAAACCTAGACCTCTTTTTTTTCGTTCTTAGGCATCATGGGTAACGAGCGGGACCAAGGGTGCAGGCGAGGACCACATCCAAATATGAGACTCATAAACCAACAACAGCAATTACTGTTTGCATCTTTTATAATGGTCTCATCAGTTTGTATCTCTCCTGTGTGTGCGTAATTTTTCTCATGCGTTTGTCATAGTTGATTGTGTGTCATTGCCAGAGCTCAAATTAGATTCATGCGTCTGCCTTCAAAATCAATTAATGTTGTCCTGAAACTTTGGAAATTGAGAAAGAACAGGCATCAAAGTCAAATGTTAGATGAATATTCTCGAATAAAAGCAGAAGTTAAATTGATGCCCAGCGTGAAAGCTTAAACAATTAACACTTTGATTTAATTATATCTTCATCTTTTGTATTAATGTTTCATTTCGGAGAAGATCAATTATTTCTCTAATGAATCTTTAGAGAAGGTTCCGAAAGTATTAAACTGTGGTGTAATAACTTGTCTTGCATTGTTTGTGCTCTAGACATGAATGACTGTCAATCATAGAAGAACATTGAAGAAGAGACCAGAGTGTCATAGAGACTTGAGGGGGCTGTTTTGACTTGAACTAGTAAGCAACACCCTAACTAGGCATAACTATGTCCCAGTAACAGCATCCAACACCTATTGTGATGATAAGTTTTGCACCAATAAAAATTTAATATTTTTATTTTATTAAAGAACACCATTACTTACTGACCCATCTAAGAAAGAGGAATAATTCATTTGATTTGATCTTGTCTTTGTGTTTTCCACGACTCTGCTTGATAACCCGGATGCCTGAACAGTAACCACACCACAAACCAGCCTAACACATCTGCAGTGAATTCACGAGATGGAGACACAGCACTCTTCTGATTCATTTGTGAAATTATGTATTCATGGGTTTCTCTTCTAAAATGGCATTTTCCAAACAGAAAGCAGCACCCTGTCAGCCTTGAGTGCTTTGTGGAATTGTTTAATTGGTTTGCGCTTTCGTTCAATTGATTGCAGGATTTCAGGGAGAGTGTTGTGATGCAGGCTAAAAGCTCCAGGACAGTGTGGAGAGATGAATTGTGGGACATAAAAGAAAAGGTCAGCGGCTCTGGTTTAAAGGGCACCGCTCACAGTGTATTAGAATGGAATAATTGACAGATATGCTTGTTAACTTGTTTTATAAGAACACACCCTGATAATTGAAAACAGCATTGAAAAGCATGTGTTTGGTGTACTGCATTCTTTTTCTTCTTTTATTTAGTGTTCAGACCATTTAAATATAAATATACAACATAAACTAGACTTTCTCATGTTTTGAAGAAACTGTGAGTGGCGCCTGCATTTGTAAAACTCGAATTGCAATTCAAATTTGAATTAAGGGAAGTAGAATTCAAATTAATTGAAATTCAAAGAACTGCATATAACTATTTTTTAGAGAACAGCAAAGTTTATTGAGACAAAACTTTAAATGATGGACGGACGGACGGACGGATGGATGGATGGATGGCTGGATGATGGATGGATAGATGAATAGATAGATGGACAGGCAATAGATAGATAGATTAGTTGATAAAATGTTCCCTCTCTCTCTGTGTGTGTGTGTGTGTGTGTGTGCACTTGTTTATGCTACATTGTAGGAACCAAATGTCCCCACAAGGACAGTAAAAACCTGACATTTTTGGCATTGTGGGGACCGGCCTGCAGTCCCCACGAGAGAAAAAAATATTAAAAATAGTTAATGATGTTTATCTGAAAGTGTAACAATGCAAACAGGTTTTCTATAAGGGGTAGGTTTAGCGTTAGGGTTGGGTTAGGGGATAAAAAAAATATCCTTTGGTCAGTATAAAAGTAATAGAAGTTACAGAACCAAAGAAACAAGCGTGTGTGTGTGTGTGTGTGTGTGTGTGTGTGTAGCAGACTTAGTGAATTGAGGCAAATATAGAATGGGGCCCTATACATTTGCACACATTTACCTAGATCAACCTTGAGGTTCCTTTTCTGTCATGATGCTAGCTGCTGCACAATGGTGCCCTAGTTCAGTCCAATGTTTCTACGTTTTGCATGTTATAATGGGATTCTTTCATTTACATTTATTCATTTAGCAGACACTTTTATTCTTTCATGTTGTAGACCATGAAATAGCAATTGATTTACCATTGAGATACAAGTTTTAACTAAATAAATTATAAAATGATAAACCTCACAATTGAACCTTTAAACTGAAAGAAAAGGGATGCGTCAGAAGTATAAATTATTATATTATTTAAAACGAATTTTCGCATTGGACTGAACAAAAACTGCAGACTGGATTATTGAAAATGCACATTCATTATATAGTCTGTACTTTATCAGGTAAAATTTTAATTTAAATTTGTATCTGTTCTAAATGTACCTTAAATTAATACTTTTCAAGTTTTTAATACTTTAATCAACATGGGCATGGACAAATATGGATGCTTTATGCAATATATTTTTATTATTAGTGAAACCATAGTTAACATACATAGCGCATGAAGAGTAGACATGTTTCATAGGTCATAGATGTTTTTCAAAGAATGTGTTCATGTCTATTAGACACATGAAAAAAAGAACATAGAAATACCAGGTTCCTATTACTTCTCTTTCTTTGCTCTGAGCAAATTAATGACACAAACCTGTTTACATTTTCGCAGGACAGGGCAGCTCACTTCTTCTGAACATGCAAAATGTACATTTATTATTTATTATTACATTTGTTTCCCTCTCTGTGCCCACATACTGTATTTTGATGCAGCTAAATTCTCAATTAAACTGTTTTCATTGGTATATTTTACTGTTTCTGTTGTCAGACAACAGAATGAATATGAAATAGTGACTGAAACGCGACCCATTAAGACATAACCAGCTCTCCCTTCCAAGATGTTAATCTGCACAAAAATCCTGATTTATAATTGTGCCTCGTCTGATCAAATCAAATAGGCTACACATAAGATAAAGACAATAGCTGTGCTGTGATTTCGGCTATACTTGCATGTAAAATTAGAGAAGCAACATGTCTGTTTTAACTGAAAGTGCAGCTCCTTTCAGCTGCTCGCTGTACAGAGCAGACGCAGCGCGCTGGGAAAGAGAGACCTCGCGCTCACGCGGCAGTCAGCGTCAGGTGCATAATATTTGAATTTGCTACAAGCAGGATACACAAGAAGCACGTTCAACTCCGACATGCAGACGGTTGTCATGGTAATAAACACCTTAAACCGCAACCGTTCGCGTGTCCGCACTTAATGCGCGTCTCGTATATGAAAAGCATTTTAGGGGGCCCTTGGCTTTTGGGGGCCCAAGGCAGTCCCTGTGTGTTAGAGAGAGAGAGATAATTAGGGTGTTCTGGGTGGCTGCTAACTGGCCCAAGTCAAAAGTCCCAAGGCTCTAAAAAAGAAATAATTAATTTGAAAAAAAGGCAAAATTTTATTTGCCACGTGGAAGTACTTCAGCATTTCCTAAAAGATTCTCTTCTCATTAGTGTGGGTGATGTGTGTGGAGAGGCTACCATCATGAGTGAATGTCCAAACTCCAGCAAAAATCCATTAATTGTTTGCTCCAAGAACGCATCTTAGAATTTACATGAAAACACCAGCCGAATCCTTTAGAAAGAGCAGAGATAGTGAGCTTTCATCTCCATCCTCTTGATTGTAATTTAGCACCTTGGCTGCGACTGGATCCTCGTAGATAATTTGCTTTTGGTTTTTTCTTTAACTGCTTCGCGCAGGATGTTTGGATAGGTACAGAGAAACGGCACACAACTAAGAGCTACCAGCCGTGGTCTTCATCAAACTCTTTTTGTATGCACAGGAAATTCAAATTTAAAAAAATATTTCCTCATTATTTAAACATTCGCATCTGTTTTCACAATGGGTGGCACTTAAAGATAATGAAGCCTAATAAGCCTTTAATGCTGGTTTTAATGCATTTACAAAGAGTACACAAAAGAACAGATGGTGGGTTCTAAATCCACATCTCGCCCCAAAACCTTTGGTGTTGTGTATGTGGCTGTTCGCATGTGCGTGTGGGTAATATCTGTATTTAAAATACCCAGCATGCAGCTGCAGCATCCTTTATCCCTGCTGATGGAATGTTCTGGCTTGCCCTGAACCATGCCGTTGAAACATTCAAAAAGAGAAAATGTGTTTTACAACTCAAAATATGTCTCAGTTCAAAGAAAATGAGATGTGTGAGCAGCAACAAAGGGGAAGATTTTCATTGAGTATTGACTTGAATTTCGGTCTATTTTGGTATGGACCAGCATTTTCAAACTGGAGTCTGGGGTTATAGGGGGCCCATGCAAACTTTAGAGGGGAACAAAATAAGGATTTATAGTGAAAAGCATGATGCAAATCAATTTAAATTATTGGAAATTATTTTTTATATTTTGTATTTTAATTTTACATGAACAATACATTTATTTATATTATTATGTATATTATTACATAATTATATTACATTATTATGTAATGATTACATTTTTATTACATTACTTTACTATGTCATGATATAAATAATACATATATATGGAATATAAATAATATACATAATGTACTGTAATTTTAAATGATATATACAACGTATTTTAAAGTTGTAAAGAATATATGTAGAAGTAGTTTCATTTTATCACTTTTATTATTTTATTTTATTATTTAATTTTGTATAATGTGCAATATAAGTGGAAGTTATTTAATTATTAACCAATTATTGTTTTTATATCACATAATTTTTCTCTCATAATATAAATAAATCTTATATCTGCCTTTCCAAATCAAGAAGGGGTTCCAAGGAGATCATATCTGAGGGTCCTTTGAAAATTTTAAAACCTGTGATATGAATTACTTTTATTGTGTTTTAGTCCTTTTGGAGATGTGGGTTTGGACCAGTACGAGGGTATATTTTAGTTCTACCGTTTCTGTAAGAATTAGGCTTCTCAGATTCATCTATAGAGTCTAAATCAATATAGATGCAGAAAAATGAAGGCGCAGACAAGAGAGAGGCCCTATGGAAATGCATTAATTTGCTCCCAGAGACATGGTTTCCTATCTAGTGAGTGATTTTGGTGGTGTTTGGAGCGCCTACTGTCTGCTGATGGCTGTCTCAGTCCAGTGAGCTCTGCAAACACACAGCAGTCTCCTGCAGTCAGTAATATTTAAGAGCCGCAGCCCCGGTAAGATGTGGTTATTAAGCCTTTCTCCCTCTACCTCCTGAAACACTCTAGTTCCAGAACAGCAATAAGTGCCCTTATCAGGCAGTCTGTTTCTTTTCTTTAGTCTAGAATAGAAGTGTTTACAGGTTATTCGCTGTGAATCTTAACAAGGACTCTTCATTAAAGTGCCCAATTCTACTTTTAGCCCATCTAGTAAAATAAAAGCTTTCATTTGAGAGAGATTGCTTTAGGCTAGGCTTTGTGCTGGCATTATGAACTTTGAATTTATTTTCTTTACTTGGCCTCATGTATATAACTGCTAGATGGGTAAAAGCAAGTTCTAAACCAGATAGTTCAGATCTTGTATTGATCCACTGCATGTTGTCCCAAATTAAGCCTTTAAAACTTTTTTTTTTTTTCATTTATCTTTTTACCATGCTTTTGTTAAAATAATATATTTTCAACCTTATCCCAGACACAGACTTTCAATTTAAAAATATGTAAATTCACCATATATATAATTATATTGAGCTATAAAGTGAAATAATTATAAGCCATTTCAAAATTTATGTAAAATTAAAAGTAACATTTTTGCCCCAATAAACATTTTCCCCTCCATTTATTAGTATACCAAGGCGACAATAACTTCAGATATTATATATATATTAGGGGTGTCAATATTAACGCGTTAACGCATGCGATTAATAAAAAAATTTGAACACGTTAATATTTTTTTTTACGCAAATTAATCACTTGATAAGGTTTGACCCCAACTTCTTCCTGTCATCGCAGCGCAGAAGGTTATCTATCATTGTGTGATGAGGGTACAGCGAACCAGTGTTGCCAGGGTAGCGGCACAAGTGGGCTATTTTGAAAATACAGTCGTGGGAAAAATTACAGAGCCATGGGTTGCGGTTTTTTGTACTACTTTTATAATCTACCGCGGCCGCCCAAAGTGTATATAGACAAATAAAAATTAAAATAGATCCTTTTACTAATGTGTATTATACTTGGAATTTATACCTGGCAACTTAAGAACGGAAAGGTGGTTGTAACATCACAAACAACGTGAGTTTCAGCCAGAGCATACAACACAGCAGAAATAAACATGACAACAGCCACTATAGATTATATAATATAATAAAGACACGATTACGATAGGATATGGTTTGTATGTGATTTTCTTGAGATGAATGTGTACATCTGAAATGCTAATTTGTGCAGCGATATAAAAGGCTATAAATAGCATATTTTAACAACAGTAAATGACCAAATTCCACATGTGATCGCAAAAGGAGGTTATTACAAACACTCGATGGTGGTTTGAAGTGAGTTCTGAGTAAAAGTGTACTATTAATCTCATAAATTGTCTTATGTAGCATGATGCTAATGTTAGCTCTAATGCACCTGCAGAACAGGTCCAATTCTTCTTCATAATGCATTTTGTCATAATACTTCACGTAAGGTCGCAAGAAAATGTTTTGTTGTATTTATTTAGAAATACTTTTGATAATAGTTGGGTAAATGTATCCTGGGATTGAAGCGATGTGGCTTGGTAAACGTTTTATTGCCAGTATAATGGCTGAATAAAAACAAATGAATAATGATAAATTAATAATAAGGATTATGTCTCATATCTGGTGGAAGTGTGAAAGGTTATGTTTTCTTAAACTAGTTTGTCATGCATTTCTTTATTTCAACACATTTACAGGTAAATCCTAGTATTTTAAGTTTGCGATTAATCATGATTAATCACAGTCCATGACTGTGATTAACGCGATTTAAATTTTTTAATCGATTGACAGCACTAATATATATATATATATATATACAGTATACAGGTGCATCTAAAAAAAATTGAATATCGTGAAAAAGTTAGTTTTTTTGTAACTTATTTCAAAAAGTGAAACTTTCATATATTCTAGATTCATTACATGTAAAGTAAAACATTTCAAAAGTTTTTTTGTTTTAATTTTGATGATTAGAGCTTACAGCTCATGAAAGTCAAAAATCCAGTATCTCAAAATATTATAATATTTATATTTGAGTTTCATTAAATGACCATGCCTACAGTATACATTCCTGGTATCTATTGAAACCACAATAATGGAGAAGACTACTGACTTGGCAATGGTCCAGAAGACAATCATTGACACCCTCCACAAAGAGGGTAAGTCACAGAAGGTCATTACTGAAAGGTGTGGCTGTTCTCAGAGTGCTGTATCAAAGCATATTAAATGCAAAGTTGACTGGAAGGAAGAATTTGGGTAGGAAAAGGTGCACAAGCAACAGGGATGACCGCAAGCTTGAGAATACTGTCAAGCAAAGCCGATTCAAACACTTGGGAGAGCTTCACAAGGAGTGGACTGAAGCTGGAGTCAGTGCATCAAGAGTCACCACGCTCAGACGTCTTCAGGAAAAGGGCTACCAAGCCACTTCTGAAACAGAAACAATGTCAGAAGCATCTTACCTGGGCTACGGAGAAAAATAACTGGACTGTTGCTCAGTGGTCCAAAGTCCTCTTTTCAGATGAAAGTAAATTTTGCATTTCATTTGGAAATCAAGGTCCCAGAGTCTGGAGGAAGAGTGAAGAGACACTGACCATGGTTTGCTGACCATGATATTACTGTGCTTGATTGGCCAGCCAACATGCCTGACCTGAACCCCATATGGAATCTATGGGATATTTTCAAGAGAAAGATGAGAAACAGTCGATCCAATAATACAGACGAGCTGAAGGCCGCTATCAAAGCAACCTGGGCTTCAATAACGCTTCAGCAGTGCCACAAACTGATCACCTCCATGCCACGCCGCATTGAAGCAGTCATTCGTGAAAAAGGAGCCCCTACCAAGTATTGAGTGCATAATTAAACCTACTTTGGAGATCTTGAACATTTCTGTTTTGTAAATCTTTTTTTGATTGATCTTTGAGAAAATATATAATCAGAATAAAAAAAAAAACTTGAAATATTTCAGTTTGTGTGCAATGAATCTAGAATATAAGAAAATTTGCTTTTTTTAATTAAATTACAAAAGATAAAGACCTTTTCCATGATATTCAAATATTTTGAGATGCACCTGTGTGTGTATATATATATATATATATATATGCATAGTGTTGATATGGTGAAATAATCATAAACATTTCAAAGTTAGTTGTGTGAAAATTATTTTTAGCAATTTTTCCAACAAATACTATAGTCTCCCAATATTTCCAACACAAACTAACTTTTTAATCTTTAGAATTTTGCCCCCCTAATATTTTTTCAACCAAATATTACTGTACTGCGACAAAACATCCATCCATCTTCTGAATGCAAGGTGTGCGAAGAAATATTCGAAGGGGCCAAAAGTTGAATAAGCACCTACTATATTTACAGTATTGCCCATCATCACATATTGTGTTGCTTAGATGCTGTCTGCTTCAACTGAAAGGTTTATTTCTCCAGCTTGTTAGAGGATCTTTTCAGAATATAATTTATTTTGCTTTAGAACATGTGGTTCAGCTTAATGGAAAGTATGTGTAATCTATGGTTACGATGAAAGCTTTCTGTGCATGTGGGTGGATGATAAACCAGCGCTGAATGGAGTTTTGTTAGCATGTACGAAGATGAGTTTCATCAAGCCCAACATCATCGGTCCTCTCAGATGTATCGCTTTGAGAAATAATAATGAATATTAGGGGTTTCTCACAAAGTTGTGTTGTAAACTGCTGTGTTGTAAAAGGCTGCTGTATCCTGGTGCGGGCCACTTGTCATTGAAAACGTCCTCTCGGCTGACAAGCTGTCATTTACAATGCTTCGGAGACGACAAAACACGATAGCAATTTCACTCAGCCCCCCTTCCCGTATCCGAACATGCACGCATATTCAAAGCGAAGGAAAAAACACATTCTAATTAACATTCCCACTGACCCGAGAATAAACATTTATTTTCCCATCTTCTGCACACTTCGAAGATTTTCTGACACTGTCCTTTGATGGCTTCCGTGACTAACATTTTCCTCTCCCAAATTGTACTTCCTGCCTGTAATTTATGCATCAGATTCATGCATAATTAATTTTATATTTACCACTGTCTGATTATGAAAGTAGCCAAACAAATTCCACCGTTATTGAGGTGTGTCGGCCACCCTCATTAAAAATGTATAGGTTTTTTTTTTTTTTTTAACTATAAAAAATGTATCAACATTTTTGGCCTATGCAACAATCACGATTGTTTTTCTATTTTGGGCTTCTGAATAAACTTTTTAGTTAGTGTGTTTCATCAAATACTCAGTTTTCACTTTCTGATCAATTCCTGCTGGATAAAATCAGGTCTGAAATCCTGTTTCAATCAGAAAAAAATTACGAATGTAAAATGGATATGAAAGGGGTTTCAATCTGAGAAGCATTGCATGGTTGATTGTTCTAATTGCAACCTGATCAAAATGCTGAAAATGACTCACCCTCAGGCCATCCAAGATGTAGATGAGTTTGTTTTCTTCATCGCAACCGATTTGGAGAAATTTAGCATCATTGCTTCTGGCCAAAATGCCAGTCATAATCCATAATAACAATGTAACAACATTTTGGCCTATGCATCAACCACATGATTTGTTTTCTATTTTGGACACCTGAATAACACTTTTAGTTGGTGTGTTTTATCGATTTTCATATTTTGATCGATTTCTGATGTGTAAAATCAGGTCTGATATCCTGTTTCACTCAGAAATACATTATGAAAGTAAAATGAATATGAACGGGGATTCAATCTGAGAAGCATTGCATGGTCGGTTGTTCTAATTGCACCCTGATCAAGTATTCCTGTGTGTGTCTGCATACTCGTTAAAGAATAAAGTGATTAATCTGGGGAAAACGGGGGTCGGGATCCTTACATGACCATAAAACAATCATTCTGACTACTGAAGCTGGGATGAATGAATGCAAATCCATCATAGGCAGGCTGTTTGTGTATGGAAATCCAGGAAGAAGCGTAATTACAGGCTTTATAGCCAAGGAAAGCACTAAAGCATTAAGAGGTGGGATTACAGCCTGAAACATTCCAACAGCGGCCAATGTGGGTGCCAGCAAGCTAAATAAGACTTTAAGGGTCAAGAAGAGAAAGCCTGTCAGGGAAATAATAGGTCATTCTGATTTTGCTGACTGTTGCACTGTGAAATAAAAGTTTTAGAAACAAGAAGCACAATCAGGAGGATTTGCACTGAGCCACAACTTTGCGGTTTGGCGGAGCGTGTTCAAGACGAAAGCTAGTTTGTTTTGGTCATGAGAGAGGGGTAAGAGAGGGGTAAATATGAATATTGACTGTACAAATTAATCAAGTACTGACCACACATTTTTACACTGAGCCTAACCTTGGGTTATGGTCGTTCTAAATCTGCTTTTAATCCTGGGTAAAGGTACTTTAGAAGCGGATTTAGCATAGCTTTTTCCTGGGGTTATGACACTCCAACAAACATCAAACAAACAAACAAACAACAAACATCCAATCACGTGCTTCATATTTATGTGCTTTTGGAAACACCGAGCGGTGTTGGCTATAAACAGTCGTTGCAGCGTTTGAGGCGAAATGTGTTAAATGTTGACGGAAAACAGTCAATTGGAGCGAAGAAGAGACTGTTTTATTCATACCTTTATAAAATCTGTATAGGTGGCAATAATACAAGGATGCGCGATGCTAAAGCTATTATGTAAACAGGTCGCCTGCTGCGTTCATCCAATCAGTGACACTGACACCACAAATATGCAAATAAGAACGCTAACCCGGAGTTTAGGAATGTATATTATGATTATGAAATGAATACCCAGGATTATTTTTTAACCCCAGGTAAGTTAAAAGCAGCGTGAAACGTGAATCAAGATCAGGATTCCATTTGCCCCTGGTTTAGAATGACCCAGGGTTAACCATTTCAAGTGTGAAAAGCCATTTAGTGTGCTATTGATGTAGAATAGCAATGAAGTTTACAGAAAACGCTCTGAATTTAGTTGTTGCATGAGCTGCTTTGTGGCACCATGGGAATGATAAAATACTTTGACTACTAAACATCAATAACACACCTTTATTTTCAAGAGTGTAAATAAAGCATCCTTTTTTTCTCAGGAAGTGAAGCAACTAAATGAGATCACATCCATTTAATTTTGCCTAAATTCAGTTGAATGCACATCATGTTATAATTATGATTTCCGAACTTATAAGTAGGAACCTCCCAGGAGGATTTTGAAGACCATCATTATCGAATGCAAAAGTCTTCCTGCTGTATGAGCAGTTTCTGAAACATCTGTGTTTTATCTAGGATTGGACTGTCGGTGTTCAGCACCATGGACAGCTCCTGCTCTGTATCACCTGATCAGATGGCGTAAGTAAGATGGGACACAAACTAAAACCCCAAATCTACCAAAAAGTTTGCTCACCTTCATGGAATTCAAACCTATCTTTCTTTTATCGGTGGAACAAAAAAGGAGATTTTAATTTTTTCCCCCAAACGATGAATGTCAGTAGGATCAAATGCTGCTTTAGATTTTATTGACTTTCATTGTATGGTCAAAACAGAACATTCTTCAGAATATTTCATTTTATGTTCCACAGAAGAAAGAAAGTTATACAGATTTGGAACAACATGAAAGTAAGTAAATTACATAATTTTCATTTTAGGACAAACTATTTTATTGCATAACTTGTCCGCTCAAATAAGTGCGAAGTGTCAAAATGAGCAGATGTGTTTTATTTAAGAGCATTTATCCTGATAATTAGCTTAGCTTTGGTTGCTATAAATAAATGTTTTCTGTGCTTTGTGCTTTTTGAACCATGAGAAACCAGCAGTGGCATGTCGTTTTAAGCCTTCTATTTTTTGAAGAAAAAAAGTAAATGAAACAAATGCATACAGTAAGTGCTTCAAACTGAAGTATAGGTTTTTTTATATATAAAATGCTGTTTTTTATTTTGTAATTTTACTTTAAAAATCATTTTTATTGAACTTCTGACAGTTATATGAACTAATCTAACAGGTTATAAAACACTATTAACATTATAAAGCAAAATTAAGCGGATTTAAGGTGTCATGATTTTAAACCTCAGAGAAAACTGAAAAAAATAAAATAAAATGCGCATATAATACTTCATTTGACCTCCAGGGGTTAACAATTTTCTTTCACAGACCATTTTCAGGCCCTGTTTTGTAACTTATTCATGAAAAGTCCCCAATACCTACAGTACCAGGCCTCTGACCTGTCCTGACTTTTATTATGGTTGCCTGGTCACCCTAAATGAGGGTTAACACACAATGCACAGATGAAAGGTGACGGGTGAGGGCTTAAGTGTGTAGACGCGGTAGCATTATTCAGGAGAGGGAAAAAACTGATCAAAATAAAGCAGTCGTGTGTCATAACCTTGCCATTAATAAAACTATTCTAGGTGTGTTTCTAATGGAGCATGCGATTTATTGGGCATTATAAACATAAATCTGACCCAACAGGCCACTGCAATTTGTCAATCACTAATTCCCTTTATTGTTAAAGCCAAAAAGCTGCAGTGTGTCCATATTTTTTAATATTCCTCAAAAATCCATTGTTTGATTTAATGCGTCATGGATCTTTGCCCAAATTAACATCACACAGCTGGTTGGTCTGCTCTGCTGCATAAGTACAAGGCTTGTATTCTTTCCTTTCAACCTCTGTTCTTTGGCTTTTTATTTAACTGCACTCTTGTATTTCTCTAGATAGCAAATAATGACTCTCATATGCTGCTCCTTTACAAAACGGGTTCTTTTAGCCACTGTAAGGTAAGAGAGCAATCATACTTCATCTAGGACTGTTTTCTAACCGACGGTGCTTTAAGTGATTTAAGCAATAAGGTACATAAGGCTGCACTATACTGCAAATAGAGTCTGTTTTGTAATTGTTTTTGTTTTTTATAATAGCAAGAATCACTCAGTTTCCCTTGACAATGTGATTCAAACTGTAATTTTTCCATATACCCAGGCAATTCCACCCTAAAGCATTAAAAAACAAGTCATTTTCACTCTTTAAATATATATCTACCGCCCCTCTTTGCTCTTCAGGTGCGAATAGCTTCTGTCTTCAAACTCACTGCGTTTTAAAATCGATTCAGATATTTCAACAGGCTCCAGACGCGCCCGTCCCATCTTCATTTCCGCATCTGTGTGATGCATTTAGTCTGAGAGCACGCAAATCATTTTCATTCCCCACAAAAAGCAGCGGGTGTCTTACAGTTATTTAGCGAGATTACATGGTGTATGGATCTCGTTCAAAAACATTTTATTTACTCGTTCGCTGTGGATGGATGAGCTTGACTGAAGGGAGATGAGCAAGAAAAATGGGGAGAATGTTACAACAGAACAAGCAAAGTTTTTTGAGATTTGCATATTTTGGGGGGCTGGAATCACAAGTGTGAAGGCTCCAGTGCTTCCATCGCTTCCTTTTTCATGCTATGATATGTGGCATGAACTGATTTCAGGTGATTTCAAGCCTTAATAAATGGGGTGAATTGCTGTAATATTGCTGATATATATATATATATATATATATTACACATTTTAGGCTTAATATTAAGAATGATGCATTGTGCACAAGTAGTACTCTAATTACTACTTGTGCACAATGCATATTAATGCAGATTGTATGATTTTTGAGTAATATCGTCCTAAAAGCATGGTTTTTGAAGTGTACCTGAAATATACTTGCAATAGTTCCACTTTTGCACAATCAAATGTACTTCAGTATATCTTTAGTTGGACCTCAGCACTACTTCCTCACAATTAAAGTGCATTAAGCACAAAATGAGTTGTTCCAATTTAGCAGACTATAAGTATAAGTATAAGTATAACAGTTTAGTATACTAAAAGTACAATTGCTTGGAATTCTTAAGTACATACATATGTAAATTTATTTGTAGTGTACTTAGCATGAAATAAATGAATTTCAAATACATTTTAGTATATTTATTTTTCACTAGGAATATTATCATAGTCCAAGATGGCCTCATTACATGGTCACACAGACATTATCAATAATCATACTGAATGCTAAGTGTTTGAAAGTTATCAGGCCAGTATCACGCCAGTCCATAGATTTATATCAGTATCACATGGTAAGCATTTGCTCCCTATGTGCATGGTAATCTGTAATGTTTAAAAGTGTGTTCAAGAGGCGAGGGAGGAACAGGGCTGGGATCATAATTGGTGAGAAACTGAAAATGTCAGTTCCGCTAGCTTAGAAATCTCAGTCTACCGTTTACAAGCTGAGCTTTTTAATTCCCTCTGGCCAGAATGCCAATTTTCTGCTATAGTAGTGCTATGTCCCAGGAATTGCTTATGTTAATAAAGCCGGTGAAATAACCGCACAATTAAGCAATTTTAGTGCTTAAATTTTAATTTGGAAATGCTGCCATTTCTCTGCTTAGTCATCCATGGCATGTACAAAAAATATAGACATGCACATTTTTCGTGTCTCATCTTTTTTCCTCATACATACAGGTGAAGGGTAGGTTTGTGTTTGATTGCCACAGATTACTAAAATCAGGCTGCTCTTGCTTGATTTTAGTGTGACCGGTGGCCTTCAGTACTGGAGAATTATTTGGGCAAAACAAATTTATGTTGTTTCCAAACTCTCTTGATATTATTTTTCACAAAAGGAGAATTTTGGCATGAACCAGTTGTGATTTGATGTCAATGACAGCGTGTGGACTGTTTATATGGTGCTTTTTGGAGCTTCACAAGTAAAAGGAATTTTATTATTTCATCCAAGCTAATCTGTTGATTTGTTTACTTGTATTAATTTATTGATCTGTCCAGTGACCTTTTCTGCAGGTAACACAGTTACATCAGTAGGTGGTGAAACAGAGTGTCTTGTGTGTTAACTTATGAGCAAGTCATTTGAATCATTCACTCAACTGATTTGTTCAAAATCGAGTCATTGACAACCAAAATGACTCATTCTCTCTTTGTTGTGAACGAAATATAATATAATGCCGATACACAAGATAAACAAGAATGATTCGTTCGCTTAATTGATTCATCCAATAACAAAGATTCATCAACAAAACATCTATTTTTGTGTTCCAAAGGGAGAAAACGTAGACCACAGGTTTGAACGAGAGTAAATAATGACAGATTAATGAGGACAAAATACTGTTGGTTGGGACCAAGTGTGCCACACTAGTCCTCATAACTGAGGCGCCAGCGGATTTTTTCAGGATCTTCAGGAAGAGATTGGAGTTGTATTTACCTTATTTTAACACAAGCCTCATACGGCAATCAGTAGACAAAAATTGGAGCAGTCAAGCTAATTTAAAAAAGAGTCAGGGGCGTGTGCTTGCGATCGACTCTGCGGGAGTGTGGGTGGGACGCGGCTCCACTTTGCTCACTACTGCGCAGACTCTGGTCCCGAGTTTGGTACTGCGCAGACTCTGGTCCCAAATCAGAGCAATATGGCCGCGCCCTATTGGGACAATGGCGGCTTCACTTTTCTTCAATAGAAGTGAGTGAAGGTGCATCGTCCATCTTTTTTTACAGTCTATGGTTGGGACACAATGAAATAAAGATACAAATAACAGATTCAACCGAAAATAAGTCTGTTTATGTTATCTAAATGTCCTCTCCAATCAAAGGACCAATCACAGGCCTGAATGAAGGGCACAAATAATCAAGGCTATCCATAGATGCACTTTGGTTATTTGGGTGGATTTTCAAGCTTCTTTAGCTTGTTAAAGTCTGTGCGTGCTCAGTGCGAGCACAGCAACAAAACAGTAATTATCATTTGAAAAAGAGTCAGCCCAGAGCAAATCCCTGTCAAAAGCTTTGTGCAGTACCTGGGACTGGAGCCGCAGATCAAAGGCGTTTGATAGACTTCTGCTCTGTCATCATGGAACTTTCGTAATCTTCTTATGATAATTCACAGAAGGGGAAAAAGGAGGAATTTCAAATGGCCTTAGCACATTCAGTCAGGGTTTGTTTTATTATAGAATAAGGATGTAAATAAATAATGTAATGCGACGTCGCTCAAACAGCAAAGCTCTGGAGAACTACACAAGGTCCCTTCACTTTCTGTATCAGCCGCTGACTGTAATCCTCCGTAACCACCTTGGCGTAGGAGCGATTTAGAAAATCTTTGACCTGCTCTGATGTGCCATGCATGTGTTCAATTATACACCACCCTGCAATTTTTCATGTTGAAGTCCTCTTTTGGTTTTGACATCCACCATTTTGCAGTTCTCAGTATATGTCTGACCGATTCAGATACAGCTGCTAAAGAACCGTGTTTGACTGAAAAGTGTGGTAATTTGCCAATGAAAAGCCGGTAAGTAAGGGCACTCTGGGCATCTCTCCATATAAGATGAGAGGTGATTTGGAAATTAAAAACCTCAATGATTTCCAAAGTCAACGAGTGTGTGTTTATCCTCCATCAAATGATGATCTGACAAACCAATCACGATAAGAGGAGCGACGCTCAAGTTTGAATGACACGAAACACTCAACATTTTCGCTCAGCTTGGGGCAATTTGGTCTTTCTGTGCTTCTCAGTCTTGCTTACAACATCAGAATATTGATCAGCTCCTCCTGGTTACTATGCTGAAGCACATTTATTAGACTCTGGTATTTTTAAACGAACGTTTGAAGTGTACTTTAGTCCTGTGTGCCTACATTTTAGGCCACTCCTGCAATGTCAAAATCAAGTGTTTGGTGTCACCATTAAATGTCATCTTTGCATCCATATGGTTATAATACGGTTTGTCAGAACATTTAACCTCTTGCTGAAGGAAATATTCAACGAGAAAGAAGCTCTGAGCGATGATTAAGGCGCTTTAGTTTTGATGCATGAAGCACTACTGCCCTCTAATGGACCAAGTAGGTACAACGTATATGTTCAACGTGTGTGTATTGCACGTGTTAGCTGAACGTCTTAAGAAATATGCGGTTTGTTCACAACACAAAATGCAATGTTTGTAACTAAAATTACGGCTGGACAGGTAAATGTGCTAGTGAACCTTTCTACATTCACCACAAACCATCTGTACAATTGTAAAACGTTTTAGGCCTATGTACTCGATCTGTTCAGTGAGACCACGTGGATAGACGACGCAATCAAAGGGAAGTAATCCAGTCAGAAATGTAGCCTAAGTAAATATGTCACTCTCTAAATGCAATATAGACAGTAAACTTGGACTAGGCTGGGATTTAGTTTTGCTAAAGTGTGTTGGTACATTAATTTGGAGCCAGATGTGATTAATGAAGTCTGTTTCATAATCCTGATGTCCAGATTAACTCCTCACGCCATGATGTTCCCTAATTGAATTCATACTACAGCCTTAAAAATAAAGGCTTTTGGAAAAAAGAGAGTTTTCACAGCAATGCCATATAAGAACCATTTTTGGGTTCCCCAGTTAACTTTTAAGTGAACGGTTCTTAATGTGAAGAAGAACCTAATCTGTTTAAGAACCTTTTGTGAAATGTAAAGATTCCATGGATGTTAACAGTTCTTCATGAAACCGTTGATGCTGATGATGCTTAAGCACAAAAGCATGGCTAAAAAAATACATGGTCTTTTTGATGGACAGTTAAAGTTGTCAGTTTTACGTCATAAACAGCCTGTCACCAACGTGATCCTTCACCTCTCTCAGTCTTTATCTCTGGCTCTCTGGGTGGAACTATCTGTGTCTGATACCTGAATTCCCTCACAAGGTTCTTCATGTGCTAGCGGCCACCAGCGTGTGACCGTCAGAAGAGCTGTGCTCTGCCCTGCTGATTAGTGTGACTACAGTAATCTCTCTGTGAAAACTCCCATAGACTTACATTGAAGAAGTTACGTCAACTGCATCTAGAGACTAGAATAGAGACTTGGGGTTGGGCTCTTTTGACTTTTTTGGATCTGTAAGTAACCACATTGCAACATGCTAAAAAAAAAAAATTCAGAACTTCTTAGCAATCACAAGGCAACACCCTCAACATTGTGGTGATGGGGAGTTTTGTATGGGCAAGCACCACTCACTTATATATTGTTAACAAATATCTTGTAAACAAAACAGGCCTAAAATGGCAGCATAAAACAGAATAATAAATATATGTTTCCACATTGCCATGTGAGAATGTAAAAAATTCTATATAATATTCTTAACTTTTTCTGAACATTTTAACTGCACATAAGAAAAAAATCATATGGGATTTGGATGAGAATGAGTAAATTATGACAGGATTTCTTTAATAAAATAAATAATTTATCACTAAAGTTGACCACTGTATTATTCCTTGGCAATGTGCTTTTCTTTTTTTCTCACGGTCTAAATACTTTAACACTTCCACTAAATTGCAGAATTTATACAAAAATCCATGCAGGTTTTATTCTGTCGTGCTCAGAAGAGAAGCTGTGCCGTGGTGAGAGACACCCAGCAGAGAACAGAAGAACAGCCGGAACACCTCATAAAAAGTCACACTTTCATGTTCTATTTGAGAGACTTTAAAAGGACATTCCTGACAAACATTTGCTATTTTAATGTTGCTGTAGGGCTAGGTAAGTTGTGGGCAAGTTTTCAGATAAGGGGGAAAGTCTTAATTATAGTTGCAAGTCTTAATTACATTTTTACACCGTTATGAGTGTTTTTTTTAAAACTTGTGTCAGCATTATTTGGTTGTTTTTTTATTCCTCTTTTTGCTTTACAGTTTAGAATATGCAAACTTCTTTGTAAGATGTTCTAGCTTCCACTGAAGCACAGTAAAGCATAAGACATTCCAAATACTAAATCACTTTTCACTGAATTTGTATGCTGATCATACCATTTGTATCATAAACTGATGTTTTAGTTAGAAAAATGCAAGTTTGAAGCATTCTAACTAGTAGTCTCAGATTTGACCCCAACTTATGTGACAGCTTTGACCTCAACTTATGTGACAGCTTTGACCTGGCCGTGTTAAAAAAGCTCTCAGTGCATTGCCTGGTTTGAGGATCTTTCATGCCTTGTGTCTTTGGGATGACCTGCTGTTTTTGGTCCTATCAGAGTTCTTACATCTCTTTGGTTTCTCTCTGGCAGCAGAGGACAGAGGAGAAGATCAAGACGCCTTTGATGTGTTGCCCACTGCAGGCGATACAGGGATATGGAATATGATTTCTGAAAAACCTAACATCTAGATTAAAAAGTAACATCTGGTTGAAATTCACAACAGGGAGTGGTATGTTTTATGAGCTGAATTGTTTTGAAGTGAAGTAAATAAATTGTTCATGAAATTATTTTCTTAAAACTAAGCTTTCTTTGACACTGATACATCTGCGTGGTTGTGTGTAGGCCTATGAGGGAGGACAATCAAAAATAATTTAACAGTTTAGGTTTCCATTCCTCTTAATAATTCCGGTTCCTTAAAGGTTCCAATAATTATTCATTTTAGGGCTTTTAATAGTGAAATTTTTGGAAAGTCGAACTTCTTGCTGTATGTTTAGACTGAACATAAAGAACCAGCTCAAAAGTGTGATTTGTTCGAAAGTCGAATGTTTTTTTGATTCACTAAAAATAACTGTTTCAGAAGTAGGCCTAATTCATTCGGGAGTCGAACTACTGGATGCGTTGTTTGATTCACTACAAAGAACCGTCTCAGGCAGTCATTCGATCCGGAGTCAGGCTGCACTGTGTTTTTGGTCCACTAAAAAGAACCGTCTCAAAATAGGGATTCGTTCAGGAGTCAAACTACACTATTCGCACTGTGAGTTTCTGATCCACTGAAAAGACTCCAAAAAAGTAGCCTATACGGTAATTTGTTCGGGAGTCATACATTGGTCGGGCTATATGATTCACTGAAGTAAATGTCATAAAAGAAGAGTCGGGCTATGTTGCGCTGTGTCTTTTTGATTAAAACAAATGGAAGAAATAAGAGACATTCATTTTGTAATCGGACTACACTGATCGCGCTATAGGTTCTGTAGCGATGTTGCGGCACAAATAACCCAGTTCGGCCCACATCTACAGAAGAATGCACATGCGAGAACCGTTAACCGAACCAAACTTATACATTCATTTCCAATGTATTTCAATGCTTCCATTTATATCGCTGTGAATAAGAGCTTTTGCCAAAAAAACATAGGCTAAATGTAAATAAATGGCACGCATGCATTTGTTGAAGTTAATGTTTTACAGTTTGTTCACATTAATCTCAGAACTGTCCCAGGGCTGTGCGTAAAATCAGAAGGAAATGCACAACTGAGGAATACTGTAAATGGAATTTATATTTATGAAGAACTTAATGAGGTGTGCTTAATTTGCACACTTCAGTTTTACAATCTAAATATAATAATGATCTCAATGTAAAAAAAAAAAAAGAAGTAAAAATTCTTTCCATATCCTCCTCTCATAATTTCCAATTTCCACCTCTCATACCCCTGGTTACACAGTAGCGCGTGTCTGTAGTGCCACATGCTGGCTGAGCCTCCATTCTGAGCCTGTTTACCTGACAAATTTGGCCTGAACTTGCTACTTTTCCTTTTTCTCATCTTCTGGTCGAGCCTTCATAATCACAGCTCACTCTCACAGGTAAGACCTTATGAACTCAAAACGTTTATCTGTGCTAAACTGTAGAACTGCCAACCTGAATTCAGAATGATCACACAAATGATTGATAGTGTGACATTTATTCTAGATTATAGATACTGTCGTACCTTACTTAGTTTAATTTACTGTAACATATGACCTTATAAAAGTATGACTGTTCTGGACATTTCAGCCTGTGTACAAAACACACAGAAAAAAATCAAACACTAAGAGGATATAATGCCTTTTGAAATCCTTATATCTTTATTGATTGCATTTAAGAACTGCAGTTCAGTTCTGATGATCAAACAATCTCTCATATACCATCTCTCACCTATCAGTCTCTGCTCAGCCCGCAGTCTTCTCTTCCTCTGAACCATCTGGCACCTCTCATTTCTTCACGCTTGACCAGTCTGTCACCTTCTCATAGGGAAGGAAGGTTTCCTAATGCATCTGAATAATGGGATGCATATATGAGGAATTTTAACTTGTGGATGAAATGTTTAAGCTTCTGAATCAAGAGCAATGTTTAAAGCAAGACCAGGGGGAGCCTGAGAGGCAGAACGCCAACACTGAGGCATACCTTGAGTTTGTTTTCACTGTCCAGTGCCACTGTGATTAACAGAGCTTAATTAAAGTTCACATCAGCGTTAGAATTGTGTCAGAGCTCTTGGAGTCCTCTCATTTACTTTTTTTTTCTGAAGTGGACCATGGCTTGAAAAATTCTGCATGTAAAATAATGTATTTATTATTTATTAAAATGTATTATTATGTTTAATACTTAATAATTTATTTAATTATTATTAAATATTAATTAATTTTAATTATAGTTACTTGTAGTAATTAAGTTTTAATTAATAAATTAAGACTTTTATTCAGCAAGGATGCATTAAATTAATCAAATGTGACAGAAAATATGTTTATAATGTCACAAAATATTTATATTTAAAAAAATCAAAGAATTAAAGGAGTAATGGCTGCTGAAAAATTTAGCTTTGCCATTATAGGAATAAATTACATTTTTAAATATAATATAATAGAATAATATTTGATCAAATAAATGAGCCTTGGTAAGCATAAGAGACTTCTTTAAAAACATAAAAAAATTGTACTAATGCCAAACTTTTGAAGAGTAGTGTATGGTTTAATCTACTTCCGCACAACCTTGCTTACCTAAATGTTAAAAATTTAATAAACTCATGTTTACTTAATAGTTGGCATTTTCTTATACACTTGAATCAGACATTGTGTAGCTGGGCCTGAGGTAGTAATAAAACTCTTTATGCAGAAGAGCTCAGTGCACATGCTGGAATAAATGAATTTATCATTTTTAAATAAATCAAGTAAAATTGCAACTCTGTGAATGTATTAACAGGAATGAGGTCTCATTTGACTCTTTTTTTCTTTACGTGAGATTTCACTGACTGATTAAGTGATGAATTATGGATCAATGGTGTCAGTCCCGTTCTGTAAACGCCTCACAAAGCAAAAGTGCTTAAAATGTTCAGATGGAAAATCACTAATGGAAAAATGGATAAAGGGCAGAAAACTGGAGTAATATTTTCACTTTGTAGTTCACGTTTATTTTTTTATTTTACTTTATATGAACCAGTTAATTGTGTATTATTCCTTTTTTGTCCTTTAAAAGAGGAGAGAATCCTCAGGAGGTGGAGGAGCTGTTGTTTGCACCCATATTTTGTGTTAATTGCATTTCCATTTTTATTTAATTTGTTAAAAAATATAGTATAGAAATGCATGATTTGTACCGTAACATCTCACAGATCGCAATACATCCACAAAAAGCTTCACCATCTGACCTGTCCATCTCCTTATCCAGCAATTCAGAGCAAATTGATATATTTTGTTACATTATTGACCTTGAATTTGGTTTGTAAGATAAATGACTTTATCATATGAGAATATCATGTTAAAATTGCTCTGATATCTGTTGATCTGATCAGATAACCGTGAAGTCAGTAACCCATCCTGCTGCTTTTAATAGATAGATTGAAAAAAGAGAGAGCTAAATGACAGACTTTCATAACCCCCCGGACAGAGGTCAGCAGAGGTCAGGTGGTCATGAAATGTGTCTTGTTTCAACAGCCTCGTGCGATGCACGTCCTGAATAAAAAGGGTTCAGATAAAGGTCTTTTGAGAGCAGCTCTGGCTGATCTCAGTGGAAGCATGTTCATGCTGACTCTCAGAGACAGTGAGCCGTCTGCCAAAACAAGTACGACAAAGGCCAGAGAAAACATAACATTAAAGAGCTATAGTTCTAATGCAGAGGGAGGCTGGACTGATTATTTGCTCAGTGATATCTTCAAAGATATGACTTTAACTTTTTTAAAAAAAGTTTCATCTAAAAAATGTAAACATATGAATTAATTATTTTGGTTTCTTGATGTTTTAAGCTTTAAAGTTGCTTGAAGTCTTTTTGTGTATGTTATGACTAGTTTTTGATTAATTCAGTAAAATTCAATTAATAATTAAAGCAAAAGTGTCTAATAATTGAGGGTTGCAGAGATACGCTTGTAAAAATACATTTATGTAATGTGCACTTGTAGTGTACTTCAAAAAGTATTTTTTTAACTGTATTTGCAGACAATATAATATTAATGAAATAAAAATGTACTCTGATAATGTCAAATCAAATGTTTTACAAGTACATTTTAAATCACTATGTTTTAATAATCTTTTGTTGTGCATTAAAAAATACACATTTTAATGTGTTGACTTACATACATAAGCACTTATGTAATATTATCTGATATTACAGTTAAAGTAAATACATTTTAAATGTACTATATTGCAACGTTCAATGTCAATAGAAAGTTTTACATTTCAATAGAAATTACATTAAAGCATATTTTAGTTACCATAAATGCTTGTCGGTACATTTGGCAGTACTCTTTACTCATATTTCAAAGACAGCATAGATAACTATGAAATAAGTATATATAAAAATAAAAATATAGAATACTTACCTTTAACTAATTGTATTTACTATAAAGTTTAAACTATAATACATTTTCATTTAATCACAAGTAACATGAAATTAAGTGACATAGCAATGCCAAGATCGGGGGTTATGAATCTTCCAAATGCTTAAATGTAGAGTACATTTATGTAAAATGTCTAAATGTGTCTATAGGCCTATCCACAAAGTATCATGAAAAACTCAGAGCAACAGATGCTACAGCAGTGGATCACTCAATCCCACAGCACTGACCATCCTGACAGCAAAGATACGGCCAGGCTACATATCAAACATATTTCACTTCAAACACCCCTATGAAGTGTCTTAATGTCACTCAATAAAAGCAGTAACTGAATCCTGTGAACTTTAACACACACACACACACCTGGTTCTTTCTCGCTTTCAGACACTGATTGATCTCCAAGGATCTGCTCAGGGAGATAAAATGAGGAAAAATATGATTTACCCTACCATTAAACCCATAAGAAGGAAGCACAACCTCTCTATGAGTTCTGGTTCTTCTGCATCTAACCAGTACAAATGTAAATCAGCTTGACCTTGTGGATATCAGGAAATGTTTTGAGCATTAAGCAAGTGTCTCGGTCTGAATCCGAATATCCGTAATGTGTTGATGTGCTTTCAGTGCACCTCTGTGGCCAAGCAAAAAATATTAGATGCATATGTTCCATGTAGCATACTTATTGATGCATTAGTCAATGGCCATCTGTTCATATAGCTAACCTGTTTAATTCCTACATTCATGTGGCCTTTCAATACATATGTATGTCTGTAAGTCTATCATTGAAACTATATAATATGGCATCTCCATGTATCTCCATATCCAGCACTTCAGAATAGGTAATTTTAGAGTTGTAAATCTGTTTTCACAAGTAATTATTATATATTAGCTATTATATATTATTGTCCTTGAATTTGGCTTAATGTTAGTCTTTTGTAAACATATTATATTTTGCATGTATATTATTTCCTCTGGGTCTGGGTCATTTTGACTCTGAATCAACATGAACCAGGTCAGTTGTTATTGGACTTTGACTCTGACCTGAATCAACATGACCTGTTCCTATAGGGCTTATCACTATGACTTCCATGGTTTAAAACCTGCAGGAATATTTGTAGCAGCCTAGCAGTTCTGCATCCACTGTTTATTTACTTAACAGTAAATTATATTATATGCATGCATGCTTTTCTTTGTGAGCTGAACAGAAGATGTGGCTGGATGACAGTGATAACTTATCATAGAAACAATTCTCTGCTGACTGTACAGTTTTCAGTATTGGGAGCTGTGCAAGGCTAATTCACCACAACCTCAAGAGAATTCACACTCAACACCGTTGACCTCAAATGAACCTAAAAACATTCTTCTCATATCCTTCAGTTTAGAGCAAGCATGCACAAGTGTTAAAAAATGCAATATTACATTGACTCAAGAAGTTTAGCTACATTTTTATTGTCCCTCCCTAAGTTATTAGTTAAAAATTAATCCTCAACTTTGAATTAGCCTACATTAATAATGTAAACATAAAGTATATTATGTAAATGCATTAATAGGCTTAACATGCAACACTCACATGTATGCAGTAGCCTATAGGCTACAGCATCTGTCTCTTTATTTCAGTCAGTCAAAATGTTCCTGTATTTTCCACCAGATGTCACTAAACATACAATAATTGTACAAAAATCACTTCTGACACATATATAGTATTGTAATAGTATTATGTAGGATTAGACACGTTTATAAAAGTGTGTATGGTTATCACACGGAAACGTTTTACATTTTTAAAAGAATCAAAAAGAAAAATAGCCTAGATGAGATATTCCTTATTTAAAGACATGAAAGCGAATTATTAATGTACTTTAAGCTTGTTTAAGTCTCTTTACTTTTATTCAGAAAACGCTCGAGTTTTACGTTCGCTCTCTAGGGGGCTTCCAGTTGTTGCGTCACATCCAGGGGCCCCTGGGCGCTCAGCTAGATGCTGGTGGGCGTGACGTCATGTACGAAAGTTTGATACAATGCCCTCCATGTTTAGGGGAAGTTGAGTGTTCAACTGACAACAGTAACATGTGACGTACCGAGGACATGTAGGTGATCAATGGAACCTTTGCGTTATTGACGCGACCGCTTGGAAAGCGAAGGCTCGCTGAAACAGAGTCGGACCTGTGAAGTTTTTTGGGTGAATGGTTAGTGTAACACTCAACTATAAAGCGGTCTGTTCTCGGGTAGACAAGCGGGCTGCTTTGGATAAAGCGTGTATCGGAATTAATTTACACCGAGTTGTTTTTTGGACTCTTATTGTGTTTCTTTGTAAAATGAGGAACCCGTTGGACAGACGCGTTTAGGATTGTTCTTCGGCGACAACAGCCCTTCTCGGACCTCCGTCGCCGGGCGAGAGTCAGGCATTGTCCGTTAGAGGAGTATCAGAATGATAAAGCCCAAAGTGGGTCGGATGTTTCTGGCGACATGCGTCGGGTCGTTTTTCATTCTTATATTATACTTCCAGAACATCTCAAGATCAGGTGAGTCTTACTAATAAAGTAGCGATGTCTGATTCGTGAAGGATTTGTTCTTTTGAGTCGGATCTTTTAAATGAACTGGATCATATTCGCAAATTAGACCGAATCTGCGGTTCGACACGCTCACTGAACCAACAACCCGTTCCATTCTCACAAGTTCGATTCGTATGATCAATTGTTTGACTCTTATTAGCTTTTATAACTGTTTTGTCAACACACACATAATAGTTTCGGTTTAAATATGTAGAAATGTTTTTACTGGAGACATTAATTTTAGTATTGTTCACTGTAAATGTTAAATGTATATTTCAGCCGTTCAGCGTTAAACATTGTATCAACGTTGACCAATAACTGACCTTATTTCAACCATATTTCAACATTGAAGGTCAGTCAAATGCCAGCTGGGTACGTTTTTAGTCCAGTCCAGTCAACGAATGAACTGGATACATTAATTACAATAAAAATGTATAGAAAAGCTTGGGTTAACAAAACAATCATATGTTTCTGTTTATATATAGCTTGCATGTGTTTTTTTTTTTTGTTTGTTTGTTTGTTTGTTTTTTTTGGGGGGGGGAGTATTGTAATATGCAAAATCCAACCTGATCGAATGAGAAAACTATGTGACAAGGAGGTGATTATGTAGGCTATATGATTCCTGCAAAAACATACAAATCCGAATTAGTCACTAATTTGCTAAAATGTAAATTTGTTACAAATTGCCATAAGATTGTGTTGGCCACATCCATGTATCTACTGAAAGGAAGTTAGGGCTGTGAGCTCAGAGCATATTTGGCTGTAAACTTATTGGTGTACAGCAAATTCTTTCAATCGGTGGAAAAAGGAAGTTAGATAGCATGTTTCACCCGTCAAATGTAGGTTACAAATCAGACTTATTGCAACAGGTCATGACCACATCCTAAATTCGTTCTTGGATTGATGACATTCAACTTTTTAAACCTTAACTGTGGGCAATGATGATGCAAGTGCATTTTGACCCATAGCTCCTCCCAGGTCTGGACATCCTATATGTCTTGCATCATTGCCATCAAGGAATGGTTGTGCTATTTTGCTTTTGTCTGTTAAAGTAACTAAATGTCACTGTACATTAAATGGTGTGATGGTTAAAAATGTAGGTTGATAGTCAAAAGGTTGTTGGTTTTAATCCCAAACAGGCCGATCCATTAACCATTCTAGAACCTTTTCCCATTTTTTACTGGTTAACAATTACTGTTGTAAGCTGTGTTGAAAGACTTAAAATGACTTCTTTCCCTGTGAGATTTTTGGCCTTGTTTGCGCCTGGTTTTAGGAAGCGTTCCCAGTGATCTGATCACATTATAAGCCGAGACACATTACTGATTACACCTGGTCTTAGCATGCATTTTAAATACATTTCCTGTGACCACTTGTGTTTAGATTTCCTCACATCTTATTTTGGCACACTTGCCAGTCCGGAGCATGAATATGATTGAATGACTGAAGCCATTACGCTGTTTATGAGCGAGCAGGAAATGGAAGCAAATGGAAAGGATATTAATGGTAACAGCAGTTTCAATCATAATCTGTGTGTGGCACAACATAGCTTAGTTGGATTTGATTGTTTTGGTGTGCTTACGCAAAGCATGCCCCATAATGTTCACATTTTAGGTCTACACGACAAAAGATCAAATGCCTTTTTGACTACCTCTGGAAGTGAAAATGGACAAGCTCAAAACATTTATTCTTGTTTTTAAAGGGGTCATCGGATGCAAAATTCACTTTACAAGTTGTTTGAATATAAATGTGTGTTGGAAGTGTGTACACATCCATCCCATAATGATAAAAATCCACCCAGTGTTTTTTTTAAAATCCCTATTTTAAAATGCCCTCTCTCAAATCAGGCTGTTCGGAGATTCCTGTCAGAATGACGTAGTTCTGCACAGACCGCTCCCACGATAGTTGATTGACAAGGCCGTCTTACCTTAGACCCGCCCTGAGTGTGCTGAGAGCTGTCCGCCATTGTGTTGACTCCGGTGCAGGGGAAGACAAGAATGTCTCCGATTAAGTGATTGAGGTGTTTTGTTGTTGGAGGTAATGATGAACATAGCAGTCGTCATTTACTCCCGACATCTGAGCCGCTGAAGACTCAGAGGAGTAAAGTTACTTCAGTTTTAAAGGGAATGCGCCGATCCCCGATCTACATAAATGCGTCTATGTTCGTGCGAATTATTCGTGATCCAGCTTCATCTACAGAAGAAGTGAATATAAGGGTTTTTTATGAATCTTTGCAAATCGCCTTTTCTAATAATGTGCTTGTTAGCCAGTTTTGCGGCTAAAGAAAACAGTACTGCTCGTCACCCCATGGAAGAGAGGGGCAGGGTCAGCAGAGCTCATTAGCATTTAAAGCAACATGGACTAGAATGGCTTGATGAAAACAGAGCTGATTTTGGCATGGTAAAAAAGGTGTGTTTTAAATTTTAACCAAAGTATGTTATAGACTTTTCATTAATTCCCTAAAGAATCATATCAACTTGTGGAAAATGGGCATCCGATGACCCCTTTAACATTGTTCACTTGTGGTCGACGAAAAGCATCTCGATATTAGGTGTAAATAAGATCTTAAGCAATGACTGTCTGATTGAAATCCCCTGAAAAACCCAGCGGGCACCTTGACGTCAAATATTAGTCAAGACATGATCAAGATGCTGTAACATCATTTTAAATTCAGTTAGGATGGCAATTTCTTCCAGTGGTAATCGGGTGTAAATAGAAAGTTAATCCCACACTTGGACTGTTTGATGTTAAATTTACATCAAATTAATGTCATATCACGTTTTTGATGTCAGTTTGATTTGCATATTTGATCTGTTTTTTGACGTCAAACCAACGTCTTTTCTACGTCTGTTGCCACTGGGAATGATCCGGTGCATTGTCATCACTTCCAACTGACAAGCTTAGGTAGTTAAAGTTTAGATAACATAGACATGCATGCCACATTAAAGCAGTTCCTCTGACATACTAAAAAGGACATCAAACTTTAGAGTCTTTAGAGTGCACACGTGTAGACTTCAGCCTGTTTAGAACAGCGAACAAAAAACGGCTGTTAAAACCCACTGGAAACAATGCAGACAGAGAGAAAAACTGCCCCTGGAATGTTTGGAAAGCCCCCACTGGGAGACTCTGGGGCATTCCAAAACCTTTTAAACCTTTCCCCCGATGCCTCGGACAGGAACGGATCACCTTGAAGAAGGATAGCGTGAGATTAGAGAAGAAGGGGTAATTAAAGGTCAGTGGCTTTGACTTTCCCCAGAGTTTTGGGAAAGGCTTCATATGACCATGTCAGATTTTTCAACCAGAGATTACTTAGATTCATGACAGTTTATGGAGGTAAACCTGTGCTGTGACAGTAATTTATGAGTATGGAAACCACTTTGACAAGATCAGAAGCAGCATGGGGTAGTGAAGTATGTAACCACAAAAGATATGTAGATTATGGTTAGTTTCCTGTGAATTATAGATAAGAGACTTTGAACAAATAGAGATAACCTGGTAGTAATAGCTAATGTTTATTCTTGTTTTTTCATGTTGTAAACAAAACCTCAGTTCTTTCTCTTCGCCCAGGAGACCTCAACTAGAGCCAAGTTCAGAGTCTTTTGGTGAAATTTTTATTTAACAGCCAAGATTGCAAAGCTGGTGTCAATGTAAGAAGAAATTAAATGAATAATCCACTTCCCCTGACTAGATTTGGCCCCGTTGAACTGCTCTTGCCTAGGCTTGTTAGTAAGGAGTATAACAGCTTTATGGTACATGCTGCTCAATAATAGTTCAGGATCTGACCCTAGAAAGTCCTCCTGCCAGAGGCAAATAGCTCATCTATGGTAAAAGAACATCATGTGATCCTTCATTTGTCTCTCCTTAACAGGTGTTTGTAGATCACACCTGCTTTTTTTGAAGACGCTGCTCTCGGTGGACCTCATTCACTAATAATTGCATAAAAATTAGGTACTCAGAAAATTTTCACTGGATTCACATGTTTATACACATACAATTGTTCTTAAGGGGATAGTTCACGCAAAAATGAAATTTTTGTCATCATTCACCCTTCACTTGTTCCAAACTTGTACAAGTTTCTTTCTTTCTTGAGATATTTTGAAGAATGTGGGTAACCAAACAGTTTACGGTAGCCATTGACTTCCATAGTGCCCCCCCCCCCATAGCATAGAAACGACTACCGTCAACTGTTTACATTCTTCAAAATAACTTATTTTGTGTTCAACAGTAGAAAGAAACTCATATAGGTTTAGAACAACTACATTGAGTGAATGATGACAAAATGTTCATTTTCAGGTGAAATATTCCTTTAATCTCATTCTAATGTTGATGAATCAAGGCAAGTCATTCTAAACTGGGAAGCTTTTATATAGGCTTGAACGTGATTAAACTCATTTTAGGCTCACATTTTCATACTGTGCATTATTTGCTTAAAGCTTTTCTTTTTTGGCTCATAGACAGTTATTTGCTGAGCCACACCCCTTCAATGGTCACACGGTCACACTTCACAGGAAGTTTGGCTCTGCTGTATACCACTGTGTCCTCTTTGCTTCTTAAAAGTGGTTCCAATAAAAAGAGCTGTTACAAGTGATCTTAAAAGTAGTGCTCTCTAGGTGTCTTGGCCTAATACTTGCAGCAGCTATCAGTAATTACCTTAAAATGGCTTTTGTGTTTATGTATGTTTCTTCACAAAACCACTTGATAACCGTCCTCATGTGTTGGTGCATTTATCCTGTGATCAAGTTCGTTTAATTATCAAATATTGAATTTCCCCTCATTCTTCTACTGATATGCTTCTTTTTACCTGAAGCCAACATCAAGAAAACTTGTCCAGCCAAAAGGCAACCAGTGAGGTATAACTAATGAAAGTTTAGTTGTATGTCCATGAGAAACATATGGAGCTGCTTCCCTCTCTGTGCAGTAAGTGACTGTGAGTCAGAGCACAGATCGAATACTCAGCTGGACTGTGGGTGAGCTTTTGTTAAAAGACCTTTAAACATTTCAAGCAAGTGAGGGTCATTTCTTTGACCTTAGCTCCATCACACCCACTGTGGGCAATTTGAAAGTAAGATGATGTCTCTGTCCTTTTAAAGTCCCAGAGTGGACTTCATGTTCTCCTCTGATAATACTAACACTGTGTCTGCTGAATGTGCAGCAGTTTCATTCCTTATCTGACCACCATCAGTTTCTGCTCTTCGTGTTTACAGAGGCAACGTTGCTGACTTCGCCACACGTCACACTTCTTTTCGCTTGTTTAGTTTGACATAGACAGTCTGATTAATCTCATTCGAGCATTTTACTCAGCTCCCTCACAGTTCGTTCTTGTAAAACTGCATATTTAAGGGTAATTTTAAAGTAGTTTTAGGGATTCTTGATGTTGATTTTCACAATTGCTTATAGCAGCAATGAGATTGGAAATAGTCAACTAGTTGTCCAACTAGTCAACTAATTATAGAAGGATACAGTGTTCATTTCTTCACGGATAATTTGTTCCGAAGCATTTACACCGCATGGCTGTAAAACATGAGCTCACTCTTTACCATCAAGCAAACTTCCAATGCTCATATGTGAGCCTGTTGGAAAAGTTTATGAAGTTCATTACTCCAGAGGCCTAGAAGCAAAACTCTCTTTTATCCTTGAAAATTGAGGCACATTATGAAGTGATTGAAGGTCAAATTGGTTTTTGGATTTTTACTTTTTCCAGTAATGCAGCCTAAATTGTTTCCTAAATTGTTTATGTGCCTTTTACACATTTTACGCTCTAGTTGTAATAAATTAAAGTGATTATGCTCGCACAGGTTGGAGTCAGCCTTATCGATTTTGGGATAAACCACCTAGGACGCTACAATCTGAGAATTTAGACTTAAAACCTGCATTTAACAACCAATTTTAATGAATAGTTCAGCCAAAACTGAAAAGTCTGACATCTTTTACTCATCCTCACGCTGTTTCTAAACCTGTATGACTTGGTTTCTTCTGCAAGAACACAAAAGAAGGAATTTGGAAGAATTGTTTGTTTTGGATCCCGCTAGATATGAGTGAAAATACATTTTTCAAAAATATATTTTGTGTTCAGCAGAAGAAAGTAAGTCATACAGGTTTGAAATGACATATGGGTGAGTAAATGATGACAGAAGTTTCATTTTTCATTGATCTGTCCCTTTAAGGTTTGATTTGAAAAGCATGGTTTTGATGCTCTCTTGCACAGATAAATAAACTTACAACAGTTTAAAAACCACTTTCTGACAGGATCCTTCAGGCACATGCGTTTGGTATTGCGTCATCAGCCATCGCTGGTTTGTCTAAGCATTACATTACCCATAAAATGACATAACTCTGGGAGTCGTTCTGCTCTACGAGGCCAAGTTTCCCAATAGACCTGTTTTATATTTTATGAGGAACTGCGCACAAGATGCTTTTGATTTAACATGCTGCCGGGCATTGGTCAGCATCCCGCGAGCCCTCCTGATCCTTCGCTTTTCCTTTCAGACAGCTGAGACTGGAGACGGATTTTAAGCCGTCAGAGATTTGGATAGAATAAACAAATCACGCAAAGGACATGAACAGATTGTTTGATTGCCAAACACTGGCACTTGTTTGGATAGAAGGCAGTTTCTTGATGTAAAACAGCTTAAGGGACGCAAGTTTGTTGTATCTTCTCTTTTGTTTTCTTAATTTGTTCACGCTTCAGGACTGGGAAAGAGAAAAGGGCAGTGTCCTTTTAATAAATAAGGGGAAATTTCCAGCCTAAAATGGAATTTTAATTGAAATTTGGGATGAACAGTCACGGCTCTTTGTTAGTCAGGGATAGAGTGACACCCTCACATTGAGGCTCTGAAGAGACAAAGAGAAGCACAGTCTTTCTTCACCTTTTCATATCATATGCATCTCTTTCCCTCTTCTCAATTTCATCTATAGTTATGAGAGTAAAGCTCATGCTATGAATGGAATACTGTACAGCAGGATGTGAGGGGTCACTATGAGTGGACGTAACTTTATCCAAATCCCTGATTAAGCACATTCCTCACTTGGTAATGGATTTTGCTTTATGGCATATTAAGGCATCATTGGAGTTCTACTTCCTAGTGTGCTTGAGGCAGAAAGGAAAATGATTGCGTTAGTTAGAAAACTATTCCCCTCTGCCCTAAGAACACTTTATGGCAGTGGTTCTCAAAGTGTGGGGCGCGCCTGCCAGGGGGGGCGCACGAGTATTGCGGGGGGGGCATCAGCAGAAAAAGAAAATAAATAAAACGGTAAACAGCCAAAGGACGTAACTTCGAATGGTAGATGGATCGGTTTGTGAAAGGGAAGAGAAAAGCCATAGACGAAGTCGCACAGACCCAGGCAGGTGCTGTTCATTCAAAAGCTAAATGCAGAAAATATGACGGGGCATATGCATTCTTGCTCTCGGCTTCACTCACCGGACGCGCGTTGCGCGGCTCGCACCGCAACAGCTCTACACTGGACGCGACAAAGCGACCGTTGTAAATCATTTTAACTTTGTGTCAGTACGTCATAACTAAACCGAGGCATCAGTTTAATGTCGGGGATTGTCGCGCCGCGCCGTATCCAGTGTGTAGACAGCATCACTTATTATAATGGGTTCTGCTCTAACTTATTTTGCCGCTCGCGTCCGGTGTAGACACGGTGCTAATTTCGTTGGTGAGGAGGAGAGGCCTCTGTGTGTCCTATGCCTTTAGCGGACAGCATGAAACCCACAAAAATAAATAAATAAGATAACAGAGAGAATAATAATAACAGTTATTCTCTCTATGCTATTTTTCAATGTTTCAAGTGATGCAGGTGTTTTTCCCCCCTGTAGGTATTTTAAATTAAAAAAAGCATAATTTTTCATAATGTTTAGTGAAATTAGTTAGGATGGGGATTCTTTTTTATAGGTTTAAAGGGGGGCGCGACCAAAAAAGTCTGAGAACCACTGCTTTATGGCAAGTAAAACTTATTTTCTACAGAAACAGGTCTCAGTAGGTATTCATTAGAATTTCAGCCTAAGCATTTTAATAATTTTGCACTGTAATTTAAAGGGGTCATATTATGCTCTTTTACAACGTCTTGATTTTGTTTTGGGGGTGTACTAGAACATGTTCTCATGCTTGGTGGTTTGAAAATCTTATTATTTTTCACATAATTTACATTATTACAATATCCTTCTCCCCAGACTGACACAAACGGCTCGATTAGTTCCGGGTTTGATGAAGGCCCGCCTTCCGAAAAACGAAATGTGTTGTGATTGGTTAGCTGTCCCAGTGCGTTGTGATTGGCGAACAGCTTAGATGGTGTTTCAGTACTGCCCCACCCCTTGCCAAAGCAGCAAGTTCGTCAATATTGCTATATCATTTCAGACCCCGAGAATATTGAACAAGAGGATCGCACAGAACCGTTGCACGCACGGATATTGCAAGACATATTAAAGTGGTAATGTTATTGTTTTGTTTGTTTGTTTTGGCTTAATCACGTTTTAGATATGATGTCAACAACAGCTTAAAAATAACTGCATTTACTATGTACAGATAACTTAAGTGCAACGGTAATATGTATTATGTTTATTGTTCTTTAATTCTAACATTATAACATGAATTGCAGTGAAACTGCTATACAGTTGAATTTATTTATACCATAGTCCCACAGATTTCCACTATTTGTGGCGGCATATATATGCAAATTCAATTCTCTGCCAGCGGGAGGCGCTGTTGTAGTGGTAGAGATCGAGGTTTATCCCGGTAACGCTGTACAGAAAGCAGCGCTCCTCTCACAAACACTGCTTTATCAGACATTACATGCAAGATGAAATGAAAATGACATCCAAGATTTTCTGAAAACAGTCGGTTTCCTTCAGAAATACAGTGATATAAAAACACCCGCACCGGGTTTAGATTTTGAAACGTGCAGTGCTCAACCTGAGCGTTCTCCCCACCTGCCAACCATTCGAATTTCAGTAGGCGGGATTTATTTTTGTGACATCACAAATACAGGAAAACAACTTTGTAGTCCAAACGAGTCGTTCGTTGTAGTTCTTGAAAAGGGATTTTTTAAAAATGAAATATCTCCCTTTGGAGTGGACTTTGAGATTTGTATCTTTGTAGATCTTTTTATGTCCAAACATACACACTAAATGCTGACTAAAATTCCAAAAGTGAAAAAGCATAATAGGACCCCTTTAATCAAATCATTAATTCTCAATCATGTTCGTTCTTGTTTCATAGCTTAATATTTCATTACTGCCTCAATTTTGCAGCTCCTAGAATTATGGGATGCTTATGTATAGAGCATCCACCATAATTTAACATTCAAAGTTTGACAGAAATTAAAAGAAATGTTATGGTATACACTATATATAAATCCTCATATTTTAACAGTTTAGGGACTGTATAATTTTTTTTATGAAACTTTTATTCAGCAAGGATGCATTAAATTGATCTAGTGACTGTAAAACCTTTTACATTGTTGAAAAAAAATTAATTTCAAATAAATGCTTTTGTTTTTAACTTTCTATTCATGAAAGATCCTGAAAAAATATATTACAAAAATGTTAAGCAGTACAAATGTTTTCAATAATTTTAATAATAAGAAATGTTCCTTCTTGAGCAGCAAATCAGAAGGAACTACAGAATGATTTGTGAAGAATCATGTGACACTGAAGACTAGAGTAATGGCTGCTGAAAATTCAATTTTGTCATTGCAGAAATAAATTAAAATATATATGTAAAAAGAAATAAGTGAAAGTAAAAAAAAAATTTTTTACTTTACATTGTAAAAAAGAAAAATACAAAATTACTGTTATTATTGTCTTTTTGATCAAATAAATGCAGCCTTGATAAGCAAAAAAAAAAAAAAAACATTATCTTAAATGATCCCAAACTATTTGAATGGTCATGTAAAAATTGTCAATGTTGAGCTACAATATTATACTAAAAATTCTTGTCCTTGAGGCCTACAAGGTACAAAAGAGGATGCTGACAAACTAGACGTTACAGTAAGTCAGTTTCATACTTTTCTGCAGTATCTTACTTCTCAGTACACTACTGGAAATTGTGTTTTTGAAGTAGCAATTTCTGGGAAAACGTGCATGAGTCAAGACTTGTGGCAAATAGTTTTAATGCACATTTTGCATGAATAACTTGTAAAACGTTCTGATTTCATCATCAGACTAGTTTCACTTCTAATTCTAATGGGTTTCATGACACATATATGATGCTTCCTGACATCACGGTGTCCAGGAAGCACAAGCTCTTATGTTTCCACTGTTGTTTCAACCAGAGTAACATGATCCTCAGTCATTTGAATGTGTTTCCATATACCGCAGTCTAATTATATTTAGACTATAGGGGCGAGAGCACCAGCTGTGAAGGCAATTGAGAAGATAAATCATTTGATTTCAGGAGTAAAACAAAAACTCAAAAGTCACCACAGAACAAAAAACTCTCTCCACACGAGGCCGAGCAGAATTCGATTAGTAAGGGAGCAGTTGCAGCGCCGCAGGAGGGCTTCCTGCCCATTACCTTGCAAACTTTTGATAAAAGCCTGCCGATTTGTGCTGTCCTCTATAAACCCTCACAGGCCAACAAAAATGGCCACAAGCCTGTGTAGCATTCCAGCAAACAACCTTTGTTGTCGCCGCCTGGCCTCGGTTGACTTGTGGAACCTCACTCATAGTGCATACTAACAAGGTTAAAAAGAGACTTCATTGTTGCCCACCTTTGGAAGTCGTTTAGGGCTTTTTGTCTAGCAAGTAGCTTAGGATTGTTTTGAGGAACTCATTTAGTATTTCTTTGGGTGATACTGTGTTGTTTAGTCATCATTTAACTTCAATTTTGTCTTTTTCTTCTAGCAATTCTCTTTAGGTTACTATGTTCCTGTTGAAAAAAAAAAAGTCATAAGAGGAAGTTAGCTTGCACGTCATTCTGTGGTTGTGAATCAGACAGCTCCTAACGGCCTCTTGCACACACTTTAAGACTTCCTTTAAAAAAAAAAAAGATTCTCATCTGTTGATTATGATTAGGAGTATATTGTGACAATATATAATTTTGCGATGGCAGCTCTGATATGTACATTATGGTGTTTGGTAACACTAAATACTTCCTTTTTATGACTTTGTACACTAACATTTAGCAACTGAATTATATGTTGTGAGGAAACTGACTTCACTGGGTCATAAATATGAGTTTTTGCTACAGATAGGAGTATATTTTATCTCAAATATTTCACATTGAAACATATGTGAGCAGCACAGCTCAAGACTTTATGCTAACATTATTTTTTTCATTCACTGAGCAGGTCTAATGTATTGGCTGAAAGGCAGACGTTGTTGAGTGGGTGCTAATCATCTGACGAATTAAGCAATCATAAATATTAATTAGGTTTTATGACTAGATGCTCCCAGAAGGTTACCAAGCAACATCTTCATGACTGAATTAATTAATATTTACATGCCTTAATTTTACAGCTTAATTATAATACAGGGCTGAGAAGTGAACTAGCCGTTCAGATTCTACTAGTTGTTTAGAGTACTTGTTATCATGCTCTGGCTGTTTGATTTTGAAAACTTAGGTGCACATCCTTAGTATAGACTTCATTGTGCAAATTTTAAGCATTTCACTTGCAAATGTTGCACTGTCACTCTTTACTGTAACTGTAATACAGAAATAAGCCCAAAAACAAAAGAAATATAAGCACATTTAGACCTAATTTTCACTGTAGAAGTTATTCATTTACATGTTGTGTTGGCTTATTTATAGTTTTATATTCATTTAATTTATCTATCTGTCCAGTTGAATAAATGAGTGTATGTAAAGGCTGGGAAAGCCATCAGCGCCTGCTTTCATTTGGGTCTGTATATGTACTCAACCCCCTCCCCGTTTCCTTCTTTCTGCCCCTTCCATGTTATTTCATGTTCTTCTTTCCTTCCATTTCCCATTTGATCCTCATATAATCCATATTTTTCTACTAGGTATTTTGATACTTTACACAGATATGGTACAAATTGGTGTACCAGATATTTTTTTATAAATTATCTGATTTTAGCATCATTTTTAAATTTAAGTATGTTTTTTGTGTTTATTGATATAAAAAGACAAAAAAGTTCCCCCAAATCTTAAATGCTTTTAGTTTGTCCTTCTGATATTGATGATCAACATTTTTGAGGGTTAAGCACCTCCTTTCACTGACCATTTACTGAAAAAGATTTTTTTTTTTAATTATTATTATTATTATTATTATTTATAGAAGCCATTAACGGAAAGTGCCTTTTCTCTTTTTGCCATGATTGCTTACTCCTCCACTCTCTCAGTGTCCAGACTTGCTTGCTCTCTCTTTCTGAGCATTTAAAGTATCCCTTTGACTGAGCTGGCACATGTGCAAAACCAATCACTTACGTTAGCAGCAAGGGCCCCAACACAGACTGAAGGAGTGTGTGTGAGTGGGTGAGAAGGGGAGTCATGGGGGAAGTGGCTTGGACTGAAGAGAACAGACTGTTCCTATAGAGAATGCAAATGTGAAGGAGGAATTTTATGGCCGATCGGCTAGGTGCAGGAGTCAGAGAAGCCCGCTGGTCCTCATATGCTTAGAATTAACAGCTCTAATCTTTTATAGCTCAATAATGTGATCATTCAGAAAAGCGCTTTGATCTCTGCTCTCTCCACACAAGGTCACAAGTCTCTTAACCCCAAAGAAGCTCTTTCTGAGGAAAATGTGAGTGGTGCTTGAACATGCAGAACTCGCTGTCACAATGCTGGGATGTTGTGAGTGGTTGCCAAGGCAGTGCTATGTGGTCGCTAGGGCGTTCAGAGTGGTTTTTAGCATGTTGCTATGTGGTTTCTAGGGTGTTCTGGGTGGTTTCTTTAGCCCACATCAAAAGACCCCACCTTTGAGTCTCTATGATATTCTGATCAATTTAAGTTCCTTTAATATAAGCTAATGCACTCAATGTTTTGTTAAAAAGATAGCATAAATTACTAGTACAGCTCTCATCACCAATTTGATGTATCATTCATTTTCAATAACAATGCGAGATGCACACCGAAGTTTAAAGCTTAGGGGTTAGAGGCTTGTTCTAACCTGCAATGACCATATGTAATAGCAATAAAATGAACCAATGTTTAAGTAACAAATGTTTAATGGATGTCTAAATGTTTTGCTTTTGGAGCCATTATCTTTCTGTTGCCATTTTTCATCTTTTGCATTTGTTGTGTGTTTGTAGCTTCTGAACAGATTTCGGGCCGGAACAGTTTCTCAGTTAAATCTGGAAGAAGTCCTTTGCAGACACTACAAGAAAATGACCAGGTATGTATTTCAGCAATGAAATCATTGAAATGATGTAGATTAACAGTTAGTAAATAGGTTATGAAATTATTAAATAAGACAAAGTGAACACGATGATACGGGGGTGTAGTGCTTTTTTCAGGCCCCTGGTGTTGAAGGGACAGATATTAACAGCAGTGGAAGTTGAATTACTAAAATAACAACCTCACATTCCTGGAGTGGCTCAATTCATTCACCCCCAACACCTTATTTTTACAAAATCATCATCTCATAAAGACACATGCAAACCATTTGACAAAATGAAATTATATGCATCACAACTGTGCCAGGGTAGTACTTAACATAATTCAAAATAAAATGTTTTAGTCTGCTCATGTTTTTCCAAATTTGTATGACTGACTTTCTTCTGTTGAAAAGAGGAAAATCCTGGCTGCTCTTTTCATATAATAAAAGTAAAAAATAACTGGGTCTGTCAAAATTGGCAAACATAGTATATTAAGAGTAATCCGCATAACTTGTGCATCATATTCAATTTTTTTAAAGCTATACATTTGTCTTGTAGATTTACAGACATTGTTCACTGTGGGTAACACTTTAATTCGATAGTCCTCTTTAGACATTCTACTAACAATAAGTAACTTTGCAACTACATGTCAACTAGCAGTCATTAGAGTATTAGTAGACTGTCTGCATAATATCGTCTAACACTTTATTTTGATGGGTCCACAACATACAACATACTGACTATAAGAAACTTTGCAAGTATATGTCAACTTATTCTACTAACCCTAAACCTACCCTACTGAGAGTTAGTAGACATGTAGTTGCAAATTAGTGAGAATAAGTTGACATGTAATTACAAAGTTACTTATAGTTAGTAGAATGTCTAATGTGGACTATTGAAATAAAGTGTAACCTCACTGTGTAATGGAAGCAAACAGTCAGGGTGCTCTTGTGTTTTATGGACAAAAGTAAGTTGTATGGGTTTAGAATGACATTATGTGAATGACGGCAGGCTTTTCATTTTTGGGCAAACTATCCCTTTAAAGGTCTGAGTGGAATGTCTAGATAAAATCCTTCCAGATGAAACACTACCAGCTCATTCAAATCCTATTATTTTCTTGCCGTTATCAAACCCATCTGTGGCTCATCCCCCAGGCAAAACCGTTAACCTCCCATAACAGCTATGTGCCTCATGGTTTCACAAGAACTTCCCTCAAGCAGCAACTGTCGTATCGCATAAAGTCACGCAAATACGTGTGTTTGCATGTAGTGCAATATGTGGTTCCCATAAGTGCACTGTTAAGAAATCCTGCATTAGGTTTCGGAAGAAAAGACTTCAGTTTTAAAGCAATAGTTCACCCAAAAATGAAAATCTGTTTTGAACCCATGTGACTTTTTTTCATTCCATTTCCTCTTATACCATTTCTTCCTGTCCTCCAGCTGGAGCAGTCTGCAGTGCAGGCCACTCTGCAGGGTCGAAGGGAACTCCTGGAGGAAACCTGTCACACCCACACCCGCAAAAGACGCGTACTCGGCCCAGAGGACCTCCGCCACCTCATAGTGGACGATAAACACAAGATATTGTATTGCTATGTCCCCAAAGTGGCATGTACAAACTGGAAACGTGTGTTGATGGTGCTAACAGGAGATGGGCGCTATCGCGAACCACTGGCTATTCCGGCCAACGAGGCTCATGTAGCGGGCAACCTGCGTTCGCTCTCAGAGTACTCCACGGCTGAGATCAACAAGCGCCTACGCACATATCTGAAGTTCGTCTTTGTGCGCGAACCCTTCGAGAGACTTGTCTCGGCATATCGCAACAAGTTTACCCGTAGCTACAACACGGCCTTCCATAAACGCTACGGGACCAAAATCATCCGGAGGCATCGTGCGGACCCCCAGGCTGAAGCACTGGAAAAAGGCAACGACGTCTCCTTCGAGGAATTTGTGTATTATTTAGTAGACCCCCAGACTCAGAGAGAGGAACCATTCAATGAGCACTGGGAAAGGGTTCACTCGCTTTGCCACCCTTGCTTGATCCATTATGACGTGGTGGGCAAGTACGAGACTCTTGCGCAAGATTCAAGCTACATCCTGAAGTTAGCAGGTGCCGAAGGAGAGGTCAAATTCCCGGCCACGTCCAAGAGCACCAGGACCACTGGGGACATGGCTGCCAATTTCTTCGACAACATCAGTCCGTTTTACCAGAAGAAACTCTTCAACCTTTACCGAATGGACTTCTTGCTTTTTAACTACTCTGTGCCGGCATACTTGAAGTTGAGATGAGGGTTTCAGCAAGTTTCAACTGATCCATAACTTGCATGAACGGATGTGAGTCTTGTGGGCACTGATGCTTAAACTTTCGCTCTTGTGTCTGGATTAGAGTGAATTACCTGAGGGAACCTGTAGAGGATGCGCCTTGGATATGGTGTCGCCCTCGCTCCCTTGAGGCGAAATTCAGCATTGTGAACCGATTAGTGCTGGCTGGGGTGTTGCATCCCATCCCGAAAGTTCACAAATACTGTCTGTAATTCCTTTGGCTTTGGTAACTTGCGACCGAGCTCCAAGTATGTGCCTTTGTCCTTCTGAATGTTGATAAGTGAAGCGGGATTCTTCATCAACAGACAAATGCTATGAATGTTTCATCTCTTTTAATCTTCACCACCCAAAAGGATATTTATGGTATTGTTTACGTAGCATATTTATTGTGGATTTTGCTCTTGAACTGGAACCAGCAAAGCCTTGACGTTAATCTCGAAGAGATTCCTTGAAGCTGATCTCAAAGCCTCCTTTTTAACATTCCCTGGATATGATTTCAGACCTTAACCTTACGCCCAATCACAAAGGTAGTTTCCAAGTCACAAACCGTCAACTGTTTCAAGCAGATAGCTGGTAACATGTTGGAAGGAGTCAAGGGTAAGGGATGAATTTAGACTTCTCCTGCATACGCTAACTGGACAAGGCTGTCTACTTTGGCCGGTTTAGCTACTTTGGAAAGAAATGGTGTTCTCGCAGAGTCACCGCTTTATTTAGCATGCGACGGACTGGGTAAACAGTGCATAGCTGTGGTTGGGGAAAGGTAGACCCTCATCAGTGCGGCTCTTGTTAAGCTATGGATGCAGGGTGAGGTGCAAACTACTCACTGGGCATTGCAGGTCAAACATCAGCATGATCCTGGGAGGAAACACTCGTCTTATGAATTTATAATAAGGGTTGAAGTGCAATAAAGGTTTTTGGAGGATTATCTATCCCTTAGAACTCTTAAAGTGAGAGAAAATCAATCCCTGACAGTACAGTTTAACGTCTTATTAGTTTTCACGACTGTTCTTTTGGGTCATTAGCACTTGGTTGAAATGACCCTGAATAATTTAGTTATTTCTTCTTGTCTGCGAAAAAGGCTAATGACTCGTTTTTATGGTTGAAATGATGATGAAATCTTTAGAGAAAGGGTGAGAAGGAGGAGTCTGACTAATATCTAGCTGACAGGCAGACATGTCCTGGTGCACAGTGGGTACCTTGTGTGCCACATTGTATAACGAACCTTCCCAAATTGCTCTTGGAAATGTTTTGTTGGAAAATATTTTCTATCGAGCTAGTTAGGCTCTATTTCAGTGTTGAGCTGGAATCTTACAGCCTTTTGTAAGGCCAAAGGGAGTCATCAATAAGTCTAGGTTTGTAATACATTTAAATGGGCAATATATTTAATTATTTGAAGAGGAACGTCATGTCTTGATTTGAAAGTTACAGGAGTCCCAGTGCTTTTGTCCTATCATAATGTCATTATTCTGATGTCAAATTATGAATGTGCTGTTAGAGGATTCATATTAGAAATGTGAGTGTGGGAAAGCCTTTCACTGTATGAGCTGAGCTGTTGAGAGTGTGGCAACAGTATGTGCCATTTGTGATGTAACTAACAGTTTGCAACTGTTTTGAAAGCTTGTGGGCATACATGTGCTGCAAAACTGTGAATGCCAATGTGCACTAGACAGTATGGAATCCGGCTTTGAAGGGTAAATAAACTTTTCAATTTTTTTTTCAGTGGACAACAGGGAATACATCAACCAACAGTGATTATTTGATGTGCTTTCATTTTTCTTTTACATTTAATTATAAAGGCAAACTGTCTCTGGTACGACAGTGAAACTTTGTTTTCTGGACAATATATATATATTTTTTTTTTTACCATTTTAGGGACCACAACACTCAGCTGTAGAAAAATCATGTGATTAAGGTTAATTATAATTCAGAGTGAAGATATTACAAATGTGTTGAATAAAACTGCCACATGAACAATATAATTGTCATCAATTCATTCAAGTGAACAAACAATTACATTCATTATAAGATTTTGCCTTTTTCCAAAGTGTGGTATTTTGAGAAAAAAAAATTCAGGTGCAAATAAATTACAAACTGAGAGGTACGTTAGACCCTCTGTATATGAGATATAGTATCCAGTAAAAATATCTAGCAGCAATTATGACCTTGTATGTAGTTACTAAAACAGCAAAGGAATGACCGTCAAAGTTTTGAGACTTTCCCATTTTCTTTAAAATCAATCCTAAATCATATATTCAAAAACAATATTTGACAAAAAAAAAAAAAATCAAACATCCCAGAATCCTTCAAGGTCCATCCCAGAATCCTTCCATCTTGTAAACTTCAAATTCAATTTATACATGGCACATAAAAATTTGTAACACTTGCACCTAAAGTTATACCTTAATATACAGTAATCAGGTGACTAGTGTGTATGAAAGCAGCATCACTGAGGCAACAGGACAACACACCAAGAGTATAATCATATAACAGACTGTCAGGTAATAAGTCCATACCTGCCGATGTTTTTCATATTTCTAGTCAACCTATCCTGTAAGCACAAAAACAATGTGGCTGATATTCTGTCTTTAGCTTCCCACAGACAAGTTCACATTTCCAAAGCCACTGTAGCCAACCTTGGCAGCGAAGGTCCCGTGAACTAGGAGCTGGAGTTGGGAGTGGGTAAAAGAGGAGGAGGCATCTAGCATTTTACAAGCCGAGCCCCTACACTAACATGACCAAACGGAAACACAGGGCCAGGAAACCTGTGCCCAACAGATCTCCCAGCGCAGTCAGGTATGGGATGGAGAAGTTATCCGGGTCCAGACCTTTCCTCCACATCAAACGCACAATCAGGTCTGCTGTATAAATTAGGATCCCAACCTGTGAGGAAAAACAAGAATAAACATTCAATTATTTCCCATATTATGACAACAGATTGATTTTTCTTTTTAAATAAAATTAATATGAATCTATTATTAATTAATACTTTTGGTCAGCAAAGAGGCACAAAATCTATCAAAAGGGACAGTATAAGGACATTTATATACATTTTATTTATATATATATATATATATATATACATATACTGTATACGCTGTTATTTTGAACTTTATCAAAAAAACTACAAAAAAGCAGCATTTTTTAACAGATAAACACTGATATTCATAAAGCAGCAAATCAGCATATACAATTGATTTCTGAAGACTCATGTGACTGAAGACTGGAGTAATGATGCTGAAAATTCAACTTTTCATCACAGGAGTAAATTACATTTTACAATATATTAAAATAGAAAACAGTTAAAAACTGAATATTTCACACTATTACTGTACATATAGTAGTAAAACTGACCAATGTCTTTACTTCCTTTTGGGGTCCTTTATTAGTATTTTACTTCCAAAAGATTTCTTTAAGACTTTAATTAAAATTTAGGATTAGTCATTTAAAAACACACCATATTTTATAATGCTAATAAATTGTATTTTTAGCCACATCGTTCAATTAGGAATTTGGGAGGAGGATGAAGAGTCACGCCAATTTCCACATTTGACCTGAAACAATAAAAGCACTATTTTCATGCTTTTAAGCCAGATGATGAAAATCTAAGAGAGAAAATATGAATATATTAAAAATTCAAGTGATCTCATGATTTATTTCATTGCTTATATCATATCACTGTAAAAAAATAAAAAATAATAAAGATTCAGTGTTCATCTAAACTTTTAACTGGCCTAAAAGTAATTTTTGTGGTCAATTAGTAATTATTTTTGCTGTTCTTAATTCATTCTGTTTGTCAGTGGCGCAGAATTGAAACACTTAAGGCTCACCTGAAGCAGAGCAGCACTCAGGTAGCAGCAGATAAATGCTGGCGTGATGGCAGTGTGGCCTCCTTGGAGCATATTAATGGCAAAAAGAAACAACAGATGACCTGGAACCACCAGGAGGAACAGCACCCGCGCTGACTTAGAGTTCACACCTGAGGAGAAAAATGTGCTTCTTTACTAGTCTACTTCAAACGCCCATCTCCAAGTGGTCTCTAAATAAGGTTCAAGCCTTTCCTTCAATGTAAATCTACAGTATTGTTGTTGTGAAATCACAGTCTAACCCTTAAGAAAATGAATAGCACACCCCTCCTCAAAAAACAGCACAGTTTGAGATATCATTCATGTATGTAGCACAAATGGTGCAGATGATTAATGTGCTGAAGTGCAAATATCAGGGTTCATGCTTTGTTCAGCAATAGCAAAGCTTGACTTGTCAAACACGACTAATTACCCACTTTATCTCAAGGATCTGAAGGAGTGAATTCATCTGAGGTGCACAAATAGTTTGAAAGTGACCTCACCTGAGGAGAAGAACGTGGCACAGGGGTTGGGCCAGTGCTGTCTCATCTTATAGGGCAGGACTCCAGGTATGCTCCAGAAATGAAGGTAAGTGGAGATCCGACTAGCCTGGATGGCCACCAGATTCCCCCCCACACCTGAAAAGTTCAAAAAGGAAAGAATGCGAGAGCTTTCCAATCATTACACCATTACAATTCTCATATTCTCCTCATTTCAGTCGCAAATGAAACGTGTGTTGGAACGCAGCATGCGGCTAGGGGAGTATGTACACTGACGTTCGTCAAATATACATTGTAAGCATATTTTCAGAGTATTTTGTTCAGAATTAATAGCTTTTCCATGATTTCGCTCAATGTAAAACTGGCAAACGACACTCTATGGGGAATATTACAGCAGGAGGGCATATCAAACTAGGTAATGAAGTATCAAATTAGTCTTCCTGAATCACAGCCGTCTTGTGTTCCTCATTAAGGGCAGTTTGTCTCAGGATTGAGCTGGAAAAATAAGGTGCCAGATCCAGATAAACAACTAGAGAAGACGTCAGAGAAGTCTTTGGCTGAGAAATCAGAGCTACTACTGGATTAGGCCACTTTTACTACTCCGACATGCTCTATTCCCATTGGGAAGCGTGTAGTTTCTGCCAATATAGTGTTGAGTCATCGTTCGAGAGGGACGGGACGGGTAGAGCACATGTGCAGGGTAGGAACGGAACCAGCGAGGGGAAATCTAAACCAGATTGCTAGAGTTGACAAACCACAAGTGATATTTTACATAAAACCAAACAAACCCTGCCTCAGCTGGGGTTTTTAAGTCTATTAGTAACTCCCATCAAAATACTTGACTTCTTTCATGTATTATAAAATGTCGCGAGCGAAGAGCCAGTGCTCTGATTTATTGTGACGATTTTGGAATGAGACTGTTTTATTTTGGCAGCGCTGTCCGATCACCTCCCTGAATCCACAAATCGAGTTCCAAACGCAGAAAGAGATGTGATCAATTTTATTGTAATGAGAAGTTGAAGAGGGAAAGGGGCCTTAAATGACGTTTCTGAACTTGTTTTTCAGGTTTGATGTTACTTTGTACTGCATACTGTGCATTCGGTGTGAAAGGTCTGAGTATGTGAAAGGTGTCGTTGCTCAAAGTATGATTTGTCATTGACATTTACTCACCGTTTATGACTGGTGTGAAGACCGCCATGCCCTCAAAGTTCGGGTCGCTCACAGTCTTATCAAGAATAAGGCCTCCGAAACTTAAATTGGAAAGAGTTTCATGAATTTTAAATGTTTAGATTAGTTAACCCACAAATTATATTTGTCATTTGTCATTCTGCCATAGTAAACATTAAAAAAAAAAGTGTTTTGAATTTACATCATTTAATCATGCACATCTTTTTTTGTTTTGTTTTGCTTTTATAGTTATTTCTTTTTTTATATAATTCTTAATCAGGAAACAATTTGCTAATAGCTAACAAGGAAATGCTGATGAAACTTAATTGGAATTAAGTTGTTTTAAGTGACCTACTTAATTGGGTCACTTAAAAACATAAAAGTGATTATATATGGTTCCCTGAAAGGATTATTTTATTGAATTTAATATAATATTTCTGTTGTTATATTACTGAATTACAAAGTTGTACTAGCTAGCTATGCAGTAAATAATCTATTAGCTAGGAATAGCACATGCTAATATGCTACTTTGAGTAATATCAACACCGATAATCTTTTCAACATTAATTAGTTCTATATATTGTAATGTAATCTAGTAGATTACACATATTAGATATTTACATTTAATATTTTAGAAGAGAAACAAAATTGTGTTGTGCAGATCACAAAAAAACTTTTTTTTCCAAACGGAAAGGTCATTGTTCAGATTGTAAACCGAACAATCTCTATTTTTTTTCTGTGAACTCTAAGTACAAAAATAATGTGAAAATTAAATGTCAAAATTGTCACAGCTAATCAACTGGATTCTCATACTTTCAGGCCAACTAATTTTCATTAGTTGTCCAATTATTTATGATAGTGACTACACTTTAAACTGAGCAATTTATAGTCAATTTCTACAAAAAATGTATATCAACTGATTGATTATAAAAAAATAAACATTTTCTTGATATTTATAGATTGTCTGTGGGAACCCTGCATCCTCTTTTACAGGCCCAATTAATTTGTTATTACTGAATATATAACCATTTTAATGTTATTCTAACTCTAAGACTGTGTCTCTGTATGCACGTGTGTACCTGCTGATGGACATGGCCACTATAACAGGCTGCCAGCCGGACTTCAGAACCTCTTTAATCTGTGGACTCCGTCTAGCGATGAGCACCCAGAGAGGAATGAGCAGCAGGAAGAAGACACACACCAACGGAGACAAGTACCACACATCTGGACACACACAAACACTGCACATTACCCTGATTACACATGCTAAACAATAAATAGTTACATATTTCAGATAATGTGCTATGATTTGTGCAAATCCAGATTTTAAGGACTCTTAGTACATGCATGTGTGATGATTCTAAACAGAAAGATGATTCCCACTGTTTAACGTCATCTTTAACCATGGAAACCATGTCACCTTAAAATGCACATCTTTGTAATAAAGTAATATTTTAGTGAATTTCTACTGCCCTCTTCTGGTACATTTAAACAGTTCAAGTAAGGAATATTTAGAGGCTCTAAAAGAAAAAGTAATTTATTTTTAATTGATTTAATTACATTTAAAAAAAATATAGTTAATATTTTAATATATATTTATATTTTAATATAAATGTCATTTAACATAAATAAAAATAATAATACTTTATTATATATAATAACTTAATTATTTAATAATCACTTAATATATAAAAGCAAGTGAATATGTTATGAAAATTTAAACTGCACAATAATTTCTTTTTTTTTTTTACACTGCTTTAATCTAATGATTGTCAATAATTAAGGCTGTTAATAAATATCAGCCTTTTTTAACAATATGTAATGTGCAGTTTTTAGATTTTAAACGCAGTTATTAATACATGAACAACTAAAAGGCCCCACACCTCTGTACTGGAACAGTGTGCTGCCGACTCCAGCCAACAGAGAAAGAGTGATGAGATCTCCCAGACTGGCTGCTATCGGTGTGGCCACATTATCAGGGTTGATGCCCATCTTCCTGGAGCCAATGATCACAGCAATCATCACCAGACCTGGACGCGGAAGAAAGCAGCAGACTCAGTAACTGACAGGATAATGTTAGATTGTAATATTCAAACAAATGTAACATTCAAAGAAAAAGACTAAAAGATTGTGTTGCATTATCCAGAAAGGTCCTGCTTTTTGGAATGCAAATGCTTTCATTAAGCAGCATGAATCAACCTATTAGAATGATTTCTAAAGGATCGTGTGACACAGAAGACTGGAGTAATGACTGCTAATCTTTTGGCTATTTAAAAAAAAAATTGACAGTTTTAATTGAAATGTGATGGGAATTCATGTTGTTGTTCATGATGTACAAAGCAACATTGTGTATAATACATTTCAGAATATTTTAAAATAACATACAACACCCAGACTATTCAGTGTTCCTATTTTTTTATATGTGCAAACTGTGATGCATTATTTATTTTTATTCTTTGTTGAATAGAAAGAAGAACACACATTTTTGTATCAATGTAAACGTCTTTACTGTCACTTTTGATCAATTTAATAAATTCTTGCTGAATAAAGTTTTTTTTTTTTTTTTTACATTTTTGACTGACCCCAAACTTTTAAACTTCTTTTTGTACTGAGCAGAAAGTAATATTGGAACTTCATTTACTACTTGAAAAGTAGACAAAGTTATTATATTTATGATATGTAATTCTTCCTACCTATATTTTTTTATACATTGTGCACAAAGTAATATTTGAACTTGATTTTATCTGCATTGTAGATTGTGAAAAGTGAACTAAGATATTTTATTTATGTTATGCAATTTTTCCTACATATACAATCTTGGTTGCTTGTTACTAAAATCATTTTAGAAGCATATAAATGTCTAGCTAATGAGAACATTATATTTATGTAACAACAATCATAAACAATAAGACCTGTGATATTTATTAAGAAAGTACATTGTGATTTCATGTTATTTTGAAGTAATAAGGAGTAGTGTACCTAAGGACAGAGCTGCCACAAATGCGGTGGTAACGCTGCTAGCACACAGGACAGCCGCCTGGTCCAGCTCTACACCCCCTCGGGACAGAGCGCCAAGACCTACGGCCGCAAGAGCTGCCAGGAAGCCCACCACAGTGGCCTGAACCTGAGGAAGACAGCAGAGCAGCTCCACAATCACAGCTGCTCATCAGAGCCTAAGATCATATGCCTTCATTCATAATTAAACTGATTAAAAATGTATTTTCATAATGAGTACTCATTGGTATTCAAGACCGAGGACTCCTGCAGAATGAAGTCTCATAGAGTAATTGTTCATATTCTTTTATATTTATTTAACATTTAATGAATGTTTGTTCGGTTAATTCATGTTTGTATTGTCTAATTTATCTCTGACGGGAACTAAAGCCGGTTTCCAGTGGATTAGGTAAAATATCAATAATATAAAACATCGGTGTGTTTCTGATTGAGCCACCTGAATGAGAGCAAGATTGCAGGTCACCATCAGCCACTGCTGTTTGGGGTCGTCCATCTGTCCGGTGTTAGCCTGAGGAAGACGCAGTGAAGCAGATAACCGCTTGAAGCATTTTAATTTAATCACAAGACACACTTGATCATCTCAAGGCCATTAAACATTAAGCTTACAGCTTGAGATAGATTATAAGTAATATATGCATACAGTAATGAATATATTATCCAACTGGATAAGAATTTTTACATACAGCAGTAGAGAGACGAGATGCTAGAGTCATCTCCAGGTTTCCTTTGAGCCCGACCAGAGCAGGTACCAGGATGAACACCTCTGTGATCACTTTAAACACATCCCAATGCTGAAACACACATACAGATGATAATTAGAAAAACAGTCTGAAACAGTTAACAGCAGGTCTCCATGATACCGAGGTTGACCTGGAACTGTTAAAACACTATTTATGAAATGAAAAGAGAAATGTGTAATTAAGCAATTTAAAACAACAAAAACAGATTTTTGTGGCATTTTAAAACCACAGAATATGGCACAAACACACTCAGATTTCAAAATCTTCTTAAAAACTGTAATTTGGAATTTTAAGGAAGTTTATTTTCAGGAAAATGTATTTAAAAAATTGTTGTCAACTATTTCATTATTACATGATAATATTGTCAACATGTTATATGAAATTCAAGGTAGTATTTACTAAGATTAATGTAATTTATGCAGATTTAAAATACATTTTAAAAACATTAAATAAAAAATCATTAGCATTATTTTATTACAGTAGTACAATATATTTAATTAGATTAATGACACACTGGGAAAAGGAATATGCTTAATAAAATATTTTTATTTTATTTTAATTTTTTTATAATATCACCATGCAATTTTTTTTTATCTTAAATCATTTTAAAACTTTAAAACTAGAAATATTTTCTATATATAAAAATAATTTCTTCTGATTAATTTAAACATGCATTTTTCTTCTTTTATTGGCAGCCATTTAATATATACCGTGGAGTATGCTAGTATTTTGTTATGAATATAGCAAAAGATTTTCAAACTAAATTAAACTGCCGAGCTATTTTTTGAATGCATTCACTGAAGCAATCCATCAAAAAGAACCCGCTCAATGAAATGAATAAGAATAACCACTATTAATTAGAAGTGCAAACCACAATGATTTACATGTGAAATTGCACTCAAAATTGACACTGCATAACTCAAAGGGACAACAAACATAACAACACTGGTGCAATAATACAACAGTAAAACATTAATTCTCATTACCGATTTGAGCTGTGTTGCATGCTGGGAACTGAAGCCCCACATCTACAGAACAGCGCATTGGCTTTCACATCTATCACTGCTAATGTGACCATCATTGACAATATTTTAAAAACTGAGTGTCGTCTTAATGTACAAGCTATAAACTGAGACGCTCTCAATCGAATGAAAGAGTACAGATTAACTCAAACTAGGTGTCAGTTTCAGCTTTTTTTTCAGATACTTCCAGTCAAAACATAGACTAGTCATCAGCAAAGTCATAAATATCATCTCATAACGGGCAAACTGACAAAAGTGTCGGTGACTCACTGAATATGAATGGCTTCTTGCACTGTGTGAGTGTGCGTTTATATTTAGTACGTGTCAGCATATGAGTTGAAAGCTCCTCTCTACGCAAACCCACTCATGAAGTTAAAAATAGCCATAATGTTTAAATGAACAGATAAGAGAGCGGTGCCAGCCAGCCAGGGGCCGGTATTTTTACCACAGGCACAGTCCAGGCTGTTTTGAGGGGTGTCACGTCACAGGCCCGTCCTGGGATCTAGCCCACTTCTGCTCTAGAAACAAGCTTTCATTCTCTCGCTCGGTCTATCTCACACACCCCCATGAGAATTCAATTAATAGACGCGGTTGGCATGGACTGTGTTTTGTGTCTATCTAGAGGACAGGAACACAAGGAACCGTTACTGGAAGCTAGCATGTGATTGTGAAGTGTGCTGATATCCTATGAGACAACTGTATAGTGTACAAAAAAATGAGTATGCTAATTGCTAACTGAAATATCCAAATATTTTGTGCTAGACTGCAATAGCTTTAGATCTACATTATTCTAGAGTTTAGCTTAAGGTGTAATAATGGAACATACAGTATAAGCACTGTTATACATTTTAATTTTAGTTAAAGTTTCAGTAATTTTGTAGTGGTTTTTGCCATTTTTATGTGTGTGTGTGTGTGTGTGTGTATTTCTATTCATCTTTATTTTATTATTTAATAATTTTTCATTTTATTTTTTATGTATTTATTTTTTTATCATTATGTTTTAATTAAGTTTATTTTATCATTTAATACTTTCTTTTGTTCCTTCTTTATTTCAATTAACAAAAAAAAAATTCTGAGTGTTAGTTAAAAATAACAACAATGCCTTGTAAGTGGTTAAAAATTTCACATTTGAACCTTTTATATAAAAATATTATTTATAAAAAATACTATTATAATTTTTTTCAAAAAATTAATTGATCAATTAATTTTATGAAATAATTTATTTAAATGTTATTTTTTATTTTTTATCAAGCTGTTGTTGCTGTCATGTTATTAAAGCATTAAGCCATTTAAAGCCATGCATCGCAGTGATTTTACCTAGAATAAGTTAATTTTAGTCTTTTTCTCTTATTCTATATATGAGTAGTTGACGTATCAATGTGTCCTATGGTGTGACGGAAAAATTTTAAAATAAAAAAATACCTCTAACATTGAAGATAAACCTCTCTCATGCTATTTGTAACTCTAAGAATGAAGATACATTTTTCTCATGTTATTTGTATGTTAAGTTTTTTTTTTCTACATTTTTGCTTTGTCACACCATAGGACACAGTCCAATTTTTATTTGTCAACTACCCATATCTTATTAGCCTGGCTTATGTCTTTATCATTCAATATTGAAATACTTCAACATTCATCCACTAACAAAATAAACTTAAAAAAACGCTAATATCATATTTTTAGACATGTATATCATGATATTTCTGAAGTAACGTGAGCATACCATGGTATATGAATATAATAGTATCATGCCCTTACTAAAATACTGCAGTTACACATACTCCAAGGTACTTCAATGAAAATCATTGCACTACCATGGCACATGTCCAAAAAAATTAAACTTTTTTGTATATCAAAATACCATGCTATTACCATCTGATCCCATCACTGAACCATGGTACCGCCAATGGTTATCAATTCAATACTGATTGGAAAACAGCATTATTTACAGATTCAATAATAGATACAACCAAGAAATACACCAAATCTAGATTAAATCGCTCATACTTGGACAATGTCCATGACGATACCGGCTGCCACCATCCCCAGTCCGCTGAGCAGATAAGGCAGTAGGACCTGCGTAGCGATAATATATGAGCTCTCCGGCAAGAAACCATGAGCCGAACGCGTGAGCTTGCAGGTGAAACCTCTGAGCTTCTTCCCATGATAACAGAACTCCAGCTCTAACTGAGTGACCACCATCTCTGTTACCCCATTCCCCAACGGTGAGGGCCACAGCTGAGATCGACGAGGGTTCCTGGAAGCTTTTAACACCCTCCTAGATGGCTGAATGTTCCTTTCATAATGTCTCAAAACTAAATAAGAAGCTCAAGACAAACAGGTTGGGAAGAACATTAATAATATGCTGACTCAGAAAACAGGATGTTCTTAAGATTAAACAATGAGGCGATTTAATATCTTCAGATTGTCCCACGATAGAAAAGGCCCAAAAAGTTGGCTGAAGCACGCAGTATATATATTTCAGTTCTTCTTGAAGATGTCATTCATTCATCTATCAATGCCACATGGGTTTTCGACCAAAATCCAACAGGAACCTTCACATTCAAAAATGTCTCAGCTGAGTTGGTTTTCCGAACGCCAAAATCCACTTCTTGAAAAACTTCGAGACTTGCCTTATGCCTGATGAAATGAAGTATCTAGTTGTTCTCCACAGCTGTCCCTTGAAGACTGCTACAATAATTCCCAAGCTGCCTCTTTTTTCACACGCAGGTCGCTGGAACGTCCATGTACACGAACACTACGTTCTCCAGAGTGCGGCATCTCTGTGAGTCGTGACTCACATGACAAACGGTCCTGTCCGTATCAGCGTCGATTTAAACTCCTCTCCGTCATCAGGCCTGGTCTAACAGGTCCAGAACGTGACAGAAACACATGTTGAGGCTTTATTTCCACTCGTTCCTGTGGGCAGTCCTTTAGGCCCCCTCCTCACCGGTGCATCAGGCCCTCGAACAGTCACTCGTCTAACCCTTATTACTTCCCATCAACCGTTTCATCTGCTCAGAGTCTTGCGTCTGTCCCCCTGTCCTGCTCTCTGCTAACGTCTCCTCTGACGTATTACTGAACCTGTCTTATCAGCTGTGAATGGGCTGAATGCTTGGCAGACGGACGAGAGGGGGGAAAGGAAAAGATAGATCGAGATTGAACAAGTGTGTGTACGAGAGACAAAGAGACAGATTGAGAACCCATGGGGTTGTAAAAGCAGCATTGTTCGATTACTCACCAATCTACCGCTTGCCAGTACGTAGAGGACACGTTGGAACGAGGGGCATGATTCAGCACTCGGTCGTGAACACGGCACAGTGATTCAGCAAATCCAGATCCACATCAACAACACACATCTCTGAACTCATTTATTAAACACCAGCAGGACACAGCGTCTCTTAAGACTGTCTCATATGACAACTGGTTCTATAACAACAAATTTTAGGCACAGGATATAATATTCAATATTTACTTACTTTCATATGGAAGCCTGTTTCCGCCACAGAATAAAAAGTTTGTGACTTTTTCTCTCACAACTCTGAATTTATATCTCGCTATTTTAAGTTAACATCTCACAATTCTGAGTTCATAACACACAATTCTGACTTTATTTATCACAATTGAGTGCGATTTTATTTCATAATTGTAAGATATAAATCTCACACTTTTTTCTAGCAATTGAGTTTACATCTTGAAATTCTGACTTTATTTCACACAATTTTGAGTTTATGTCTTGCAATTGTGAATTAACATCTCACAATTCTTACTTTTTTCTAGCAATTCTGAGTTTACATCTTGCAATTTTGACATTATTTCTCACAATTTGAGTTTATATCTTGCAATTATTAATTCAAATCTCACAATTCTGACTTTATTTCTGACAAATTTTGAATTTACATCCCACAATTCTGATTTTATTTCTCACTATTCTGTTTATATCTATATAAACTCAAAAATTATATTAATTTTGAGTCAACATCTCGCAATTCAGACTTTTTTCTCCAAATTTCAGGTTTATATCTTGCAATTCTGACTTATTTCTCATAATTCTGGGTTTACATTGGTCATTTTGTTAAACATCTCAATTTGTGTTCCACAAAACATACAGGTTTGTAATGACAAAGTGACATCATTTTTGGGTGAACACCTGCATTAATGCTTAATGATTGGAGTGTTTTTCCAGTCCTTCGCTTTCCAAGTGAATTTTAATCATCACATTAATTTCCCTCACACTCTGCTTCCTGTAAGTGAGGACCATAAATATCAGCACTTGACATGCTGGATAATTAAAGTGGGCACATTAGCTGCTATAGCATCAACCTCAAACTGTTGGAAAGTCATGTCAGGCTATAAAGTGTTACATAAAGTTCTTCAAATGTCTCTTACCTGCACACTGTCCAGCACCATGCCTGCCATCACCATCCCCATCCCAGCCAGCAGGTAGGGGAACAGCACCTGCAGGCAGATAGAAACGGCCGACTCATCCTCTATCTTAGCCTGGGCTGTTTTGGTCCTGTCCTCCACAGGCTTTTTGGGTGGTATGGTGGGAGGGGGTAACAGCAGGTCATTCTGCCCATCTAGACTGCCAGTCCGATCCAAACCACTCTGCCCCTTTCCTTTCCCCTTTTTGGGCTTCTTGCGGCCACCTCCTTTCCTCTGCCGAACTTCATCTCCTGCCATGTTGGAGTCTCCGGTCCGCTCCCTCTGAGCAACAGAGAGTCAATTAAAGACAGCTCTTCAACATCGATGCAGGTACAATCAAAAAAGGGGTTAATTTATGCCAAAACATATTGCTGGGGTTCATAAGTCTGAGACCAGATGCTTCTTCTTTTTTGCATTTTTCTAATGATAAATAATTTGAGTGACAAGCTGCACAACAAATGTAAATATTTGGTGATGTAATGAACATTCAGTGAATTCTGATTCTAGAATATCACACTAATATATATATATATATATTTTATTTTTTTTGCACTATTTTTGTTCAGAAAAACATTGAATACAATTATAAAATATATGGCTACAATAAGATTTAACATAATATAAAAACATATAATAGTATAAAATAAATATTTATATCTTAAATGTTAAAAATCATCACTTGTACTACCATGTTTGCTTTTTCTAAATCCTACAATTTCCTATTTATTTGCCAAGATTAGTATAGTTCACTAAAACTGAAACTAAAGGCCATTAAAATAAATAAACAAAAAATAAATCACACATTTTCGTTACTTTAAGTAAACATTAACTCAAAAATAAAACATTCAAAAAATAAAATTTGGAATTTATTTCTCATTTTATTTTAAAATGAAAATTAAAAAAGAAAATTAAAATGAAGCGAAAAATAAAAATAAAAAAACTGATTCAAACCATCAATGATACTAAAATGACATTGTTTGTTGCATAATTAATTTACATGACAAAATTCAGACTTTTAGTGTGGTAGCAGTCTTTTGAACCCCAATCTACAAATAGAGTATACATGTATTTTTTCGTGCAACATTCATTGTAAGTGATTTTTTGAACATGAAGCATTTGTAAACAGTGAAGCTGCACTAGTGTTACCGCATCCCTGTTAATGTATTCATGTATGATAATCAGTTCACAGGTATTTGCATTAGTAATTTGTAAGTCAGCTCTTTCAAGCTATTTTTAAATAGAAATATAATGATACAAATATAATGCTCTAAAATGTATCAACAATCTGATCTGAAAGGTTTCACTTTGATCTCTCATCACACCGATGATATTCATGTTTTGGTCCATAAGCACTGATGACACGTTGCCATAGCAATATCAAGTCGCACATTCCCATAGATATCACTGACAAATCTCACAACAAAGCGTTCCTCTAGCAAATAAATGTATGTCCACACGTTTGTGCATCGAAACGGAATGTTATTGATGAGAAGGACAGATGCGGAAAACAATGATGGGTTACACACGGATCATAATGGCTTGTGCTCCACATCAACAATAGAAAGTCACGTAAAGAACAGCCTACCGTCTCAAATTAGCCCTTCTTTTGTGTTTATATTCATCACATTATATGAAACTTCGCTATCGATAACGATATTAATCACTGTAAAGGCTTAAGCGCGTTGAATCACTACTCGAAATGTTTAACTTCCTAGATAGGAAACGAATTCACCAATAGTACTACGGAGAAAGCTTAGCTCATGAATATTTATTAGTCACGTGAGGGGACGCGCCTGGTAGCTTACGAAGCAACGTCTGCATGCTTAAATTAATATTCATGAGAAGATTCGTGATTTTGTGCAATAATTCGACAGAAGACGAACTATGATGTATTCCATCAATGTATGTACACCAGAATATAGTAGGCCTACTTTTGAAAATAATAAACTAACACAGTCTGTTGTTTTAAAACTTTAACATGCAATCGACTTACGTTAAGGTTTTAATGTTTACAAATTAGTTTGAGGTGCTCTTTTTTTTGTCAGAGATGTTTTCTGTGAAACGTCTTCTATCGTCAGTAAATAGCTGATATTTTTATTCAGTGCCTAGAATCGTTTTTATTTACATTGTATTCATTAATTCATTTAGTGATATTTTCTGTCGATTACATAGTTATGTCAGAAGGTGGCGACAAGCGAGTGTTTTCTTTTGTATTGGTGAGTCATTCGAATCATTTTTTCATAACCGAAAGACACGTGTTTCAGGATAATAAGCGTCTTCCCAAATTAAATACGGCAATAAATAATTTTCCATGTTTCAGTATTGTTCTTAAAACTACTAATTATTTATAGCCATCGTCAATCATGTCTCAAATCACTGGGTAACGAGGAAGTCACGTGCTTCAAAAGGAAGCGAATTTTGAACAAGAAATATTAATGATTCATTCGAACCAAAATGATGATTCGATCAAAAACGAAACTGCTTGCCAGTAGTCAATTCAAAACCCAAATTAAATTATATGGTGTTTTAAGTTATACATTTCGTTTAATCTTTTTATACATACAGATGTTTTATTTAGTGCGTAATGCAACCTTGTAGCGATAATTACTTAATTTGTAATGAAACATGATTTTAAGGAATGAGAGAATAAACATGCTGTCTACTTTTAAAGTTAAGTATATAATAACGTTACTGCTCTACCTTGCATTTGTCCACATTGCAGGTGTCCACGCATGCATCTAACTTCCAAAGGTCATGAAAAGTTGCATAACAGGCAGACAACTTATAATTGAATGTATGAGTGGTCCATTTTATAGGAAGCTGATAACACAAATCAATCTCAAATCCAGCTATGGTGTATGTATACAGCACAGATTTGTCCATGCAAATCTAACACTTAAATGTCTTACCTATCACAGTGTCGCAAAGGGAAAGGAAAGGAAAGTCGTAAGTGACCAGCATAAATCTTAGAGGGCACCGAGAATAACAACGTGAAGTATGATTGGAGGAGTCACAGATAGGGGGGTCTTGGAGAGTCTTAAATTTCATCCTGTTGGCAGTTTAGAACAACCCCCTCCTGTCTGACCTCATCTGCCACTGAGAACATGGTGTTGACAGGGAAACCCACCGCTCCTCTCCCTTTCAAAGAACCAGTTAAACACTTTCCATACACGTATCACAGTTACTTCACTGCCACCAAATTTGAAATGACAGTGTTTGCATTCACAGGTTTTGAAAAAGCTCTTAGACCTCATTTGGTGGCGTAATTATTCAAACAACTTTAAAGCACAGCATATGACGTTCAGTAAGTCAGTTTACACTGAATTTACACTGCGGTACTTCTGTTGCTTTCAAACATTGTCTCAAAGGGCTATTACATAACCACATTTTCAAATTTCGGGGTTTTTGTTTATATATTTCATAACAGTATTATGTAATGTCATTCTCATTTGAATTGTCACCAAATTTTGTTATTTATTTTTTGCAGGAACAAGAGAAAGAAGCCAGACTGTAACAGAATCAAAATCGACATAGATCAAATATCCTAGACTGTGTTTGGATGTCAATACTAGCTCACAGTATTGTCACATGATTTACATTACATGTGTGTAATGCTATCATCTGGGAAGTATGGGTATTTTGCCTTTTCAGTTCAATTTTATATAAAATATCTATTCTTTATATTTGTATACTTTATATTTGTCAATCAGGTCAAATATTGTGTCAAAAAGAGATGTTAAAATTTAAAAATTATTTAATCACACTGTAAATGGAATGTTAATTCAAACACATTGCATTGTATGATACACTATACTACACTACAGTATAGAGCCAGTGTTATTTTATATTTTAATTTGAGTCATTTTAATATTTAAACTTATTTAAATATTACTTCAGTTATTTGCCAAGGCAACATTTTTTCATCTAATATTTCTATTTTATTTTATTTATCTCAGCTTGATTTAAATTGACAGAAACAGATTATAATAATTTTAGTTAATAATAACAACACTGTTAAGAGCACATTAATATAAGTACTGCACAGTATTGTGTGCATACTGAAAATGGACATTCTGTGCACAGTATATACTGTAGGAATAGTAAGTATATGTATTACTATTACAAATATTCTCTAAAATATGCTTCTGCGTCCTGTGTGATGTTGCAGTCATCCACCAGGTGGAAGTAAAGTACAGCAGAACATGTGCCTCTGTTGCTGAATGGAAATAAGCCACATGAAGGTTATTTTGAGGAGAAACTGTGTTTTGGTAATTATGTGCAAACAGTACGTGGAAATTGAAATGAATCAGGTCAGAACAGTTGAATTGCAGGGTTTGCATCTTAATCAAGAAACAGAACAAAATAATTACAAATTACAAATAACAAGAACTCCCACAATGCCTAGTACGGACCTCTGATGTTAAATACCAGACTAAAACGCAAAAAAATTGAAACAAACACACTCACATATACGCTGTAATTATGGGTATGCTGTTGCCTGACAGGAGTGGTGGAAACTTGTCAGAGGTGCTAAATATAGCTGCTGTCCCTTTCCAACGAGACACAGTGGACACCTGTCACACACACACACACAAACACTTACCCACAATGCTTAACTTTCACTTTACACCACCTCCCACACTCTTCCTTTGGCTTCAGACGTCCCAGCTGTTCTCCTCTTCATCTCAAACTTCAAAGCAAAAGAGAAGGAGCAAAAATGAAAGAATGTTATGCTGGGAAAACGCACCAATTCTGTATCTATCAGTCTGTTTGATAACCAGCGAAGGGAAAAGCGCATTCTGTCGGTATATAATGCAACATTGCTTAGCGACAAAAGGGAGCATATTGCAGACATGCTGTACATGCTATACCATTTCAAACCCATAAGTGCCCATCAAAGCCATTAATTCAAAAGTTGACAAGTGGCGTCTTCCCACTTCTAAAGCAGGAAAAGATGGCTAATTGCTTCCTCAGAGCAGATCACCTCAAACATACCCCATAAAACTGTCACATCAAAAGAAATCACAGTAACAAGTAAACAAGCCCGGTTTCCACAAAAATTACAAGGCAGTGAAGCTTTTAGTAAACCCATAACTACATATGTTTAATCTCTAGCATCCTTCACTAACATGAAGAGACTCCAACAGAGGGAATCGACAAGAGTTTCCAAGAAACGCATAACCCCTAACCTTTCCTGAAATGCAGTAGCTTTTCACATGTTAACAAGGTCTTAGCGGGGAATAGATAAATCAAAACTTATTAGATGGTTTAATAGCTTAAACTGAAATGGGATTAGTGTCAACACATTCCGAGGAGCTTAGTAGCACCTGCGTGGGGCTCTTGTAAAACCCTCGAAACGTTTCTCGCAGTCTCGATGCACATTCGATAAGAACAATCTAAAGCAAATTGGATCATTTACTGAAGCAGAAGCCACACCGTGATTGTGAACACTACATGCTTCCTTCACCCTGAGCTCAGGGCTAATAACAGCTTCTCAAATTACCTCTCAACTCTGCGTTCATAGCGGGGTGATCATATGGCTCTGATTCCAGGCCTCTGAGGTCATGTTCTTGATGTGAAGGTCAGGAGCGTGACTGACAGTTTTCTACTTTGAGCTGTTAAAGATGATAGGCAAACTTTCAACACGCACTTGCTTGTAACTCCATTCATTTATTCTGAGTGGCATCAACATTGGTTCCTAATCGTGCAACGGCACAGTTGTACCAAACGTGATGTCTCATGTTTCTGAGGCCTAACGTGCATGAAAACGTGGTTTGATCCAAGTGAGAAGATGCCTGCCATGGCACATGCTGAATGAAGGATACAATGAATTGGCACACAAGTCTTACTGTAGTAGCTGTCAAACCGCCTGCCAAAGAGAAATCAGTGCATTTGTTATTAGCAGATTTTGTCTCTGGATAGAATATGATCTTTGGTTATTACCAAATGAACAGCCTGTGAGATTTTCCAACAGAATGATGGCATGATTTTATTATAGGGACAATTCCCATGGAGAAACCTGAGGTTAAGTGCCTCCTCAAGGGCACAGTGGTGATGGCTTTTGGCTCGCTCCTTGCAGCGAATGAACCACAGAGGTCTGTAATACACAGAAAGTTATCCGATAACATTCTCATTCATCTCAATTACAGACGCTCGGCTTCTGTAGCACATAACCACCTTGAAGTACACAACCTAGAGGATTCCATCTTTGCTTGATGGGCACTCGGTTTCAGAAACATGAGACCGATCACTTGTCAAAAGCAAAAAAGTTAATTTCATGCTTTTAAGAGCCCTGCAAATATAACTGCTCCCTTGGAGAACATTTTCTATAATATAATGAGATATTTGTGTTGAGAAAAAGCAGTTACTTTAAAAGGCCATCAATAGAGAAACATGCTTTTTGACAACATAATGATGTAGTTATGACATCCACCAGCAGGAATAAACAGAGCACAACAGTGACTAGACACTTTTTCAGAGGCCTTGGTTCCAGAAGTATTTTTCCCATTCATTTTCTCATTTAAACATTTCTTTGATATAGTTCTTAGCCAAAAAAAAAAAGAGAAAAAGCTCTGAAATCAATCACAACAAAGTTTTTGCAGAATAAGAATAAAAGACTTTTATGAGGGAAAGGACTACAATCCCATGAAATACTGCAAATGATGTACTCAAATCAGAAGGAATGGTACAGTAGGCTATGTATAATATAATATAATGTAATGTAATATAAAATAGTATAATATAATATATCAATGTAATATAATCCACAAAAATATTATTTAGCGCAACTGTTTTCAACATTAATAATAAAAAGAAAAGTTTCTTGAACACTTACTCAACATAAATGATTTCTGAATGATCAATGATGCTGAAAATTCAGCTTTGCCATCACAGGAATAAACTAGAAAGCCTAACCTGAAAGTAGGTGGCAGTTGTAAAACCTTGAAGTTTGAAGATTTAGATAGATAGATGTTGATAGCATGCTGCTAGCATTATATAGCACATTGACAACGTGATTTAACAAGTTGTTAGCATGTTTCTAGCATGATTAACATGTTGCTAGCATGTTTTAGCTTGATTATCATGATACTAGTCTGTTGCTAGCATGTTTCTAGTATGATTAGCATATTGATAGCAAGATTAGCATGTTGCTAACATGTTTCTAATGTGCTTAGCATGTTGTTAACATGTCGCTAGAAAATTGTTATTTAAAAAAAAAATCTTACCGGCCCCAAACTTTTGAACAGTGTATATACAAGAGAGCTGAGAATGTATAGAAACTGACTTGATTATATCATATGCTTCATGGGAGTTTGACGTTAGATTTTTCTCTTATGGGTTATTTATGAGTTGTGTTGTTCACCTAAAATTTGGCTATTAAATATAATTTTTGGAGTGATGTTAAAATTGCACTGGCTGATTGCTTCAACAGAAGCATATAACATTGATTAATAACCTCCAAGCTCATGGCTCTTCTGTCTGTCAAGGTTTATACATAATCATTAAAAATCGATTTCTCTATGAAGAAAATGAATGGGATTTTTATTTCCAGAACCCAACCCTGGAATGTTCCCGTTACAGGCCCTGCATTGTAACCGCTACAACAAAACACCATCACATTACTGGCTATCTGTTAAACTGTGTGTATGGAGTGCATAGGGCTACATTATGCATGGATTCACAGTTTCCAGGATAAGCATGCATGCCGAGGAACTGTCGACTTTGTGCACTCCAGCTCTTTGCAGACAGTGTACAGAGTTCATTATAATATAAAAATCATCCTGACTATGCCAATCGTGATGTTAGCCGCAGGATAAATGCGGTGTAGCTGCTTTCTACCACTACTCCCACATTTCTTCGCTTTCCCACAGCGCCGCTTACTCTTGCTTAGCGTGCTCAGATCGGCCGCAGCTGTTCGTGTGGGTCTCCACCCTCTCCAGCAGAGCTCCATTACATAACGTTACAGAGTGATTGATGAGCTCTCAGATTTCTGCACACTGCCAAGTGTCCATTCTCTCTCTCTCTCTCTGTCTTCGGTCCATAAACTTTCCCATCTCCCGTTGCTTTCTTACCTCAATCTATTCTACTTCAGAATAGGACAACGAGGAGGCAAAGCAAATCCTGCAGATATAGAAATGACAAGACAGTCTGCTGGTGGGGCACAAGTGCAAATCGGAGTCATCCAGTTTTATGAGCTTAATCTCATTCATGTCACAACACGCACCAAGCTGATGAAATGACATGTATTGCACTTGCAGCAGTCTTAGCAAACAGAAAGGTCTCCTGAGGAGAACTTTTTTCTAGTAATGTTACATTTCTTGCATTGCTGCTGACTCACTACTGGGTTTTCTGCAATGGCCTGGAGTGTTACTCAATTCTGATATGTGGCCAGACCATTAAACATCTGTTATCAGCTTTTTTCCACTCTTATCAGATCAAATGTTTGAACATTACTGTGCAGCAGAAGAAGAAAAAAAACGAACAGACTTTGCAAGAGAAGAGAGGGGGAAAACTTCTGTAATGGGTTTCATGGGGATAGTGAGCCGTTCTTTCTTTGACGTCACATCATTGAACAGGAGACAAGCTTTAGTGCTTTTTAGGGACTGTTACGGCACTCGAAGGTGTAGAGAGACATGCTCACTCTTAATCAAACTTTCAGAAGATTGTCATAATTTACCCTGAGAGGTGACAGCTGCTAATTAATATTCAGTAGTGTGTGCGAAGGCAGCAATGCTATTGCTTTAGCTCATAATTAGAGGTAAGGATTTGAATCTTAAATCAAAGTACATTACATCTGAGCACATAACTCATCCTGCACTGTTTCTATTATATGCACATGAGCAATAGTTAAATTACCCGGATAGTTGTGTAGTATTATATACATATTCAGGACATCAGACAACTTTCACCCAGCAGATCATAAAATGGCCAAAAAAATAAATAAAAATCTCATTATCTCAGCCATCAAGGGACCAGAATATCCTATTATATATAAGGTTTATCATACTGCCTTAGAGTTAAAAAAAAAATAGTTGTGACATAAATTGAAAAATAATAAACAGTACTTAATTAAACATGGATTATGTAATCAGATTACCAAAACAAAGTACTTAAAATTATATTACATTTCAAAATAGTCAAACTGAGGTTACTATTTATTAATAAATGACTGCATATTAAACATTGGCAGTAAAATATTCAGAATTTATTGATTCTCTGATATCAACTAATGGTCACATGCAGTTAAGCCAAAAAATTTAGTGATTTAATCAAAATTTAGATTTTAGTGTAAATTGATTTTTTCTAATTAATATATTATTTTATTAAATATATTATTAATATATTTATTTTTTTATTATTTCTTTATTTTACATTTTTCTTATATATTAATTATTAGATTTTCATCAATACACAAACCCCCACAGTTACTTCATGAAACCAAGTTTGGGTCCTTCTTGTTGTTGATAAAGATAGATAGATAGATATGGCATATCTATCATTATTCGATAGATAGATAGATAGATAGATAGATAGATAGATAGATAGATAGATAGATAGATAGATAGATAGATAGATAGATAGATAGATAGATAGATAGATAGATTTTTATAGACATTTTTATTTTTATATATTTTTCAATATTTATATTTTATTCATATTTTCTGATATTTATGATACAAAATAATCCTATGTCAAATGTAATGTAAAAAGTAATCAAAAAGTAGTCAGAATACATTACCTAAAATGTGTAATCAAATAGATTGTTACTACATTTTTAGTTATGTCATTTGTAATCAATAAAGGACAACAATAGTAAGTAATCTACTCAGCACTGAAAATAATAATTTGTGAGATATAAAATGACAGTGTGTAATATAAAGTTTCAGTTACCTTTTGATTTATTTATGTGCTAATTTATTTATGTATTTTACTTGGAGGCATGGCCTTTGTGTTGGGAGTATTGGGTAGTATCTTTATGGTTTTAAAACTAAATTCTGTTATGCTATTTGATCTCCATAATTATTTTCAGATATAGTGATGATGACACACAAGGAAAAGCTTTCTCCGAGCCTCACTCTAAAACTTCCTGCTTGAGGTTATAGAACAATGCTGCAAAACCTTGGGAAAAAAGGGGAAACTCATCTGGAACATCTTTGAGACTCTGGATGTGAGACTCATCCTGCACTTCATTTATAGCTGAATCTTTGAAGTCACTTTGTTTTAAATATCTAAAAATGCCTGGCTGTTCAATATTTAGTTTCTGTTGATTTGTCAAAAACAATCATCACAATATCATCTGTATTTTTGTTGAGCCAAAGCAGATAAAATCATAAGAACCTCTTCCATCTGCAAATGGTTCTTAAAGTGTGTAATTTTTTCTCCATCAGCAGCAGCAAACAGAATTGAAAAAAAGAAAGAAAAGGTTTTCAAACACCCCCTCGTCTTTCATTGTCGATAAACAGGTCACGCCATTTTGTCCATCCCAATTGGGCCACCCAAATAAACACATTTTAATTGGTGCTGCTCATTTGGTGCAGAAATTACACACTCCACATACAAACTTGACATTTTTCATAATTTGCCAAAAATGTCATGTAATGTTAATGAGGTTCACTAGAGAAAGATGTGCAGATTCCAGTTAACTAGAAATGCATTTTCATTATTTTAATGTTGGCATCAGCACAGCATTTAACAGCTCAGACCAGCTTTGTCATGTTTCTATATTAGTACAGTATTGATTTAATCTAATTCATTTGTTGCTCTCATGATCTTCATCTGCTGCATTAGTGGCAGTTGTAACAGTTACAGTCCCCTTTGAATGTCTTCAAAGTCACCATGGTAGCAGGAAAACCTGTTCTTCATTTGATAAACAAACAGGCCCAGACCAGCCAAAAAGCATCCGACCATATCATTCAATCAATGGTGAAAAATCAAAGATTACACAGAGAGATTTAAAGGCCAGATTAAAAGCAAACAATGTACATAACACAACAGAAAATGTGTTGTTTACTTTTTCAACATATCTTTGCTAACAGCTAATGCTAGTCAAAAATCATGACAATATCTTGAATTCAACTTCATCTGCACAACAAGCTTGCATTTTTGTGCACGTACACAATTGTAATAAATCAATTTTAATCTTATTTTAAAATTAAATTTTAACAATAAAAAATGATTTTATGTATTATATATTTTGTTTAAAGTTCATAAATGCAAAAACAATAGCTTTAAAGAGACAATTAGCTGTAAGTATTATGTTGAAATAGTTCTATATTTTAATAAATAAAATAATGATAATATAAAATGTGTCGTTTTAATATTTAAGAAAAAATATTAAATAAATTCGTATACAATAAAAAAATGAAACTTGATATTAATATATACATAATGCAACATCAATAACACTTTTTATTCTCCAAAAAAAGACCTCAAGAACTCTATGCAGCCAAAAATCATTCTTGATAGAAAAAGGTTCTTTGCTGAACTCGATAAACTGCAAAAAGCCATTAATGAACCTTTATTTTTAAGAATGTACAGCCAATTGCGTGCACAATCATTCATAGAAGAAGCAGGCAAATGGCAGAGCGTCTCTATCTTCTGGTTGTGATTTGCTACAGTCATTATGACATTAAAGCAGGCTGGAGGGTTGGCCACAGCCTTTCTTGGAACAGGAACATCAGCGTCCTCACACTCTTAAAATGGAGGGGAAACACAGAGAGGGATATTCGGCACACGGAAGGGTAACATTAACCATGATATGCAAGATGATGTTGGCCTCTAGAACAGTATTTTTGTCTTCATCCAACAGCTCTTACATAAGTTACTCTGAGTGCTGCTGTACCTTCTTGCTAGCGCTGTTCGTATGAATATTGCTGTACTGTTCTGCAAATGCTCTTGGGATCAAATCAATTGACTCTTAGTCCTTGTCCTTCATCCACTATGGCTGTATTTGTTCAGAATCCATAGGATCAACGGCCAGCAATCAGACTCATTTGAATCAGCCCCACTATCGCTCCAAACCATCAGTGTTGGACAACAAAATTACATACAATCTGGTGTAGTTTCAGTCCAAAAGCAGCTAATGCTGGCTCTCCTCATACATACACATCTGGGCTCCATCACGCTTCTCTTCTAGCCATGTGGGAGTGTTTAATTTCTCTCTCTTTCTCTGAAAGAAAAAGAAGTAAGAAGGTCTCACTAGATCAACTGGTTCCAACCATACAGTAAGATGATCTCGCTCTGACCGATGCAGACACAGACTATAGACAACAATAGCGGCTAATTCGCATGAATCTTTTCCCTCCAAATTTTCAGGTTAGGATGGACCTTCATGCTTCCTTTTTATGATCTATGTTGAATGGAATTCACAAAAAAACAAAAATCTATTGAACTGGACATATAATGTTTTAATAAGGTGCAATTTACAACAAACTAAATTTACATAAACAGACAGGGAAGCCTTTTTTCCACCTCAAAGTAAAATAAATAAATAAATAGGGTAATTATTGTAAGTAGTAAGGCAAATGTGTATTAGAAGATAAAGTCACACTGTGAGATAAAAAGTCCCATTGTGATATATAAAGTTAGATTGTAAGATATAAATTCACATTGTGAGATGTAACATCCCATTATAAGAAATATAGTTACATTTTGACTCACAGTGTAACAATGTGAATTTATATCCAAGTTATAAAGTCACATTATGAGATATAAAGTCTCAACTATGATTGTTGCAACTGCAAGTTAAAATAATCACATCAAAAGATAAAGGTACATTGTAAGATATAGTTACATTGTGAGGTATAAAGTTGTATTATGAGAAATAAATGTGTATAAATAAAAAGTCCCAGAATGAGATATAAAGTTACATTGGAAGATATAAAGTCACATTATGAGACAGTTACATTGCAAAATACAGCATATAGTTACATTGCGAGATAAAAAGTACCATTATGAGTTACAAAGTTAGTAAGATAAAAAGTTGCAAATACTGTATGAGAAACAAAGTTGTAATTGCATGTTGTGTTACATAATAATTATATTGTAAGATACAGTATAGTCACATTATGAGATAGTTACATTTTTAGATATAAAGTCACAACTATGAGAAACAATTGCAAGCTAAAGTTTATCGCGAGATATAAAGTTACATTGTAAGAGACAAAGTCACATTATGGGATATAGAGTTACTTTGTAAGATATGAAGTCACTTTATGAGATATAATGTTACATTGTGACATATTCAAGTCATATTGTGAGATACAGTTATATTGTGAGATATAAAATCACATTGGAAGATGTAATATCCCGTTATAAGATATAAAGTTACTCACATTGTAACTTTAGAACTCAACTTTATATCAATGGTTAGTGCATAAGATTGTGCTGATACCACATGCAAAAGTGGTGGTAGTTTAGTGAATTCCCTGAAATATCTGGCCTAAATGAGCCAAAGCGGTCAAATATGGTATCTACAATACATTTACAAAGCATCAATTTAAAGACATCCTGTAAAAGTTCACACACCTTTTTGCAGTAATTTCTCAAAACCTTGTTGCTCAGTTGAAGTTCAAAGGTCATATACACAATCACTGATACTTTGTTTTGCCTCGTCATCTGACGGTTGTCTCGGTGGGTGCTGGGAACGGTGTGGAAAATGAAACATCACTGAGGTTTCGCATGAATCAGGCTACACAGTTGGCGCTTTGGGTTCTATGAGTTGAGTCTCTGATAGCATTTCCCAAGAGCCAAACCTGCAGAGTGAGCAGGAAAAAAGAGCCTTTAACCAGAGGACTGATCTCTTCTGTGAAAAAGTCAAGCTCACTGGAGTGATATCAGTGCAGAAAGCACACCCACGTCCCACTCCAACCTAAACAAGCCTATGAAATAATGAGGTACACAAGCCAAAAAAACCGCTGACGCTCAATGAAAAGGGAAGAGAGAAAAGATGCAGGAGACAGATAAAAAGCAATACTCAGGAGGGCAAGTTGCCAGACCTCCTGAAGCCAAAAGTTTAACGCTTCTGGAAGCTTAATAATGTCACCTTTCAGAAAACTGTGAACAACAACTGTTCTCAATCAGCGGGGCGGTGAGGCAGAATTTGAATTAACTTTAATTGAAATAGCACTCGCATTTGGGTTGACCCGCAAAAGACTAGTAAATAGTGTGGCAGAGGAGTTAGAGAAAAAAACTGTTCTTTACAACAGTTCAAAAACAAGATGATCTGATGCCAAGAGTAATGAAGTGAACGTGTTAGAGTCCAGAGTACTTCTGAGCTTTAAGCAGCAAAGGTGTGTTTGAAGAGGTGCTTCAGAAACGATGTTTAAAAAAAAAAAGATGTGCAAATGCATTTAGGATAGAAATATATTCAACGAATGACTGTTACAGAAACACTGCACGAAGAACTGATTGTTAATAAAAAAAAAATAACAAAAGTTAAATAGGAAATACTGTCTAAAATTTTGAAACTAGTTGTAGCATTTAATATTTTAAAAGTCTTTAAAAAAGATACATATGATATTATGACTTTTTATAGATTGCATCTATAATATCTATAAACTAATCTATAATAAACAAGGGTCAGTAAAAAAAATATATATATATTTTTTTTTTTTTCAAAGAAATTAATACTTTTATTCAGCAGGAAAACAAATTGATCAAAAGTGACACAGAAGAGATTGTTACTAAAATTCTGTTAATGAACTTCATTATCAGAGAATCCTAAAAAATAAATGAATCAGTGATACTCGCCTTCAGTCATAAAAAAGATACTATTAAACAAATATTTAAAAATATATTGTCTTTATGTTGTTTCTACAGTAGTTTCTAGATTGCATGTAAAAAGTATATTTAAAAGCTTTAATGTTAGGTGAGATTAATCGTGATTAATTTCAGAAAAAAATGTGCGATTATGAGTGCGAAATTTAACACTTTAAAACAGAAAATAGTTATTTTAAATTGTTATTATTACAGGATGTTATTACATTTTTGATCAAATAATTGCAGGCTTGGTGAACATTAAAAAAATCTTACTTTTGAACAGTAGTGTAAGTGTATAGTTTTATTGCAATGGCAGTTTTTTCTTTGTTATTAACCTGTTTGTACAAAAAAAAAGAAAGAAAGAAAGAACGATTGAAATCTGCTAGTGCAAAATACACTAACATTTAATATAGAATCTATATAAAAAAACAAGACTTAATATCTTAATGCTAAATATTTAAACTGGTCAAATAGACTAAAATACTCATTAAAATTACTATTTTTGCAGTCTAAATAAATTTTCATTAAAAAAAAGAGCTTTTGAAGATGTTTGTTCTTCTTCACTGAGCTCAAATGCTACTTACTGAGCTTTTGTAAAGTTTCATGTGACAATATTGCTTGTGCTTGATTGAGCAGGCTTACATTCCATGCAGTTGTCTTTTCACCGTTCTTAGAAAACACTTACCAGGAAGTGCATACTGGTATTTGAATTACTCCCAGAGTGTGGCTTCAGTCTTGAGGGTTTAATGGGGAAATGAACTTCAGTTTTTACTATGTGATTCAGGTTTAGTAGTAATGTTATGTAATGATATAACACTATATCATAGCAGAGTGATAAAAGATAGAATCATCTGAGAAGTCATATAATACATCCATTAAAAAGCTGGAAACCATGTGATGTGGGTCTTTGGGACCAGGCATCGATCATGTATTCGTTTACCATCTCTGAGATATGGTAAAACATATGATGTTTTGTTTGAACATGCACTTTTCAGACACATATATTATGGTAATACCATGCTGTGCAGAACATGCTACAGCCATGTTTGTTTAGACTTGTACACAGTAATACCATGTTTTCAAATATGTACTATAGTAATACCAATTTCTTTAGGTCATAGTACCACCATATTTTGGATATGTACTATGGTAATACCATGTTTTTGGACATTAACTATGGTAATACAGTGTTTTCGACATGTACTAATACCATGTTTTTTATGACATGGGATTACTGTTTTTTTTAGAGGGTATGTACTATAGTAATACTTTATTTCTGGACATGTACTGTGGTAATACCCTGTTTTCCAATATGTACTAAGGTAATGCCATATTTTTTTTAGGTCATGGTACAAATATGTTATTTGGACATGTACTAATACCATGTTTTTTAGGGTTTGCTCCTACCTTGATTTGTTGAATTTGTTGGATAATTCTACAGTAATGCCATGTTTTTTGGTCATGTACTATAGGTAATACAATGTTGTTGTTGTTGTTGTTTTTTTGTTTTTTTTTTGGGGGGGGGGGCATGTACTGTGGTAATACCATGTTTTCAGATGTACTATAGTAACACCTTATTTTTTTAGGTCATGGTACCAACATCTTTTTTTCTTTTTTTTTTTTGGACATACTACATCCTGTTTTCAGACATGTACTATCGTTATACCATGTTGTACAGATAATACCATGTTTTCAACGTGTACTATAGTAATACCAAGTTTTTTAGGTCATAGTACCACCATATTTTTGGACTTGTACTATGGTAATACCATGTTTTTACAACATTGGTATCAACCTGGCTTTTTGAACATTTAATATGGTAACATCATGTGGCGCAGAACACTGTATAACCATGTTTGTTCACACTACATACATAGCATGTTTTAAATTGTATTATGGTAACATCAAGTTATCCCATCATTTTACCACCCTAGTACTTGTTTTGGAAGTCTTTGGATATGCTAAAACTATGGTATTCCTGAAGTACTTTAGAGCTTGTGTAAATACAATGGCATGTGAGTATAAGTAAAGGACTTTCACTTAAGAATAAACCTCTGAACCCACACCAGCTAAAATTATTCTTCACCACACCACAAAGTTTCTCCAGCCGCTTCTGTTGTTCTCCTCGGTCAGTCTCTCACCATCTCAGGTGTCATTAGCTGCTCGCTCTATTGTACTTTTATTTTTATTTTCACTGTAAGTCTGTTTACAAAACTGCCAAAGCCACAATTGTTAGGAGACCCATTGTCAAGATTCCATCGTAAATGATATGTTGCGGTACCAAAAAAGCTTCTCCTGAAACCCAAATGTGTGTGTGTGTGTGTGTGTGTGTTTTGTTTCACCCTCAAACATTCTTATGGAAATCTCTGGCAGAGTATCAGCCCTGCTCTGCCAGCTCTTGTTCTTTTAGCTCTTTTCACAGCAGACGATTCTCTCTGTTCACAATCTGTCTCTCCGTCCCTGCAATGGCCATTAGGATCAGTATTACAAAATACAGTATGAGGATTCAAAAGCGACGGATGGAAATCAGTTTAAGCGCACTGTTGCGTGACTGCAGAGAAAAGCAAACACATGCTTATATGGACCGATAGAGACACATGGTGGGTATCTGGCTTGGATCGCTCTTTGTTGACTAGCCTGACATATGATGTTCAGTATTAATGTTTTTTGATCAATTAATTGTAAACAGCTTGCCTGAATTTGTGGAATAATTTGCAACAACGAACAGCAGTGCATTTGTGCAGTAATAAAACACATCTCTCAGAAGTGAAATCATGTGCGTGTGTGTGTGTGTGTCTGCTGGTTGATCAAAGATGACTGGACACCATCTTATTCTCCTTTACCGAAAAGAAAAAAACACTTTATAAATGATGTTGTGGCATTGATGCAGACAGAATAATGCGTCCTTTGTCTTAATGACGCATGAAAATACACGTTCATCTCTCATTTGCAGGATGATGAATGGAGTGTGTCCCGTTAAATTCTGTCATTCAGCCCAGCACACACTACAGAGGTTAAAACTATTCACAATTACAAGCACGAACACAATAGAGGCTAAAATGTATGGTCTAACAAAAACCACAAACGCTTCGGCTGCTGGAATTAATCTTTCATGACCAGATTTCATTTGGAACCGTGGAATATAATCATGGCATACGTTCAGATTTCTCTCCTTAAAATGAATACACGCAGAATAATAATGACAAACCACTGGTGCATTACAAACGCTTATGAAACGGGATTGTTTTCATGCTCCTTTGCTGTATGTTCAGTGCCATCCACAACGATTTGTACAATTTAGACATACTGTATGACACATAATCTATTGAGAGCCCTGATATATTAGTAGACAGAACATTTATGAAAACGAGGATGCAAAACGTCCATCATTAAAAACCAACATGATGTCATTATCATTCATACACTCTTAAAAATCACGGTTCTTTATTGGAACCTTTCCAATGCACAGAAGGGTGTTTACAGTGGAAAAAGTTTCTTTAGCTTACTAAAATGTTGAAACATTTTATGAAACAACAAAAATGATGACACTATGAAAAATGGTTCTTTTAAGAACTGTTCAGGTTCTTTGGGGAACCCAAAATGGTTCTTCTGTGGGATCATTGGGGGAAAAAACATGTTAGAACCTTTATTTATTACAAATATAGATAATTGTATTTAAAGTGTGGTTCTTGCAAAGGTGCATTTTTGCATGTGTGCTTAGACACTGAAATGTCCAATATTTACAGCATCTAAATACACAAACATTTCCGAATAAACAACTTTTCAGACATACAAATGTTTATGTATCATTTGAGCTTCATACAGTGTTCATTCATGGTATTAGAAGATTGTCAGTGACAGCACACACACATATATACCTGTAAGTAAACATATGAAACCTGAATGTTACATCATATGTTGACGTTGTTTTATATATATTTCATAATTGTTGAGGTTTGATGATAATTATGGTAAACATTTTCCATTTAAAGCTCATTCACCTGCAGGAGGCCCTTGCAAATTATTTTCTGACGGTCATTAGATGGTCTTTTAATATTTGTATGTTGTAAGTATGTGAAAGGGGTTTACATGATGCTGTCAATATGTTGATATTGTATGATTCAGTGTTTAAGCATACAAAAATGTACAGTAAATGTTTGGAGTACTTCCAAAGTTGTTTTATTTTAAGAAATTGATACTTCAATTCAGCAAGGACACATCAAATTGATCAAATGGGACAGTTATCAGACATTCATTTATTTATAGAAGACATTTATTTTAGATTAATGCTGTCCTTTTGAAGTTTCTATTAATCAAAAAAGAAATCCTGAAAAAAAAATGTATCACAGTTTCCCATGAAAACATTAAGCAGCACAACTTTAATAAGAAGAAGAAATGTTACTTGAGCAACAAATCAGCATATTAGAATGATTTCTAGAGTAACGGCTTCATAAGAATAACTTGTATTTTAAAATATATAAAAAAGTCATTTTAAATTTCTTTAAAAAAAATATAATATTTTACTGTATTTTTTATCAAAGAAATGCAGAGAGATCAAGAGCCTTTTTCAAAATAATATATTTCAAAAGCCTTTGAACGATAGTGTATGTGAAAACTAATAGAATGTAAGAATACTAATAGAAAAAATGTTTGAAGGTATTAATGTCAAAACCATGATTACATTAACATATGACCACCTAACCACCCAGCCGCCTACATATCAACGCTATTCAGTAACTTGGGTTTCCCCAAAAGGTCTGTAATACCTATAGAAGGCTATCCATTAGATTTCCATTCCATTCATTATTCAGCTACCGCATGATTCCCCTGCAAATATGGGACCTAAAAACTGCTGTCTTTGCTCACAGGCACAGATGCAGGTTTGTTTTTGCCAACGGCACCACAAGAATGTGTGTTTGTGTGGCTCATTTTGATCCCCACTTCAATCTTGGAAGAGCACGTATCAGATCCATGCTGAGAGCTTATAATAGTGTGTGGTAGGAGTTCAATTTAGTTTAATTTACACCAACTCCAATAAGTCAGATTGAAATGCTCGCCTGCCTTTCCCCCTTGCTGTATATTCAACCACATACAGTGAATATAAGTGGGCAGGGGGTCTCGCATGATTGTGGGGGCTCAGGAAACAGTCACCTCTGCCCTGGGCCATGCTGCGCTAAGCAAACACGTAATGAAGTTATGCAGCCTTAATGTTTTTTAGGACTGCAAGCTTTCAAACCACAGCTCCGTTACTGCGCCTGGCGGCTCCAATCCAGATGGATACAGTAAAAACAGAGAACTCATGCACCGCAAATCAGAATTTAAAACCCTATCAAGATAAATGACCATGTTTACAAGGTAAGATAATCCCGGTGTACAGAAAGAGTCCTCTTTTTCTCTTTATTAACCAGGGCCAGATATGTTTCATTTAGCTCTATGGACAAAACAAAGTAATCCACCGTTTACACAACAATGTTGTAAGATTGGATTATTGTATTCTAATACTTTCATTGAGAACTTTTCCAAATGCTGTGCAACTTATCAAGAGCCCTTCACCAAAGTTAGGGAATAACAAATTCAAATGAGTTGCTTTTCAACGTAACACTTTTCCACTAACAAGTTGCTTTTTCATACAAGTTATAGTGTTGCTTGACAAAACATATGAAGGCATTGAAAAGCATGATTCATTCTAGAAAATCAATCAAATAAACCAAACAAGAAAAACAAGTCACAAATTTGAGTCCCTGGATTTAAATGCAGCTGTTCATTAATTTGTTTTGATGCAGTTCCATGAATTAGGATGTATTCAATTCATTTCAATTTACTTCCTATATTTTTTTTCTCCCAAAATTAGATCATTCAGATCACAGTTTAGTTCATTCATTCAAAAACCCTTATTGCTTTGGTGCTACAGAAATGCGTGTCTAATTTAAATCAAAGCATTTAGCTCAAATAGCTAGATAAAAATGTATATAAAGATATTTAAATATCTTAAGTATCTTCAATGTAATTAGTACATTTTTGTTAGTGGCATAAATGATGTTTCACTAACAGTTTACCCAAAAATGGAAGTTCATCTTTTGAAACCTTTAATCTAAATATATATGGGACCACAAAACCAGTCTCAAGTAGTACGGGTATATTTGTAGCAATAGCCAACAATACATTGTATGGGTCAAAGTTATTGATTATTATTTTATGCAAAAAATCATTATGATATTAAGTAAAGATCATGTTCCATGAAGATATTTTGTAAATTTTCTATCGTAAATATATCAAAACTTAATTTTTGATTAGTAATATGCAATGCAAAGGGCTTCATTTGGGCAACTTTAAAGGCGATTTTCTCAATATTTAGATTTCTTTGCCCCCTCAGATTCCAGATTTTCAAATAGTTGTACCTCAGCCAAATATTGTCCTATCCTAATAAACCATACATCAATGGATTTGTGAACCAGTTCAACTGATTCACTGAAAAGATTTGACTCAAATGAGCATTTTGTTAATTTATTAGGCATTGTCACTTCTCTTACAGTAGGTTTGGACAGAATTTCATTTTTGAGTGAACTCCTTTAATGTAAACTGATTGGAAAGGCAGGAAACTATTGAAATTCAGAGCAGTGACATGCAGTATTGTGGTACTTTGATCATACCTATTGCAAAAGTGCATGAGGGACTACGTGCCTCCCGACTTTGAATGTCTAATGTAAACTGTGGAGTATCATCTTTATACCATAATCACATGCTTTTTGTATTAAACACACTCTCCTTCCATTTTCAACATGGGACAGCAGCCACACTCTCTCATATTAAAAGCCTTAGCATAAATATAGAAAGGCTCTGCACGTGACAGCAACGCTGCAAAATCAGCAGAATTAGCTTGTGTCTCAATCGTAGAAATGACGCCAACTCTGTCAGTCAGGTTTCAAAGTACCAGCCCGAGGCTTGCCAGTTCGGATTGAGTCCCTGTGATCCTGGCATAGGGTCAGAAAGCTTGTGGAAACAGAGGAGGGGGGGAGAGAGCCAAAAGAATGCCCGCTGCCCAGAATGGCGCTCTGGTATCCAGCCACTCTTATCAGCTGACTGTCACACCACTGTGACTCAGCTGTGTGTGTCCTTACATACTGTACATTGGTCAGGTACTAGACACATGTGACTGTGCTCTGTCACATTCACAGGTATCATCACTCTTACATGGAAAAACAAACACTCTGGTTTCACACTTCGATTGCTTGGTCTAAACCCAAGTTTGATTACACTACTCGCTCTGTCTCTGCAGGTCTCTTTTCTCATTGAATTTTTAACATGAGACAGGTGGCAAAAATAGAAAGTGCTATTTGTTTGAGTTTTTCTCATGTTTCTGGCTCTTAGATTTTACTAGCAAAAGTGCAAAGCAGAAATGAATTCATTCACCTGATAGTTCACCTTCACAAATTGGATGGGCTGATTTTATACCAATTGCAAACCGCTATGGGAATTTTTTCGATTCCTACAGAAACAAAAATTTGCACAAAAAATAAAAATAATTGTTATTTTTAAATATTTTGAAAGAGGTATTTTATGCTCACCAAGGCTACATTTATTTAATTAAAAATACAGTAAAAACAGTAATATCATGAAATATTATTATAATTTAAAATAACAGTTTTCTATTTTAATACATTTTAAAATGTAATTTATTCCTGTGATACAAAGCGGAATTTTCAGCAGCCATTACTTACTGTCTTCAGTGTCACATGATCCTTCAGAAATCATTTACATTCGATTTAAGTTTCACAAGACGTATGTATTTGTATAAATATATTAATACATATATTAAACTATACTTTTTTGTCCAATTCACCGAGTCATTTGTGAATCAAATTTTACTGATTGCACCATACGTTCGTTGTTTGTTAAGACTGTCTATTGGCGAAATAGTCCAGGCTTCATCATAAGGCAGATTAACAAACTTCAAAATCATTTGGTTACATTGTTGTTGTTTTAAATGGAACCAGCTCAGAATGAGAACCGGTTCTTGATTTCCTAACTCTACCCCAGACCCCTATTTTCAAGTAGCCTCGCGTGCAATTCCTGGGTGCACACCTGATTTTGAAAAACAATAATCAAGCAAACTAAACTCTGATGTCAATGGACTGTGAGGAGGTTAAAACACTCTCTAATGTACACTCGCACTTTTGCATAAACACACATGATCATTTTCTAGTTAGTCTTTAACCAGTAGAATAGTAATGATGATTACTATGATCCATACAGTAAGCCTCATTCCTGCTTAATTGGCCCCATACCCACCGGTGGGGCTTACTAGCTGTTTTACCTAAACACACTGCTGTCAGCCAAGAGCAATTACTGCTGGGACAGTTTAGGCCGCAGGGACCCAGTGGGGAATGGTGCGGCACTAAAAAATCCCTCAGCTTCAATTTAAGCTACACAAATGTTCAGAGAAACTGAGATGCCGTGCACTGTAGAAAGTTGAGGCTTAGTTTCAGAGTGATTATTTGAACCACACTGAGTTGCTATAAATCAAGTGTTTTCAAACAGATTTAAATTTGCTGTTTTTCAATTCCTCTAGTAACCATCCACACTGTTAACTTAACATGAAATAAAATATCTAGAATTTAAATGTGAAAGTAAGCATCTAAAAATTGACTTCGGAATTGGACGTTTCCAGCAAATGTTGAGGAAGAGTAAATCGCAATGCTAAAGATATGACACACTGAGATTCTTACACACTCTAGTATTCAGAAATATTCCAATGGGATTCTGGGTGAAACTATCAGTTTTAACTGACCAATGGCAGATGGCAGGAGTGATTGGGAAACCTGTTTGAAAATAATCATTGTTTTGCAATTACAAAGACTTTGGTGGCACAAACTTAACTTTTAAATTGGATATAGAGTACTGCAAGGATGACATATTTTTTGTAGGCCAAAACCCATAGACATTTTAGCAGTTCTGGATCCATCGTCCTGAAATCATCTTTCCTAAAATCTTTCAGGAAAAATGCTTTTTAAATAAAGACTAAAAGAGTTGTCAGAAGCTTAATAATGGTGACTTTGAAGTCCATAGTGCAACCATAGTGTAGTTTGTTTGTAGTCTGTTTACAATATAACTGGTAGTATGTCAAACAAACTGGTACAGTATGTCACAAATAGTGCCTCCTCCTTACTTTACATCTGCTTTGTACAATAACTAACTTGCTATCTTCAAGACCAAATAACTGTTGTGGTATCTTTAGATGAAGTTGTTTGGAGTAAAAAAAAAAAAAAAAAAAATCTTGAAAAGGTTATAAAATGATTGGTGAAACCTGACGTTTTCCTAGGGGCCGTGGATTTTTCCATTATAACAAAATGGAAAAAAAAAAACATGCCACAATCCATACTGAAACTGCACAACTGAACAAGAAGGCCAATTGTCAGAGAAGTGACCAAGCAGCCAGAACTCTTTGGATGAAATGGAAGAAACTGTGGATGTCTGGACAATCTCTCAGCGTGTCACAGATTTGGCCTTTATGTGTGATGAGTAGCTATAAGGAAGCCACTATTGAGGAAGGCCAACATGAAGTCACTCAGTTTACCAGAAGACATATGACTCTACATTTTAGCTCTTTTTCTCGAGAGAAAAGCTCAATGTTTGGTGTAATCGAAATAAAGCTCAATCTTTTCAAACAAAATCATGTCCAAGAATTCTTAGTATTCTGGAATTGCCCGAACATTTAACTGAATCCAATTAAAATATGTGGTTGGCCTGAAATTTGGATACTACCAATGAGCTTAGTCAAGTAAATTTGGATTGGCAAGAATTGGTAAAATATTTAAAAATATAATAAAAATAATAAAAATGGGTGAAACTCTTCTCAAGGCACTATAAATGATTTGCAGTAACATTTATATGTAGTGTAACATGTCTGGTAGTTATTTTATGCAATATTACAGGTTCCAGTTTTAATATTTTGCAACATTTTCATTAAAATCCAAATAAACCTTGGTCATCAGAGGTTAATAAGTCTGAGGTTTCAGTTATTTCAAAGGGACCGGCCTTGTTCTGTGATTCATACACCCAAACATTTATGACAACTTAAAGTATTTTTGAAATGATGTATAATGTAATGTACCTGGTGTTGACGTCAAGCCAGAAGTCCCTGATGGAAATTTTGCACTGTCTGCCCTGTCCCAGACCTCCAGACCTGCATTTCCTCTAAAGCTGCTGATGATGGGTGCGGCCGGCGCTTTACAGAGACCTGCCTGAGGTGTTAAAGAGCTGCACTCGCTCACCGCACACACGGGCCTGTAGCATTAACACTCCAGTAATGTGTCACCCTCAATCTTAAAAAACTCTTTCATGATTCAACGCTCCCTCTATTCAGCATGTGTAAAATTAAACCCCATCATCCCTGAGATACAAACGGCCGAGTCACAGAAGTACCTCGGATATTTCCAGTCCCTCTGACCCTCTCGTGCTTGTGCGTAAACAACCCAGAGCAGCATGTAAGTATGCCACATACCTCTGCTATAAGCAGTAAGCACACCTGTGTACCCCTGAGCACATTGCGTCCCGCAGCGGAGAAAGTGCATGTAAACTCCTATGGTTGCTTATGAACGTTTGCCATATCTAAGTTAGTATAAAACTTGCCTAAAGTTACATAAACTCTTGTGGCTGTTTTTTGGCCTTTTTTGTGTTTACCTAATTTCAGATAACCTCAAGGTCTGTTCCAAATGCATACGCTGAGCAAGCACCTTTAAATCAAAGTCAAAATCAACACAATACTGGCAATGTTGTGAGGAAAGACCACACTGTGTTTAACCACATCGATAGCTAAGAATTCAAACAGCAAATCCTAGAGATTAAACTGATTTTTATTTATTTCTGTTAAAATACTATTGCAGTGTTATTTCTACAGACAATGTTTAATACTTTGGAAACATTCTTGCGTAACTTGCAGCATCCTGACTAGGCTGACACATCAACAACAGCCAACCAATGTCATATGGAAAACCTGTTTGAAAACAATCAAACTACACTCTTCAGATGTATCTTTAGACTAATCTGTGTAAATTTGCTTGGGTAATAAATTCAACATTCACATAATTGTGAATGCTTGTAAAAATTGTCCACATCGTTGTCAAACTCAATTAGTAAACTCAAAAGAAAACTAAAACTTCAAACTCAAACCTAAACGTCATGCAAAATTAGCCAAAATTACCACAAGGTAATTTGGTAGAAACCTCTGTGCCTTTTTAATGTTCATTTTTATTTTTAATGTTACCTGTTGCTTCATTTTTTATATTTTTGCAAAAGGATATAAACTTTATAACGGGGGGTGTAGCGGTACACAAACATGACGGTTTGGTACGTACCTCGGTTTTGACGTCACAGTTTGCTATGCTTTCGGTACAGCAGGGGGGAAAAAACTAAACATAAAATTGCTTTATTTATTAAACAGTGGTTTACTGAACAAATTGTTCTTTCTTTAAATAAATTCAATTATAATTAAAATTTCCTCAGCTTCTAAACTATAGGAAGCCATTTTACACACCTTATTATAAATTACAATTAACAACAGGGCCTAAAATTAAATTGCATTACTATTTATTTTTAAATATAATTAATAATCAACACTTAACTTAAAAAAAATTCTATGAAAAAAGGTAAATTGCACATAATGCAGTTTTTAAATGAACTACAACCCGATTTCCGGAAATGTTGGGACGTTTTTTAAATTTGAATAAAATGAAAACTAAAAGACTTTCAAATCACATAAGCCAATATTTTATTCACAATAGAACATAGAGAACATAACAAATGTTTAAACTGAGAAATTTTACAATTTTATCCACTAAATGAGCTCATTTCAAATTTGATGCCTGCTATTTGGCCTGCAAATTTGTTCACTTGTGCAATGGTTAAAACAATGCTGTATTTGTTTAGTACACATGCGTACCGAACCGAAAGACCGAATAAGTGTACCATTACACCCCTACTCTATACATTTATTTAAGTTAGCTTTACAGAAAATTGTGCCACAAATTTCAAGGATCTGAGAAAAGACTTTGACCCAGCTAATAAATATTGTTTTAAAAAAAAATTATGTAGATGTATTAGATGGATAAGATGTTCTAAGTACGTTTCGGTAATGTTAAAAATATTATTTCTGAATGCTCGAAATGTTCACTTTTTAAAAAAAATTAAGCCCGAGACACACTGAACGATTTCCGGCTGTCCCATACGAAAGATTGGCATCGTGAAACAATCATGGCAAATCAGAAATTGCCACAACTGTTTCACGATGCCAGTCTTTCATCTCGGACAGCCAAAAATGTCTCAGGCTTTAGAAATGTTTTTTCTTGGTTATGCGATCGTTAAGGGAATATTCCATTTTTCAAACATTATAGGAATGTTACTTTTAAATGTTTTTTGAACATTTTGAAACAATTATCAACATTTAAAAAGCTTTCAATTAAAACATTTCAGAAAAAGGATCCATAAACGATGTATAAATAACATTTTTGTGCCAGTGTTTTGAGAACATCGTTAAAGACTAGAGAACTTCATTACTGCATTACTGCAAGAACATTTGTTCATAACTTACCAGAATCTTGACACTCCCCTGTTAGCTGGGGAGTTGTATGACAATAATTTAAAAATGGCATGAATGCAGCATGAGGCGAGCTAATCTAAGTATTCTGGCTCATACAACAGATAATAAAAATAAATGCAAAAATGTGTACAGTACTGTTTATTAGAACTCAGGGGGTGTTTGGAACCAGATGGGTCTCTTTCTGTCCGACCACTCAAACACACACGTACACAGATGCGCATAAACACACATGCACACGGTAAAGACGCGGTGAAAGAGCTCACTGTTTCCACTTTTATTTTCCACTGAATAAACAAACCTGTTTAGGGCAAACATGAGCCTCACCTTCAGAAAAGCGCAGCATGAGACTCTTGCATTCATGAGGTGAAAACAAGTAAAAAAATAATTTCATACTAATTCCAGCCAAGACTATTGAATTTTAGCTTGATATGCATTAATAAATTGATAATTAATGAAAAAATGCTTGCTTTTTTTCTTTGGCAATACTTTACAATATACAAACATCCACAATCTGCTTTACATTTGCAACAAATATGCCTCAAAAAGCCATGCAGCTATAAAGCTGGCTTTGCATTCGTTTAAGTGCTCCCCATTGAGCATATGTGCGTGTGTGTGTGATCGAAAAGCAGCCATCGTGCAAAATGTTCCTCTGTACAAACTGCACACAGTGGGGTCCATACATTCATAAAAGTTCTCTGAGAGGGCCGAGAGCACAACTTTACCGGCCCAACATACAGCATGCGTTTTTATACAGCTTCACCTTTGGCTCATGATGTGAGCTGTTTTGCAAAAATAAATGAAAAGTGAATGTAAATAACATAACACAGGCCTCATATCCCCGAGCTCATAAATTACTGTGAAAAGCAGCACTTTATGGGCATTATTTTGGCCTATACAAAACGGGCCCCCATCCACCCTCACTCACACAGAACGGGCATCTCTCTCTCTCTCTCTCTCTCTCTCTCTCTCTTTCTCTCTCTCTCATTCTCCTTCCAACTGTTACATAAGCAGGATCATTATCACCTATCTTTGAAGTGAAGTGAGGGAGGGGCGGAGCTTCTCCGGCCCCTAGGTTTCGTTCTTGTTTATAGTTACTGTTGTCACAGTGTTAGTAGAATCCCTCTATCTGGGTCTTTAGTGCTTTTATTCTCTTGCTCTGTTTTTTCAGACTAGTTCTCTAGGGATATTGGGTTTCTGCGTTGTTTTCCTCTCTCTGTTCACCACTGTAGCTGACAAACTTTCTCTCTTTCCCCACACTCTTTTTCCTGTTTCTTGCAGTTCATATTTCCATTTCACACTTCACAGTCTTTTTCCTAATCAAAATTTAATGAGTTACTGAAAGAAATGAAAAACAGGTTGGAAACACATTCTACAGCATTGACAAAAATTAGAGATTAAATTAAAATAGATATTTAAATAGGTAGAAATTTTAATTGATATTTATTTATTGTGTCTAATTATGTTTTTGTGTTTGTTTGTTGTTACAATTTATGCTGTATCCTGGCCAAAACTCAATTCTAAAGTTTTACAGATAGTTGTCAGGGTGTTGCTATGGCGTTACCCTGGCGTTCTGAAAGGTTTTTAGTGTGTTGCTATACGGTTACTATGTGTTCTGGGTGTTCTCTGTTGCTGTAGTGTTGCTAGGGTGTTTTGAAAAGTTGCTATGTAGTTTCTAGGGTGTTCTGAAAGGTGTTTGTTTGTTGCTATATTGTTACTATGTGCTGTGGGTGTTCTAGGGCATTTTATGGTAGGGTGTTGATGTGTGGTTGCTACACTCTAAAAAAATCCTGGGTAATTTTTTTAACCCAAATGCTGGGTTGAGCCTTTTGGGTCATTTTTTGGGGTTATTTTTTCAGTGTTTGGGTAGTTTTTGTGTTACCCAGCCCCTGGGTCAAATGTAACAACCCAATGTTTGGGTAGTTTTTTAGTTTTACCCAGCTCCTGGGTCAGACATAACAACCCAATGTTTGGGTAGTTTTTTAGTTTTACCCAGCTCCTGGGTCAGACATAACAACCCAATGTTTGGGTAGTTTTTTAGTTTTACCCAGCTCCTGGGTCAGACATAACAACCCAATGTTTGGGTAGTTTTTGTATTACTCAGATCCTGGGTCAGACGTAACCCAGCGGTTGGGTTATTAAAATGCTTTTAGCATGTTGTCATCCAGTTGCTAGGGTGTTCTGAGAGGTTTTAGCATGTTCTGGGTGTTTTTATGATTGTAGGGCATCTTAGCATGTTGATACTAAGGTGTTCTGGATTGTTGCTATGTGGTTGCTAGGCTGATCTGAGTGGTTGCTATGCAGTTGATTCAGCGTGTTCTGAGAGGTTTTTCTGGGTGTTTTCCAGGGCATTTCTATGCCTTTGCTATGGTGTTCTGGGTGGTTGCTAGGTTCTGAAAAGTTGCTATGTAATTGCTAGGGTGTTCGGAGTGGTTTCTATACAATTATTCCATTGTACTGGTTACTTTACATAGCTTGAATCCCCAAATCGGATCGCTTACTACTTACTACTAGCACACATCTTCTCTAAAAGCCATACACTATAAGTTTTGAGGTATCATTTGTGTATGTTGCACAAACACTGTGGGTGCAAGACCTAAATGTATTACTTATGGTTAGGAGTTTGTTCAGATCAGTAAACCACAGCATACGCAACAGTCATAGTATCGCTTGCCTCAGCAAACACCTCTAAAAATGTAGGTCATCCATAACAGGGATCATTCATGAAGATAGAAATACACTGTGTTTACTCTACAGGCGAGCAGATCTTTTTTGAGAGAGCAACTTTTTTCGGGGTTTGTGGTGACACAAGTGAGTTTATTTACGAAGCAAGCTTATTTGCAGTCTGAATTTGATTTGAATCCTTGCGGTGCCTCTAGTGTGATTTTCACCACACCTGAACAACTTCTAGGTAATGCTTCGCCGAGCTGCTGCTATCAGATGTAGCAGGCGAGTCTATGAGGATCCCATGATAATAATGTAATTAGGGAAAATTCAAACACTTATCAGTGCTTATGTTAATTTATGCAAGATGTCTTGTACTCAAAGTCTTCTGAGGACATGGTGAGGCCAGACCATGCAGCATGTTTGCAGATACTAGCACAGCTTTTAGTCAGACAACAGGCCTCACAGTACAAGCACTGTGTCTATTGGGATAGAGAAAGAGAGAGAGAGAGAGAGAGATACAGACAGGGAAAAATTAGAGAGACACAGAGAGAAAGAATCAAGGACATACAGAAAAAGCTGCATGTGGGTATCAGTGAAATGGCAGAACAGGATCCTGTTGTCAGGAGGTTTGGCAAAGTGCCGAAAGCCCCAAGTGGCCACAGATTGAGGCATACTGAAGTGACGAGTCGACACTGGGGGATTTATAGAATCCTTCATAGTGTGTGTTAGATTCCCCCATTAAATTTATTGACTTTACTATTAGGAAGCTGAGGCAGGATATATCAAAGGGCTTTTAGTTACATCACAGTTGTGACTTTATATTGTATGTGATGTAAAGAGGAGGGACATTCTCATTCTAGAAAGAATTTTATTGGACAAAGCTGTGTAGTGCATGATGAGTTAGCAATTTTTTTTATTTAATTTAATTTAATCAATAAGGAGAAAAGAAAAAGTTGACATTTAGACATGGTATTCATTATTTCAAAGACATTCTCACTGTAGGCCTCAAAGCTGACACAAAACATGTTACCAAATTTGACTGTATAAATGTACAAACAGTTCAAATCACTCTAAAGATGATAACTAATAAATTAAATTCAATTAAATTAAATTGTAAATGTAAAAAATCTAAAAGGAGAAAAGTTGGCATTTAGACATGGCAGTTATTGTTTCAAGGACATTCTCATTCTAGAAAGAATTTTATTGGACATAAAGCTATGTAGTGCAGGATGAGTCAGCAACATTTTTATTGTGATTTTCCAAAAGACAAAACTTTAAAATGTGTATCTCTGCTGAAGGTGAATTTTAGCAGATTTTTTTGTAAACCTCAAAGCTGACACAAAATATGTTACCACATATACATAGACTGAATAAATGTACAAATTGTTCAAATCACTCTAAATATGAGAACTGATAAATAAAATAAAATAAATAGAAAACACAGAAGTTGACAATTAGTCATGGCATTCATTGTTTCAAAGACCAAACAGCAAGGAAGGAAGGAAGGAAGGAAGGAAGGAAGGAAGGAAGGAAGGAAGGAAGGAAAGAAAAGAAAAGAAAAAAAAGAAGAAGGAAGAAAGAAAGAAAGAAAGAAAGAAAGAAAGAAAGAAAGAAAGAAAGAAAGAATAAATACTAGGTATATTTGTCATGTTTTCCATTTTAAAAATCCCTAAAATATCCATAACATGAGAAATTTACTTGAGAAGCACAAATGCATTTGATATTAAGACTTGTTTTCATCCTTTCATGCAAGACTCCATTTGCTGTTTTTTTTCTGCATAGCAATTTGAAAGAAAAAAGGCTGTAATCGTCTTCCTTTCATTTCATTCATCTCACTGGGGCCAGACTGAGGCTTAGGGTAGTTTTCAAGGAACAGTTTTTCAGAGCGTGCTTTGCCAGTCCTGTCTTTGAGAGCGAGCTTTTGCACGGTCCCTAACTGAGCCAGAACGTGCTTGTTTTGAAATGTGCCGAGTGAAAGACTTGTGGAGCGTGTTTGGGCATGGGGATACAGGGGCCCCACAACACCCCTCCAAGCGATGAAGGGCCTCAGCAACACCCCCCTCCCATTCCTGAGGAGAGACAATCTTTCGATGTGAGCCGTGCTGTATTGTGCTAAGGAAATGTGACTAACCCCCCGTGTTTGTGCTCTCTCTACGACCCCCTCTGCGATAAGAATAATATAATTTGATCATGAGAGACGGCCCCTTAGCTCTCGATTGGTCCAGTGTGACATCACGTTCATAACAGCATGTTAAAGGGGGCTAAAAATATTGAGAAGCGACAGAAACAGCCTTGCTTTGTACCTTTCTGTCCCCATGAAGTGCACAAAATGTCCCATACAGCATACACTTTGTATTTACTGTGCGGATACTGTGCCACATTCAAAACGGAAAATTTAGATACATCTCAAAGGCCACTAATTCCTATATTTGATCTGTATAATGGCTTGTTTTATTTTTAAAAGCAATGGAGCGGACAAATGCAAAAAACGGGAGTAGGAATGAACCACAAAGGGCCTTCTGGTGCCCGTTCGTAGCCAAAGACACAACAACACCGATCTAATTTGATGTGTTTGGCAGTGACAGGGCTGTGGAGGGCACAACATGTTCCAGTGTTCTCTCTCACTCTCAAAAACACAGACACACATACACATACTGCAATTTTAATCATTAACTTGTCCAAGAAATGTTTTTAGGACTGCATTCACATCAACATCAATCAAACTCCACAAGTATGATTATAAAGATTATGATCATTAGCAAAACTGTGCACAAAAACACAAGTGTTATGAGCCATATGTGCTTTCAAAGCTACAGTATATATACAGTATATACATTTATATCTGTTTAAAAATTTGGAATACTTTATTATTTGTTCTCTTAAGCTCAACAAGGCTGAATTTAGTGGGAAATATTATTTAGTTATTAATATAGTCTAAAATTTATTCCTGTGATGCAAAACTTAATTTTCAGCAGTCAGTACTCCATTTTCAGTGTCACATCCTTATCATATAATTCTAATGCATTTGATGCTCATTTATTATCAATTATTATTGGTTCTCAATTATTAATATTGGTTTTTATTATTATCAGTGTTTCTGATAACTTGCTTAATATTTTGTGCAAACTGTGATACTTTTTTCAGGATTCGTTGATGAATAAGAGTTTCCAAAGGAAAGTGTTTATTTGCTAAATTTTGCAATATTACTGTTTTTAATGTATTTTTGATCAAATGAATGCAGCCTTGGTGAGCATAAGTGACTTTTTCATAAAAATAAAAAAATGTGACCAGTAATGTAGCCAATAGCAGACACTACATTTTTATTTTATTAAATATTTATCATATGATAACATATTAGACTGATGGACCCCAGATGCCCCTAACAAGAGAAAAACACTCATTGTTCCAGTTCTGACCCAGTGTGCCAGCAAAACACAAACACACACACAAACAGAAGCCTGTGGCCTACTTCTTCATTCTTTGAAATCAGCTTGTTAAGAGCTGATGAGGTCGTCTATTTCTGATGAGTTCTGACAGAGTGAATTAAACGGGATGCAATCAAAGTCTACCATTATCTATTCAGTGTTTTCTCTGGTTCATATTCTATTTTGGGCACAAAGACTGATATCCGGAATTCATTCCTTTTGATGCAGCACAAAAGCATGTTATGTCGGCAATACTTCAGGATAAGACAGATAGTTCAAACAGGGACTCATTAACAAAATGCAGTAACAAGCATAAAATAGTAATTTACAAAATTGTATACGTGATATGAAGTGTGCCCCCAGATACAGAGTGTACCGGGAGTCTAATCTTCTTTGCAAATTGCACAATGAAAATGTAATATAACACAATATGAGAAGTTATTATAAAGAAATCATAAAAATAAAGGAGAAATCTGTAATATAATAGACTAATGGCATTTATTGTTAAGACGTGGGTTGCCTTTATTCTTATTATCCCTTAAAGAAATGCTAAATTTAAAACAAACAAAAAAATTGCAAAGAATTTAACTGTACTTCTGAGAAATATGATTGGAATTACTTCACTTAAGATGAAGAATTAGTCCTATTAGTGGCCTAGAAATAACTTTTTTAGTGTAAACACAGCAGATGGCCTTTTAACAGACAATGCCATGTTGAGGTCACATTTTAACCTGCCATGTTATGCAGATGACCCAGTTAAAACTATAAAGAGCAACAGTATGTTTTCTTCATATAGGACTTTCAGCCAATGCACAAGCCACTCTACAAAGCATAAACATGTAAATAGTTGGGTTGAATCCAAAAAATGTCACTTTCATTAATGTGTGTATATGAGACAACAACAAATCAAAAGATATTGACCTACAGCTTCAGTCTGAACTGGTAGCAGTTAGTAAATACATTGCATGCATCCACACTGACAGGCATCAGTATAAAGTTTAAAACAACTGGCACATAAAAAAAAAGAACCAGAAAAATGTAAACAAACATATTGAGTGAATCTTTAAAGTTGAATAAAGTAAAATGAGGGTAGACATTTTGCAGTAAAAAAAAGCCTTGTCTTACAAAACATAAATTTCAAGCCAGCTTACTTTAAACTCCAGTATATTCCAGTGAACCTGTCTGGTGGTGCACAAGCCAAAGCCTGCAGTAAAATCACATAAATGTGTGGATTCTCCAGACCTGATGGGGGCAGCAGAGAGGCTAATGCTGCTTCAGACAACAATGAACTCCTGTTGAAACTGACTTTGCAGCTAAAGCTTCCTCATCCAATAAGCACCGAGTTTCCACAGACTCAACTCTGAAAATAAAGCAGATATACAGTGGTGTTCAATAATCTTAAAAGCACAAGCCAAGACATTTGCATTTTTTGCAAAACCCATTTATGAAGGAATGATGGCATGAACTTTGCAAATTTAATCCAGCAAATATATTTTCCTTGAAAGCTCTTATTAAAAGCATACTAACCTCTAAATAAAATTCACTGGAATGAAACCGGCATCAGTATCCACCTTATTTTGCAACATGGAAATAAGCTATTTTCTGTGAACGTGCATGACTTTCAATTCATTAACCGTCATAGGTAAATAAGTGGAAGAATAACAAAGTGCAGAAAGCAGTAAAACTACTTTTTTAAAGTGTTTTAAAAAACATATAAGAATACAAACACCAGACTTCTGATCTTTAAAATTTGCATGAGGTTGTAACTCATTTAGTAGGTACTTTTTATTATTCAAAAATGAGTTTGTACTGATTTTTCTTTTCAACAAGTCTAATTTCATAACATCATATTGCAATATTTAATCAAGAGATGGGCCATGTGCATCCACAGAGGTCTGGCTAAACTCTGAATATCCACTGACCCTAGAGCCGTCTGTGCTCTGTTCAATGGGCCTGTAAAACTGTTCAAGATGTTGCCCATCTGTTCTTTGGACCATTGATCACAGATCACTAGCTCACAGCGTGGAATAAATTCAGCAATCGCCTCGATTAGGCCTGCAGATATGACTCAGCATTCATGCTATTCAAGGAGTATGAATGCGTCACACGCGGCTTCAGCAGAGAGATCCGTGATGGTGACATACAGCTGTGGCTTTTATGAGATCAGCAAAAAAATTGGCAACCACAAACTCTGAAGTGAAGCAAACGAGAAAAGCTCTTATTGGACGTAAGAGCGTTGTTCCACTGCACTTAGAAAGAGCTTTATTTAAAGTTTGTACAGTTGAAGAGAGCCCATTGTATAATGTTACACAACACTGAGTAATTCTCCGCAGGCTCGTTGGCACAATTGCTCCGTTTCTTTCTAAATTGTGTCTCTGTGTTGGTGGTTCAAGACCTGATTATACGATCAGTAGTTTGTCTTAAGGGAATACGCTTTACTACTAAGTGCTGTGTTGATTTTGGCTTGTTTCTACCCTTGGGCAAGCAGAGCTATTGTATACAAGCTTAGATTAGAGTATTCCATCTTTTAGTGAAGATTAATGAGATAGATTTATGCTTTTTTTGTTTTTTTGCCAAGTGAGTTTTGGCAGACCATAAGCTGGGTGAAAATAACTTTTTGTTACCGTAGTGTTTGAGGTACATGTGCACATACAGATTTTTATCTAGTTTAGACCTAAATTTTTGTAAGAAAACAATACAGTGGATCTGTTTTCCCAGATATCAAAAATAAATTTTGCTAACATTCCTATTAAGTTATAAAACATCATTTCTGGATGTTTTCTGAAGCGTTTAAAATGTCCAGTTTATGTTTTTTTTTCTTTTTTATGCAAATGTTATGTGAATGTTCCATTTTATCATTTTGCAAATATTGTGGGAATGTTCCTTTTGATTTTGAAGCAAGTATTAACATTTATAAAATGTTACACAAACTTCAAACTAAAATGTTTTAAGAAAAAAGTTCCATGAAAAATTCAATGTATAAATGTGATACTGGACCACAAAACCATAAGGTTTATACATAAATAAGATGAATAAATAAGCTTTCCATTGATGTATGGTTTATTAGGATAGGAGAATATTTGGTCGAGATACAACTATTTGAAAATCTGGAATCTGAGGGTGCAAAAAAATCTGAATATTGAGAAAATCGCCTTTAAATTTGTCCAAATGAAGTTCTTAGCAATGCATATTACAGTAGGAAATTTACAAAATATCTTCATGGAACATAATCTTTACTTAATGTCCTAATGATTTTTGGCATAAAAGAAAAATCAATAATTTTGACCCATACAATGTATTTCTGGCTATTGCTACAAATAAACCCCAGCAACTTAAGACTGGTTTTGTGGTCCAGGGTCACAAATAATGTTTTGTGCAAATGTTTTGAGAACATTATTGAAAACCAGATAACTTTGAATACACATTCTATTTAGGAAATATTTGTTCATAACTTTGAGAGAATTTTGCCTGAACATTAGCCAACGTTCTGAGAACATTCCCAGTTATCTGGTTCCATGCATTTTATCATTCACTAAGTGAAAATTGCAATTCTAATAATCAGTTATAAAAGTAAAAGCTCACCTTTCTTCATAAGTGTGCAGTTTGATGTATCATTTAGGTCTTTCTCACTCTTAAAAAAAACAAAGGTTCCAAAAAGCAATGTCATAAAGAAACATTTTGAATTCTTTCGAAGAACGTTTCAGTGATCAGTTCTTACAAGAACCATTTTTTTTATTAGTGTGAAGAACAATTTAATAATCTAAATAACCTTTTTCTTTTTTAAAGGTTGTTTGTGGAACCATCGATGCCAATTAAAGAACCTTTATTTTTAGGAGGGTAGCGCAAGCAGTCTTGGATGTGTTACGCACTGAAGTTGAATACCTTCAACTTTACCTTGCCTTAGCACTAAAATGCTTTTGTAAAAACGTTTTTGAAGTCTCAGGGTATAGTATTGTATCCACGCTGATAATTACAGAGTTTTAAAATCTTCAATAGAAACAGATAAACTTTCAAAAGGCAGTGTCCTATTTAGCCTGCAAGTTCTCAGTCCATTTCTGAGCTGAGATGGATTGCCGTTCCACCTCAATGCAATCCACATGGCTTTTCTCGACAGGCCACGGTCACCTTACATCAGTTAGAGATGCATTTAATGACCCCAAAATACTGACGTCATAAATAACAGCAGCAGTGAAGTGGGGTCAAGAAACATAGACATGTTCATGGAACACTATACACTGCCATATAGTATATATGGCCATTTTAATGAGACAAAAAAAAAACTGTTGCGGAGGAGAAAAATAACATCAGTTTGTATTTTTTCCTGAATAGTTCACTAAAAAATGAAAATTCTGTCATTGTTTGCTCACCCTCCACTTGTTCCAAACATGTATGATTTTCTCTCTTCTGTTGAGCACAAAAGATGATATTTTGAAGAATGTTGGTAACCAAACAGTTGATGGTAGCCATTGACTTCTATAGTATGGACGAATACAGTATGGAAGTCAATGGCTACCGTCAACTTTTTTTTATCCCTTTAAAATAATTTAATGCAATATTTGCTTTAAATATTGTAAAATATTGTTTATTATAAAACAAAATATATAATATTTATCAAATATTTTAAATGTTGTTGAAAATTGTTTTTGTTTGGCCAGTAGGGTTAGTGTTTAGGAAACCTGCTTGAAAACAGTCATTGTCCAGCGTTAGCAATTTTTCAAGCAGTACATTTAAAAAAAATCAGCAGCTTCTAATCAAAGAGCAAATAACACACCGTACAGGACTTGTCCTCATGTAACACTTTGTGACAAAAATCTTTATCAAACTGAATTGTGTCATCAGCATCCAGCGAGGTGAAAACGTCCCTATGAACCATTTATCTGCCAGAGAGCAGACTGTTTGGAAATCATTTACGTCACAACTACCTGAACACCAAAGGTTCACGGAGACAAATATTGATTGAATCTGAGCTCTTACCGTCACTGTAAACACATGATCGATAACGCAGAGAACTGAGAGAAAGTTGTGTCTGGTCAAGCCGAACGAAGCTGCGTCAGAAAGCGTCAGAGGTTGCTGTTTGTTTAAACTTCATATTTGAACACATTTCTTTATTATCATAACTGATATGCCTTACCAACCAGTCTCAATGCATATATTCAGTGCATATACATGTTTTTCCCTATTAAAAAACTTTTACTCATAAATAAATGAATATTACTGTACTTTCAGGGGAAAAAGTAGGTTTACTCTTTATATCTGAATACATTAATCATAGCGGATTAATATTATATGATTATAATTTTCTTTAAAAAAATAATAATAATAATTTTAGGTTACCTGACTTTTTCATCTATTTTATTCAAATAGGATACCTAACAAACCTGTGCACTGTGCATTAACTTAACACATTCTTTTATGCAAGAAAATATTCCAATAATATTAGTAAATAAAATTGCATATACATACATAATATGGTTTATTAGTTTTGGATAAAGTTTCTCTGTACTGGATCAAAGTCTTTTTATGTGTACAAACTGTAGCTGACTAAATCTATATGAAGTTATGTAGGTCTCCTTGTGTGTAAACCGAACCACAGATAATAGTGTTTTCTTGAGCTGTGGGTTTGTTATTCTAGTATAGACTTTGAGTCCTCAACCATCAAATTATGGCCATCATGTAAGTTGTTGTAAATTGCTTGAGCTCTATATGGGGAAATGCTCACAGAGACTCATCTGTCTGAAATACAGCGTTTTAATATGTAAGAAAGATCACAGCCACAATTTCAGAGTTTCATTGAGCAGGTCCATAAAAGTTCAGGAGAATATTCTGTGATGAGATTCATTTGCATTTCTTCCACATATCGGGAGGATACTTGGCATGCATCAGAGTGCTGAGAATATAATAAAAGACAAATCGCATCTGTTTCCAGACATCCGGATATGAATACTTGAAGACAAAATGTGGTCAAATGGAGCATCTGGAGTTATTGCTTTATTTGATATTGATTACTCAGTTCAAGTGTTGAAACCGCACTGTTCCCAAGGGCAGAACAAATATACTTTCATACACGCAACAGTCTCATATGCATGTGATGAGCAAACATTTTTCATCAGAATATTTCTGAAGATCCAGAAGAGGTCAGCGGGTTTGGAAATCTTCTGTTCTGGTGACACATGGAAAACGGCTTTCGGAGGTGAAAAATCTTAAAGGGATAGTTCACCCAAAAATGAAAATTCTGTCCCTCATGTCATTCCAAACCTGTATGACTAGCTTTCCTCTGTGAAACACAAAAGATATCGCTATGTATTGAAAGCCAGTCTTGTTTGGGAAACCTGTTCGAAAACAGTCGTTACTCTTGCAGTTCTGTTTGTTTTTTGCTCATTTATATATTTTGCCTTTAAATATCACCCATCTATATCAATAAAAAAACACATTCGAAACACAACATACATCCATGGATCAGCTGAGACAGACTAAAGTGCATGTCTCAGCGATGCAAATGTTGCACAGCTGTGTAAAATAAGGCCATCACGTTATGCAATATTAAACAATCTTCAGAATCCCTCCAATTTCTCTCTCTCTCTCTCTCTCTCTCTCTCTCTCACACACACACACACACACACACACACACACACACACTGGGGCTGTGAGCCAATAACCTTCAGCAGAGTGAAACATGTGTGTGCCTCTTCTCGCTGTTCTTGAAACACCATATTGTCTAATGATAACCCCTGTCCATGCCAGCCTCAGTCAGCTGGTAATATATTTCTCAATCTGTATCGGAGTGGAACAGAGGTGCCCTGAGGTTTATGAGTTAGTTATTCATTCTCAGTGTGAAAAGGAAATATTTATTATGTGCAGTAAATTTATCACAGCATTATATGCAGTTTGTCCAAATACTAAGTTTTAGGTCTGATTTATTTGTTTTTTTCTAAGAAGTATCTTATGCTCACCAAGGCTGCATTTATTTGATTTCTATTATAACATATATATTTCTATATAATTTATGCTTTCCTGTAGCTCAAATGGTAGAGCATGGCGCTAGCAACGCCAAGATCATGGGTTCGATTCCCAGGGAAAGCAAGAGCTGATAAAAGGTAAAACTGTAACTTGAATGCAATGTAAGTCGCTTTGGATAAAATGCTAAATGCGTAAATGTAAATGTAATGTAATGTTTATTTCTGTGATGGCAAAGGGGAATTTTCAGCATCATTACTCTTTAGTGTCACATGATCCTTCAGAAATCATTCAAATGTGCTATTTCGCTGCTTAAGAAACATTTCTTATTATCAATGTTGAAAACAGTTGTGCTGCTTAATACTTTTTTCAGGATATTTTGATAAATAGAAGTTCAAGAGAACAGTGTTTACTTAAATTAGAAATATTTTGTGCATGTAAAGGTCTTTACACCTACTGTCACTTTTGATACATTTAATGCACTCTTTGACTAAAAAAAACAAAACAATCATACTGACCTCAGACTTCTGAAGAGTAGTGTATATAGCACTGATGTAAGACATTAGACAGGGTTTCCCATGCTGTTTGACATCTTCTATTGTGTTGCTGTCCTTTCCCTTCAGCAATCAATTGCCTTTCCTTTGAACTGTGAAGAAAAAAGGCTTCAGAGTTAACAAATGCACTTTTGTTATCAGACTTGTACTCGCCAGGGAAAGGAATGGCTGCCAAGGATTGAGGCCTGACTAAATTTTTGAAGCTCAACGGTTTTGTTCCTTAAACTCAGTGTGTTTTATCCTGTGTAAGAAATCTGCGGGTGTTAAACTGCCAGTGTGTGTGTTTCTGATCATGTTATACTCTATGGCTGGAAAAAAATGAGTGGGAAATGTCCCAAGTTATAAAATTCTATACATTTGGATGTTGGTTGTTTTTATGCTTTATTTTGTTTTATGTGCACCAATGTATTCAAGTTCACTTCTGCAAAATCAGGCCTGTATGGTATGTGAACACACAAAACACAAGAAAATATGAGTGCAACCACCAAACCAGGCTTTAACAGTAAATTAGAGGCATGAACAGTTTTATTTCCGGTAGAAAAGAATGTGTCTCAGGTTGGAAATGGAGGCGAGACGAGCTGCCAATATCTCCTCCATTCCTTCAAGATGTTTCTAGACTGAGACCTTGATGAAGAGATCAAGTTTGAACACATTTATATCCTTTGGACATGGATCTAAAATCCTGAGTCCCCCCTGCAAGACAAAATGAATCCCGCTCGCATGAAGTTTGGATATGACAGCATGAAAGCGGAATAACTGAGAGCCTTCAGAAAACTGACCACAGCAACAATGTTCAAATCTGGGTTTTATTATCTGAGATGAATCCGATGGTAATGCTGCGGTCAGAGGTTCGATTGAGAATCCTACAAATGTTCACCGCAAAGCTGTGAGCTATAATGAAATCCTGCGCAGAGGGAACAAAAGCAAGGCAATATGTGCAGGAATATTCATAAATCATCTCACACATGTATGCCAGTAAGTTGTATTTCAAACTAAATCTGTCAGCTTCTAATGAGAATAAAACATGCACTGCTTTCTCATTGTCAGTAGAGTCATTCCTTTCAAAGAGAATGGTAAAAAAAAAAAGTTTAATCAAATATAAAAAAATATTACTTTAAATAATTAATTAATTAGTTCTAATAATTTACAACTTCTATTTAGAAACAAGTTCATACGATGGAGTACTTTTTTAATTAAGAGTACTTTTTAAAAGAGTGTTTACACAGAAATATATTTTAGAAATTTAAACTTAATTTAAACATTATTATAAACTTCTGTTTAAAAACTATGTTAATACTGTTAATATCTTAATAAATCTTAATAAATAATACAATATTTTATTTTAAAATATTTTTACATGTAGAGCCAGTCAGTCAAATTTTGCTGCTGAATATTATATTATATAAATTATAGATTTTATATATTATAGATATAGTCATATTTTATTTATTATTTAAATTTTTATTATAAACCTATATTTAAAAATATTAGTTATAATATTAGTGTGATGGAGTACTTTTTAATAAATATTTAAAAGGGTGTTTACACTTTAATGTCTATAGACACTCATAGAAATATATTATATATTTTTTCATATTATAGAAATGTATTATTATAATTATTATTATATAAATATTACTATTTGATATACTAATTTACAAATGATCAGAAACTTCAGTTTAAAAAACTAGTTAATATTGATAATTAATAAATAATTAATTTTAAAACATTTTTACATGTACAGCGAGTCAGTTAAATGTTGTTGCTGAATATTATATTATAGAAATTATGTTATAGAAATATTATATTACAGATTTGTATATATTTTAGATATAATAATATTTAATATTAATTAAAAGTTATTAAAATCTTTTATTCAAAAATAATATTTATAACATTAGTGTGATGGAGTAATTTCTTTATAAATATTTTAAAGGAGTATATACATTTTTACATTAAATTATAATCATAATTATGATCTTTTATGATCTTTATTCATGAATTTCGGTATCCCCATTTTTTACCTTGAAAAATGGCAATAAAAAGGACGTGACAACATTTGAGTTGATGGTTCAGTATTTAAAAGTTTGTTAGCTTTTTGTATTCATCTAATGACAGTGACTGAACCTTGATAACACGAAGGACAGGCGATTTGATTTGAAATGCTCCACCTTGTCCCAACATATTAATTTTGCACAATGCAATTCATTAACACTTAAAAGACATTTACTATTGAACAGAACATTTAAATTCTTACAGAAATTGACAAAATGGAAACTGCAGCCTTATCCAGGTTTCACCGAACGCCTCATTTGTAACCAGCTGCATTTAATCTTTAATAGAATAAGTCACCGCATCATTTCCTGTGACCTGACATTCGCTTGACCTAAAGTTACCTTGGTGTCATGACAGATGGATATACTCTTTCCAACAACGCAAATGCTCCAAAAATAAATCTGTCGAATGGCTGGAAGACCATTGCTTTTCCCCGAGCACAGCAAGAGCCGGAGAGCCGAGGAAATATAGTTCCCTAAACAACAGCGAGTGTCGAAGCCACACGGGAAGACGGATTGATAGCTTTAAACTGAAATGAAATCATAAAACACGTTCATTTAATAAGTTGCCAGGATAGTACAATAAATCAAGCTGCCTAAAGAACCCACTGACATTAAAAATAGAATAGGCTTACATGAATGAAACAGAACTGCGTTATTCATTACCGCAAATGATACTCTGAAAGTCAATCCCTTACTATGACTCTAAATATGGCAGTAAACAACCGACCCTCCTCAAAGACCCCCAATGTTTGCTCATAGCCCATCTGAGCTGTATGATATGCAGCGAGTAGAAAACAAAGATAAAATGTTGAGTTTTCAAGAAGCAAATCTGGAATCGTCCAGACAGGACTGCCATTTATGGTCAAGCAGGTCCAAGATCATGTTAGCTAACGTCTGGAGAACTTGGCAGTAGACTGAGGATCTCCTTCACATCAGTGAGCCTGTCTAACAGATGGCCATAAAAAGAACATCACTTCACTGCATTCTTCTCTTCCTGACTCCCTCCTCTCATCTTTAGGAGTGCCACATGTGCTCGGGCGCTCGTGAAGGGAGCAACATAAATTGGAGTTGTCAGCCATAAACATCAGGGCCCTTCACAAGCATCATGCTCAATATGTCCTTATCCAGGGTGACTCAGCATATACAACATGCGCAAATGTTTTGAGCTGGACTCCTGTACTATTGGTTGTTGTTCCTGTTGGAGCTGCTGTTTAGAGGTTAGCACATGTACTGATCTGATTATGTACATCAAGTCAATAAACACTATTAAATTACACACATATATATATATATATATATATATATATATATGGATATGTTGGGGGGAGTTATGTTGTTGTTGTTGTTGTAAACATATCCAAAATTATATATATGCTATAATGTTCTATGTATGTACTACTAATAATATTTACATCCAAAATATATTATATAGATCCCAAATTATTTTCAATAAATGTAAGGTTTCTAAATACTTTCATAATACATTCAAATGCTGTTGTTTTAAAATAATGAATTAAACAAGGTTATTTTATCAGTATCACTATATGCAAGGTTTATCTTTAAAAGATTTAAAAGATATACTAAAGCTCTTTGACATCTTAACCTTCACTGTTTGGCTCACTTATACTCTGTTAAAGAGAGGCACATGTGTGCTTCATTGCATTCTTTCTTTAGGAAGCGAGTGGTTTTAATGTAGGATTTGGAATTATAAGGCACAATTTCTCTCTCGACCCCTTGCATAGTATTTTAAATTGGTACGACTGTAATTAGACATCACTGGTATGAGAGAGACCATCAATCATTCTAAGGCAACGGTGTATAAACCGAATGCATGACGCATTGCAAACACAACTATTGAATTAAATTATTCTGCAAAGACTCACTTGTGTGGTTCAAACTAGAAATAAAAAACTGCGCTAATGCAGTGCATAACTACGTTTTTGCATTCACATGAAATCAGTGTAGCTAGAAGCATCTGCATTCACATCCTACTATTGCATTAACATAAATACAAACAAAACACCACAAAAACAAAAAAGTTCTTATTTTCAATTTATTTGTAAATGCATCTGATGTATATCAAGAAAAATATATAATATTTATATATATATATTTATATATTGAATTGTTATTATGTACATTGGTTTACATTTTAAAGGGGACATTTATACAATCAAAGACGTGAGATACGTCAGTAGAAGAATATCCGGTACTCTCTGATCCAACAACATTTTGTACAAAGTCTGTACATACAGTATACATACATTCAATGTTGGCCATAAGCACCAATTTCACCAAAAATTTAATGTATAGATGGCAAGGAATGCAACGCTAACTGTACGCAACCTCCGCCTGGGTGTCTGTGTTACTCATGACGTACTTTTACTAAGTTTTAGATGAGTGGGGCTTTAAAACAACCAATTGTGCATGGTTACCTCTTTCAGAGAGCAACAATAACGTAATTGGAGTGATATTGATCCTCCATGGCACTGGTTTGTATGTTAAACAGGCACAAACAGCAGCAAAACATCCCTATACTATATGCAGACAAACGTGTTTCCTTCATTCCTACAGGACTCTTCTGGTCTGCGAGAGGTCTGAGTGGTTCTGGTTTCTTCCCACTCTACAATATCTGATCTGAGATCAGATTTCCTGACCACAGCAGTTGCTAAATATTATAAGCAGAGCAGCAAAACGATACCATAATCATTTTTATGCATTCCTCTGAAGCATATGTCAACTCGTAGAGCAAGTAAGAGAACCAGAAGAGATAAGTTCCTGTCATCACACTATACGTGTGTATACATGTGGACGCATCTATAGGTGCCTGTTGGCGCAGTACAAAGAGCAATGAGTTGATTCATCACCTGAGGCACTCTGGGTAACTTTGTAGTTGTTTCCATTTGGGCTTTTGTTTTAGCAAGAACAGACTGCATAGGAGAGATTGCATTGTCAAGGTTGTTACAAAGCTCTCATCAAAATCCAATCCAATTGTATAATTTCGTTAAATATTAGCGTTAACTATCAGCACCCCACTGGATATTACACGCATTCTTTAGCGAACACATGGTCAGCATGCCCTATCAGTAGTCAAGCTGTGTCCATGACTACAGTTCCCATAAAGAATGTCCTCTTTGAACTCCAGATGCGTCCCAGACTACATTTCCCAAGCAGGAGGATTTGACCTGCACGCGTCCCCTGTGCGGGAGCTCGCGGTTGAGACCGGTTAGCACCTTGCAATTCCAGTTTCTGTCATTCAAGCTCGTCTCGCAGAGACATTTTGGCAGATAGTCCCAGGTAAAAAGGACTGTTTGAGGCAGGTTAGAAAGGTTTGATCGTCTGTATTGACGTAGCTTAGCTATCAACTTACTGACTCGGATCATCGGATTTCTCAGATATGAAATGTGTTGCATTGCTGTCGAAAATAACTTATAACCACAAACACTTTACCACCAATGCCAGCTGCAAACGTTTAGATTAGAGAAAGGCCCAGAAGGTATCTTGTTTTCATTTTTTTTCAGATGAAAGCAACCAATGACAAAAACGAAGAATAAAATGAAAAAGTTTTGTATCATCAACTAAAACATCAGGAAAAAATTCAATACTGATCAGAAGGCCCATTCACATACGTTAAAATGTGCGTGTTTTGACTTCTGTCAATTCGCTCTATGGTCTGTCCAGAGGCGTTTCACAGTTTGCTAGCATACAACTGAAAGTCAAGAGGAAAAGCCTCTGTGTTTGCCAATAGCTTATAATGGCACAGTCCTACCAATGATCAGTAGTTCAAATGAACCCGAGTTTTTTTGGTTTAGAGGAGCTAAACACGTTACATGTTGGCAAAAAGAAGTGACTTTATCGTGATTTTAAACAAGGAATGTTGATGACTGGCAGATACATCAACAATTCATACCTCAAAGTACAACAAAAATGCTTTGAACGTTACATGTTGCAAACAAATTTGTTCTCGAAACATAGAAAACAATCATGAAGGCTACAAAAATACAATCTACGAAGCTTACGACATCCGTAAGGCCGACGAGTCAAGTAACAGTTTCAGAACAAACTCTTCTTCAGTTCATCCGAGCCTCACGTAATAAATTATCACAGTACCACAAATGAATCTGTCTTTCTCTCTTTCTTTCTTTCTTTCTTTCTTTCATTCGTTCGTTCGGTCTTTCTATCTCTCTCTCTCTCCATGGCGGGGGGTTGTGTGGGGTCAGTGTGCAGTGCGCGCTGTCCTGCTGCTTCGTGGAAAGCGATGGACTTTGATGTGTTTGGACAGGTGATCGCTGCGGGCAAATTTCTTCTCGCAGACGGGGCACTGGTAGGGCTTAACTCCAGAGTGAGACCGACGATGGCGTGACAGCTCGTCCGACCGGGAGAATCTGCAAGAAGAATCCAGAGATAAAGCCAATATCAATGGTTGTGCACTGATCCAGTTCATTTTTTACTGTAATGCTGCTTTGGAACAATACGCATTGTAGAAAATGCACTACTTGTCTTTTTTGCTTTCGTTGGTATTTTGTTTTATGACCATGTCTAAAAAAGGCAGAGGGCCTAAATGCTTCAGTTACAGTTGTTTTGAAGTCAACATGGTCCTTATTTACTCTGTACATTTCTTATGTTGCTCTTTGTAATCATTCATCTAAGTATACCAACTTGAGCCGCCTTTGAAACAACTATTCTTTACTTTTCATCACTGCTCTGCTATCTTAGCCCAGCGTTTCTTGATCCTACGAATATCACTTCACGTTTTCTCTAGTCAAATATCTTATTTCATGAAGAAATGCATCAGATTATAAAAGAAAAAGGTCAAAAACAACATTTATCATTGACTTAAACAATACACGCAGTGCCTAAATTAGTCAATCACTGGGGTAAAGATAATGGAAATATAAAATAGTGATCAAAACAGATCATAAATCAAAGCCAATTTGGACAAGACAGCTCATTACTCACTTTAATAAACCCTACTGCACGTCTTTTTGTTCCCTTATATTTGTGATTTGGTAAGAGCAACCATCACAGTGAAATCGGACAAAAGGTGAAAACAGTGCTGGAGTTACTGAGTAACAAAATGAAAAGCACTGAATCAGAGACAGTGAAATCTCTTTCACAGGCTTTGAGGCGAATACTCTGACACACAGCACATGTAATGTCAAATAAAACTGTCAAACAATTGCTCAGTGCTTCACTACTGAGCAGCAAATGGTTTGAGCTTGGAACAGATCTAATGAGCAACTATATTTAACCCGACGCTTAACCCAGTGCTCAAGTTCCAAAAGAAGATTTGCACCGCATTCATGACTGTTAATGTTTTCTGAAAGCAAGACCCAGAAAAGGGAAAACTCACAGCTTCTTTTTAGAAAATATGGAAGCATTTTCCTTAACTCAATTTGCAGTTCTCTCTTACTCAAGTTATGCCATACACCCTGCACAAAAAGTAATAGAGACTCCTGGGAAATCAGTTGTATTACATCTCTGGTGTACAAATAACTGTCAACTTTACACCTTTATACTACCAATAGACATCTTACTCAATAATAAGCACCTGAAGATAGTGTTCACTTCTGTTTGAAATGAGAAAACCAGGAGAACAAACTCTTGCTCAACCCCATGCCACGGTTTCATATGAAGCCATAGGCGAGGTAGTATCTGTTTCTAATGTCCCAGGAACATGTGTAGAGTATTTGCAAGGCTATAAAAACCAGTCTCTCTCTCCTGCTTGGCTTTTCTTCCACTTTTACAACAAGCTTAGACAGGAATGGTATAGTTGTAGCTATGCTAACAGTAATGCGCTAACTTTGTGCTGAATCCAAAAATAAACCCCCTGCAGCGACAGCCTGACTAACAAAACTAACAAGAAGATTCTCATTTCATAATCAAATGAGAACACATCAGAATCTTAAGTCACGTAGCATATGCTAACTGTAATGCTAATTAAACCATAATGCTTTTTTGACTGACAAAGTATCTCACATTCTGAAATACCACATGTACGGTATGAGAGCAAGTCTTTGAAGTATGTTGGGATGGGATAGTGGTGGACTAATTGTTGCCCTGTGGGATAGGATGGGACGGGGTGCCCCTCCTTGTTCGACGTCAGAGCTCACAAACAGAGCTGTTCCAGCACGCTCTACTGCACATGCTATTAACTTCTATTCAAATGCCCACATTTTTGCATTGTGGTCGAAGAACTATTCCTTTGCAACCAACTATAAGTACGCTCTCAACTTGATTCCACCTTGCAAATCTGTATCTTCCATTTCAAAACAAAAAGAGTTACGTTAAAGCACTTTGGTTCGCTCTACCACACTCACATGTTGATACTGCAAACTGTATTAGTTCAAATAAAGGTTTTCATGCAGGTTTTGTCCTCTATTAACCTTTGTGTGCAAACTGCATAAAACAAAGTATGTTCTTCCTGGTTTGTTTCCAGCTGCATGGGGAAATAGCAAAGCACAGGACGTGTGTGCAAAGACGTTATCATCTAGCCACTAAGCCAACTGGTGTGTTTTCCAGTCAAGTAGCATGTTTAAAGCTATTGTGTGTGCTTTTAGGTCTAAGAAATTTTCAGTCTAAGTGTGAGTATGGTTTTGTGTGTTTGTGTCACTAGGACAATTTTATTTGCGGAGTACCATAGGAATGCTAAACATGCTGGCAAAGCATTGCCGCAGCCAGACTTGAGGCAGCCAATGGGGCATTCTTCTGTTGCTGTCTTCCCTACATCCATTTCCTGACAGTGTCCTGGAGACCTCAGTCAGACTCACAGACTGCTGAAGGCCAGTCACTGCCAACTGCTATCCAGAAGCAAGGCTAACCAATGTCACTGATAACAACAGACCTCTCGAAACAGTAAGTCTGATCATACTTGACTAGAAGCTCTCTCTTGACGGCTAACTTGCCAATCCAAATTTTTTTTTTTACAATAATTAGGTAATCTTGGACATGAAACTAGACATACCAGTGGATCATTGACAGAAAAGAGAGAGGGTCTGAGAGATGAACCTGGGAATCAGGGATACTACTGTGACCAAGTGCTTGAAGAATACATTTACTCAAACTTGGTAACTCATGCAATCAATTTAAGATTGCACTTTAAGTGTAAACACCCACAAGCATGCAAAAATACAAGAACCAAACTCTTCACTTGAAGCTTTATCTATAATGTCAAACCTGACCTCGCTACAACTGCTGGTGCACTTTAAACAGTATCCAGGCCTTGTTTAGCGAGATTGAAGCTGGACATAGACTAAGAGTAAACAAATGAAGCAGTGAATAGGGCAAAGTCTGCCTCTTCAAAGACTTTATCTAATCTCCAAACAGCAGAGATAACACAAAACAAGACTCAAAATCTAAGGACAAATTGTGAATGAAATTTTACAGCTGCAATACAAAGTCATTATCAAGTGGGGAGTAGGGGAGTAACTAGCCTAAAAGTAGCAAGACTACTAACTAGACTACATTTATCAATAATGTGACCAGCTTTTCAAAATAGTATAGTTTTTTTTACAGTAGCAGGCTAAATTTTCCAACGAGTAGTGGTACAGAATGACCACTTGCATGCTAAATTGTATTGTATTTCGCCTTTTGCAACCTTACAGCATAAGCGAGTTGAGGTAATAATCAAACGTGTTCTACTTAACTTCTCTACTAAAATGTTAGATATCTTTTTTTTGTAACATTGGAAAGTCTGATTAGGTTCTTGTGAATCAGTTCATGTAATTCAGAGGTATCCAATCCTGCTCCTGGAGGGCCACTATCATGCAGAGTGTACCTCAAATCCTAATTAAACACACCTGAACCAGCTAATTAAGGCCTTCAGGATTACTAGAAACTTCTAAACTAAACTCTGCAGGGCACTGGCCATCTAGGAAAAGGCTCAGAAACCCTTGAGGTAATTGGTTCTTGGCAACTTACATGATACGAAATGCCTCAAAAACAAGGAAAATTAGTGACAAGCTAACAGATCTTTAGATTTGGATAACTAGAGCTCTACATAGTCTCTGTTTGAAGTCCATTCATGGATGGTCAACAAAGATAATGATGTACCACACTGCTTTCGCAATAACACAACTTACTGGAGTGAAAGCTCTTCGTACATACGCAGACCTTGACATCTAACCTCTGCTTGAGTGGAAAAAAACTACAACTGTACAGAACAAAAACACTCACCTCCAGCCACAGCCAGGCCAAGTGCAGGCAAATGGTTTCTCGCCTGTGTGTCTCCTCAGGTGCGCCTTTAGGTGGCTGCTCTTGGTGTACATCTTAGCACAGCCAGGGAAAGTACACTTGTGCATTTTAATAAGATCAGCTACCGAGCTCTTATGGAATTTGTGACCCCCAACTACAAGCCCTGTTCCCTGGCCATCAACTGTTCCGTTCTCCCCTAGACCTAAGGGCTTAGCGGCAATGGGAACTGGGGCAATACGGACAAACTTGGAGGAAGAGCTGTTAAGGCTTGCCGGTGGGATCACCTGAGGAACCAGGGCGAAGGTTTGACCCTGGATGTTGACGAGGAGCTGGGTTATTTTGATGTCTGAGGCAGGTTGTGGTGTTGGTGTCGAGGGGGCAGATTTAGGGCTCAATTCCTGTTTCACTTGAATGGGCTGGAGCTGTAAGATCATGGGCATGCTAGGACTCTCCACCATCACTACCTTCCCAGAAGAGTCCTCCTTTTTCAACATGTTCTGAGGATTTGTGTAGGCCCCTCCAGTGGATTGTACACTTTTGGGATCAGAGTTGGCATCAACTATGTCACTTGAGACAGGCACTGTTTGGTCTAAGCTTTGAGCCCAAGGTTCTGATGTAGGTCCTTGAATGCCCTCAAAGGTCACTAGACCCTCTCCAGCTTCCTCTTTCAAGGCTACCACTTCCATGTTCTCCTCCAGGAACTCCTCGATCTCCTCCAGAGTGGGCTGAAACAGTAGCCCTGCATGGTCCTCCAAATCTCCAGGGAAAACAGGGAACTCAAAGCACTCCTCTTTGGTGGTGCGGTCCCGTCGTGACTCCCAAGCCAGACCCATGGGAAGAACTGGAGGGACCATGGGTGACACAGTGTTGGAGGATGGTGAGTTTTGGCTCACAGTTAGGGACTGAGAGTGAAGGAAGTCAAGGAGGCCATCTTGACTTTCTCCACTTGAGTTACTCCCACAACTAGAGCTAAAAACCTGAGACTCAGGGCTGGAACAGGAACTTGGGCTAGATGAGTCACTCAGGTTATCCTCTGAGAATGGTGATGGATGCATATGGTACACCCCCTCGTCTGTCACCATATCCGATGGGTTGTGGGCTCGCAGAAAACAAGTGTACGGAAAGAAAGTCTCTTCATCAAGCAGCAAGTGATCCACCATTCCTGGCTACTGCCTGTCCAAAGTGCGGCAACCACTTGTATTGTTCCCTGCTATGAATGATTCAGGTTTTCCAGCCTATAAAAAAACAAAAAACATATTCAGGATTAGCAAAAATGTGACATTTCATAGATACATAACATTCAAAGTAATTTTCACACACACACCAAAAGACAGAGGCGATGTGCAATGTGCATTTAATCCTTTATATATTCAATGACGTTTCAAAAACCAGCTGTAGTCAGAGTATTACTATGCATGTAAACAAACTCGATGCTAGGCCGAATTATGATTCAGTGACTCTTTTCCACTCCACAAGAACATTTAAAACCCAAGAAGCAGCTAAAGGCTAAGCTATCATCATCTCCTGCCTTGTGGATGTGTGAGACACTGGAAACAATTTACTGTAATAGCTGTATACGTCAACTCTAAAATAAGGATGTGAACATGTTACTCCCTCACTACAAGTCTTGCTATAAGCTAAACCGTTTAGACAAGATAGCATTGTCTGCACACAATGAGCCTCAGATTATTGTGTTCGATTGGAAACAGATGATAATTGAAAACCAAGACTTTTGCCAAAAAAGCACATGAAATGACGTTGTTATGTGTGAGACAACTCACCATTTAATCAATAAACTATGTTTTGTAACTAAGCGTTTTCTCCTTTTTGGTATGTGTTGAACTTGATACATAAATAATATGTTTGGTTTTCTCTCTGAGGTGTTTTTCTTGGTAGCATGAAAGACTTACTGTAGTGCTGCTGCTATCTGCATATCAACTGTAAGACATTCAAGAAGGCAACATTGTTCATTTCTGGGAATTTGACCACCAAAGCCTAACTTCAATACTGCAGCTAGTAATTTCATTATAGCATTCCTTGGCCCATGCACTGAAAAGAAAAAAAAAAAAGAATCTGCAAGCTACAGCAATGTAATAACCACTCCAACAGAGACTTTACACATATTATCATATAAGAAGTAGAGTATATAGGGGGACTGGGAGTTAGTTGTCACATTTTTGACTCCAGTGAATACTTTTGTACAGACACAAACCTTAGTATTGGCTACAAAAAAAAAAAAAAAAACTAAAAAAAAAGATACAGCATACACACTGTATGGAGTAGACAAAGGTAAGTATAAATGGTAGTGTACAAAAATATAAAATCGTTATTATTGAGTGACAACTAGACCCAATCTTTCTCTTAGCAAAAAATAAAAGCCTGATAACAACCTTAAAACCTACACTAATTTAGTTAGTTCTAAGTCTATAGAACCGTCATTAGGCTTCCTCGCCGTTGGCTTAAGTAGTTCATTAATCAATACTGGAAACTTTGATTGGTGTTTAATCAAGTTTGATCGGTGATTCTAGCGCCCCCTGTCTGTTGCAGAATGACCGAGAATAACCCTGACATCTACAAGCAGTGTCAACACCCACATGTGTTCACTGCAAACTCAGGAGACATTGTTTTTTTCAAATACCCTTAGAAACCTTAAAATAAATGTAAATCTCCCTTTAATTACTTAACATTACACTTCAACTCTGTGGTCCCATCTAACTTTTCCTAATCACGTTCTGCCATTTGTAATAACGTTTTCAAAATAAAATAAATTTTCTTCATCAGCTTTTAAAAGTGGTCGAAATATGCAATGAAGGAACTCCAGGCAGTTTTTACCTACAAATTTAAGTTTTATTTTTTCCAAGTGTAGATTGTTACAAAAGTAAGATTACATTACTGAAAATGTGTTCTATTATCATCATTGTAATAACTTATAACCAAAACATTTTAATTAAAATAAAGTTTAAAATATGCATAACTAAACTATGACAAAAAATGGATGTGCATGCACTATTATTGCATAAAGCTTTAATATATTTAGATTACCCAGCCCCTGTTTACCCACTAAAGTTGTTGATCTCCCTGTCTTGGTATATAGTTAAACTGTATAAGTGCACAGTTAATCCAGGCTATTCTGCATTCTAGTATTATTATTATTGTAATTCTGCATTACGCGCCTCACGTTTCGACGCAGCACAGAGTTGCACGCAGTTTCCGCGCATGCCACGCGACCACTCGACGCGCAAATGAAAACATAAAAACAAGCAAACTTACCTTTCTAAATCACTCGCATTAATCCTTGGTGTTTAAAGTTCTAGTACGATCCGTTTCTCTTTGCTGAAGAATCTTCATTAGCCGTTAAATGTGCCCTTGAGACATGAAGCGTCTCATGGCAGATCATGCTCTCGTCTCTGTAGTATTACGCTGCTGTCACACGATCTTGTCTTGTGGGCTTTAAGAGTAGATTTGGGGAAGGCTGCTGAAGGCTCGTCTGCTCCACACGCTGGGATTGGTGGAGCCGTCGATGGAGGCAGAACTCTTGCCTTTTGTCGTCAATGAACAGCTTTTACTGAAGTACAGTTGCTTCTGTCAACTGAGGGAACTTTAACTCTTGCAGCGGTGCTGTAATAGCAACGCATCTGGCAAAAGAAAGTTGATTATCTACAAAAAAGAGCTCAAAGTGTAAAAGCTGTCATTAACGGGAAGATCATTAATGAAGTGGATATTTTATTTCACATTTTAATAACAGCACTATAATACAATAAACTTATCTCAAATGGTGTTGTGAGATTAAATTGAAAAGATTGCTGGCAATTTAATATAGGATTAATGTACTGACATCATAAAGATAAAAAAATGCATACCAAACATTTAAATGTGATAACATGTTAATGACTGCTCTATTCATGCTTTTTCATTGATAAATAGGCTATGAGTTTCCAAAAACATTTCTGTGCCTTGGCTTAACTTTAACCAGTCTAATTTAAAGGTATGGGAGGGAAGTAAGACTTTGAACCAGCCTTTGTTTTTCTTTTTTTGCAGCCTTTCCAGGGTGTGCCCAAAGATCATGACAGAACAAAACAAGGCTTTCACATTTAAGTCAAACAAGCCCATTCAGTACAATAAGTACTGATAATAGGTGCTCAAATAGGTCAAAACAATATTTCTAGATAAGGATTTCGACCTGCTTTGGAATACAAGATACTTTCATTTGGCCATTAAAGAACAGATTTTGGGAAATTTAGCATTACATCACTTGCTCACCAATGGAACCTCTGCAGTGAATGGGTGCCGTCAGAATGAGAGTCCAAACAGCTGATTAAAATGCACAATAGCTAATCCACAAGTAATCCACACCACTCCAGTCCATCAGTTAACATCTTGTGAAGAGAAAAACTGTCTGTTTGTATGAAACAAATCCATAATTAAGATGTTTTAAGTTTACATCATCGCTTCTGGCCAAAATACACAAGTCTATAATCCACAATAATGCTTCCTCTGCAGTGTGGAAGTTTTGTGTGTGTGTGTGTAGCTCAGTGTGTCAAACTGTTTTCTGAACAAGTAGTATACGTACAATGTGGAAAAGGCCAATTTTTCTCTTTGCTGGCAAAATTATAGAACAACTGACGAATCTATTAGTATGCATCACAAAACAGTCCGTTTCTGTATTTCAGTAGTTCCAAGTTGAATGTTTAATGGCTTAATGTATTCTATTAATTTTCCATTGTTATAATGAATACACTATATATAAAAGTATATTTATCATAAAGTGTGAAATAGAAGCCATATGTTCATAGAATGCATTACAAAGGAATGGAAAATCATAGTGGCCCAATCAAATCAAAGGATGAAAACCAAACACAGAGCAATAGATTTATCTTTTGTCATGTACTGTTAGTTATTTTTCATTTTGTATAAAAATGTGTAATTTTCTGTGTGTACTGTAAAAAGAAATCCATAAAATTTACGGTAAAAAAACAGCAGCTGTGGTTGCCGGAATTCTACCGTAAAAATATGGTAACAACATTTTAGGTTTTACGGTTTTAACTTAAATTTACAGTTAAATACCATAATTTCATTATCTGATATAATATTAATATACCAACCTATTAAAGTACTTAAATCTGTTGTGTACCTTTGAAATACACTAATTACCACCAAATGCAGGTGGTGATGAGAAAGTCACATGATGAACCAAAGCTCATCACAAGCAGCTTTTAAATAATAACACATATAGAAGATGCACAGTGTCATCCACACAAGCACTAAACACCATCACGGTGAGACTCATTAAACTGAAATATGCAATAAACATAAACATTATAGTGTGTGTAAGCAATTAGTTTATTATAATTTTGTGCCATGAATATATGTACTGTGTTAAAGTGTGCGATATCAAGTGAATTCATAAATTAAGTGATTGTTGCCCTAATGAATGAACGCTATATTGAAAATATGTATGTGAACACTCACTTCATGAAATAAAACTTGATGTGGTATAAATGGATAATCATGCTGACAGTAATCAAATATAATTCTTGACGGTTTGGTCTTGATTAATTTCTATACTCATGTAATTTGTGCAAAAGGGTACTAGGGACTTTACAAAATATAAGGTGCTTCTCATTAAATGTAAATATTCATTTCACCAGGAAATTTTGTAATTTTGCTTAGCCTTGTTCATGTAGTTTGCTAACTCAGATAATAAGAAAAGGTACAGGATTGTTTTTAATCATAGGTCCGCACCTGAGTGTGATTGCTGTATTCACACCTGCCCAAAAGATCCGCACCAAGAGGGGAAACGAACTTGAGTTTGATTCAATCTTACCAAACAAGTCAGGTGAATACACCCTAAGTAGTGACACAGGGCAAACACAGACCTGTCAGCTGAAAAGAGTTAACCTGTGTGTGCATGACTGACTCTGTGACTGCCAAATATTTCTGAACGTGAAAGCAAAACTTTGGTCAGAGCTAGTATGAAGTGTAGCATTTTCTAAGATATTATGGACAGTAGTTTTGTTTCTGATATTGCCTGAAAAAAAGTGTCTAATTGGTCATGTGTTGTATTGTAAGTATTAGTAGTAGTAGTAATAGTAAATGGTAATACTGCACAGTTGTTATTTTAGCATTTGTTTCTATCCAAAGCCACCTACAAATGAAGACAAAACACAAAACAATTTATCAAAAACAAACTAACAATGAAGCAATTCCAATTTTGAGTAGTGGCACTACATAGAGCAGAAATGCCCAGGGCCAGTGGGCCAAAGTTGCCTTTTGATGACCTTTAATTTGGCCCGCCACACTATACTACAAAAGGATGGGGGGTAGAGGAAAAAAGATGGCACTGAAGCATTTCTTCATTTATAATTTACATTTAGCTTTTTTTTCCTTTTGCTTTTTTTTTTTTTACATTTGCTTACATTTTAAATGTATTTTACATTTCTTGCCTTTATTGTTTATTGTTATGAGACGGGAAGTAAAGTGGGAGAAAGAGAAGGGGGCGGGATCGTTAAAGGTCCTCGAGCCTGGATTTGAACACGGGGCTCCCATAATGTGTAATCATTACGGGATCAACATAAATAATTTTTTAAAATATAAGCAAATTCACATATTGTTTTTTTTAGATTTCAAAGGAAAAATAATAATAAAAACAACAATATGTGAATTTGCTTAAATTTAAAAAAAGGTTTGTTATTGATTTATTTATTTTAGCTTTTAATATATATATATATATATATACACACACACACACACACAGTGCTTTTTCTACAGAATTTTCAATATTTTTACATAAATATGACCCAAAACATCACATTTTCATACAAGTCCTGAAAGTAGACAATGAATGATGCACTTATATAGCGCTTTATTGTGTATTGCTGTACACTCAAAGCGCTTTTACAATCATGTGGGGGGGGGGTCTCTCCTTAACCACCACCAGTGTGCAGCATCCACTTGGATGATGTGACAGCAGCCACAGGACAACGGTGCCAGTGCGCTCACCACACACCAGCTACAGGTGGAGAGGAGAGAGAGTCATAGAGCCAATCAAGTGGATGGGGATTATTAGGAGGCCATGATTGATAAGGGCCAGTGGAGGGAATTTGGCCAGGACACCGGGGTTACACCCCTACTCTTTACGATGAGCATCATGGGATTTTTAATGACCACAGAGAGTCAGGACCTCGGTTTAACGTCTCATCCGAAAGACGGTGCTTTTTGACAGTATAGTGTCCCCGTCAATACTGGGGTGCTAGGACCCACACAGACCACAGGGTGAGCACCCCCTGCTGGCCTCACTAACACCTCTTCCAACAGCAACCTAGTTTTCCCAGGAGGTCTCCCATCCAGGTACTGACCAGGCTCAACCCTGCTTAGCTTCAGTGGGCAACCAGTCTTGGGCTGCAGGGTGATATGGCTGTGGCAGACAAGGAGAATCGAATCAAACATGTGAGAGAAAAATATTTTCTTTGTCATTTATTTATTGAGAAAAATGATCCAGTGTTACATATCTGTGCGTTGCAAAAGTATGTGAATCTTTGCTTTCAGTACCTGTTGTGACCACCTTTTGCTGCAGTAACTGAAGGTAAAGTTTCTTGTAAATGCTGATCAGTCCTGCACAATAAAATGTAGGCGTTTTAGCCCATTCCTTAGTGCAGAACCACTTAAACGCTGTGATGTTGGTGGGTTTCCTCCTATGAACTGCTTGCTTAGGTCCTTCCACAACATTTTAATTGGATTAAGGTCTGGACTTTGACTCAGCCATTCCAAAACATTAACTTTGTTCTTCTTCTTTGGCAGAATGACTTGTGTGCTTATGGTTGTTGTCTTGCTGCATGACTCACGTTCTCTTGAGACTCTGTTCTTAAACAGATGTCCAGACGTTTTCCTTTAGAATTTGCTGGTATAATTCAGAATTCATTGTTCCATCAATAATGGCAGGCTGTCCTGGCCAAGATGCAGCAAAACAGGCCCAAGCCATGATACTACCACCACCATGATTCACAGATGGGATAAGATTCTTAAAGGGTTACTCCACCCCAAAATGAACATTTTGTCATTAATCACTTACCACCATGTCGTTCCAAATCCGTAAAAGCTTTGTTCATCTTCGGAACACAATTTAAGATATTTTGGATGAAAACCATGAGGCTTGTGACTGTCCCAATGACTGCAAAGTAATTAACACTGTCAAGGCACAGAAAAGTATGAAAAGCATCGTCAGGATAGTCCATCTGCCATCAGTGTTTCAATCTGAATTTTATGAAGCAACGAGAATACTTTCTGAACGCAAAGAAAAAAAAAATAACGACCTTTTTTCAACAATTCGTCTCCTCTGTCTCTCCGCGTCACCGTAGCGCCATTTTGGAGAATATCCGCTGAACGCAAACTGCGTACACTCTTCTGTGTCAGCCGCACCACATGGATGCGCTATTTTCGTTCAAATCAAAGCGTAAATACACATAGAAAACATATCCTTGTGTTGCGCCCCTTTTCTCCGAACATAATAGCTACTCATTTAAACACCATAAACCTTTCTCCAATAGTCCTCTGGCTTGTCCACATGATCTTTAGCAAGTAATTTTCTTTTTGGAGAACAGTGGCTTTCTTCTTGCAACTCTGCCATGCACACCATGGTTGCTCAGTGTTCTCCTGATGGTGGGCTCATGAACATTAACATTAGCCAATGTGAGAAAGGCCTTTAGTTGCTTAGAAGTTACCCTGGGAACTTTTGCAACCTTGCAGACTATTACACGTTCTGCTTTGGAGTGATCTTTGTTGGTCGACCACTTCTTGGGACGGTAACAGTGGTCTTGAATTTCCTCCATTTGTACACAATCTGTCTGACTGTGGATTTGTGTAAACTTTTCTAGCCTGATGAGCAACATCAACTCTTTTTCCGAGATCCTCAGTAATCTCCTTTGTTTGTGACATGATTCACTTCCACAAACATGATCAGACTTGATAGATCCCTGTTCTTTGAATAAAACAGGTCGTGTACTGACATTTGATAGTCATTGCACTGACTGAAAACACCTCTGCACAGATGGACTCTAATTTCACCTTTAAATTAACTGCTAATAGCTTTGAACCAATATTTATGAAGGCGCAATAAAATTATATAATAATTATTTTGCATTTGTAATATTTTCCAGATAATATTTTAATTATTTAAAAAAATATTTTAGTAAAATAATATCAAATGCCAGTCAATTATTTATAGTATTTATTTAGTTAGGTAGTTAGTTTCTTTTGTAATATCACTTACTATTTTCTCACTCAATATAAATAATTCTGAAAATACATAGCTGCTTTATCATTATCTCTATATTTGGGAGGTTTGGGTTTGAAAACCCCAGTTTTAGAGAGCCTTTAAACAAGAAACCTGAAAATCCAAGGTGCCCAGATCTGTTCCTCAACCTCCTCTATATACACCACAATACCTGCACCGACTGCTTGAAAAACCAAGAAGAAGGACAAAGGAGACTGAATCCATCAGCTGAAGAGACATCAGGACACAGCTGTCATCAAGAAAGACATGAAAGTCTTGAGTCATGAGTCCCAGTGACTCTTGGTCTGAGTCTGTTAACAGACTGTTACAATTCCTGGCAAAAGAAGGAGAGAACATGCCAACAAACATCAAAAATGCATTGGATCATCTGATTAATTTATTATTAACTTAATTTCGAAGCAACCACTCAAGTAAAATATGTCAGTGTATCTCATCACAGTGGACATACTGTACACTAACATACTCTTAAAAATAATGGTTCTTTAAAGGTTTTACAGCCTGATGCCATATTTATTTATTTATTTATTTATTTATTATTATTATTATTATTCATCGGATGCTGTAGGAGAACCTTAGTGGTTACAAAACAGATGGAGAACAAACCCAGATGGGCTTCTTCTGGTAACACATGATGCCTGGAACCAATAAAATGACCTGAAGAAGCCTATAACATAACAAGAAGAACAAGTATAATCAACTAAGAACACTATATATACAGCAAAAAAAGGGTTCTAAGGTGCTGCAAAGAACCATTGTAGAACATTTACAGAGACTGGGACTGGAGAAAAGCCAGTCGCCAAACAAGACGAGCCCAACATGTTACATAAGATGTTTTCTGAGCACTAATGCTGTCTGAAATCACCACATGGCTCGTCCCCTGCTGAACTTCCTCTCGTTTACTATACGTGTGTTAAGCAGCTAAGAGTGTTTCTGTATCTGCTTTAGAGGATTACTGTACAGCCTTTCACACACTTCCTATGATAGCAGGCCAGACTGTGTGTGTCCAGGTGATATGAGATTTTTATATGAAAACAAGCACAAAAAAAAAAAAAAGGAGTTCTTTAAAACTCAAAGAAGTTATAGTTTTGAAGTCAAGATCACTCAATTTATTTCTATAATGTGATGAATTTTCTATTCAAACAGAATATACTCTCGTTTTGCTCCACAAAGTGACTAGGACCTCTTTAAAATTCAAAAAGTGTCTATAAAATCTGATGTTTATCAGGCCTCAGATATTCAAATAAGCAAAACAAGGAGAAATGAACACTGTTGTGGCAAGCGTTGATGAATGTGCGTTTGTAACATAACACATAAAGGGGGACAGAGGCAAGCGCTTTCACCACAGTTAACTGCAGGACACGACACTATCCCCCAGGATACAGAAATCTTTGTCCATGACTTTTCTTAGTTTGCTTATACCAGAAAAACAACACACCCAGAGTTCAAGGGGTACTTGCACTCTGATCGTCCTCAAGGTCATTTTTAGCCACAGTGTGGTCAACAAGTAAACTTACACAGAATGAAAATTGCTGTTTTCCTTCTGCGGCCAAGGTTCAGAGAACATATTCACAGGGGGCCAGTGCTGTTTTTATCCCAAAAAACATAACAATGACTATAGACATAGTAAATAACATTTAATAATAATAATAATAATTATTATTATTATTATTATTATCATTATTACTACCTCTACTACAGTTTTATGTTATTATTGCTGTTATTAATTATGATACATCATTAGATACAACAATAATAATAATAATAATAATAGTTATATAGTAATTATTATTATTATTAATAGTAATTATCATTATTATTATTTTATTAATTATTACTATTATTATTACATTGTTATTGTTAAGATTATCATCATGATTATTACAATTTTAGATAAGTAGTAATAGTAATGACAATTACAAATTGTACATACATATTAACACACCTTAATTAAACTATGATATGTATTACCAGTATTGTTATCATCATCCAAGTAGTAGTAGTAATAGTAATGACAATGTACATACATAGATACACCTATAATAATAATCAATGTTGTTGTATGTACCAGTATTGTTGGTGTTAATACCAAAAAAACAACAACAAAATTATGATTATTGTAGTAGTAGTAGTAGTAGTAGTAGTAACAGTAATAATAATAATAGTAATTGTTTTATTATTATGTTATTGTTGTTGTTGTTAATTATGATAAAAAATCTTTAGATACAACAATAATAAGAATAGTAATAATCGTTGTTGTTGTTGTTGTCATTACAATAATAATTGTTTCATTATTATGTTACTTTTGTTGTTGTTGTTATAGTTAATTATGATAACAAATCTTTAGATACAACAATAACAAGAATAATAATAATCATTATTGTTATTATTATTATTATTATTTTATTATATGAATTATTACTACTATTATTATTACTGTTATAATTATTACTATTATATTAGTAGTAGTATTAGTAATGATAAAATACTAATGATAATGATTTGATACATTATTAACAACAACAACAATAATAATAATAATAATAACAATAACAATATGAGATGTATTCTTGTTGGTATTAATACCAGAAAACATTATTATTATTATTATTATTAACACTGTCAACAAAACATTCTTGTTCTTTGTAATGGTTACAATAACATGAACCATTGAATCCTTCTGTCAGTGAACCCATAGTAACCCTTGAACTGTCAAACACCTGTCATCTGTTAAAGCTCTCTTACATCAGAGCCATATCAGCAACAAAAACAAGCCATAACTCAACCATTATCAACTCACAAACACATCTCTCATTTGATCAAATTGTTCATATTTTTATCACTGTTGTTAATAGTCCATAAATAATAGAGTGTCATTTAAAAAAGGCACAATTTGCTGGGTGGAAGCACAATTTGAGTCCAAAAGGTACTTATTATGTAAATGTCACTAGCAGGGTATCATTAAGAAAGGAGAAAACTTTCGTGTGGTTGAATTCTGGGTCAAAAATAAAGTATTTAAGTCTTTCACATACCTATAAATACCAGCAACCTGGACATGTTAATTTCCTCCCCCATGACAGGTGGGACGGGAGGCCTTGTGTCTCGAGACACTCAACTCTTGCTGAACTTGATGCAGGTCACACCACCAGAGGAAAACCAGACAAAACCAGGTCAGAATACTGAATGACAAAACACATAAAAGACTCAAGAATTCAAAAGACAGAGTATTAAAAGAAGAAAAAAATGATCCATTGTAATGAAATATTAAACTGTGAAAATCTGAAAACTGTGAAAAATGAAAGATAAAAGCAATGTAGTAGCTCTGCCCAAAAAAAATAAAAACTGACTAAGCTGGTTGGTTTGCTGGTCTTAACTGGTTTCATATGGTCTCCTAGCCAGCTGTTTACCTGCTAATATCCCAGTCTGACCAGCTAAAAAGTGTCCAAACCCCTCTAAAACCAGCCAACAGACCAGAATGTAAATTAACTTCATCTAAAAGTATTTAAATAACTACAATAGTTATTTATCATAATTTGGTCAGACCTATTTTAAAGACCTTTTTACGTAAGACCAAGTAAAGAATATGTAAGGAATAAATTGAAGGAATACAATTGGTCAATATGTTCTCTAAATGTCCAGGAAGCACAAATTAAGATGTATCAGCAACACTTGAAAATACAGTTTCATATTTGGTAATTATTTTTGCTATCATTGCTTGATTCTTTCCGAAGTGCAAGTGTCTAAAATATCTTAAATCAAGATACACTTAATTGATAATAAGTCTTGTTTTCCAATAAATGTATCAAATGGAGTTTATGATTAAAACAAGAACAATGGGATCTGAAAAAACAAGTTTATAGAAAGTCATACCTCAGTGACAGATACCTGTTCTTGTTTCAAGAATTAATTTCTTTATTTTCCATCTCAAGTAAATGTAGGCCTATATTCATTTAAGGATGTTTAGATATTTGGATAGCTGGAAAATTAAAAAAAAATGTAGTTCATGTAACATTTATTGCCATAATTTTATGAATTTTAAACTTTCGGCTTAGATTTCAGATTTTTAATAAGACATTTTAAGACCCTGCTCATGTCGCTGAAGCATTGTCTGATTTTTATGATGAGAAATTTTGCAGATTGTCCAGGCTGCTCTTTTCCAGAAAACCAAAAAATCGATGGTGACCAATTGTCGAACTCCAAAACACACAAAAACATGCTCTAAAAGTATTAAAGAATTCTTCTCTAAGTCTTCTGAACTAACACAAGTGAAAAATGAATTCAAGGTCAAAAAAAGTGCAACTTTTCAATGTAGCTCACGTTCAAGTCTGCAAACACATTATTTTTTTTTTTTTAGGAATAGCACACTTCCTATCATCTTTATCAGGAGGGTCTTTAGCACTTCAGCCCCTGTGATACATGATAAGGGCCTGTTAGATGCTGAACTTCAGCAGGGCTTGAGAAGACAGCGGGTTGATGGGAACACCCTCCGTGAAAGCCAAGGCCTCAAGTCTCTCGCACACAGCGAGGCTGAACCAGTGAAACGACCTGCTGTTAAAGCAGCGTGCTAATGTCACGGGGGGAGCTAGAATTGTTTTAATATTCATTTCCAGACATCCTGTTGTTCCACTCTTAATAATATCACCTTGTTGTTGCTCATGCTGGGAGCAAAGCGCAAACCCTATGAAGCTGGTTAAAGGTGATGGGGTAATTTTTTTAATGATAAAATACCTTTTCAATTTTCAGCAGAGATAGCAAGGCTTTAGCAGTTCACCCAAGCTGCTGGGCAAAAATCATGTTTCTGCATGCAAACATAGCCGTGAATTCTGATAAAAAAGCCGATTTTGTTATATTATAGTAAACATTAGATATAATTCCGGGACTGTATGCACCAGCCGATCAATGTATATTCACTCAGATGCATTTAAAAGCACAGAGTCAGAAGGCTGAGAGAGTAGAAAGGAAAGCGGCCATCTGCCTCCTCAGCAGCCTCGGCTGAACACTTACAAAGCACATCAAGTGCAATTATGTAAATTATATGTAACTAGTGCAACTCTCAATTTCAGTGCAATTCTCCTGTGCTGTAGGCTGTACACTTATTACTCACTGTTGCACTAAATTGCCTTTTTTCCCCTTGTAAACTGCACTTACAATATATCTGTTCATGTTTGTCCAACTTTGAGTTTGTTGGCTCAATCAAATATCACTACATGTGCTGCCTAATAATGAGAGTATGGTTTAGAATTGCTTCAAGTAAAAGCATCTGAGAGCATTTGACATAAACATGATCTTGATGCTAAAGTCTAACAAAAATATCTCTAAAAAGATACATAAATGGATACATGTTTGGTAACACTTTTCAATAATTGCCCATTCATTCATATTAGTTAATGCATTAGGTATCATGAACTAACAATGAACAACAATTTGTACAACATGTATTAATCAAGGTTAATGTTAATTTATAAATACTATTGTTCATTAATGAATACATTTGTTAATTGTTAATTCACATTTGTTCATAATTAGCCTACATTAAAATTGCTGTAAATGTTTTCTTCGTTATTAGGTCATGTTAGATATTGCATTAATGTTAAGGAATTGAAATAGTATAAGTATTTCTAATTTATATATCAGTCATAACATCAGACAGCATTAGCATTCAGATATTATTTCAAGAAACGTCTACTTTATGAAAACAAGGTAACTAAATTGCTAAACAAATAAATAGATAAATAAATACAGTCCAAAAGTATAGGGGTCTGTAAGATTTTTATTGTTTCATATGCTCACCAAGACTACACGCATTGAAGCAGAAATACAGTAAAAACAGTAATATTGTGAAATACAGTATTATTACAATTAAACATAACTGTTTGCTATTGTGATATATTTTAAAATGTAATTTGTTTCTGTAATGGCAAATCTGAATTTTCCGCAGTAATTACTCCAGTATTCCTACTTATAATAATCTAGAAATGTTTTTACTGCCACTTTTGATCAGCTCCATGTATCCTTGCTGAATAAATGTTTTGGGTTACACTTTATTTTGATAGTCTACTTTAGACATTCTACTAACTATAAGAAACTTTGCAACTACATGTCTACTAATTCTCATTCATTTGCAACTACATGTCTGCTAACTCTCTGAGTAGACTGTTAGGTTAGGTTTAGGGTTAGTAGAATAAGTTGATATATACTGGCAAAGTTTCTCATAGTCAGTATGTTGTATGTTGTGGACCCATCAAAATAAAGTGTTAGAAGATATTAAGCAGACAGTCTACTAATACTCTAATGACTGCTAGTTGACATGTACTGTAGTTGCAAAGTTACATACTGTTAGTAGAATATCTAAAGTGGACAATCAAAATAAAATGTAACCATGTTTTGTTTTGTTTTGTTTTGTTTTTTTTTGTTTCGGATAAACAAAACCTTACTGACTTACCCAAGCTTTTGAATGGCAAATATAGACAGACAGACAGACGAATGAACTAACAAACAAACTAATGGCCAAAAATGACTTAAATTCCATATACTATCCTTTAAAATTACATTTTACATGTAAAAATGTAAATACTACATATGTTCATTGCAGTCTTATTTAATAAGGTACTTTGAATGCAAGTCAAGTAATGACAATATATAAACAGCAAATAACTGGTGAGTATATATTAACAAATAATTGACTATCCCTTTGATAACAGCTCCAAACAATGCAGTAATGCACAAATCACAAACTCTTTGAATTTAAAGGTGGCGATAAGATGAAAAGAGTTTGTTGTGAGAGATAGAGAGAGGTGTTTTGAGGACTGATACCACTGTTCCAGAAAACATAAGCAATTTATAGCAGCGACACTAACACTAGTAATTTTGCAGACAACTCTGAGGCGTCTTTGTCTGCGTCATTAAAAAAATGACTTCAAACGCTTTGTTACATAAAACCAGTGGAGATGAGGTAAGAGGAAGCATGCAACCAAATCTATCATTGTTTTCCACTAACAGAGAGCGCACTTCACCAGAAGCTAAGTACACACGTCCGTCTCCCTCAGAGCCGCTGTTGATATTTGCCCAGTTTCCCTGAGCTAAGCTCACGTCTGACCTACTACCACATTCTGACAAAACAGTTTTTGTTTGAGCCTCTTTAAACCGTTCCATTTTCAACACATGTTTGCCTTATTTCTTTCCGCTCCCTCGTTAAAGCAGGCGAAGCGTCACGGGCCTGAATGATGCTGTCCCGCTGTTTCTTTTCCAGCTCAAATAAATAAAGTGAAGAATATATAAACACCTGAAAGCCATCAGTCCACAGGCAACTTAGCGGCGAGCGTAATCAATCTAACTGGAGATGTTACATATGCTAATGAAACCTAAAATCCACAAACCGCTTATTTTTCATGAATGCACAAGACACATGACAAGCTAAGTGTTTGTGTTTAGTGTGAGCTCACTGCAAATGTTATGAATATCCCTGTTCTTCACTGCTTACATTCTCTACACCCTTTAAGATGACGAAACAAGCTGTTTTTCGCAAAGCCAGCCAGTTGTTGCTGGTAATGGGAAACAGGTTAAGATGGAAAACAACTAGTTTGATCAGGATTGGTAAACAACACCGTATTTCTTCTACAGCCACCCCACCACCTCCTTCAGGCCCAGGAGACAATATTTGTCAGAAGCACAGGCGCCTCCTGTGTAACGAGAGGTCGTTTAACAAGAATTCACATTTATGAGTAAACTCTGGTACCTCACGTCCTGGGACGTCACTTCTGTTGCGCTCACGTGCTGCTTTCCCAGCGAGAGCTCTATAATGTTGTGCTTTCATTCCAACCATCATCCATCCTCATCTTTGAGCAGGAAGGAAAAAGAACGTTTTGAAGGGGGTTCTGAAGCTCAAAAAGCCAAAAGCTACAAATCAGGAGAAAAGAAAACACAACAGCAACAGAAAAGTGTTAGAAATCCTTGAGTTTTAGCGTGCCACTTTGTAAATATAAACCTTAAAATGTAAATCCAAATGGTAGATGTGACGTACCTGAGAGGTCTCATCCAGTGAAACGAGATTTGACTGCCAATATACATTTTGATGACATTTTAGGCACATAATGACATGCAAAACCAGATGGAAAGCTTTTCGATTTAAAAGGAAAGGATATAATGGACTTTTTGTAATTCAATACTGTAATGCACCACTTTAGGCAATGTGAAAATGTAGTGAAAAAAATATATATATATTTTACATAGTTTGGGAGTTGTAAATTATCACATAAGGTTAATTGCGCATAGATTTATATTTAACATTTAGACTTGCATGAAATCAAATTTAACCTTACCTTATTTACTTTCCTATAATCAGGGTTATTATAGTTACCTAAAATCCTAAAACAATTTTTGTTACTTTAAATAAAATAAAGTTTAATTAAAAAAAATATATATATATATATATATTCAGCTAGCTGCCAAGGCAAAATTTCTCATTTTAGTTTATCTTAATGTACTAAAACAAAAGTATTACAATTTTAATTCAAATAAAAAATTATAACTAATTCAAAATAATAATAACTATAATAGTATCTCAAAGATACTAAAATAACCCTGCCTAATATGTGTTCATATAATATATAAACAAATTTAAATAACTATAAAAAAAAAATAATAATAATAATAAAATAAATAAAGATTTACTCCATTACCAAATAGAGACCACTTTTCACAATCCAGATGATTTGTGAATTCATAAGTGTTCTTGATGGCTTTAACGTTTACATTTAAGAATGCATACTTTATATGTAGCCTAGATGTGTTTTTAACATCTTTACAATGCTAAACAAGTATTTTTTAATTAAATTTTTTTTTTTTAATTTGCCTGACAGATCCTGAGATTCTCTGCCTGTCAATCATTTTGTGTGTTCAGTATTGCTGACATAAGGTTTGCTCATAGGGTGTGGTTGAAGTTAAAGAGATCCTTCACACAGAATTGAAATATCTGTCATCACTTATTACCCTCATGTCAATCCAACCCTGTATGACTTATGACTGACTTTTTCTGTGGAACATAACAGAGGATATGCTTTTGTCCATCTGATGTCAATGTTCTTCAAAATATCTTCTTTTGTGTTCTGCAGAAGAAAAGAAATGCATACAGGTTTGGAAACGCATGAGAGTGAGTAAATGGTGACAGAATTTACATGTTTGGGTGGAGGATCCCTCCTGTAAATATCTGTGACAAATAATGAGAATGGTTTTAATTAAAACTGGAAAACTTGTACTGCGCCTCAGAAGAAAACAACAGAAAGATCCAGATTGAGTTATTCAGTGTAATTGATTTGCAGACTAAACTCTCCTCACACACGGATTTTAATTGCCTTTTTATTGCAGCATTGGATGCTGATCCAGACCCCTACGGATTTTTTTGTGGTTTTGAGCCGGGTTGCGCAAGATGTTCCTCGACAGCACCACAAAGATCTCAGCTCTAATGAGAAGCAGTAAAGAGTCTTTCCCTGTAAACACTTTCATCGCTGTGGATCTGCCTCTTCACGCTCTCCTAAACGTCTGCTGCGGTCGATCAATCCGCTGTGAGTTTTTCAGTTATGATCATTACCTAACAGCTCCACTTAGACCAAAGATTATCTAATCTAAAGGAAATGGAAGTAAGAGCGTTGAGATAATGTTACAGTCAGTTGTAAAGATACAGCGGCCTCTTTGAATGCGTTTTTCTTTTGCCTTCTCTCCATTGAGAAAGAGAGCTAAACTTGAACTAAATGCTTATTTAATCATGTTACCACAAACTAAACCTAAACATATTCCAAAAACATTGCATTTTTAGAACTAAAAAATCCCTAAAACGTGATTTACGGGTGTTTTTTTCAAATGGGAATATCCCCACACATTCCCAAAAGGAGGTTGTGTCAAATTAAGGTCACTTCTGAGGAAATCTGTCCCTTAAGTATAGCTAAATATGGGGCTGAAAAACCCTTAACCTCCTATACAAACATGCCTTAGCATGCACTGCTAATAAGAACTTGCACTTTGAAGATGTTTTCTGTTACCACTAGAGGACAGTGATCGAACAAAATGTTCCCTTACAGTACTGCATATACCCACCTCTGTCTCTCTGAGGAGGACTGGTGAGAATATTATATAGGTGCTGGAGAAGCTTGTGTGGAGAGGTGTGAGGGTAAACAGCCTTCCGGAGAGGTTTACTCATCGAGATCCATGTGGGAGAAGCGCTGGAGGACTTGAATCCTCTGAGAAGACCCATGGGAAAGAGAGGAGAGACAGAATAGTACCTACATAAAACACACACGCGGTATCTGTCTGCAGGGGAAACGTTTGATGAAATGAACTGAGAACGGCCAACGTGTTGCCAGGCAGATCGTTCCCGAGATGTTGAAAACAAAAGTTTGATAGTTGTGGTTTTAAAACAGGTAAGAATCATACGATAGACTCTTAAAAATAAAGGTTCCAAAAAGTTTTTGCAGAGGAACCATTTAGGGTTCCCCAAAGAACCTTTCAGTAAATAGTTCTTAAAAGAACCGTTATTTCTTATAGTGTGAAGAACATTTTAATAATCTGAAGAACCTTTTTCCACTATTAAGAATCTTTTGTGCAATGGAATGTTTCTTCATGGAACCATAATACCAATAATGGTTTTAAATGGGGGTTTTCACAGTGATGCCATAGAAGAACCATTTTTGGTTACTCTTAAGACCCGTTCAGTGAACATTTTAATAATCCAACAAACATTTTCCACTATAAAGAACCTTTTGTGAAATGGAAAGATTCCACGTCGAAGCATCAATGATGTGCACTTTTAAAAATAAAGGTTCTTTATTGGAATCAGTGGTTCTATGAAGAACCTTCATTGCACAAAAGGTTCTTTACAGTGGAAAAAGGTTCTTTGGATTGTTAATGTACTTCACACTAAGAAAAATAATTTAAATATGTGTCTACTGTTTCTTTGGAGAATCTTAATTTATTTTATTTTTTTATGGAATCACTGCAAAAAAACCTTTTGGAACTTTTATTTTTAAGAGCGAAGACACTACACTCTTAAAAATAAAGGTTCTTTATTGGCATCGATGGCTTCATGAAGAACCTTTAACATCCATGGAATCTTTCCATTTCACAAAAGGTTCTTTATAGTGGAAACAGGTTTATTAGATTATTAAAATGTTCTTCACTCTTAGAAAAGAGGTTCTTTTAAGAACTTCACTGAATGGATCTTTGGAACCAAAAATAGTTATTTTATGGCATCACTGTGAAAACCCCTATTTGAAACCTTTATTGGTATTATGGTTCCATGAAGAAACTATCCATTGCACAAAAGATAATCTAAAGGTTCTTTAGATTATTAAAATGTTTTTCACACTAAGAAAATAACATTAAGATCTGTTCATTGAAGGTTTCTTTGAAGAACCCTAATCTTACTCTTACTTTAGTTCTATGGAATCACTGCGAAAACTCTTTTGGACATTTTGGAGATCCTTCTAAACATCAACCTTCTGTGTTCCATGGGTTTGTAGCCACATGAAGGTGAGTGAATGATAACAAAAGTTCCCTTCTCTCCTAGGCAGTAGAATGAAATGTGCATATCCACAAGCCAACATTGAGGGCAGACGGTAAGTTCTAGAGAGATCTCCAGCAGATGTCAAGAGACCCTTGAGTGTCACACAATCAACACTTCACACTGATCACCACTGGAGACTCATCCCTATAGCAAGATGATCTGACTAATGCAGTCTTGGAACATGGTTTGCAATACAATTCACCCTCAAACGACCATATAATGAAGTTTGAGAATGCAATGCAATGCTAAATAAATAAATGTAAACTATCATATAATGTGCTTTGGTGTTTGTTAAGGCTGTTTATTCTTTAGTTCAACTGCCTTTTCATATTCTAAGAGTATAACTTGTACAACATCATCTCACCTTTTACCTCTGCAAACTGTGACACATCATCCCTTCCTACACACATGCAACTGGAGGGAATAAACAGTTATATATTCACCACCAGATGCCAGTCAAGAGCCTACATTAGAATTCCAAAACATGAATGCATGGTAAGCAGAATCTAACATATAGACTCAAATAGCTATTCAGTTGCTCTTCTCGAATAGTTGTCGTCAGGTTTGGTAATTATGTTTGGTGACTATTCAACAAAACAATCAGCCCATAAAAAAATATGTGGTTCAGAAACATGTTCATGTGTTGGATCACTAAAATCAATAAAATAAAATTGTCACGATTTACTCATGTCGTTCCAAATCTGCATGGTGTTATTTTTTGAGGGAAACACAAAAGGAGAAATTCTGAAGAATGTCCTTGTTCCTCTTTTCCATACAATTACAATGAACGGGGATTGACAAGATTCACAAACGCACACCTCACATCCATCCTGTGAATAAGCATGGCAAACTCTTCAGAAGTCAGCACAAGACGTTCATGCTTTATTAAAAACACGACAAGGAGATATAAAAGGAACATCTTTGCCTCACATATCGATACACAGCCTTGGCAGGAATGTTTTACATGGTAGCACTTTGGCACAAGCAGCTGTTTACTACAACTGTCTTTACTATGAAACAAATATAATTTAAATCTACAGTTCAGCAACAGTTAGAACATTTCCGATAGATTACTGTATATATAAATATGGAGAAAATGGTATTCAACGTGAAAGTATCTGAGCAATATTTGATCACAGCAACAAGGTTTGTGATGGAAATACAGCCATAAATTGTGGTGAGATGCAATAATGCATGTCAAATGTTATTGCACTATTCATTATGTACAGCAGAATGAAAGAATGGAAAAATTAACGAATGTTCCAATCTCGGCAAACATTCAATGAGTCTACAATCATTTTTGGAATTAAATTTGCAACATGGCAGTGTACGCAAGGGTGAACCCCATGGAAAAATGTCAAGAAATGTCCAGGTCATGTGTCATCTCGAACTCAAAAGGGGGACAAATGCTATTTTTAGGACATTTGAGTTTTTTTTTGTTGTTGTTGTTGTTGCATTGCAACATTATTTTCATGGCAGTTAAGAGCTTTTTAATTTCAATATCAATACTGCAAAAAAGAATAATTATTTAAATTAACTATGCACCAATGTTGACTATTATTTTTACTATTAAAATATAATCATTTTCTTGTTATGGCCAATAACCGATAAATCAAACTGATACTGATACTAAAATTATATAATACTTTGTCTAAATACATTAAAAATAAAGCACTTAATAAAAATGTATTATTTTAAATGCTACAAGTGAATTTAGGCATCACAACATTGTAAACAACTATAATGTGCAGTATGAAAAAATAGATATATATTTTGATATTTGCTGAAGACATTTAACACACAGATTAGTGTTTAAATTAGTGTTTTTAAATATAAACTTTAGATGAGCACTATGAAAACCAAAGATAATCAAAAACAGGATGTACAATTAAATATCCAACATTAACCTATAACCAATAAGGTACCAATATACAGTATAGTGCATACCTAATTTAAATTGTAAAGTATATTTTTAAAGTGCAATTGTTTGTGTATATAATGGTTGCATTCAATGTATTAACTTTGTACTGACTTTTTTTAAAATATAATTGGGTCTGGACATTTTACAGTATTAAGAGTTTACAGTTATGAGAATGTGGAAGGGAGAAATTTTGTTATAAAAATGTCACAATGCATGACATTTGCATCTTATTGGTCCATCTTAATGCATCTAATGCACAATGCATGCATCATAATGGTCCCTTTTTTTGGGGGGGGGGGGGGGGGGGGGGGGGGGGGCGGCAAAATATGACCCAGCCGTTTCTCCATGAGATTCACCTGTAAAAATCCCCCTCTTTTCCTGTCGTTCTACTGATCACCTGATTTATCTTTGTCACGCCATACATCTGCTGACTTCCTGTGCCCATTAACCTCTGCTGATTACACTCTGGATCTTTCTTCCCTCAATCTTCCTCTCTCTGGTTGAATTGCACTGATTGGCACCTCTGTTTCTGCAGGTAATTAGCTGCATCCACTCGAGGTGTGCGGAAGACTCGGGTGCGTTGGTGTTCCCGCACAGGCATCTGTTTTTCTGCCACACGCAGCTACTTATTAGCTCCTTTCTAAACCGGGCACAAATTAGAAAATATTTACACACTCAAGAGTGTGCCGGCGCAACTAATTCAGCCAGTGAGAAAATGAAAAAAATATCTTGGCCTAAGAAACTACGTGAAATATAAAGATGATGTTAAAGGTGAGCTGTGCATGCGTGGTTGGGTATTACAGCATACAGCACAGCCTGTGCAAGCACATGCTCCGTCTGTCTCTGCCGGGTGTGAGAACACAGAGTCTCATGTTCCTGGGGAAATGTCCAGATGATATTTCAACACAAAATCAAGGAGAAAAAATGAAATATGATATAATAAAGGCAGTCTAAAGTGTCTCTAAAGATTTTAAAAGTCACAGGATACTAAACTGTACCATATTACAATTATATAATTATACAATTATAACATAACAAAATAATTATCATTAAATTTAATCAGGGCATAAAAGAGGATTTTTTTTCAGCATTTAAACTTAAAAGGCTTTTTGAGTATACAAAAATTACATAATATAAAAAATGATTTAATATAATATTAATATTCAATAAATATAAAATTCAATAATTCTATGTGAGACAATAGTTTTGTGAAATGTTTAATAATTATCAAATACCAAAGTGTACCATATTTTGGGAGGTCTGTTTTAAGGATAATTAATTTTTTTGTTCATTGTGACATTATTTTCATGACAATTAAGTACATTTCTCCTAGTCTACTTACAATTGCATTTATAAATGTACTATACAGTTTAACTAAACAAGTATTTTTTTAGGGTAATGAGATATTTTAGAATTTGAGAATGAGAAAATAATGTCTTAAAGCAATACATTTCTGTTTACTGTATATGGGATTCATTTATTTTATGTAATTTATGTATTGCATTTCATGTAGAATTTTATTGTTTTTCCTTTTTGATAAAATATGACCCAGACATTTCTTTTCAGTAATTTCACCCTCTTTTTACTTCCACGTCTTCCTTTCCAAGGCAAGCAAAAACTGTTGTTTTTTTTGATTGATCACTGGTTGATTATAAAGTATTACACCACACACTTACATTAACAGATTCCTGATTTCAGTGTATTATTATTATTGTAACTACAATATGTGCTACTGCTAACCGATGTGGAAAGTAAAAATGTGCGTCCCCAGTGACGGACCCGGGGGGTTTCAGTCGTGAACATTTAGCTGTGGATAAAACACTGCTCTAGGATCAGAGGTGGACGTTTATCTGTGGTGTGGGAGAGGGGGAGAGGGCTGGTCTGGGTTCAATGCCTCTGCTCTTCATGAACGACAGCAGCTGGTCAGGTATCTCGGCCAGTACATCTTTGGCCAGTCGGGCCATGCTGAGCACCTGGTTCCCGGATCGGTCGATGTAGTCCCGGAACGGCACAAACTAGAGAAATACAAAGATGAATCTTATTAAAAACAGCTTTCTAATTGCACTAAACAATTTAAGGTAAGTGACAAAAAAGAATATTATAATATAATATAATACAAAAATATGTGGGAAAATAGTCATGTAAAATGACTAATAGTATTCACATGTAAAGCTTGAAAAAGTCATGGGATAAGTTTTTTAACTTATTAAAACCACTTACTGTAATTACTTAGTTAAACATAATAAAAACAATTTAAAATCAAAAGAGCTAAATTGATTGTGTTAAATTTATTCAGGGTATAAAAAAGAAAAATGATTATTATTATTATTATTATTTCAGTATTCAAAGTTAAAAAGGCTTTTTAATTTCACAAAAAAATTTAAAGTAAGTGGTAAAAAATTATATAAGATTTTATATTATATATAAAGATTTTATATAATATAATAAAAAAAATAATATAAAAACTGATATAATATATCAAAACAACTTACTGTAATTATTTATTTAAAAATAATTAAAACCTAATTTTAATAAATAAATAAATAATGTTAAATTTACTCTGAGGATAAAAGGGAATATTTTTCAGTACTGAAACTTAAAAAACATTTAGATTTTATTTAAAAAATGTAAGGTGAGTGGTAAAGCATATTATATACAAATTATATAATATAAATAACGATTTCATATTTTATTAACTATTATAAATATTTAGAAATCCTAAAATAAAATTATTATTTGAGAGACAATGATTTACATAACTAATATACTTTTCAAAAAAAAAAATTGTGTGAAACTCATGGGATACCAAAGTGTGTAAACATATCACCACTTTTTTCTCAGTTCTCATTCTAATAATTCTCTTTTTTTCTGCCATGGTATATTTCTGTATGTTTACTGTTTGACTGCTTGTCCTGAATGTTGTACTTTGCAACAGTTTTAAAGCTTAAAAAAAATCAGAATTGAAGTTTAAAAAAGGCTTTTTTATTGCACAAAAAATAAATCAAAATGGCAAAAAAGCAAGTGGTAAAATTCTAAATATTAAATTAAAAAAAAATTCAGAACTGAAAAAAGACCAAAGTACCATATAAAGATGGATAACATTATGTACCTGGACAATGTCTCTTTCAGCAACACGTCCCCTGGAGGACACCCTGACCTCATCTCCATCCAACTCTTCCATAGCTGTTACATTAACACGAGAACAGTTACATCATATATTATAATCTTATTTTGAGAGCATCTGTGTTTGCAGCGCCACAATCTCACCATCAAATTCAGCAGGGCCGACTCCCACAATTATGATCGACATGGGCAGAGACGCCGCCTGTAAACAGGGAAGGGGCAGCAGTATGTGATCAATGCCCTGCGAAAAAGATTATTGTCTTTACAGAACATTGTGAAGGTCTACAAGCAAAAATGACTCACGGTGACCACGGCTTCTCTAGTCTGTACCATGTCGGAAATGACACCGTCTGTGATGATCAGCAGCACGAAGTACTGAGAGCCATCTGTCACCTCTGACGCGCACCTGAGGATTTACAGAGTTAAACGCCTCTATATTTAAGCAAAACAAGAACACGCTTCTCAGAAACTGAAAATGATGCACTATGTCTGGTTGCACTAAAGCTAGTACATTTTAAAACAGTTGCTATGGAATTATGGGTGATTTCTAACGGGCCCAAGTCAAAACAAATATTTTGATGCCAAGAAATGTCTTGAATAGGGGTTTGGTCACTATATGACTTAACAAGCACTGATAATAATTTGGAGATTATGGTTTTGTGTTATAGCATGTGACTAGAAATACCTGGTAAATTCCTCATTATGTTATCTAAGCCTATTTCTGAACTTTCCTTATTAAATCTGTCTGTTCCATCCAGTTCATCGACCCTAATAACCACCTCCAGATATTGTCTCAGTCACGACACGTAAGAAGTGGAGAGCTGAGAGAGGAGACTCAACTCTGAAAAGTTGACCACTGCAGCAGTGGCCGATCAATATCTGCCTCTTAAAGCACCTCTGCAGTTCTGGGAGTTTGATTTTCTTCAGATTGAGAGATTTAGCTGGATTTGAAAAAAGCCTTGAAACTGACAAGGGCAATTAAAAGCCTCTTCACATGTATGTACAAGGTTTAGATCTTTTGTCATGTTGTGTGATGAGCGGTTCATGATATGCGTGATATTTGAAGCAGATCAGAGATCAATTCAAACCCAACATTCTTCTTCTGTGGCAAATTTAAAGCGTACTAACTATCCATGTTTTCTGGTTTATTTTATCATGATTCACTAAAATACTGGGCCTGATTATATAACAAATTTCTATAGAAAATATTCATACAGAAATAATTACTTTGAAATTACATTGATGATTACATTGAAATTAATTCTGTTCAATTAAAAACAGAATAATACAGTAATAGTATAAATAAAGGAAAATGGCCAATTTAAATAAATAAATAAATAATATTCTGTATTTTTAATGCAATTTATTATTACTATTATTATTATTAACAATAATTAGTAGTGGCAGTTGTATCAGCCGCCAATATTCTATATAATAATCTTTAATCTATACAGTAAAAATATTATTTCTAAATTGTAAATAAAACAATTTGAATTAAATTTAGATTACTGGACTATATTTTCCAAGAAAATATTATTTCAGTTTATCTGCTTAAAATGTTCTCATTTATTCAGTATGTTACTTCTCTTTTCTTTGTAATTAATTGTTACATTTACTAACAATTTCTGAGAATATTTTTTTTTTTCAAAAATTATTTTTAAAAAATAGTTTCAAAATTTTGTTTAACTACACAACATTTTTTTTTACTTTAGTAGCTTTTGTATAAATAAATAACTAAATACAATTCTGATGAAAATCTGAATTATTTTTGTTAAATGTTCTATTTCACTAAGACATTTCTCAATAAATAAATAAATACAATTCTGATTAAAATTCTGATGAAAATCTGAATTATTTTTGTTAAATATTTTGTTTCACAGACATTACTCCTAAATTTCTTGCACCAAAGCCTGTTCTATTTAATTTTCACACAACCATTTTCCACCAGTATATATAAGTATTCATTAAAATGAACCTAGTTATTTTTGCTACTGTACTTGTGACACTTCATGTAAATGACCTCTCTTGTGACTGGCTAACCTCTTCATATTTTAAATAGTTCAAACTCTCATTCATGCCGTGATACTTGAATTTCAAATGTTAATGTGCTCGTGGCTTCACATCACAACCATCCTAATTTCTAAATGACCCATTTTTGCAGCTCAGCTTCAGTAAATAATCAGTGAGCGAGAGGGTTGTGAGCGCTGCCTACATAGTATCACATCAAAATCTTGTTTTTCAAACAAACAAGAAAAATCCTGTTTTCCATGATACACTGTAAAAAGTGATAAGTTGACTTAACTTAAAAAAAATTGAGGAAACCCGTTGCCTTAAAATTATTACGTAAATACTGTCAAGTTCAATTAACTTTATTTTTTAAATTATTATTTACTTAATAATTTTAAGGCAACGGGTTTCCTCAATTTTTTTTAAGTTAAGTCAACTTATCACTTTTTACAGTGTATGTCCCTTTAAAAGAAGTTATTTTTTCCTGCGTGGTAAACATCAGAGCTCGACTGCATCTGAGCAGCAGGTACACTGAGTGAAGTGTTAGTCAAGCGCAGGATTCTGGAGGAGTCTTTGGAGCACGTGTGCGCGAAAGTGCATTTGTGTGGAGAGAGGACAGGCTTTAGAGTGAATAACAAGTGGATAGTGACAGGAAGGAGTTCAGCTTGCAGGGGAGGCAGAAAAAAGAGCAGGGCAGAGAGACAGAAAGAGAGCTCAACCTGGTGTCAATTGCAGGAGAACAGTTTAGCTTACTGTGCCACCTGGTTGATGACAGGGGCAAAGTTGGTGGGGCCGTAGAGCTGCACTTTCCGGAGACAGTCATAATACGCCTCCAGCACGCCTTCGATGCCGACGCAGTTTGCATTCTCACAGTCCGAGTTCTACGAGGTCAGAATACACACGCGTTCGAGAAGATCTCCACAAGTTCATATATAACACATGAGGAATAACGCCAGTCGTTTCTGACTTATTCATACTGGAGCGAGGCATATTTTATATTGTTATATGCTATGTCCAAAGCTAAAAATTCATGACAGCATAGTTTAGCTTTAATAATGATAATGTCTGTGTGGTTTGTGTTTTAAAGGGATAGTTCACTCAAAAAATGCTGTGACTATTTGTTATTCCAAACCTTACTTAATTCAAAATAAGATATTTTAACAGGGTCCAATGTTGTCTATTTTAGCAAAAAAAAATATAATAATTTAGGAGGAAAGAAAAAGTCATACAGGTTAGGAATGACAGAGTGAGTAAATGATAACAGACTTTGCATTTTCTTCTTTTAACCATCCAACATTACTGTTGTGTTATTGTATGTGTGTTTTTAACCCTTTAAAGCCTACTGTATCATATTTGATACACTTTTTTTAATTATTGACATGATCAAAACTTCGCAAAAACCTGCTGTACACAATCTACTAAACATTTTTAGCAAGTACTTTTAGTATAATTCTTAAACCTAGCAAGTATACTTTTAGTATAAATGAAGTAAATGTAAGAAAAATTTTAATATTGTCAGTAATATTTGAAGATGAACACTCACTTTGCTAAAGCAACTTAGGTTTACTTGATTATTCATACATAATTTGTTTTTGGAGAAAAAAATCATGTTGAAATGTGAGCATCAAATATGATAATTCAGGCTCTGAGGAAAGTTTATTTATACATCTTTCAGTTATAATTGCATTATTGCATTTATTTCACCTCCACAATAAAAAAAACTGTAATGTTTGATCATAAAACAAAGCATTTAAATATCATCTTACTAAGACATATTATTGGAAAATACAGATTGACAAAAATGCATTTGCCATAAATGCATTTTATGTAAGTAGTCTGTTATACTGTTATAATGCTCTCATTAATGTACAATACAAGCTATCAGAATTTGATCATATTTTCTGGCTATATAAATATTAGAAATTGCACCAAATTGCATATTTTTGACCTCTAAAAAAATTGAGGTGTTTCTTTCCTATTCAAGTATGAGCTCCATATTCTCCCATATCATACTACTGTATATGAGTAATAAAAGCCTGATGTATTAAATATTATACTATATTAATTTTTTTATATATATATATTTTACTCTAAAGGTTCAAAAACTGTTCCATTTTGTTTTAACTATGATTTGATATGTCAGGCTTTCCAGGGTTAATGATGGCTCTTTTCAAGCTGTTACTCACCAGGGGAAAAGCATGAGAGATCTTGCCATCAGGAGGGAGTTTAGCTCCAAAGCCGTAGGCAGGGAAGAGTTTGTCACTGTCATAATCCTGGATGATTTCCCCCACGGCTTTAAGGGCCATGGCGTACGCGTTCAGCTGATACGGGTTCATGTAGTGGAGCGATGTCGGCTGAGATGGGTTTCCTGCGTTCAGGTATCAATCAATACAAGTTTAGACACAAGTGCAAAGACATCGTGGTCACTTACTTCAGTGCCGAGCTCTAAATCTAAAACGGACATGAGACAATCGCATGCCACACAAACACAAATGCTTATGTAATGAAGATGGTCTTACCATTAGAGGCGGTGAAGTCTATGGCTACAGTGAAGTTGAGCTGTGTTCTGTTTTCAACATTGAAAAGAATCACAGTCAAAAGTTTGTAACCAATGCAGTACATACATATGGATTCTTCATATGACATGCTACATTACACTTCCAGGGTGTGTAAATATATATACTACGGTTCAAAATGTTTGCGTCAGTAAGGATTTTAGTTGGTTTATTTTATTTATTTATTTGTATAATTTTTTTTATTAAGATTTGTATTCACAAAGGCTGCTTTAAATTGATCAAAAGTGAAAGTAAAGACATTCATTATGTTACAAAAAATTACAAAATGTTACAAAAAATTGGAAAATTAATATTTAAAAAATGCAGTTCTTTTGAACATTCTATTCATCAAAGAATCTTTAAAAAAAAAAAAAAAAAAGATCATGAAAAGGATCATGTGATACTGAAGAGTAAAGACTGTTGTAATGGCTGCTGAAAATTCAGCTTTGCCAGTAAATTACTTAGATTTTTTTTTAATTTTTTTTTTTAAATGAAAAACATTTTTAAAAAATCTTACAGACTCAAAACTTCTGATTGGTGGTGTATACAAAGGCTACTAGTTAAAATCTTATTTATGTATGTATGTATGTATGTATTGCACATTTATTTATTGCAAAAACTGAATTGAAAACCTTCAGAAGATCTTAGTATTCATTCGGTCTCCCGTTTGTTTTAATGACAGCAGCACTCAAGCTGACATGAACAAATCCTAATTCATAATACTCATACTTCAAAGGTAGCAAGACACCTGACCTTTAGTAGAAAGGAGTTTGCATACTCAATGTCACACATTTGATTAGTAACCTAGAAATAGTCCAGAGTCCAAATATTATAGTCCAAATATCTTCTATTCATTTGAATTCATTTGCATCAAAATTTCTTTGTTACATGTTCAAAATACTATTTGTTTATTTTCAAGGTTTAAATTTAATTGATTTTAAACATGGATCTTTTGGATCCCACTGTATATGCAAATTTTGAATAGTAAAAAAAACAACAACTATAAATGCATATTTATAGCAACACTAGTAAATTATGCTTCTAACCTAGACATGTTAAATCAATCAATAAATAAAGAAATAAATAAATATTCTTGTTTTTGTTTAAAATAAACAAACATATGTTTTTTATCAAGTCAGTGCATAATTAAAGGTCCAGCTGCAATTAAAAGGCAAGCATACGGTATGATATACTGAATCACTGCCTTGATTTCAGATGTCTGGAAATGAGTATGTGATGTTTGCTTTAGACTTTTTTTTTTAATAATTTTTATTAGGGCTGTCAATTGATTAAACATGTGCTTCTTACTCATTCTTTACTGCCTGCTCTCAGTAAGCATGGCTTGGGGAACCAGGTTACTTGCTGGCTACTTTCAAAAACATGAAGGCTTGAATGCTTGCATGGCTCCAGTTATGGAATTTATGTAAATGACATTGTATCAACTTTTGCATTTTTTTTAAACTATCACATTAAATTAATACATCATATTGACAGCCCCATTTTTACATGATCCATATTTGACCATTACTGGGTTTAGCCTTGAAGCACATATCCATGACTAGGATGTAATGCAAAAACATCTCCTATATTCCATTTTTATTCTGTTCTATGTGTCAGTATTCAACACACATGCTAGCAATGCGTGAAAAAATAAATGGTAAGTGAACTGCCCTAAAGGCTCAATGACAGTAAGATCCACTCTGGTTTATTGGTATTGTCTTGAACGCAAGTTATTCAGATCGACTAATCATAATTCCACAAAAGGTTTACACGCAGCCTATTCCAGCTGCTCTCTAACCAGTACATCTGCATCTTTCTCCAGCCTGATTTATCCAGGGACTTTTAAGGGGCACTCACCCGCCTCGAATGAAGTCCACAAATGTGTACTCCGATTCCACTTTGAAGGACAAAAGTGTTACCTAGAGAGAGTGAAAGAGAGAGAGAGAGGAGAGATAATGGAAGTCATTATGAAAATAAATCAGAAGAGGAGAGCGCTTGACAGGTAATCCATTCACACGTACCGTGCCAGAGTTGACGTATTTCTTTTTCCTCCCTTTCTTCTTAGGATTGAGAACCTGAAAGAAACAAAAAGACACCCATCAAGCATGGCTGAAAGAAATATGACATTTTACTGAAGTGTCCTCATATGTTTTTTTTTCTCTTATGATTCATGAAACATTTTTGGCACTTCACGAATACAGCCCACGTTGTTGTCCCTTTACTTTTTTGGAGGCATCAGAAGCACATGTTTTATTTTTTTATTTATATATTTATTCATTTATTTATTTAGCTAAATTAGATATGTTAGATAAACAGTTATCTAACATTAAAAAAAATCATTGCATGAAAAGTAACTAGTTTTGGTCTGTCTTCACAGTATCTGTTGTATGAAAATGAAAATCAAACAGCAATGAATTAATTTATATTCAAATCACTGTCATAAAAAAACTATTTTAACTAACATTTTAAGTTCCAAAACATTAATATTTAGCTGTGTCCCACATTTTTTGTATAATTTATACACATACAAACAACACATTCAAAAATAAACCAACTCATTTTTCTTAATCCTTTTTCATTTTTTAAGATTTGCAAGTCTAATTCTTTATTCTGTTCATGGTAAGTGTTTTTAAATCACATCAAAATAACTCTAAAAGTGCTGAAAATTTATATTTTGCCAGAACTCAGAATCAAAATGTATTTGTACAAAACAATGTTTTTTACCTCATAAACATTGAATTGGCTCTGTCCGCGAGACAGCTCTCTATAGCTGGTCGTAAACTCTCCGATGAAGTCATGACTGAAGAAAAATGAAAGCATTTACTTGAGCGAGGAATATTTAATGAACATTGCACGAGCATGCTGAGAAGAAATTATTTTGGCTAATGAAAATTTGACTTGAGTTATTCTTGTTACGCAGGATAATTTATGTATTCATAAACACAATATTTACTACCCCACGAGGGGGAACACAAGCCATGAAGAACAGCGTACCTTCCATCTCTGTCCCAGTCATAAACATCAATCTTCACTGTTCTGGAGAGATCACAAACAAATCAAACCGCACAGCAAGTCAATATCTAAAATGAAGTGCAGACAGCCTGAATTTTCTCAAAAGGTCAGAGTATGACAGCAGCCTGGTGAGTCTACAGAGCCAGTCCAAAATAACACCAGCACCGGCCGCTGCCTCACTCCAGCTGACTGCTGGGATTATTCTGACTACCACAGTGACACAGCTGCCCGTTTCCACAGCTCACGGCACCAGCAGCGTCTCGTTTAAACACCTCAGATCTCGAGAAACAAGTCTGAGAGATGCTTTAAAGGTGCAACTCTCAAAAAGCATAGACTCCTATCAATTTACATGTTACGGACATAAATACAAATGTACTGGCTCTCAGAATGCACCCAAGAATCTAAAGCATATCATATATTATATATAAATATATCATATATATTTATTGTATTAGGGCTGTCAAAATTATGCACTAACACATATTTAAAAAAAAAAAAATTAATTGTTTTTTTTTTGCATTGTTGATGCATTTATTCAATATGATATAACTGTATAAATCTCTTCTGTGCGATTCAACAAACTGCATTTCTTATTAAATAAAGTAATTTCTTATTTATCAGGGTTATGTCATTACTTGAAATAAAATAAACATTAACCAAAATAAAGTATTTAAAAAACAATCTTTTATTCCAACTAGTTGCCAAGGCATCATTTTTCATTTTCATTTAGTTTGACTTGATGTGCTAAATGACTAAATCTAAAACTTATAAATAAAAATTAATATAAACTATATAGACATATATGTACTGTATATAAACAAAAACTACTAAAAATGACAAAAACACAACACAATTACTAACATTTTAAATAAAAATTTAAATGAAAACAGAAAATGTAAACATAAAACTGATTCAAACTATTAATAAAAACTATAATATCTTGATACAAAAATAACCCTGTTATGGATAACTTGTTTATAAACCAAACCCAGATGGGAAGTTTAACAAAGTCATTGCATTCTTTATGTGGTGAAATTTAATTATAATCAAACCTCAAGAAGACTAATGCACAGGGTAGCAGCAAAAACATCTGTTATGAAAGATTAAGTCTATAAAGTAGAGAAAGTATAAAGTTTTAGAATGTAATTCTTCAAGATTTGAAAATCCCCTGTGTTTTGATGCACATGTATTTAAGTATAGAGACCAATAATTATACATTATTTTGTTTTCTTTCCTGAAAGATGAACTGAATGCACTAACTAGGAATAGATTTATTACAATAAAACATTTAATTGATTGACAGCCCTAATATTTTTAAACATTAACCCTTACATATTTTATTTTAAGTGAAACAAGTGAATATTTAATAACTGGTATTTTCTCTGGAAAACATGAGTCAATTAATTATTCACAGCAAGACCTGGAATATGTATTAAGAAAGTTAATATAGAGAAAAATGACTTGATGTCAACATTAAGTAGCCATGCAGCAGGGTTATACTCTTCGTAAGGATTTTAAGTGCCTCACCTGTCATAGTCTCCGTTACACAGAGCTCGCACTGGGATGGTGAAGGACTGCCACGCAGGGTTCAAAGTATTCTTTATCACCTCTGTTTTGTGACAGATAGTGAACCTACAAAAGAGCCAAATCAAAAAGGAAATCTTACTTAAAGGCTTGTTATGACACCTGCATGGTTTTCTTTGAAGGAATACATTTGAAAATGAATACCAACCAAATACAGCGAAACATCAATAAAAGTGGTTATCATCAAGAGCAGCTCATGGTGGGCATGAAGAGCCTCTTGGGTTTCACAACACTACCATAACCCTCTGTTATCAGTCAAGTGAGCTAACACTTATGGATAATTTTGACTTCTATGGGGTTTTATGTTCAGTCTAGAAACATTTAGCTAATACCATGACCCAACCAGGCACAAAATGATAAAAAAAGCAATAAATCTTTGCTTGTTTCTTCTTTCAGGACAGTTGCCAAAAAAAAAAAAAAACATGTCAGTCGACACAAAGCAGGACATTTTATTGGTTGTTTGATTTCTGTTTAGGTTTTGAGCTGCATAAGAAAGTAAGTTATACAGGTTTGGAAAGATGATAGAGTTATAATTTTTGTTTGAATTATGCATTTAAGGATTTAATTATACCTGATCTAACCCTTAAAAATGACGTTTGTTAGTGTGATTTAATGTAGTAGTTAGGCTGATCTTTTTTTACTTGAATAAAAAATTAATTAATTTAGGTTACCTGACAAAAGCGTGTGTTGCATCATGCCTGGTTAGGGCATGTTGTTAAAGGAATAGTTCACCAAAAAATAAAAATGTACTCCCCCTCGGGCCTTTCAAGATGTAGATGAGTTTGTTTCTTTATCAAAACAGATTTGGAGAAATTTAGCACTACATTACTTGCTCAGCAATGGATCCTCTGCAGTGAATGGGTGCCGTCAGAATGAGAGTCAAAATGTGATAAAAACAATTCATAAGTAATTCACACGACTCAAGTCCATCAATTCTTGTGAAGTGAAAAACTGCATGTTTGTAATACACAAATCCATCAAGATGTTTCTAACTTCAAACCATTGCTTCCAGCTAAATATGAGTCCTCCATCCATAATATTGCTCTCTAAAGTTAAAAAGTTGTCTCATTTGAATGATGAGAGAAACATGCACAGATCAAGCACTGTTTACAAGTGAAAACAAGTTCTAACAACAAAAACAGTTCTAAACAAATATGTTGGTGGGTTTTGATGTGCCTTTTTTGCAGGAGGAAGCATTATTATGGATTATGGACCTATATTTTTTCCATAAGTGACAGTTTAAAATTAAATTTCCTTAATGATGGATCACTTCAAAAGACTTTAATTGATGGGCTGGAGTCATGAAGATTACTTACTGTAATGTTTTTTTATCAGCTATTTGGACTCTCATTCTGATGGCACCCATTCACTACAGAGGATCCACTGGTGAGCAAGTGTTGTAATGCTAAATTTCTCCAAATCTGTTCCGAAGAAGAAACAAGCTAATCTATATCTTGAATGGTCTGACGGTGAGTAAATTTACTCCTTTATCCGCTCATACTCACGTGCCATCTTCATTGCTGCGGTAAAACACCAGGAAGGGATCAGACTTCCCGAAGAAATCCTTCTTATCCAACTTGTTAGCACAGAGTTGCATGGTTGCAATGTCCTGTTATAAAACACTTGATTACTTCGGGATAGATGGGAATAGAATATACCAAAAACAAACAAGGTGCACAAACAAGCAAACAAAACACATGCACCGCTGACACAGAGTCTTCAATACCGGCACTATTACATCCAACAATGCATTTTAATCGCTAGCCTCAGTTAACATCTCTCCAGAGCAGGAGTTCAGGACACAACAAAGGCAAAATACTAGGACAAAAAATCAATTCCACAGAGAGGACGCACTCGTGTTAGAGGAGAACAGCAATTGGTTCATACATATTAATGTTGAGCGGAGGTCTCCAGTGTTTAGCTATTTATTGGTGCCGTTCTCTTCAGAATACCAGATCTCTAGAGAGACCCTCAAGACCAGGAGGGAAGTCACACATGCAACAGATTTAATTGGATCTTGATAGAGAGAGAATGTCTAGGGAGCACTCGAGGAACTACGGTCCGGGTGTCACACTGGACAGATAGCTCATCTGCCTTTTAAAACGCCCATCTCTCTTGAGGAGACTGAAGCTGTATTTGAGGTGAACTGTCACAGGCTTTCTGCCAAACACTCGCTGTAGCTACATGCTATTACAAGAACACAGAGGGACGAAATTGAATATATATATACATAATTTCTGTCATCTGAAATGATATTTATGTGGTTTTATGAACTGGCCCATGGCACTGAAACAGTCAAATTGTGAGTGGAATGACTGAAAAGAGATGGACGGTTTAAAACAGTTATTAACATGGACAGGTCAAAATAGTGAGCCAAATGCTAAACTTGGCATCGCCAAGTCTACAAGGGTTTAGGATTGAACGTGTGATGGAATCTCACAAAATTATATCCGGGGTCACATTTCACCCCAAATTTGTTTTGTTGTGCATCATTTTCAGGACCATTAAGCACATTTACCCCACCAACCTGCATAAATACAGACACACTACTGTTCAAATGTTTGAGGTCAGTAAAATTTATTGTTTCAGCAAGGCTGCATTTATTCAATCAAAAATATAGTAATATTGTAAAATATTATTTAAATTTAGATTAAATTGTTTTGTACTTAAATTTATTTTAAAATGTAATAAATTCCTGTGATGCAAAGCTGAATTACTCCAGTCTTCAGTGTCACATGATCCTTCAGAAATCATTCTAATACGCTGATTTGCACCTCAAGAAACATTTCTTACTATTATCAAATTTGAAAACAGTTCTGATTGCTTAATATTTTTGAAAAATCATAATACGGTTTATTCAAGATTCTTTCATTAACAGAAAGTTCAAAAGAACAGCATTTATATGAAATAGAAATCTTTTGTAACATTATACAGTAAATGTTTTTTACTGTCACTTTTGATAAATTTAATGCATCATTGCTGAATAAATGTGTTCAAAAAAGTCCTACCGACCCCAAACATTTGTACAGTGTATATTGTATATACATAATTCTCAATTTTGGAAAAAAATATTTTTACTGTATTATTTCAAAACAACATACAGTAAAGTCTTACAAAATTAGTAATTCCATGATGTATGAACACTTTAATACATCAAATAATATATATTATTATATCATTATTTTGTATTATTATTTATTTATTTTATTTGTTTGTTTTAGCAATAATATGAATTGGGGCAGAAAATATGCTAATTATCATAAACAAAATAATGCCCTACAAGCTTCCTTTCCTTTAAACAAAATGTAATGTTTTATTTTTTTAAGAGTAAATTAAAGTGCAACAAATACTTCAATGATCCATAAATATTTTTACCTTTTAAATAAAATATATAATTTTCACAATTTTTTTATTCATATTTTGGAAATATGGTAATTTCCATAAAATAATCTTAACACTCCTACAAGCTTCCTTTACTTTAAGCAAAATGTATTTTATACATTTTTATTCCGATTTTGCTATGGAAATGTTCCCCGTGATAAAATATCTCGTGCTTGAAAGTTTTCATGAGATTCACTCGTTCACTCTTGAGCGACTACAGAGAGATCCATGGTGGATTAACTTGGTAAATCTAGATATTCATTCCTTTTTCTGTCTCTCTGTGCCTAATCTTAGCAAAAAAGAAAAAAAAAACCTTCACCTCTGATATTTAAATACAATGCCTCAGGCATTCAGCTTGATGAAAGACAGTAGAGTCAGACTAAGTGTGTGTGCATGAGGATATTTTGTACTGACCCGACAATTGCTGAGTTCCTCAGCTCTGAAGATAATGTTCCCGCATTTCTTCCCAGGAATGCCCCTTGAGAAAAGATAGATAAATGCTTTTAAACTTTCAATAAAATGTGGGGTAACGTTTTTAAAGACAAGAGTTCAAGTCAACCCCTCTTGAAGACTAAGCACACTGCGAGCCCACTCAAAATCAGGACAAATAAGAAGACTCCATTTTTGTGTGCTTTTTACAGAGCTGCTCGAGCGCTTTTTGCTGCTAAGAGCTTTCTGCGGAACAATTCGATTGCACTGCCGGTAATGGTGAGCCACTTCAGTCGCTGAATAGCCCACATCGAACCTCTGAAAAGAGCATGATTCACCTGAAAAGAGGGAAAGTGTAGGGAATGAGGGGGAAAAGGTGATGAGGGTTAGCTAGAAAAAAGATTAAAGGCTGAGGACTGAAAGACTGTGTGAGGGAAAAGAGAGAGATTCTGAGAGAAAGAGAGGAAGCAGCAAAAATTAAGTGATGGAACATAAACGCAATGATAGACACTGAACACGGTTTGATTTTGGAAGTTAAGAAGTGAAGTTCACAAACCATTTTGCATTCATGAACTGACGTATTTCTGAGTGAAAGAGGATATTCAATGGTTAAAACAATTTTTGAAAGAAGTCTCTTTCTATTCAATCTAAAATTTCTATTTCAATAAATGCTGTTCTTTTGAACTTTCTATTCATCAAAGAAAATAATAAGTAGCATTTTCAACAGAGATAATAATAAGAACCATCACTGATAACTGAGCACCAATAATTGATATTAACTGAGAAGCACTGGAGTAATGATGCTGAAAATTCAGCTTTGCAATCTCAAAAATAAATTATATTATATATATATTACAATAGAACACATATTTTACATTGTAATAATATTTTAGAGTATAATTGTTTTTACTGTATTTTTGATTAAATAATTATAGCCTTGGTGAGCATAAGAGGCTTCTTTCAAAAATGTAAAAAAAAAAATATATAAATATTAATTATTTCAAACTTTTGACTTGTCTATCTATATTCCAAGTGGTGAAAAATATAGCTTGGTGAGATCAGATGGAAAGGAAAAACTTTTTTATAACATGCAGCGATGAATCATTCAAAATAACATCCATCAAGAAGGCAAATAGAGTCAATTTTGATTTCATGCTGACTCTAAGTGGACATGAGGTTTATGCACAAAACATATCCAATATATACTGGCGTCTGGGTAGTCTAGTATATTTGTCATAAAATTATAAAATGAGACGATTGATTCCAGCTCCAAAGATCAGTCTCCATGGCCACAGACTCTCTTTCATCATTTTTGAACCCCATTCTAAGTGGTCTCATGTCATCTTTGCATTCGATTGGCTAAAATCGGATTCCAATGGGAACAAATATCACTGCAACAGCTGAGTGGCAGGTTAGCTTGATACTTTAGTACAGCCTTTGACCCTCCATCTATTCACACACACATACGTGCATAAACTCACAATGACATGCACACCTGACCACCTGCAGGCTAGAAATCCAGTTAAAGCTCAATGATGCCAAATATGAATTTAGACTGAAGGACATCTAAGACAGGCAAGCGTCCCACCACGCTTCTCATCTCCCCCCTCCTGAGACACATGTCAGATCCAGACATGCAGGTAAGATTCAGTGAGGCGGATCTGCCATGAAGAAGGCTAGAGGTGGCATGGAGGCTGAAAATGACTCTTTGCAGTGGGAAGTGTTTTATCAAGTTATCTCCAGTCGGCTGAGCTGTAATCAATTACATAATAGTTTTTAAAAATACATTGCTGCATATTACTTTCTTGCAAATTTCACACTGCAATCTGAGGAAAATAAATAAATAAACTCCAGGAGAATCACTCTACAAAACTGATGCATTTTGTGTCCATAATTAATGCGTAAATAATGATTAATAATAGTTATTATGAACTATAATAATAGTTCATAATATAATGAGTTAGCTAACACCAACTTTGATTTTGTGCTATTACACATTTTTATTAACAAACAAACAACAAAATTAGTAACTTTATTCTATTTTTTCTTTTTTTATACCTATATAAAAATAAATACTATATATTGTCTTATATATTGCATGCCATCTAATTAACTACCTTTTCAAATGATGTAGCATTGAATAAATCAAACTTTTGTGGCAAATATGTATAGAAATATATTTAAAAATGCATATACTGTATTTATATACACTATGGTTCAAAAGTTTGGTGTCAGTAAGATCTTATTTTATTTTTAAAAAAATAATTCAGCAAGGATGCATTAAATTGATCAAAAGTAAAGACTTTTATATTGTTATAAACATTCTGTCTTTTTTTAATTCATCAAAGAATTTTGTGATTTCTACAAAAATACAAAGCAGCACAACTGTTTTCAAAACTGACAAATAAATAAAAAATGATTTCTGAAGGATCATTAGACACTGACTGGAGTAATAGCTGATAAAAATTTGGCTTTGCATCACAGGAATAAATTACATCTTAAAATGTATTTACATAGAAAACATTTAAATAGTAATAATATTTCACAGTATTTCTGTATTACTGTATTTTTGATCAAATAAATGCAGCCTTGGTGATAAGAGGTAATAAGTATAAGAGATTTCATATATATATATATATATATATATATATACATATATAGAGAGAGAGAGAGAGAGAGAGAGAGAGAGAGAGAGAGAGAGAGAGAGAGAGAGAGAGAGAGAGAGAGAGAGAGAGAGAGAGAGTGAGATCAACCATTTTACTTTTGGAAAAGTATTACAGTATCACAACAAATATACACTGTTAGACATTTCTGTAATTTCTACAGTTATTTACTGTATATCACCCAGTATAATACTGCAAATTCCCTTTACAGTAAATAACTGTAATACCCTTTGCATCATGGGAATTTTCTGTGATGTCAGCCCCCACATACAGAGACTTACTGTATTTAAAAAAATTGCTGTATACTACTGTATTTGCCATAATGGACTCTTTGGCGCCATTCTATTGAGGTTGTTTTATTTTCCTAATTTCTTACATTTGGATTGACACGATTTGCCCTACACCGTGTCTACAACGCCACAACAGCTTGGGACTGACTACACTGGATGTGTTACATCGCTTGTAATGATTGGAAAATCCATTTGTCCTTCGTGTCAGAAACAGCGTGAGCGCTTGGAGTACAACTGTATGTCAGAAATACACTGGGGCATCACTTTACTGTGTGCATCCACTGTAGATAGTAACGTTATATATAATGGGTTATATATTGCCACTCGCGTCCGAGGAAGACACGGATCCAGCAGGGCAGCGCCGCGGGTTTTGCCCAGGGATGAACCCGTGAGAGTGGGAGAGTTCCGGTGAACATCTGCGCAGTTTGTCGATGCACCTTATGAGAGAATAAGACCAGCAAGCAAGGTAAAAATATATGTACCTTTGTCTGTGTGTCTGTTTTTGTCAGATTTTTGCACATCACTTTAACCTAGTAACATTTACTCATCAGCATGGCGGTTATAAACTTTACTATGGTAAACTGTGCTGTCGTTTCAAACGACTTTTGTCAGCTTATTGAATTAAGTTACCAAATTAAAATTATTTTTAACGAGCAACGCTTATCTTATATTAACATTAGGTTAACTAATGTGAAATTTTTGTATGTTAGCTAGGTTAAACAAGTTTTATGGCTAGCTGCCTTTCTAGGTTTAGAATTAGTTTGTTATAGTTTTTAATGGAATTTAAGATTTACTGCATTTGTTTTTTGCATTTGTGTTTTAAAGGCAACTGCAATGAAGCATCAAGAAAGACATGAGCATTCCAGCCAGCCACCCTGAGGCTGATAATTCATGGTAAGAGAACAAACTATGGTTTTGAGAGGTTTGACTTTGAGAGGTAAAAGTGTGTCATTTCTACTTCTTGTTTTTCAGAGAAGACATTTCTGTCACTAACAAAGTGGATGGTGAGCAAAGGTGGTGGCCACGTTTTGGAGCAGCACCTGGGTTTTGCAGATGGCTATGTATTCTTTGGCTGCTTGTCTTTTTTCCCCATTATGTTTCTGTTGCCTACAGATTCTTTGTGAGGATAAATCCAGAGGATACAACATAAAGCACTGCAAAACGTCCTAAGACAGGAGAAATGGCGAAGATGCACTGTTCCAGCATTGGCAGACTGTAGTTTTGTGTGTGTTGTACATGCAATGTTTTAAATAAAGAATTTGATATTTTGTAATTATTGTGTCTGTTTTAATTGAATGCCAGTAGTACCTATGTAGAGTAAAAATAAAATGAATTCTATATAAAAATTATTCAATCTAATGAAATCTATATTATTAATGAATTACTGTAGTATACTGATTAATTGTTTTTTACAGTAATTTACTGTAAAACAGTACAGTTTGTAACTGTAAATCAAATACAGTTTCCTACTGTGAATCTTAATTACAGTAACTAACTGGCAACAGTGTTGCCAGTAAGTTACTGTAAAAACCCTTTGAAATGTCTAACATAACATGTCTATTCTAAGTTTTAAAATGGCAAATCTTCACAGAATGACCTAAGATCACAAATGCTACATCTAAAGTAGAGAATAAACAATACCGGACTAAAAAGCAAGCTACTTAGGGAGTTTGGGAGTCCAAGGACACCACTAGAGGACTTTTTTGCTGTACAAACACCAAGACCAAGTAGAAGAGAGTTCAGCTTGTCTGAAGAGCTCACGTCTTGCCCCAGGCATCAACTCATCATGCTCAAGGTCACATGTGGCTCATCATAACCATAGACTCTCTCATTACTCAGTACCAGCGAATGTATAACTCAAGACAGCTGTCAGTGTCACTAACTCTTGGCATTCACTTTCCTGCTGCTATGGAAACAACTTATAAAGGTGAGCCGAGGAGGTTTTCAATCCCAACTTTTGCTGCGAATGAGGGCTCCATCACTGCTACCGCACACAAAAGAACAGGAAGTGCCACTAGTGTAAGTAATACTGCAGTCTACAGAAAGGAAAAGAAAGAGAGCTAAAAAAATTAATAATAATAAAAAAAAATCACTGACTGACAGGCGGGAAATGAATAAGGGAAAAAATTAATAACATTTAATGAATGACATTTAACATTTCGAGAAGATACGTCAATACGTTTGGATTAAGAGTTATTGCACTCAAATACCTCTCTTTCTTTAAACCACATTGTGGTATGAAACTATTCATGGTCACAGGCGAAGAATACACTCTTTTCCAGCTGGGCTGTCACCTCTCTAACACAGCATATCTGACAGACAGAACAAAAGCATCTCAAGATTTTATCGGAGAGCTTCAAACCCCTCCGCTTTACTGTGTCGGTGCCAAAAACATCCTTCCTGTATGTTTAATCAGAGTCCTTGGCAGCCTGGATAAATCTGGGCTGCATTAGAACTGAGACGCTGAGTCCCTCTTACAGGACACAGACATCCAGCGCTGCTGTATGTATGTCACGAACGCACCAAGAGATCCTTCAGAAGCACAAAAATATCATTCCAGTACAAATGTGTTATTCAAATTAGTAGTGTATTCACATTTTGCATGAACGTACAAAGTGCCATTGTTTGGCAACCATATACACGTGTGTGTGTGTGTGTGTGTGTGTGTGTGTGTGTGTGTGTGTGTGTGTGTGTGTGTGTGTGTGTGTGTGTGTGTGTGTGTGTGTGTGTGTGTGTGTGTGTGTGTGTGTAGAATAAAATGTGTTATTAATAATGGCAAGGAAGGCAATCGTCATTACACTGTGAATTATTAAATATTTATTATTATATTATTAATAGTATTAACTAAAACTATTAAAAATCATTTTCGGTAATCAAAATAAATTTGCAATAAAGTTTAAATATTAGAAGGACAGAAGGTCAAGTTCAAAAATTACTGCAACAAGCTACAAATTACTAAAAAAAACTGAAATAATAAATTAAAGCCATTTGGAAATAAATTAAAAACTTAAAAAATACAAAATAAAATGAAAACTGAAATTCCAAAACTAAAAGCTAATTCAAAATACTAATAAATACTATAATATATTAATAATATTAAAATAATGCTGATGCCATCATATGAAAAAAGCATTTGACGCTTCCGTAAGCAAGACTCTATTATATTCTGGTCTCTAAATATGGCAACTTGAATTCACGCAAAAATGAATCAAATTTTGTCATAATTTACTCACCCTTATGTTGTTCCAAATCTATACAATGTTTTTTTCATCTGTTGAACACAAAAGAAGATTTTTTGAAGAATGTTGGTAACCAAACTGATGCTGGTAAAAAATAAATAAATAAAATACTATAGAAGTCAATAGCTACCAGCAACTGTGTGGTTAAACAAATTCTTCGAAATATCTTCTTTTGTGTTCAACAGAAGAAAGAAACTCATAGAGGTTTGGAACAACGTGAGGGTAAGTAAATAACGAATTTTCATTTTTGGTGAACTATCCCTTTAATTTTATTGTTCAACAGGCAAAAATAAGTCATTTAGAAAAGTAATAGCACAACTCTCTTCAACAAACTTCACTATCTAAGGTCTCATTTATAACACAAACAGAACAGCACAGCATGGCTTTTAATACTTCAGGTTATTGGCTTGTTCATAGAACACATACCACTAATTATTTACTGCACATCTGTGTTCATATCGCTGTTCACATCATGTTATCATATCGTCATTGTTGTTTTGTATCATGCATAACAACAACTCTTAATGGTGATAAAACCAGTTCAATGCACAGCCTCTTGGGGCTTATTGCTTTAATTTGTAACACAGCTCTTCAACTGGCATGTAAATGTGGCAAGATCATGCAGCCAAGCATTGTTGTTCATGTAGATAAAATGGCATCATCAATATAATGGTGCCTCATAAAGGTGAATTACATGAATTTAAATTACTAGAGCTGCTAAAAATACAGTTCGAGAGACCAGCACGTTGTGTTGCTGAAGTACGCTGCAGGTTCAGCCGTGGGAACAGACTGCAGAGAATGAGTAAGCCGGCCAATTAGGCAATGATGGTGGGGATTTTAGTGAGCATGCATTAACTGATCTCACTGTTCGGTCAGGGCAGGTTAATAGCTGTCAAAAATGCCCTGCTCCCAACAGCACTCAAAACACAGATTGTAGAGGTGCATATCGAGCAATTAAGCAGCTGTAAATGACTGTCAGGTAGGAAGTATTGTAGAGAAATGCAAATAACATACTGTATCTGAAGTGCCTGATCCAGATAAGGATGTTGATCATGTGACAGTTAACTCGATTATGCATAATGAATTTTAAAGGCCACACTGGCTTACGGATTCGCCGCACACACATCTGGCGCAGGAATCAGGAACTGTGCTTAAGTTCTAAGCCTGTGGTTCCCTCTTAAATAAGCCATAGACTCATCTGAAGGTCAAACACAACAGCAGATAAAAAGATCTTGAGATACGCTTAACCTCATCCACTAAAATAGCATCACCAGAATACAAAGTAAACACTCAGATGTTCTCATGATTTTGGATTTTAGAAATTAAATGGGTATTTCAGCCAGAAATACACATTCTGACATCACTTACTCACCCTCATGTTGTTTCAAACTTGTATGCATTTGTTTCTTCTGCAGAATTTTTTGAACCACACTGGCATTCATTGTATGGAAAAAACAGGATTTTAAAAAAATATCTACATATACATATATATTCAAGAGCAATATTTTTTTGAGAGTGAAGACTTTGTATGGCTTTGCCATACAGCAGCACACAATTTGCATGGACTACTCTTAAGAAATCTGGCATCAAGGTTCTTAAGAATATGTAATTGATGAATGAATTCTCCATTTAAAGTGAACTATTTATTTAAAACAAATAGCTATATTACATATTTACCAGAAAAAAATATATATATTTCTAACCAAATACTGTATGTACATTATACACAAGAATACACTTAAAAAATAAAAAAGGTTAATCTTACTTAGTATTTTTGTCTTGTTTCTAGTCAAAATATCTCAAAATTCTTAAATCTAGAAACAAAACAAATACTAAGCAAGATAAGCCTTTTTTGCAGTGTGTAAATAGTCTACAGATAGGTTAATTCAACTACCTCTTCTGACAGTCTGAATAAAGTCTGCTCTCTTTTTGTCACTTTAATAGAATAGACTTAATAAGCTCTTTGCACTACACCATTCATATTCTGCACTGTTTGGTTATTTCACTGGTTTGCACTCTGGTTATTTCACTCTATCTCCCATGTGCCTTATGCCACTTTATCTATTTATTATTATTATTATTTTTTTATTTTTTTTCTACATGTCCTTATTTGTATATTTGTAATAGTTGCATTTGTGTATGTATGTGTGTATGTATGGGTGTGTGTGTGTGTATATACAGTATTTATTTGATTTGTACTTATCTGTATTCTTGCGTTCTACTGTTAGTGTTTAGTGTTATCTGTATGCACCAGGGAGTAAGAGAGTAACGCAATTTCAATTCTCTGTATGTATGTATGTACGGTACATGTGGCAGAATTGACAATAAAGCAGACTTTGACTTTGACTAATGAACTGTATTACTTGTAATGAAAAATTGTAATTGTAATTTAATATAATAAAAATGTATTAAAGTTATCATTAATTACCATTATAAAGAAATATTTTATAATTAGTATTATTAATATCACGAATAACTGCTAATTAATTATTTTTCTATTATTTACATTTAACTATCATTTTTCAAAATTCGATGTAAAAGTGGCTCCACGATGCTTTGAATGGTCTTTGCAAAATGGTTGCTAGGGTTTTACTATGTTGTCTAAGTCAAAAGAGCAAGACTCTATGATATTCTGGTCTCTAAAAATGGCTCAGATCCATTCTTCAATGCAACTCTAGTGGATTTTTCTCTACTTTGTCCAAGAGGCAAAAGTAAGTCACTTAGAAAAGTAATAGCACACCTCTCCTCAACAAGTTTTACTATCTAACATCTAATTTATGGCGCACACAGTACAGCACAACTTGTAATTCTTAGTTATTGGTTTGTTCAGTGTATATACCACTAATTACTGTATGTACTGAACATCAGTGACTTTCATCATACTGAGCCACATGAATTAGAGGTCTTCACGGAGGACCCGAGACCCGACCCGGGACCCGTACGGGTTCGGGTCTATAATTTAAATGGTCAGCCGGGTCCGGGTCGGGTCCCAATCAATTACTTTGGGTCCCGGGTCTTTTTAACTTTGTGTGCAATACCCGAGTCGATCGGAGAACACCGCACCCGCCAGAGATCGTTGTCAGTCAGCATGCGTGTGTGTAACTTGCAGTTTGTAAAAGTAGGATGAGAAAAGTGTTAGCGTGAAATTAGGTGGAAGAAGAAAAAAAAATACGCGTTACCTCAGCCGCCAGAAACAGAGCGCGGGCAGAGTTAATGTTAGTACTGCAAACGGACGGTGATCATGGATTTCTTCATGAGTGATGTGGAAAAAAAAGCTGAAACAAAACTGAAGAGACACACCTGTTATTGAACACGCACGCAGTAGAGTGTAACGAACTTCTAATTCTGTGCGGTTTTTGATAAAAAAAAAAAAAAAGAGTCTTTATTACAACCAACAAAAAGTATCGTTATTGTAGTTTAAAAGGGTAAACGTAACAATCGAAGTTGACTCGAGATGAAAAGGAAAAAAAACTGCGAAGTTGCATTAGTCATTCCGTGACAGCAAGTAGACTTTTGAAGCTGGAATAATGAGTGGATTAAGAGTCTTTCAGACGGCAAGAGAGAGGAACAGCCTAACATGGATGGAAATTTATTGGCAAGGAGGATTGTATGCATCGCAGTCAGGGAGAGGGCTACTAACAGTAGTTAAGGCAAAAAGTAGTTTTTTTTCTTCCCGCAACTTGTTTATTGACTTAATAGCATTTGCTGTGCAATATGTGTCAGGTCTGTGTCTTCCCAGCCGGGTTCGGGTCCAACTTTCGAATAATGGTCGGGTCTGCGTCGGGTCCGGGTAGTACATTTAAGGCATTTCTCGGGTCTGCACGGGTTCGGGTCCAACTTTCAAATAAAATATGGGTCCAGGTCGGTTCCGTGCAGAATATTTACGGGTCTCTTCGGGTACGAATTTTTGGACCCGTGAAGACCTCTAACATGAATGTCACCCGATAATCTAAAAATAGCCAAATATGAGCCAATAGTTGGCCTATCTAATATCCAATGTACTGGTCATTGAATACAGGAGATAATAAATTCTTAATATATATAAATTATATATTTCTTTAATTTAATGTTCATTTATATAATGTACTTTTAATGCACAACAGATGTCTAATGTGTCCAAAATCTATCTGTAGTGTACTGAACATGTAATTGTTTTCCATGCAATGGAGTGTGAAAATCCATTTGAGCTAGTGATGTCTAAGTGTGTTAGCCATCGGTAAACTGACAGTAGTGTGTTTGGCAGTTTACCTGGACACACTTCACCCTCATACATCTCAGTATAAACCTGTGACAGCGCTGCTACTATGATGAATGTCTCCAACACTGAGGTATTTTCACAGAAAATGTCATGCTTTCTTTTTAGCTAATTAGAAGCTCAGTTTGTGTGTGTGTGTGTGTGTGTGTGTGCGCGCGCATGTGTGGCAGGGGGGTAGAGAGTTAAATAGAGAATTATGTATGAAATAGATTGATCGAGTGTGTAGAAAAACACATGGGCGTAACATTAGGTAATTTGTTTTTCAACAGTGACCAATGACAAATTACCCACCTTCTGATGGAGTAATTCTTCCTACCTGCGTGGCGAGATGTATTTTTGGAGATTATTTGAAATATTTTCAATACTCACACATGGCAAATAAATTGCATTCTGTGACAATTTAAAACCCCGAGCTGAAATATTGACACCCGGTCTTGTTATTGTACAGCATTTTACATTCTCTCAGCTCAAACATTCCTGGACCGAAACCAGGTTGTCTAAAAATATTTTGCTCAGCCTGACAGTATATGGCTCTCTTCTATCCACGCACATTTTCTCCACAAATCCACCACGCTCACATGTGGAAATCAGGCTGGAGAAAAATCAAGCCCAGAAGGGCCCCCGAATGTGGCGAATCCCCATCTCCGAACCTCCCGTGGCATCTCTTGTCCTTAGGACTCCCTGGCCTTATCTTGCGAAAACAGAGGGAATTAGATGTATTTGCCCAAATGCAGTGCTATGTAATTGAAAAGCCACTAGTCTTGGTGGGTTGCCATAGAAACCAGCAGGTAATAGAGTAGTACCTCTTCCTCCACACTTCCACCCCAGTGTGTTACAGTATCTGCCCACTAGCTCTTTAGAGAGACGGGCTGACCTACTAAAATATGCCTATTGCCGCCAACCTTTTTCCTAATCCGCTGCTCGCCGCTTGCACAGCACAGCAGAAAGCGTGACACAAAGGCCAAAAGGAGACGGCCCATTTAGTGTTTTTTGCCCCATGCCGTGTCACCATCAGACGCATTCGCAAAAAGCTCCCGTTTACCATGCTGCGATACAGAGCGCGTGCACAGCGCATGTCATGTTCTTCAGGGAAGAAAACCAGCTGTTGGAAGGGACTTACAAACTATTTTTCATGTTCTTAAGGGGTTTAGTCACACTGTCTAGCCATATCTTCAATGTTTTTCATTTTGCTTTCTTATTAAAGTGACTTAAAACAGCTTATATTCCGATCACTGAGCCCCATTATGGAAAAGCATGTGAATTTCACATTTCAACACATTAATTGGGTGTTTTTGCTTCATATATCATCCATTGGCGTTATTGTTAACTATTAAAAATCATTTTCAGTAATTGATGTAAAGCTGTAAAGTAAAGAAAAATATAAACAAAAAAAAACTTAAAAATCTTAATGAAATAACAACTAAAATAAAGTAACTTAAAACCTTTTATATATTCAGATTTTAGATTTAATTTTACTTCACATCCAGAATTGTTATTGTTAACTAAAACTATTGAAAATCTTTTTGTTAATTGATGCAAAGCTGTAAAGTAAGTAAAAAAAGATATAAATATTAAGTTTAAAAAACGTAAACGGAAATTATAACTGACATAAAGTGACTTGAAACCTTTTATATATTCAAATTTAACTTGAACAAGCATTAATCGTGTTTTGCTTCATATCTAGTATTGTTATTGTTAACTATTAAAAAATAGTTTTCAGTAATTAAAGTAAAGCTGTTAAGTAAAATGTAAATATTACATTGAAAACTTAAAAAAACCTAAATGAAAATTACAACTGAAATAATTTAAAGCGACTTAAAATGCTTATATTCAGATTTTACATGTGAAAGCATTAATCACGTGTTTTTATTTCATATCAAGGGTTGTTATTGTTAACTAAAACTATTAAAAATTGTTTTCAGTAACTGAAATAAACTTGAAATAAAATAAATATAAATAAATAAATAAAATAAATATTAGATGAAAAACATAAAAACATTAACATTTAAATAAAGTTTAAGTACTAAAACTGAAATAAAGCTATATAGAAACATTAAAAAACAAATAAAAATGAAAGCATATTCGAAAACTGAAATTTCAAAAATTACAAAAAGCTCATTTAAGATATTAATAAATACTATAATTGTATATAAATAATACTTAAATAACACTCATGTCATCATATAAACACAGCATTTGAGGCTTTTTGTGAAAATGGCATGTCATTTGGCAAAATCACATATGATTCTGTAAAATGACAAGAAAAACGTGGTACTTCTGCAAGACCAAATACAAGCAAATCCCTTTGAAGGCATCATCCAGACACCCTATTTTGTGCTACTGAAATAGATCATTGATGTGACCCAGATATGCTGGACAGTGGCAGCCTGTATCTTAATGTTAAAATGCCCCAGTCACCAGAGTGCCATCCTTACTTGAGTAGAAGCTTAATTAGTTTCCCTTTTTAACCCCTCGCCAAAGCTTTGGGATCTATTCGTACACAGACCTGCTCTGGATTGATATGGACACAGAAGGTCTGCTATACTGAGAAACCCCAAACAAGCACCTCGACTGCGGTTAAAAGCATTGATTTTAGAAGCGCTGTCAAAGAGCTGGAGAGCGTAAAAGCATTTCGAACCGCAAGCTGCACGAAAAAGACCAATTTATCAACCCTTTTGTCTTATAATCATCTTAAGAGCACTTGCTATATAAATGAGCTCAGCTGGGCCATGCGGGCCAGATGAACTTATGTCTTCCATGTGGTTAAATCGGTGGCCTGAATAGAGACCCCATAGGATTTGGAGAACTTTTAAAGAACTGTTTCCATGGTACTGTTTCTTCTTCAGCGTCGTATCAAGGGTGGAAAATAATCAAAGACTTACGAAAGCACCCGCTCCAGTCTTGACCCAGAGGACCCAATAATCTCTCCTAGAGTGCAGAAAGTCTGGCCGAGGAAGGACTGTGGGAGACAAAACAATGAAGGTAAATCACAGTACAGTGGGGTTCCTGCTCCACAGACACAAATCAGCAGTGACAGTCCTGTCTGGAAAATCTCAGAAAGATGGTATGAGGACTCACCTTGGATACTGTATGTCACTGAGTATAAAGACAGGTGAGGCCTGGCTGATGAAACTCTAAGCAATGGAAGGGGTGAATCAATGACATGGAAATGCATACAAAAAAAGCGAGCGAAAAAAAGAGAAAAACAACAGAAAAACAAGACGAGACTTTGAGGACTACGACTCTTTCATGCAGATTTAAAGGACGAAGAGGGTCTGGGCTTTGAACGTGACACTTTTTTTTTCCCAAAGAATGAGAACTCAAAAAACAAATTGCATTCTCTTTGTAACTATTTTTGGCATGACATAGAAAACAAGCAATGGATAAATTATACTCATTTAAAGCTTGTACCTTCTGTCATCCATGTCCATTGTAGCAAGAAAATACATTAAATCAACAGAGTAAAACTTGCAGGCATTGCATCGTAACTTGTCTATCCATTAGCACAGCATGTGGGACATTAAAGTTTACTTACATGCTTTGAGATGTTTGAGCTTCTGGAGTCCACATTGTATCTGCGTCAAATAAGCAAAAGATTGAAAGTGAATGTCTAAATTGCTTTTAAGGGGGGGTTTTTTCTGAAACTAAAGGCGGAATAGTGTTGTCATCCACTTACACGTCAAACCGAAGGTTCTGCTTTTCTTCAAAGAAGTAATCCAAGACAAACTTCCTCACAAAGTCTGGGTTGAGAGTGTTGTCAATCACTTCTGTTCGACCAAACTAAAAAAGAATGAAATGATGCATCATTAGATTAAATGTTTTCATGGCTAGATAATAAAAACATAATATATAAAAGTCATTCTCCACAAAATTGGGTACAAAACAGGCCTTGAAAGTGAAGTAATTCTCAGCCTAAATTATGAATGAAAGAACATGCTTAACCTTGTCAGAAGTTCAAACCAAATACCTAAAAACGAATAACTTAAATCGGGTTTTATTTTAAAATATTTTCAAGCGTTCATTTTAGATGAGATTTTCAATATTTATAACCCTGTTGCCAAAATTTAGGATTTATAAATATTTAAAACTCTGATTTGTGTGAATGATATATAAAAAAATGACAAGACAAGAAAAAGGAAATTTAAATGTTTTAAAAAAAAAAAAAAAAAAAAAAAAAAAAAAATATATATATATATATATTTTTTTTTTTTATTATTAAAATTGAAAAACACCAGCATGGCTAACAGGGCTGTATGGAAGTCTATTTCTACCATGGAATACAAAAATAAAAAATAAATCAATAAAACAATAACTGTGACTTTATCCCATAATTCTGCCCCCCCCCCTCCTTTTTTTCTTATTGGAATTCTGAGATATCTCACAATTATATTTTTTTCAGAGATTTTGAATTTTTTTCAGAATTGAGACAAACTAAAAATTGTTAGATATAGACTTCAAATTCTGAGAAGTCAAAATTCAATTCAATTCAATTTAAGTTTATTTGTATAGCACATTTCACGATACAAATCGTTGCAAAGCAGCTTTACAAAAAATTCAAGTTTCTACAATATATTTAGTAGTATTTTTTTTTTGTGAGATAAAAGTCACAATTAGCCTACCTACTTTTTTTTCAATGTAATTTTTTTCTTAATTCTGAGTTTACATCTCGCAATTGTTTTTGTTTCCCCCACAGATTTTTTTTTTCTTTTCTGATTCTCAAAAATGCAAGAATCAAAGTCAAAATTGTGAGATAAAAGTTACAATCATCTATTTTATATTTTTCAATATATATATTTTTCTGAATTCTGAGTTTACAAAATTTCTTCTTTTATTTTTGTATTCTGTGGCGGAATCTGGCTCCAGCTGATTTGATCCACTCAACATTATAATGTAGTTATAGTTAATGTAATAAAAAACATTATCTTGACTATTTTTCTTGCCAAAACTTGTATACAGTAAAGATGAATATAATAAATGCCACTATCCTCCAATGAAACATGATGCTTGAGATGAATAGAACAGAGAAGCATAAAAGAAGCTAATATTATTCACTCAGCTGCATGTAAAATCTGCACAGAAGGAACTACTGATGAGCCAAAGCATAATAACAGTTGCTATGATCATATTTTCATGATCAGAAGCAAAATCAGCCCTCAGACTTCCCTTCTCTCGGCAGACTCAACAGCAGCCTGAGCTCTGCATGAATGTGGGGCAGGAATAGCAGCTCAGTGTGAGCTCGTACAGCTTCCTGCCAACGTACACATCCCTGAAGCAATCAGACAGTAATTCCCATTGGGCAGGAGTCCTCGCTGGAGCTCACCGAAGGCACAGAGTAATGAACTATTGATTCCTAACTCAGATTCAGACCCAAAATCATGTTCTCAACACCCCAGACACATAATCCCACCTATCAACTTAGTATCCACGCTTTCCATTATCTGCTCCTGGAGACGTTCCTGGAGCCGATCGGTCCTTGACCGTTGGTTGCTGTGTTATCTGTTTAGGGGAGCTGACTGTTTATAATGCAGCTGCTATGCTTGCTTTTGGAGGTACTTGTAATGTGAGTGGGCACTTGAGTGTTGATATGCAAGCGGAGAAAGCCACTGGTCCAGATACACAGCAGCTATATAAAAGTACAGTGAATATTTCATGATGCCATCTGGAGAGCGAGATATCTCTAGAGAAGTCCAGAGCGCTCGCTGCATTCCTCAAATTTCCAATGGCAAACTGTTTTTTTTTCCAACACTCAATTTAAGACTTTCCCGAGACTGCTGATTCCTCAAATCCTGGCAAGGTGGTGGGATACAATTAGTAGCTGCATTTACAATTCTGCCAAAAGGGTCATCTTAAGATGATTTTAAAACACTGGGAGGCAATAAAACACCCAAAATCACAGCGAACTGGACAGTTCAGCCCTGGAAACAAATTATTTGCTTTTATCCATTTAGCATGGCATAATCATTTCTGTCATTTCTACTCAATTTTATGAGTGTCACATTCTGTGTTAATTTCTCTTCCTGTATTTCTTGTCAGTTTGTAATAATTACTCATTGGTTGATTATGTTCACCTGCACCTTGTTTAATTTTCCTGTGTTTTCAGTTTGGTAGTGTCAGAGCTTGTCTGTGCTTATTGTGTGATATCTGTTTCAGTTTGCATGCTTTGCCCTGTGTTTTTGCCCATATTCCTTTTGTTTAATAAAGCTTCTGCAATCAGATCCACAACTCTTTGACAGTGAACTTTTCAATTTGATTTCAGTAAATTCAAAGTGGTCAATAAAATGTAATGAACTTGTAACTTTATGCTATTAAAAAAAATAAAGCAGCACATACATTTTAGTTTTGTTTTGTTTTTACTTCATAACTTTCAATTAATAAATTCAGCATTTCAGTAGAACAACATCTGAATAATACTTTTTATGATAATTAATTTATCATAAAATCATACTTATGTACTTATATGTTTTAAATAATTTGTGTTCTAAAATTTCTACTATTCAGAATTAGTTTACCATTGGTAGATTGTAGATTTGTAAGATTTGTCAAATGTTTTTGAAAGAAGTCTCTTTATTTGATAAAAAATACAGTAAAAGGTTAATATTGTGGAATATTATTCAAATTTTAAATAACTACTTTCTATTGTAATATATTTTAAAATGTAGTTTATTCCTGTGATGCAAAGCTGAATTTTCAGCATTATCACTCCATTCTTCAGTGTCACATGATCCTTCTGCTCAAGAAACATTTCTAATTATCAATCTTGACAACATTTGTGCAACATAATATTTTTGTGGATTTTTTTTCAGGATTCTTCGAATAATAGAAAGTCAAAAGAACAGCATTTATTTGAAATAGAAACCTTCTGTAACATTATAAATGCCTTTACTGTCACATTTGATCAATTTATTGTCTCCTTTGCTGAATAAAAGTATTAATTTCTTTTAAAAAAATGTACTGAACAAAGTTTTAAACTATAATGTATATGTAGAAAAATCCAACTTAGAAGATAGCAATATAGTAATATTTAATGTTTTATTCATGTTTTGTAATTAAAAGCTTCTGCAAGTTTATGGATACTGTTTCTAAAAGAAACAGTCTCATGAGATTTATCTGGAAGGAAAATAAAAGAACGCACATTATAAAAGAAAAAGAAAAACAGAACATCCACACAAGAGGAGGAGGAGGATGGAGGAGAATATCGACTGATAGACACTACAATCTGATAATAAGCAGAATTGAAAAAACTTCATGGTGGATCTAAAAGTACAACAATGGATCACATCAATATAACTGCAAATTGTGTCCTGATTGCAGCTTCTATAGTTGTGGCCAATGGACCATATTAATTGATAATACAGTTTTTCAAAAGGCTAAAAACTAACATGCTGAGCACTATATGCTCTGCTCATACTGTATATAAAGCATACTAACCTCTCTCCACTCCTTAGTACCGATTCCTTGAACATACAACACAACCACTGTGAAGAGAAAATGGAAAAAATAATGGTCAAACACAGAGAGAAACAATCAATAAATTGATAAAAACACTTGCAGCATGTGCACAGTGAGTTTACTTAAATGAAGCTAATGGAGGTGCTTCACTGAGAGCTTCATCTTACCATCTAAATTAGAAAATGGCTTGGAGAAGTGCCTACTTGCAGAGGTGGAAAGTAACGAATTACATTTACTCGCGTTACTGTAATTGAGTAGCTTTTTTGTGTACTTCTACTTTTTAAAGTAATTTTTAAAATCTGTAATTTTACTTTTACTTAAGTATATTTTGTTTGAAGTATTGTACTTCGCTACATTTTAAAACATATTAATTACTGAGTAAAAAAAAAAATCGCTCCCTTGAAACTACTGCAGTAAATAATGGACAGGATAACAAACTGGCGCTAAAATCACAAGAAAGAAAGATGCAGACGGACAAGACAGGCGTTATGGTGCAGACCCAGCTGAAAATGAAACCCTGTCGTATTCTGCTGAAGCTGAACTCGAAGGAAATGAAGTGAACCCCTGGCCATATTTAATCTCTATTATGCAGTGTAAACTGTGTTTGCCTAGAGAGACCAAACTAGCAGCTTATAAAATCTCGACATCAACCCTTTGCAAGCATGTAGAGGTAAGTTAAATGCATCATTGCATTGGTGGTTAAAATGAAGCTTAGGCAGTTTAGCAAAAGGTTTTGCACAAATTAGCCAAAAAGACAGTGGTGCAGGGTGTGCGATATCGTCTGCAATAATATAACCATGTGCGATTTTACATTATCAGTATTTAGCCAAAAACCAAACAAAACACTCCTACAGAGTGCCATGAAGCGCATTAGAGTGCGTTCTTTCACTGCGTGATTCAGTCTGTCAAAATGCATTTAGAATAATCACAAAATTGAAGATATAAGGGCAGAAAATGTATATTTATATCATTTCATATAGTAAATCAATATCACACGTGCCGTTTTTATAAAAAAAACCAGCATGATTACATATAGATTATTATTTTTATTTTTTTACAACAGTTCAATAAGTTCAACCAATTAAGGTTGCAGTTTCAAAGCGGGTCCCGTCTTCTCTTTGCGTAACGAATACTTCAGTACGAATACGAATACGATGCGATGCAAACGGTTAAATAGGCATGCAAAGAAGTATAGCTACTAATGCAGGTGTGTGAGTTGTTGTCATCTATTTTGGAGTGATTGCAATGTATTCTAAATATAAACTTGTTCTGTTGATCAGCGTCTGGAAATATCATTCACTGGTTTATTAGGAGATTAAAGCGCTGTTGACGCGCGCAGACGCGACGCTTTGGATTTGCGCGTTCAGTGAATGACATCGCGTCGGGAGCTGACTAGCAGAATGACCACAAAAGTAAAAGCAGAGAAGTTTGTATTCAAAGTTAAAAAGCAAACACACTAGAATTTTTTTTAATGGTTCAAATAAAGGTTCTCAGGTGTATCTTCTAAATTCGGCTGATGATTAGGATTACTAGTCTAACATAACACTTATACACTTCAGTTTCAACTAACTACATTTGTTTCTGCTTAGTAGCGATCGTGTCTTTCTGTTCCACTTGATTTATGTAAATATATGTCATATTAAAGGTAACAATGCAATACATAATATATTATTGATATTAATAATATGATAATATCTGTGGTCAATACTGATTAAATGGGAGGGGGAAATCCTGCCCATACCCAGCTAGGACAAAAATGATAAAAGCACTTACTGAAGTGATATTTTGGAACTGTGATTAAATTAAATAAAACAGCAAAACAACAACAACAATATCTTCATCAAACAAGAAAGAGATTACCTTAGATAAAGTGTGATGAATATGTACATACAGTACCGGTCAAAAGTTTGGATCCATTATTATTTTTAATGTTTTTGAAAGAAATGTCTTATGCTCATCAAGCTTGCATTTATTTTATCAAAAATACAGAAAAAAACCCCCAGTAATATTCAGCAAGGATGTGTTAAATTGATAAAAAGTGATAGTAAAGACTGATATTGTTATAAAAGATTTTTTTAATAATCAAAAAATTCTGAAAAAAGTACATTAAGCACTGTTTCTTGATAATAAACCAGCATATTAGAATGATTTATGTAGGATCATGTGACACTGAAGACTGGAGTAATGGCTGATGAAAATTCAGTTTTGCATCACAGAAATATATTTTAAAGTAAAATAGCATTATTTTAAATTTTTATAATATTTCACAATATTGTTGTTTTTTTCTGTATTTTTGATCAAATAGGCTAAATCCAGGCTTGGTGAGCATAAGAGACTTCTTTTAAAAACATTTACAATAGTAATGTTTCCAATTGTTTGTACTTTATAAGTAAAAATATTCCAAATTAAATGTTGTATAAATAAAAAGGTTAGGAATAATATTTGTTTCAAGTGCTTTTTATTGGGGGTGGGGGGCCTCCAACATGAATTTTGCCTAAGGCCTCCTAATGTCTTGAAAAAGCCCTGCCTGAATGAATCAACTGTTTAAATGATTCGGTTCAGTCGCAATGACTCAGTTATAACAGTGACTTGGTGACACCTACTGGCGGTTTTAATTTCACATTTAAAGTATCTTTTGATTTTTTTTTATAATTTCAAATGAGTATGTCTTATATATCAAAACATTATTTCTGCATTTGTAACTGCAGGTTAAATGCATTCATGTCCTGCATTAAACAGTGTGTAAATACACCTAAATGCCACTTCAGATGCAGCTTATGTTTCAAAGTTCAAAGATGAATTTTGTTGATATTGATTTAATTTGCCTGGTAACAGCCCAAATGTCTTATTATTCTAAATAACTGATTCCTTTAATTAAAAACAACTAGTTTGAGATTTATAGGCCTATCCCAGGGGTGTCAAACTCAGTTCCTGGAGGGCCGAAGCCCTGCAGAGTTTAGTTCCAACCCTGCTCCAACACACATAACATGTAGTTTTCAAATAAGCCTAAATGATTAGATTAGCTGCATCAGATGTGTTTAATTAGGGTTATATCTAAACAGTGCAGGGCTGTGGCCCTCCAGGAACTGAGTTTGACACCCTTGGCCTATCTCAGTTTTGTCTCCCTCCCGCTGTTAAAATGTAACTAAGTAATTTTTACTCAGAGTAAATTTTAAACGAGCTACTTTTTACTTTTACTTGAGTAGATTTTTAGACTGGTACTTTTACTTGTACTTAAGTAAAATTTCATTAATGTAATGGTACTTTTACTTGAGTAAAATATTTTCTTACTCTTTCCACCTCTGCCTACTTGTGACCAATATGGAGTATTAGTCCAAACTCCAGGCCCGTTAAGTCTAAGTGTGGAGCAGCAGGTGTGAGAATCTAACTCATAAATTACTCCACTGAATCATTCAAGAGGAGTCCAAACAGGAAGTGCCCTGACCAACAAATGGACTGCAGCTCTATGGGTGGTAGTTTGAGAAAATGTCAGAAATGTCTCCGGCCAGCAAGCTTTTGGCAAAAAATATGAAAATTTGAGCATAAAGAATTTGGACATGAACATTTGCTCTACAATCTGCTCACATACCTCACGCTATCACCAAAAGATCTGTGAAAGAGCAATCAGTTGTGAATCTCTGAGAAAAATTGTAACATGAGATTCCTTCTCAGAAAAACTGTTATTTGTGTCTGAATTAATATTTATTTTATTCATTCATTAAATCGAAAATGATCCTTCTCAAGATTTAAAAAAAATATTATAGGCTACATATTTTTTTGAATGTTCAGAGTGACATTTTCAAATAAATAGATAAATCCTGAAATATATGTGCAGGGCCGTCCTTAGCTGATGCGGGGCCCGGTGTGAGGTAGGGAGCCCCCTCGGTCCGATTGTGTTCCGGGGGGGTTCCCCTTGGTCCGTTCGCAATCGCGTTCTGGGGGGAGGAGCCCCCCTCGGTCCGTTCACCGCGGGGCCCAGTGCGACCGCACCAGTTGCACCGCCCAAAGGACGGCCCTGTATATATGTTCAAAAGCAACTCTCATAGAACTATCACAAGCAATACAATTGCAAGAACTCTTGAATGATTCAGTGGAACATCAGTCCCTTAAAATGATGTCAGAAAAACTTAAACCATTATTTTTATGACTAAAATGCAAGGATATGAATAAAATCTGCATCATTTTTTTTTTTAAACTTCATATGGTTGAAAGTGAAAGCATGATATTTTAATTTTTTAATTTCTATTTTAATGATAGTTTTGAATTATTTAATATTTTTTAATATATATATATATTAAAATTAGACAGTAAATTGGGTCATATATTGTAAATAAGTTCAAAATAAGTATCCTGTATGCAAATAAGTAGCCTGTTAATTATGTCAGTTAACACTCAATAGACACAATTGTCTTTTTCCCCTGAGAATTCATGGCCCAGGAATTTAGACATAACTAGCAAAACAAAATCACTCCAAAATAGCATTTCTTGTTTTTCAAGATGCAAATGTTACTCGAAGCAGGGCATTACGAATGCATAATCTCTGAACAAGATGAGACTGACCACATTCATTATTTTCAACTCCTCGAAAAATCTACAGTAACTACACTGGGCCGGCTGATGTTTAACGATTTCACATAAATTACATGGAACAATCATCAGAGCACAAAAAGCATTTCAGGAAGAGTAGAGACACCTATTCAGGTATGACCTTTGCCAGTTCAACCGAGGAACTGATTTAGAATAAATCTCAGTGCAAATTATGGCAACTCAGATGTCAGTCAAGCGTTTGATTGCTGTGAGCATTAGGGTGAAGGATTAATAAATGTTATAATTTTGGCTTCTCTGACTAAGGCAGGTTTAAAAAGGCAAGCTTTTTTCAACTCAGAGATTACTTTGGAAGAAAAGTAGTCCCTTTGATACTACTAGAAAAAGCAGTAGGAAAAAAAGATATGCCCTAAGGGTACAACACTTTCAGCAATAGCTTCACATACCAAATAGCCATGAATAACTCATCCGAAACCTTCCCACTTGTTTTCAAGGCAACAGCAAAATAATTCATTTGAATAGCATTCATGGCTATTAACATCATTTGAGAAGGGAAATGCTTTGTGTTCCTGCTCAGTGGTTGACCCTCTGAGAGACAGAGAAAAAAAAAAAAAACTTTGAATAATGCAGTAATAAAATATGGCCACGTTTATATTATCATGCAAGACGACCATTTTATTACCCTTAAGAATAGTAAATACAACTCAGTCAGAATTATTATATGCTCATTAGTCAATCAAGAAAATCAAAAAGCTCTAAATGAATATGTAAACGCTAAATTTTAAATGCTAGTTATATTAAAGTTTATGCATGCAGACGTTTGAGACGCCAGACAAGTTTAAAAAAAATGTTTTCTGTATATTGTGCAGTACACAATATGCTCTGCCTAATATTCTTTAATTAGAATATAAAACAATAAGAAAATCATAATACATGATAATGACAATGTTGTAATATGACCTGATCACATTTAATTTTTAGCTCAGCAAAAGAGGTATTTATACATATAAAAAAAAACATAAAATACTCAAATTAAAACAATTATTTAAAATATTGAATCCAATTTTGTGTAAACTCCTATTTAATAATAGGTCAAGGAAGCAATAAAATATATATAGTTTCAGTCCATCACACTGTTGAGCATATTGCATTGTGGGATACAGTACACAGCACCTTTGTTGTATAGGTCAATGTTTTGGCAAAAATAATAGGTTATTCCAGGTACTCCATGCATAATACAGAAAATCTGCATACTGTGCATATCTAATGCATAAACAGTATGAGTATTATGATAATGTATTATTCAAACATATCCACAGACTACTTGTGTCAAGCCTCACATCAAGGAGCAATCAATAAGACCAGGACTTACCTGGCGCTGACCTTGAGAATGAATCAACATCCAGCAAGTTCCTGGAGAAACAGAAACACAGAGATGCTCAAGCACAATGCAGACGGAACAAAATAACTGCTGGCAATAATAAACCAACAAAACCTAGCAAGAGTAGATTGTTTTATTGTGCTTAGAACAGATGGTTACACAGAAACAAAAGCAGCTTCTGTGTTTGTCCTGTGTGAACAAAGAGACTCATTGATGCTCAGGTCAGAGCAAGCTTGAGTTTTCTCCTGCCAAACATCAATAATTACAAGTACACATGAAATCAAAACTGACCCTATTTATGTTTTTATTCTTATTAATAATACAGTTGCCTTGTGTTCTTTTAGTGGAAAATTTTGTGGTATACTGACTTAAAAACAGTAGTTTCCTTTGATAGTAAATAAGAAAAAAATTATTTATTTATTTAAATGAAAATAATTTATGAGAAATCAAAAATACATTTGTTTTAAATAATTATCAGCATATATAATGAACTTAACTGGGATGTTTTGTCAGCATATGGCTTACCCCATTTACTTTTTAATGCATGTTCCTGGTCTTCTTGTGCATGATTCATTAGACATGCAATTATAAAGAAAAATTATAATCTTTATAATCTTTTATCAAAATAATTTTGGAGTTCTTCAAAATGACTTTCCTTTGCAAAATGCAGATAAATTCTTCCTTTTCAACCACTCGACTCCATTCTGGCACATAACAGCCAGCTTACACAATCCTATCAATTCCCACTTGATAAAATCAAGTCTCATCCCACATTTTTCTCATTCCATATCTTGTTTCAATTCAAAATGCATCACGCTCCAGAAGTTAAATGGCTTGTGAACAGCATTTCAAATTGACCTCAACTCTGTCAAAAGAAATATATTTTAACAAAGACTGTTGATCAAAAGTAATGTTTCATAACTGCTCCGACGGCAACAACATCTATTTAACTTTTGAGTTTCCATCCATCAGTCTGTTATTGGGCTCTGACGGTGCATTTAAATTTAAAGATCAGACCGAGTTAAAATGGACATGATGGATGGCCAGTAACAGGAACCCATAGATATTCTCTCACAGGAGAATTGTGTTTGTGGAATAAATAGATAGAGGAATAGAAGAAAGGCTAGGGAAGTACAGCAGAGAGCACATTAATCCATCCGACTGAGCAGAGAATCGATTCCATCTCTAGTCTGCAGGATGCAGCTCTGAGCAACAGGAGGTATTGCCTGACATCTGGTGTGACGCCAGCTGTGACGTTTTAAACCTGAATAAACGGGTCCTGATGCTCTGGCATCTCAACAGGGAGCGCTTTCACGTGCACCTTACTGAGGGGGATCCCTTGACATACCGTGAGGCTTCGGTCGTTGGGTTTTAGGTGATGACCTTGATCACTGGAATAACACAGCACAAACTTCCTACTTATGCATTCACCTCCGTTATGGTTGAGCATATTCATCACGTTAGTCAAACATTTGAATTTTATTACTGGATGTAATCAAATCACTTAGCCAGCTAGCAACCTCCAAATCAGGTTATGAAGATCAGTTGATATATATAATTCAAACTTTGACGCACTCAAAAACAGCCCAGTAGACCTACATATCCGTCTTCGTTTTAAACAAGACAACATGAAATCTTCACTCAAAGGAAAACAGACTGACAGTACAGTACAGCATTTTCCTTTCTGATGCTGCCAGGCTTGAGTCATACGTTCAAAAAAACATACAGAGAAAATGTTTTCCTTTGCTTCTCGAAATATGATAGGGAAGATAGGAATTTACAAGCTTTCCCTGACAAACGGAACAGATCCTTTAAGATCTCCGGGTCTGAGAGTCTTCAACACATTTCTCTCGTTCTGGTTTCCCTCCAGACTCTCCCTTATCGAGTGACACAACGGCATCTGCTGCAATCTGTGTTGACAGTGACAAACAACCTTGATGAATTGGCTTCCCCTGAGAACAGATTCCACAATTTGCCGGCATAATGCAGTGACAGAAAGACACTCTTTCACTAACTTGTTGCCTTGCAAAGTGGTATCAGTTTTGAATGCTTGTATGCAACTTCATAATAGATTAAGGTTTCCTGTGGAGTTTTGAATATGGGTAACTACTCAAAGCCATCAAAACTGTAATTGCTGGTTGCTTTCATCGCTAATTCCTAGAGAAAATCACAGATAGTATGCAAAATACTGATTAAAAATGGCCAAAAGTATGTGGACACCAAGCATAAAGAGCTGACGCTAAAATTCACAGGGCCCGGGACATCATTTTAATGAGTGGGCTGCATCTCTCCAAGGTTCTATGAGTAGGCTACACCATTGAGGACCTTGGTGGGCAACAAACTGTTGCAACAAAGTTAGAAGCATAGAATTATCTAGAATGTCACTAGAGAACCCAGGCTAATTGGAAAAACATGCTTGTGGCAACATTTTAGCAAAATGATAGTACACTGCTATTTGCACATTTCGTGACACTTTCAAAGTGATATGTTCAGTGAGTGGCACCATTTACCGAACGGTTTTATCCGAGAAAGGTAAACATGAATCTAGGAATATTTTATTACATTGGTTGCTGTACGTATTACAGCAGTTCGGAAATGTCCAGGGAGTGGTGTTAAAAGGTTAATTGCTTTTGAAAATAATGAACCACCAACACTAAATCTAACGATAACAAAAGCAAGCGTAATGTAAAAACACAACCATAGCTTGATTGTAAAAGTCTTTGAGCTTTTTTATTGTGACCTATGTTTCGTGGGACGCTCCACATTGCAAGTGCAATGCTGTACCGGGTGAGCTACCCAGCAAGTTTACTACATCAGAAGAGATGGTTATTTGATGCATACATCAAAATGTATTAGTTTACAAATCAAGCACCATAGTAAAAGTATTTTGAGATAATAACATAGCAAGAAAACATGTGAAAGTAAGTCTTTATTGATTGATAATCTGCCCCATAATCATAATTTGTGTGACAAGGAATAAAAGTTGTTTGTGTTTTACTGCTTCTAGCAGTGAATTACAAATAGGTACATTTTTGGAGTTCTGCAAAAATGCAGGCAGAGTCAAGTTTTTTAACCCTGGTTGTAAAATGAATTAATTCACCCAAAAATGAAAATTAAATTACAAACCTGCATGGCTTTCTTTTTTTTCTGTAGTACACAATAGATGTTATTTTGAAGAAAATTAAAATTAAGTTGCTTAAATCATCAATTCTGGCCAAAATATGCTTGTTAATAAAAAATAAGCACAGCTTATTGCTTCACAAGACATTAATTGGTGGACTGGAGTTGGATTACTTGTAGATTATTGTGATGTTTTTATCAGGTGTTTGGACAGCATTCTGACGGCACCCATTCACTGCAGAAGATCCATTAGTGAGTGATATAATGCTAAATTTCTCCAAACGTTTCCAACGAATAATAAACTCATATACATCTTGGATGGCCTGAGGGCCACTAAACTTTCAGCAAATTTAAATATTTGTTTTCTATAATAATTCCCTTCAGTAGAATTTGAACAGAATGTCCATATACTTTCAGCCATGTAGTGTATTAAGTCCACAAACTCAACCATTTGTACCCTGTCCTGCTACACTTTCTTTTACCACTGAGATGTCATGCCACCAGACACTGCCTCAAAGTGAAGCAGAAACCCATTGGGCATCTAGAAGCGGTGCGTATTTCGTTGCTGTATTTCATTTTTCATAAATCCTGATCTGTTGCATTCATATCCCAGCAGGCTACTATGAAATATGTACCATAAGGTACCACTTGCTCTATTTTCTTGCCCCCGTCTTCCACCTCAGCTAAATTACTGCTGAAGGCTCAGCGGGCAGAGCCTGGCGGCCGCAGATGTGTCTCATGTATAAAGAGACCTCCCTTGGATATCTGGGCAAGCAGTGTCTGAAGTGAAGGCTTTATGCAAACACACAGACAGCATCAGCAGTCAACACATTCATTATTCAGGAAAGAGTCTGTGCTGTTGTTTGCTGCCAGTGGTGTCTGTCCAACAAGGAGAGAACGGTCCAGAGGGACACAGCAAGGGAAGAGGTCAGCCAGGCATTAAAAAAGGTCGCCCTTTATAAACACAGATTAAACTGTGATTTGGATTAGGCTATATAAGCGTTTGTTTAATTTACATTTTATGAAATGCAACAAATCATAAAATGCAAAATACTCAAAACATGCAGCTAAACAATAATTTCTTCAGGCAGCAAAGACTCGGCATGCAGCAGAAGACAATTACGAGCTATTTTCAACATGAAAGTTAAGCACAAATAGACAACAAAAATAAAATGACTCAAAGATCAACATAATTATGATATCTAACTCCACAAATCACGTATGACCAAAAAAGGGGTCGAACGCACCTACAATGCCCAAAAATGCTGTCTACGTAGGGAACTCGTTAGATTTTGAGACACAATCTGCAAGTCATGAATGCAAACAGACAACTCGAACAAACAGATTCACCTAAAACCCTTACAAAAAAAGAATGTGGTAATACCATGGTACAGTAATGATGTCAATATATATAACCAAAAAAATTAAGATTGACCTAATGTCAAAGTAAATGACCTGGAAAATAGGAAAAAAAGACTGACCACTATTCTGAATATTAGTCATGTCCATTTTATTGGTTATGTAAAAGCAGCAAGAAGTACTGATGTTTTTTGACATGTACCATGGTATTACCATCACTGACTGTACCATAGTTACTGCCACAGTACTGTTTTGTAAAGGTATGGTTGTTGCTGCCCTATATAGCCTACCATGGTGCAGAAATATTACCATATTCATGTACCATGGTATTACCATCACTGACTGTACCATAGTACTGCCACAGTACTGTTTTGTAAAGGTATGGTTGTTGCTGCCCTATATAGCCTACCATGGTGCAGAAATATTACCATATTCATGTACCATGGTATTTATACGAAACTCAAATTCCCCTCAAGCAAGAGTGATACGTATCTCGCAAATGAATAGTCTACCCAACATGTTTCCAATAGTTAATTTTTTTTGCTGAACTCCTCAGTCGCTGCTTTGTATATTTTTTAAGACGCTTGGGTTAATGGCATCTACTAAATGGCCAAATTCAAATATATTTTAATAGTTACTAATATTTTTCCAACGAACAAAAAACATACACCGCGAAAGCCAAGAGAGAAATGACACACCGCTTTTAAGACGTACTGAATTATGAACATCAGTAATATAATATTATAATAAGCGATATTCGCTCTTACCTGCACGAGACGGTGATCTCTATTTTGGTAGCAGGTACGCTGCTGTTTAACGGATCAAACTCCCCGATCGATGCCATTGCTGCTCCTCGGGAGTTTGAGATAAGTCTTCAAATGACTCCAAAATCTGGGTCTCACTCGTCTCAGGCGTCACACATGTAATATAACCCAGCAAACCGACGCAGAAATGTGGCTTTCTTTACAATTTGTGCAGAGCGAACATCGCCGGTCCGTTTGAGTCTGACCCCCTCGCGCACCTGAGGAGAGAGCGCGCGTTTGATCGGCAGCAGGTAGAGTCTGACTGGACCTCCTCTCGCCCTCCCTCAGCGAGGACACTCCGACTCCGCTTTGAAAACTTAAATTGAAAACATCAATTTTTAATATTACAGAAGCCATCCAATATTTATGAGATGTGGTGTCAGATATGGATCTGAAACCTTTGGGGACGTTTAATCTATTGATGTGGAGAAACGATTTTCAAATATCCAGTTTTCCAAACGCCCACGGCTTCTAAAATCCGGCTGAGCTGTGATGTTGCGCAATATAAATAGCAAAAATACTCAAGTAGCCTACTCCTCAGTACCACATGTCAATACACGAGTTCTGAATCTGCTGATAAATCGGAAAGCACTATGGCTGTGTCTCAAAATCTAGTGAGCTGTCTGCATAAACAGCATTTCTGGCCATCAAATGTTCGATTTAAACATCTAAGCGCATCTATGATGTTCATAAATGCTGTCTAAATTAACAAAAAAGCACCAAATGTTCTTTAAAGTCATTTTACACGAATCATTCACTATATAAAAAAGCACAAATGTATTCTATATTTATAAATGAGCTGTTGTTCTGGTGATACATCAGAATGTTTTGGTGTCAAAGTTTAGTGAGTTGCCAACATAAATAGCATATTTTTGGCCATCAAATGTTCGATATATACGTCTGAACTCTAAAAAATAAAATGTTGCTATAAAAAAAGGGAATATAAATATTTTAAGTACCACAGCCTACACTAAATTGGTAATCATTCACTATATAAAAGCACCATTTTGTTATGTATGTGATGGCCATTTTTTAATTCTAATAAATTTATTGTTTTGACAATAAATCAGAAACTACCTCTAGTGATCTGCCTAGCAATTTTGGGCATCATATGATTGAACGTGTGCTTAAGTTGCAGTCTAAACTATTTAAATGAAATGGAATGGCATGATTAAAAACTAGGAAATCTTAGTAGCTTGATATATTATATATATCAATCATATTACCAAATATTATCATTACCATATGATACAGTGCTTTTTGTAAAGTTAAATTTACCAAACATTTGAACTTTCAAAATGTTTTATTCTAATGTCTAAATGCTCTTACGTTACCCAAAAAAATGGTAACGTTACAAATAACCAACTGTGAACTATGCATTATCATAAAAAAAAGAAACAAAGAAATAAAACATATTTATAAAAACATATCATTACTATGATAACATGATGCAACTTATATGGTAATATTATATAATATCTCTAAATTAGATAGATAGATAGATAGATAGATAGATAGATAGATAGATAGATAGATAGATAGATAGATAGATAGATAGATAGATAGATAGAACCATAGTGCCACTTTCGAATAAAAAACTTGGTAGTGCCATGGTATTTTTTTGTCCTTTTTTTGTAATTGAATCCCCTTTGGTCAATTTAATTTGAGTTTCCAGCCATCTTCAAAATGACCAGATTTTAACCTTAATTTTAATAAAACTCTGGTGCCCAGCGGGAAGATAGAATACTGTTATATCTTCTGGACGCTTTCCCTACCGGCTAGTGATGGGCAGTATTGCTGCGGCGCTGCTCAATTGCTTTCAGGAGATGGCACATTGAACCCCTTGGCCAGAAAAGAAAGAGAGAGTGTGCGAATGGAGACAGGGAGGGGGGAAACCGAGTTTGTATACGTTCCCGTTTGGTTACCCAGCCAGCGAGCAAGCGAGCCCTCGGCTGAGAGGAACCTCTCTAACGGAAGCCATCTAAAGGGAAATTTAATTGTCCTTTGAGGTGAATCTCTGCTTAGCTTTCCAGTCACAAACTCAAAGCAAGAGATGGATAGGGAAACAGGGTGTGGGAGACTCTCATTACACCTGCATACAAAAGACTGCCTGTGTCCCGTCGTCCTTGAGATGCCAGAAACCTACAGCTTCGGAGAAGAAATGAAAATACACAGCAAGATACACAATATGCTCATTAGTGATGTGTCAGTCATGGTGACAGTTCATGTGTTGTTGTTCTAGAGAAGCAAAATACAGATATAAAAGCATACTGAATATAAGGCATGACAAAATAAATTGGACCTGCCACAAGGATGCTCCATCTTTCCCTCCTCCTGCGAAGGCGGCATCGCTATCCTGAATCATAAAACCTGGGGTTCAGATGTGAAGAAACTCCTAAGCCTAAAGTATTAAAGTTTGACATGAAAAACACAATCAGACCAGTGGCCGATAAAAAGGGCGAAAAAATCCCATGGACTTATTATTAAAGAAGGGACATCTAGGGACCAGAATATCTGCAAGCAACCACCCAAGCACCATAACAACCACAAAGCAATGCATTAAATCCATTAGAACTCCTTAGCAAACATACAGCCACGCCATTCCTGAGATGACTTTTGCAAAAGCAAACACTCCGTTTCTCAACCACCTGCTTTTTTTAATTCATCACAAAATGTAACTATATTATTGCACAGCTCTATATATGAAGCTGGATATATAAATGTTCAATTTGAGACGCATACATATACTCACGCAAAGTAACATATACTATATGCATTATTGCATGTATCGTCACAAAACGTAAACTATATGCAACTATAAAGCATGAACATTTTGCGATAATATAAACATTTATGTTCACCCAAAAATGGAAATGTGTTCAGAATTTACTCACCCTCAGGCCATCCAAAGACGATGATGTTTCTTCATCTGAACAGATTTGGAGAAATGTATTTTATTTTGAACAGTTTTTGCTTGTAAACTGTTTGATCTGTGCATATTTCTCTCCCGATTCAAATGAGATTATTTTTTTCACATCTACATAAATTTATTTCTTACAAACACAGCTTTTTGCTTTACAAGACATTAATTGATGGACTGTAGACTAGTGTGGATTACTTGATAATTATTGTGACGTATTTATCAGCTGTTTGGACTCTCATTCTGATGGCACCCATTCACTGCAGAGGATCCATTGTTGAGCAAGTGATGTAATGCTAAATTTCACCAAATCTGTTCTGATTAAGAAACAAAGTTATCTACAACTTTGATGGCCTGAGGGTGAGTACATTATCAGCAAATTCTCATTTTTGGGTGAACTATTCCTTTGACAGCTGAACTGAAATTATGTGTAACGTGAAGAGCGCATACAAAAAAAAAAAAAAATCTAGTTCTCTTCTGGCATTTGTATGTTTTCATTGTTCAAACATTTCATTCAGACAGTCTGTTCTTCCAGATGGTGTGGATTCTCAATGCAAGCAGAATGTCTTATCAGCAGAGGTCCCAGCTCCAAATCTTTAGTCACAGTTTCTTTTCCTACAGTGGAGCATAAAATCAAGTGTTATGCTCTTCTTGGTCTTCCAGCTTTTGTTAAAAAAAAAAAAACACGGCTTTTGAGTGTCACACCCACATCTCAAAATCCAATCAATAACCGTTGAATAGAACCTAGTCCCACTGCCCTTCATTTTTCTTTTTCGGTAAGCCATTACACGTAAGAAAACATCTGTCGCTGCTTCCATTTCACTGTGACTTTAAACCCAACAGAGACGAATAATGAAGCAGACCACGATTATTCAAGGAATAAACTTCCTCAGTGGTTTAATGTAATCAACATCACGAACAGGTTTAAAATTCAAATCCTTTTTCCAAAACCACCAGAAATGGCAAGTAATACCTAATCTAATGTTTTTAAACACTGAAAAAACTAAATGAGCAAAACAAGGCAACACATGCACACTATAGAGAGAATGCACAGTCATGCTGTTTTACATGATTATCTAATGGTTTGCACTGATGAACAGAATCTGCAGCTACACATCTGATTGATTAGTGGAGGAATAATTCATGTGAGGACGCAGGTTTTGAAGTTCAGGAGAAAAACATGTGGACAAGAAAAAAGCAATGTCATCTAAGTTTCTTTCTCCTCTGAAGATAATGGACACACGCAGATGCACACCACCGAGCACCAAGACGCCCTGTCGTAGAACTCACAGGGGCTATTTTGGAGAGAGCCTTGAAGTGTGAAGAAACAGAGTTTGAATGTTTCTCAGCAGACTCTGGTGAAAGCTACAGTGCCCCCTGGTGGTGAGGAGAACGTACAGTCTATGCTATGTTCCGTAATGCAGCATGATTGTGTTTTTATTGTTGACAGTGCTGATGAATGAAGGAAAGCACGTCATCTTTAGACAGTTTGTCGGGGTTGACCCGCGTCTGGGAGTCGTGAACTCGGACACCCTCCTCCCAAGCCCAAAACAGCCTGTCTTGATGGCATGCACTGAGAAACAGGAGAACAGAGAGAAACAAATCAAAAAAGTTATGAAATAAGAAAGCATACAGGCGATTTATGAATGAGAATGCATTACATTACACACAAGTTTAGGGTCAGTACATTTTTTTTAAGCAATTAATACTTTTGAACTCACTATTAATTAAAGAATCCTGCATCATGGTTTACACAAAAATATTAACTGTTATTAACTGTTAACAACATATCAAATATTTTCAGCATTGATAATAATAAGAAATATTTATTGAGCACCAAATCAGATTAGAATGGTTTCTGAAGAATCATGTGACAATGAAGACTTAAAAATGACAGCTGAAATTCAGCTTTGTATCACAGGAATAAATTACGTTTTAAAATATGACACACACAACATATATTTCACAATATTACTGGTTTTACTGTATTTTGACCAAATAAATGTATATAAATAATAATAAATAAATAAATAAATAATACACTTAAGAGACCCATTTCAAAAACATTACAAATATGACCAATCTAAAATTATTGAATAATAGTGTATATATTCAATTAAACATTACTTGTTTAAATCTTAACAATTAATGCTAAGCTCTCCTGACTGTATCTGTGGTGTCTGTAGATTAATAACTAAAGTTTTGACAAGAAAAACTTGTGCGCACAGTAAAGCAATAGAAACCTATGAGGAAAGGCATTGTAGTATGATAAAATTAATATACATACAAACTTCAACATGAGACTAGTTTGATAAAAAAATAAGTAACCGGACTAGTTATAAATTAAATTCAATTTCAAACCTTCTGTCTTGACCATGTAAACCAGTTAACTCGACAACCTCTGACAAATATGACGACAAATATTATTACATTAATTACACATAACCAGAATTCCCACTGTTAAAAGGACAACGCAAATGAATTTAAAGCTCACAAAACAGGTTTTTGTGTGGAATAATTATTTAAATGTAAAAAAAAAAAAAAAAAAACTATTTACGCTTTGGAATGCTTTGCTCTATAATACATTACTATAAACAGGAATAGTCAAAATTATTTTCCATTGTAATCAAAAGCACGCCACAGCATGCCACTTGTTTTAAACCCAGAACATTCCTTTAATAAAACTACAGAGCAATAACCAACCAGTATCTGAGAAAAAATGCAATACGATTAAAAAAGACATTAAAAAGGATATTGGGGGTTTAGAGAGAGATACTCGTTCGGTCAGGTGCTACAAAAAGGCAAGAAATATTTGTGCAAAATCTTCTTGAAAATTCTAGCTATGTAATACAATTTTCCTGCTCAGGGCTTCAATCCAAAATCGCTTGCCAGTGTAGTGCCAGTCATGCAGCATTACTTCATATTGACACTTTAATACTTACTGGAAAGGTGCCACGGAACCAGGCGGCAGTTCATAAGTTGATTCTTTGGTCTGCTTATTGTAGAAAAACTTTCTTTTAGAACTTTTGCTGAACGCCATGGTCCATGGGTCTGTCAAAAAGACAAAAAAAGAAAAAAAATAATGACAGATTCATCTTTAACAAGGCACTTCACTACATTAATCCTGTTACTTCATCCTTCTCTCTCACCATTGACTGTTTTGATGATGTAAAGGCCGCTAGGGAGGAAGTGACGGTCATCTCTGCCTGTGTACGACAGTCTTGGCATCCCACCCGAGCTCTTAGTTACCTTCATTTCCAACCTGAGGGAAAAAATAAAATTTAAATATCTAAATTTAAAAAAAGGAAATAATCTACAAGTATGTGATTGCTGTGGATAAACGCACCTCACAAAGATCTTCTCCATCTCCTCTAACCTATAGACTTCCTTCACTCTAATAAACAGAGAAAGAATGAATGAATGTGGCTGAAACAGCAAGCATACTGATTTGCAGTATCATCATAAACATGAAAGATCCTGTCTAGGCTCTAGTAAAACACAGTATCTTCATTAATTTTACATACTGCACCCTCCGGTGTTCATAGGACTTCCTGGCCCCCAGGGCTGTCACTGACATGGCAATTAGCACAACCGCAAAGAAAAAGGAATATTACCGGATGGGGTTCATGTCTGGCCTGCTGGGTTTGGACACAGCTTTCACAAACTTCTCGGCCAACTGGATTCTGCACCAAGAACAAGATTTGTTTTTTTTTACACTCAGGTTTACATTTAGATGATAATGAACCCACTTGACAGGCAAAATTACATTCGACAATTACAATTACATTGTTTTCTGAGAAACTGATCAAGATGAAGCGAGTTTATGAATAAAACAAAAACAAATATCTGTCAATAAACAACTTAAAAATAGATTTAAAGGGAAAACAAGTTTTCATTCCCCATTAGGGCTGCTTAATTATGACAAAAATCATAATCACGTTTATTTTGGTCAATATTATAATCACGATTATTTAACACGATTATGAGTGGGCCATATGAACAAAACTTTAAATGAATGATTTAAACATAGCGATTGATATGTATATATAATAATATAATTTCCAATAAACAGCAGTCTTCACTGTAAGAATTAAACTTCATTTGTTACATATTAAAGCTACAAAAAGTCCTTCAATCAAGAGCAGTGAGTGATTTTTGGTTGTTTTATTAATATTAAGCACACAGTCGGCAGCAGGAGCCCCCTCCCGAGGACCAGCGCAAGTTCTTTTTCGCACTTTTAAAAACATGAAAACATCTAATCAACTTAAATCAAGTACATCCCATCTTGCAAAAGTCACGTTACACGATTTTACTGATTTGCACACATAATTGGGCTTTTATGGAGGTGCGAAAGCGCACCGCTAGAAAGGGGGCGGAATGGGGCGCAATAATCGTGTTTATCTCGATTATTGTATTTTCATAATCGTTGGAGGTATTTTGATTAATTGCACAGCCCTATTCCCCATTGACAGATATCTGTTCTTGTTTTAAGCATAAGCTCAATTTTGTTACGTTTCTCAGAAAACACGGCGTCATATCTTCAATTTGCATCTGAAGTAAATGTTGATTTAAAGATTCAGATATTTGTATTGGAAAACAAAACAATTTTGCAGTGCATGCCAATTTTAATTCTATGACTTCAGGAATTTAGGACTTTCTACTCCAATTTAAGACCTTTTGAAGTCTTTTAAATAATAATGAATTATAGCAATGTTTTTATATCAATACAGCAATGCGCAGCAATATTCTGTTATTGTTTACCTGACACAAACTGTATCTTAGTGGAAAGATTGCACTTTATAAACTTGCCTAATAAAATAACTTCTTTTACTACTCTTTTTGATTTTGTAGTTAGTGAAAGACTGGATATATATATGATTTCTACATGCAATAATTTAGGAATTGGCTTTGCAAAAGACCTCTGGTTGAAATGCTGATCTCTGACATCAGTGCCGTTGAGAACAAGAGCATCAAGAACGTGCACAGCGTTGATTCTTCTCTGGGCTTTTCCCTACAAGCACAGATAAAAAGACTCTTACAAAATAAAACTTCTTACAAATATGCATTTCATTATTTTACTGAAATAACACAAGAGCTCTTTCCCCTTACAGTATTAATGTAAAGCTGTCATTCAACACAGTTCTCACTAGTCTCAATTCTCTCTCAACACTAATTCTCTCTGTTCACCTCTCCCTTCAGCTCCTGGACGATCTCTACGCTCAGTAGTGTGTCTCTGGGCAGCTCCAGTTTGAAGTTCTCCAGCTTCTTCCAGCGTAACGGGGCTTTGCCTTCCCACGTGTAGATCTGAGATCTCTGCATACACCCACAGTTTACGTTTTTCACTCTTTAAGCAGTATATAAGGATATACATGAGCACAACATAAATATAGGCTAAATTATATAAATATCACATTCATAGACATATTCCTTACCCCAAGTCCCAGGAGAAAGAGCTGTTCTCCTCCTCCCACAATGCACCTGTAGTCCAGCACGTGCTGTAGTTTATCCAGATTTCCTGAGTTCAGTGCAGTTGGTCTGGAATTAAAACTGTCCATATTTGAGCCCTGAGATAAAAAGACAGTAAGCAGAGAAATACAGTTATATGTAATCTATATAAAATATAAACTGTATTTTAAACTGTTAATTGTCAGCTTGGCACTCTTTTTTATAACCTTTTTTCTTATCACATATTTATGTAATTATTCTAAGTTATATATCATTTGAAAGCCTACACACTCAAAATGCATCATGTGAAACCCGTTTTAAAGTTGGACATTGTTTTACAATAGAAATGGCACTTAAATCAATTTACCAGGCTCCTCCCCTTAGTGGGCTATGTCACGTGTCATATTACAAAATTTACTACATTATTTTATAACCAAAACTTTTTCTAATCTTTACAGTGCAAGATTCCATATTTAGTGACTATTTTGTGATTATTTTGTGATAGAAGTAATATTGTGACAGAAATTTATAAATTTGTGACAGGAAAATGCAAAAAAAACTCTCAGGAACCTCCACTTTTATAATATCAACTTCAAATTTGGAACATAACTCACTTAGACATATCATTTTGAGTTTACAGCAATTTTAGATTCCAAATTTCTTTGTAAAATATTTATTTTAAATAAAATGAAAAAAATTTAGTACAGTACATTTTCTTTACAGTAAACTTAAAATTTACAATTTAAATAATGTATTAATAATCTCATTGGAAAATGTCCCCCCCCAAAAAAAAGTAAAAAAAAAGCTTTTATTAATTTCTCTCAACCAAAAATATAATTTCTTTTTTTTTCCTTTTTATATTAAGGTGAATTATGACCCTGATGTTATAGGCTTCATGTGATTCACCCACTTAGCTCTTCTATTGTAGAACATCATGTCCACAAGAGCATTACCACATTCCCAGCTAACTTCTCAAAGCCCACACACACTCTTACCTTCAAAAGCTCATAGAATTTTGTTTTCGGATCTGATGATGAATGAGTGACTCTGGCTTTATCAGGAATCTGCACAAAGATAAAGACGTTCAAGGTCTCAATCATTCAAATCAGCATCGGTTTGTCCTTACAGATACCTACGCAAAACAATGTTCTTTGAAATATTTCAGACTGCGCCACAAAGCACTAAACTAAACCTCAGTCCACTATGAAGCTCGTGGCTATAGTTTTTGGACTCACCCCCCACAGTTTGAGACATTCTTTGCGGATGTCTGCTTGCCTGCCTTCAAACTGTGTCCTAGAAAGACACACAGCCTTGTCAGTGACGCTCATACAGACTCAGACACATGCGCAGAAACAAATAAAAGAGAGTTTGAAATGAATGCCCTGAAACACACCAGAGGAAGAATGTGTGACTCACGTATCTCTGACGTAAGCGTGGATCTTACCCAGCGCTTTGATCTGTACTGCACAATGGCTGCAAGACAAGGGATCAGAGTTCAATAAACAAACCTAAGCATGAATGAATGCATCGAGAGAGCCAGAGAGAGAGAGAGAGAGAGAGAGACAAAAGAGGGTCAGAAAGCGATGACGATACCTTTCATTGGAGTTGATCATGAATTGGAAGAAGTCAGTGTCTCCTTTAATGATGTCCAGAGGGACGACTTCGGTAACGTCTCTGTCTGATTGTCTGAACTGATTCAGTTTCAGGTTGATGGTGAACATATATTCTCTGACAGCATCAGTGCCTGGCTTTAAACTCTTGCACACCACATATCTGCATGCAGACAGACATTAAAAATCAGTTCCTCGTGCTCATTAACCAAGAGTGACATTATGTGACATTAGTGGAAATTTTAGATTTTTAATAATAATAATAATAAATTGCATGCATAATAAAATCAGGGATGTGCATTAATAAATATGGTATTTTTTTTATTTTGCAGTTTTTTTATTAAAAAAAAGAGAGTACAAAAATATCAGAATTAGGGTTTTTATGTTGAAAGACTTCGAGCTCACTAAGGCTGCATTTATTTCATCAAAAATATAGTAATAGTGTAAACCAGTAACACTGTGAAATATTATTACAATTTAAAATAACTGTTTTCTATATAGATTATAATATATTTTACAATGTAATTTATTCCTGTCATGCAAAGCTGAATTTTCAGTATCATTGCTCCTGTCTTCAGTGTCACATGATCCTTCGGAAATCATTCTAATATTCTGATTTGATGCTCAAGAAACATTTTATTTATTAACAATGTTAAAAACAGTTAAATTTTTTTGGAAACCATGATACACTACAATTCAAATGTTTGGGGGGAAAAAAATTTAATTAAATTAATTCAGAAAATGCTACAAAAGATTTCTAGCTTCACATCTCACAAATAAATTACATTTTAAACTATATTAATATATAAAGCATGAGAGCATTAAAAAAATATATATATATATATTCCAAACTTATGACTGGCAGTGTAATTCAAAAATAAATAAAATATAGCATTGATGTTAAGGCCAGTTTCTGCATATTCATTCAGGGAAAAAAGCATACACTGGTATGCTGAACAGAGAAACCCAAGTATAATGTATACGTTTCAGTGTCCACCGCCAGCAGCTCTCTTACATCCCCAAAGGTCTCTCACTCTTTCAAAGTCAGTCATGGACAATGAACACAAACCTCTCTGAATTGGCAGGCCGGCTGGTGACGGGTTTGAAGAGCGAGACCCTCTCGAAGCAGAGGTACAGCAAATAAATCAAGCCCACGCTGAACGGTGTGAACAGGTCAAACGTCTTACACACAAAATGGCCACCTGTAAAACACAAGATTTTGTGTTGAGAAATGGAAGCAAAACTGTTTAAATAATTAACATTCATCTGTTTCAATGGACCATATTATGGAAAACAACCAATCACAACATAAGTCATTTCCATAATCTTAAAGGCACAGTAACAAAAAAAAAGCCTATTAAAATAAAAAGGTAAGAGAAACGATGGAAAAATTTTCATGTAAAACTAAAAAACTTTTTGACAAAAAAATGTGGACTTCAGAAAAAGAAAAACAATTTACTCTAGAGAAGTTTTAAAATATGGCTCTTCAATGCTAGAACCGTAAAAAGTATTAGCGTTGGTTTGATACACCTAAAATGAGCTCTCAAGTAACCAAGTCTTCTCTCACATAGTCACATAATTACCTTCCTAATTACAGGATTTCAGAATAAATAGACTCGTGTCTGGGCGCATCCCAAGATAAAATCCAAACAGATCTGAGACAAGGCTGTACAATGATATCAAGGCAAGAAAAAGCATTAAATAATCTTCAAAGCCTAGAGAGAGACATCATTAACGAGATGAAATCATTTGGAACCGCTGTTAAAGAACTGGCTGTCCTCCAAAACTGAACGTCTGGGACTGAGAAAAGCCATGAGACCTATGGTAACCCAAAAGAGGATACAGTGTGTCATGACAGAGATGGAAGACACTATTGATGTTGATCGTCCCTCGAGCGGAGCATGATCAAGCTTTAATGATACTTCTTCAACATCAAGGGAACGAAAACTCACGAAGAGGAAGAAAAAAATAGACTGAGTGAAACGAAAAATATCCTTGAGGAAAATAAGGATTTTGAGTGATTTAACCATAAAGACGACTCATCTTCCACTAAGAAAATGGCCAAATCATACACAAAAAGCCCCAAAAATGGAGGCCCATGAAAACCAGAGATGTTTTGATTTTCTTTGTACCAATTATTGCAAAATGTACCTCAATAAAAATCTGCAAAAAAGTCCAAGAGAGTGTATACTCTTTATTGCCACTTAATTTTTTTTATGCATACAAACAAAAACACACACAATACCTGGTCTGACGACAGACATGGCAGTGAGGAACTGACATAGAAGCAGCTGTTTACTCAGGATCTCCTGAATGTTCTCTTGGCCCTCCACAGAAAAACCCTGACGAGCAACACACCGTCAGAATATATCGACCAATCACACGACAGCAATATTCACATGTCAACCAATCACAGAAGGGCATGTCTTACCCCATCTGCCATTAAGAAGTGCAGACCCCGCCCTTCAGTGCTGTCTAAGACAAAGTTACGGAACGCAGTGATGTTTTCCGGCCGCGTAATGTCACCATCGCCATCAATCCCACCCTCACCTGAAACACCGGTAATGAGACATTCAAGAGAAATTCATAATATTTTAATTAAAAAAAAAAATCTATTACTAGATTAAACATTTACACTACCGGTGTAAATGCAATTGGAATAATAACTAATTTTAAAGTTGTTAAAAGAGTCACCAAGACTGCATTTACATGATTAAAAATACAGTAAAAGCTGTAATACCGTAAAATATTATTACAATATAATATAACTGCTTTCTATTTTAATATATTTTTATTCCTATGATGGTAAAGCTGGTCATTTTCAGCATCATTACTCCAGTCTTCAGAAATCATTCTAATATGCTGATTTGATGCTCAAGAAACATTTCCTATTATTATCAATGTTGAAAACAGTTGTGCTGCCTAATATTTCTGTTTAAACTGCAATGCCCCACCATTAAAGTTACTTTTATTAAATACTGAAATTGTTAAAATATTACATTAATTACGCAACAAAATATTTTTTTATTTCAAATAAATGCTGGTCTTTTTCTATTCTATCATGATTTCCAAATTTGATATTAAATATTAGACCGCAAAAACTGTTTTCAAAATTATTATTAATAATAAGAACCAATAAGTAACAATAATAATTGAGCACCAATAAATCAGCGTATCAGAATGATCATGAAGGATTTGAAGGATCATGTGACACTTAAGACTGGAGTAATGATGCTGAAAATTCAGTTTTACATCACAGGAATAAATTACATTTTAAAATACATTAAAAAGAAATAGTTATCTTAAATAGTCATCATATTTCACAAAATTTGTTTTTATTGTATTTTTGATTAAATAAATGCAGCATTGTTACGCATAAGAGACTTCTTTCAAAAACATTTGAAAATTCTTAATTATTCCAAACTTCTGAACAGTAGTGTAGGTATTACGTTAATATTTCAATATGAATCAATACAGTAAATGTTAGATTGTTGTTTTTTTCATGTTTAAATGGTTGAAACTCATACCATAGTAGGCCTCAAAGAGCTCGCTGGGAGCAGCATAGAAATCTTCCAGTTTGAAATCGTTGGCTCCTTTGAGCGTCATCCCAAAACCTTTGGCATGCCAGCGCCGCCGCCACAACACATACTCTGAGAATCCTCCCGGTCCTGCACACACGTCGCCAAAATACAGCAACTCACCATCCTTATCACGCGTCTGGGGCTTCTGCACACACAGACATCCAATTCAAAAATGTAATCACAGCACATATTTCTAGCTTGTGTAACTGTGGTCTCACATCTTGAGAATCCTTTGGGTTAGTGAACATATAGTCAAAAACATGATCCATGTTCGCCATCTTCATAGCAGCTCTGAGGAGAAAACAGAGCAAGAAATTTAGAAAAGATATGCTTCTGTTATTACATGCATGTGGAGACGCCACCCACCTGTTGAGAAAGAAAGCCCCTCGGATTGTTTCATAAGGGTTTGATCGAGTACGCGCTCGCCTCATCTCCTCCCCCTCCAAGTCATCAAACACAGTCTGAAAAGAAATACAAATAAAAAGACATGTTACATTATTACAAGACTCAGAGCACAATATGTTTGGTCTTATGCAAGACAGGAGAAACATAAGAGATGATTAACACTCACTTTGCAGCGAAGAAGGAGATGCAGTAGATTCTCTGAGCAAAATTCTGTTTCATCATCAATTTTTAATTTTTTCTAAAAATATAAAGCAAAGGTACAGTCATACATATAAACATTGGAAGCTGATAAATAATTTTTTTATATGAATGTACATTACCATTCAAAAGTTTTTGTTTTTTTTCATTTTTAAGAAATTAATACTTTTATTTGAAAGAAATGAATACTTTTATTTAGCAAAGACACATTTAAGTGATCAAAAGTGACTGTGAAAGAGATCTGTAATGTTCCAAAAAAATTGCTGTTCTTTTTATTCATCAAGGAATGATAAATGCATCCGTCTATACAAAAATATTAAGCAACACTTAATTGTTTTCTGCATCATTAATAATAAAAAAATGTGTCTTCAGCAACAAATCAGCATATTAAAATGATTTCTGAAGGATCATTGAAAACTAGAGTCTTTAGCTTTGTCGTCACAGGAACAAATTACATTTTAAAATAAATTCATAATATTACTGTTTTTACTGTATTTTTAAATGCAGCCTTGGTGAGAATAAGAGACTACTTTCAAAAACGTTTTTAAAAACATTACTAAGCCCAAATTTTTTGAACAGAGTATAAGAGAATTTATATTAATGTGTTAAGGGAAAGTATACGTTACATACTAGGCCTATAACTTGTAATTTCTTTTTTTTGCCATTTTAATTTTGCAAAAGGTAAAAAAGTACTACAGTATGAGATGTGAATTTAAAAAAGTACAAATATTTTATTTAATCTCTTAATTCATGCAAGGTCATAAAAGCGGCATGAAGAAGTGGGTTTCAATCCAAATATTTTTATGCAAATTTAGAATTTTCACTTGAGAAAACATGAATGGCAGCACTTGATATGCATTTAATCGCACATGAAATCAGTGTTTATGCACTAGGCTAAGGTGAATTTTCTGGAGTCAAAATGCACATAAACAAGATGGAAATGTGCTTCAAAATTGGAAGCATTTGGAAGGAAACCCAGCATATAATAACTGTACAAGAACGATACAATATTTGAAGTTGGTGAAACATTTACAGTTGGTGAGATTATTATATTAGCCAATTATGAGATGCAGAGGTTTATTAGTAAAGCTAATAATTATAAAACACTGTTTGCACAGCAGACCCATGTGAACAAGAGAAAACACATAGCTGAGCAAAAATAACTTTTACCATAGTAAGTAAAAGAATGAGCATTTGATCTTAAACTAATCATTTCAGTTCATCAGGTAATATGTGCTGCAATACCTGGCCCACAGTCATCCAATCCTTCAGCTCATCTGCATCTGGGATCTCTGGAGAACTTTCTGGAAACCACGTCACTGATTCCACAGCACTTGGCTGAGAGTAAAAATGAGAAATAAAGGTCCTGGAGTCCTGGACTACTACTTTTTTGGTTTTAATATAAAAGAAGCATTCTGGAAATGTTGCCGTACCTCCGGCTCATCTTGCCAGTCTATGTTCAGGTCACCCTGGAAGCCCTTCAGGGTCAGACCCAAACCTCGCCTCCCACGCTGGGTGGACGTTTCTACGATCTCTTTCCGTCCTTGACCGTACTTTCCCAAACCCTCGCCTTCTCTGAAACCCATTTTGGCCTGAAGGAAACAGAGGAGGAGACCATTTTAATATGTGTTAACTCATGATTAACAGGCTGACAAGTGAGTAAAAGAATGACAGAAGGTGTTTATTTTACCATGAGTTTCTGAGAGACTCTGTTATACATTGAAAATTTTTCAGAGGCATCATTAGAGGCATCATTGCCCTCGGCATTCTGGGAATTAGAAGGACTGGAGAAGCTGGGTTTGTGATCCTCAACATCGCTGAGAGACTCACTCTGACTTGAGTCTGGGAGACAAAAGATAAATAAACACGCTTACAAAAACTTATACCACCAAAAGAATAAGACCATGTGAACAGTGTAAAGTGTCATAACGAAACTCTTCTCTAACCCTGACTGGTGGTTCTTTGAGAAGACTCCTCATCTTCATCAGAGGACTCCTCACGGAGAACCTTCCTCTTCTTCAGAGGCTCGTCCGATGCTGGTGCCCTTCTCTTCATCTTAAATTCAAGAGGTCCAAGAAGCTGCATTCATTCAAAAACACGAAATCACTGGATTAAAACCCAAAACAAAGATGCATATCATGAACTTTTCTTAAATTCAACAAATATCAAGATTTTAGGTTAAATTTCTATTAACATATAAAAGAGTGTATATTTTGGGTGCTAAAAGTGTTATATATATATATATATACATATTCAAATTAAAAATTATCGAATTAAATTTGTATGCATTTCCAGAACTGAAACCTAAACATTGGATAAAAGCCATGTTCAATATTCTTGTTTCATTTTGTTGACATATTACATATAAAAGGTTTTAACAGAGAGGGTTTTGGATATCTCTATATATCACTCCATAAATGTCAACAGGCAGAAAAGTTCAATGAACAAACCACTCTATAAAAACCTTTAGAATAGAGATAGGAATAAAATAGAAAGTATGGTGTAAGTGCAACTGAAGTAGAGATTTCAGACATCGTGCATCAGAATAAAACTATTTATTTACTACTAAAAACATCTTATAATTAACAGTACCAGATAAACTCTAATAAAATAAATGTTGCATATTTTCTATCCACTAGTCTAAAAGAAAACTTATGAAAACAAAATAGCCCAACATTTCAAAATATAAGTGTATAAAAACTGAGCTGGATTTTTTAAATACTCTTCATCAACTTATTCTTTAGTTTTAAAACTTTGAAAACAGTCTAAAAACAGATTTAAAAACTGCAAAACCTTAAAATGTGATGTTAATAAAATAATACTGATGCTGCAATGTTTATAATCTATACATTTCCTTCCCAAGATTCTCGACATTTCGATTTTTTTATTCAGGACAAAACTATAAGTAGAATTAATAGTAATGAAACACTGAACAGTCGCCAAGCAGGACATGTATCCTTTATTTATTCCATTGTATAAAAATTAAGCTAAAATTAATTATTTGGCTTTATTCAGCTGCTTCTATATGACTAACGTTATATTGTCTATTTCGGTTCCAAATGTGCCATAATGAAAATTATTAAGTTAAGTTTATCGTCCTTGCTATCGCATTTCTATTAATGTTCAGATTTATTGGGGATTTAACACAGTTAATAGTCTTAGAAACGTAACTGTGTGACACATAAACACAACGTGAAATCAACACTCAGCTTTTTAGGTTTCGATTTCACAAGAAATGATGCTGCGACACTCGTAAACATACCCAAAAGGAAAAACGCAGCTATAATCCTGAGTCACCTCCGAAATGTAAACTCATATTTGTATCCAATCTGTAAAATTTCTTTAAAAATTCTGCTTTAGGTTCTACTTCAAATGTCAAATCTGGCCCGCGTTCCACTTTCAGTGGGTCTTACCGTATTTCTGGCGCATGATAATTACGTCACCAATGGGGTTAGACAACAAATGCCTGAGAGCTAAATGATTAATATTAAATAGTTCGTGCCGACAAAAACGTCCTTATGGGGAAAGTTTAGTTCATTAATATTAATAACAATATGCAATCGTCGCTTGGTAACCTTCCAATAACTTAGTAAAGGCTTGGCTTATTAGTTACCTCGAAAGTGAAAATCATTTACTCAGCTCTTTTCTTTTTGTTATTTTTATATATTTCAGAATATGTATGTTTTATATAAATTAACATATAAATATATATATTAATTGACCAACAAAATTGTTACATTTAATCATCGTATTGATACTGTGTATGCATGGTCAGTTTTTGTGACGTCCAGAGAGTTGTTTTCCAGTCCACGAGGCACAAACATGACTAGTTGTCAATACTAAGCTGCCCTCTGTGATCTGTTTACAGTATCATAGCCTTTAGATTGTTTAAGCTCTGCTCAACCCTTATTAGGGTGGGACATTATACCTGTCATTAAGTGAAGATCTGCCCCCAACTCATTATTTGTATCCAGGGCCAGCTGGGGTATGTGGGGCCCCAGTGCAAGTTGTAGCTGTGGTCGTTACCATCTTTCTCGCTACTAGCAACGTCCCTGGTTGCATCAATAGTGCTCAGTGCAACAGAAGCTTCAAACAGGCTGCGTGAACAGCTCTGTTCATAAGTCAGCGTTAAGAAGCTTTAAACCCCACTTTGATTCACATTCACGTCATCTGTTACAACAAATGAGGAAACAATGAGATTGTGACCTAATCCAATGTTCTGCATCCTAAATGTCAATCGGGAAATTTCATTTGTTCTCACGTTTACATATAGGTAGCCATGAAAATATACATAGAAAATTAAATACTTATTAACAGTCAAAAGTGCTATGATGTAAAAGTCTAAAATGAGGGTTGTTGTGTTTGAGAGAAAGGGTTTCGGTAATGTTATGTGGTGACCATAACATCTGGATAGCGGTATTTGTCAAAAATGATGAGGCTGGGGCAAGTTGTCACAATGACTAATTAGGGGATCATTGTCTCTGAACAGATCATTTAATCTGTGAGTCATTGACTCGAGAACACCTACAATCTGATCAGTCCAATCTGCAAATTAATCGTTAAGTATGATTTGGGATCTCATTCAATATTCTTTAAAAAGAATTGTCTCGTTTACGAATCGGACGCTGTAAGTGAGAATGCTTTCCAAAATAAAAATAATCTGATAAGCTTCTCTCAGCTAACAGGGAACGTTCTCAGAACTCGGGCTCAGAATGTTCTGCTAAGGTTCTCTCAAAGTTATGAACAAATGTTCTTCCAGTTACATTAATAGAACATTTGTTCAGTTGTCAGGTCTTTAATAACATTCTATAATAACAAAAACATTATTCATCGTTAATGGAATGTTTTTTTCTTTAAACGTTATTACTTAATGCATGTTTCAGAATGTTAATAGAACATTCAAAAGTAACATTCCATTTGAAAAAATATAAAATTGAACTTTTACTGTTTCTCTAACATTTGCATAACCAAGAAAAAAAGTGTAAAATGTTTAAAAATTGACATTTTCAACTCTCAGACAACATTGAGAAATAATATTTATAAAACTTAATGGGAACATTATCAAAATATTCTTAGGACATATTTTTGTTAGCTCAAGTACAGTAACAGAGATCAATTCATTAATTGCAATTTATGTTGGCCAAACCAATAGACTTATATATCTGGCCTGTATTCCAGAGACGTTCCAGTTTTTTTCCGAGCATCGGGCACACACACACACACACACACACACACACACACACCATCCCTTCACAAAAAGATAGACAGGATTTCATGTAGACATGTGACCAGTTATATAAGCACCCAAAGCTTTATAAGTCTGCAAGTGTCTGAAGAGCAGTGGCAGATCCGTCTGGTGTGTGTGTGTGAGTGTCTGTGTGGACTGGATCTTCTTCAAGAGACGCTGCTGAGATGTTCTTCCGCATTCCTCTCCTGACACCTGGATACATTCGATACCTGCAGGTGAGTGTCCAGCTTCTAACTGAGCAAAATAAATGAGCCTTCTCCAAACTGTGAAAGTGACTTACTTTCTTTATGTTGGAGGTCCTGGTGATTACTGTAAATGTAAATATAATAATGCTAGTCCAAAACCGCTTATAAATTACTTGTGGTTTGACTTATATATATATGTGTGTATGTATGCATGTGTATATATTTTTTTATCCATTAAAGATGTCTGTTATTAAGAACAGTGACACCTCTGTCTGTAGAAAACATTTTTTAAACTCTAGCAAAAATATTTTGTAGAATATCACAATTAAACAAATTTATATGACTAGCAGGAGCAATTTTACAGTGTGCACACAAATCAGAGATTCTCAGCATGCAAAAAATTAATTGTATTGATTCATGTTTTATGGGGATTCTAAGACGCCAAGCAAATTTCAATTTCAATGTTCTTCAATAATTTTTTTATATATATTAAAAGGGCCTTGCACCTCTTAGATCCCCAAAACCACCCAGCATGTATGCGTTCTTTTCTTGTAATGGCTGTTGTTTGATATGCAAGTAAACATCAAAAAATGTAAGTGACTGAGCATGTAAGAGAAACAGTAGGGTACAACTTTTTAAAATAAAAATATTATTTTTTATTAATTTATAAAACGCAAATTCATTTATATTTCAGATATTTAACTATTACTTGATTTAAAATCAATTTAAAAAAAATAATAATAATAAAAACACTGAAATAATAATATTTGCAATATTCTGATGATATTCTTCCAGTTGTTTACCTGTGGGATTTTAAAACCTGTTTTTGGATCAGAATCACGGTCTGGTATTCACAGGAAATTGGATACCAAGCCCAATGACATGAGACGCTTGCTCCAAATCTCTAAAACTCTTTGTAGCTATTGTTGGAAACAGATTCAGCTTCAATTAATCACTTTTGGCATTTTGGTGTTTGTTTCCATCAATGATGTTTTTACATGATGTAAAACGATTCTTTCCTTTTTGATGGAAGATTCAAGGTAGAAGCACTATATATAGTAGTTGATTATAATATACACTCAATTGTTTGCAAACACTTTAAAGCGTATTAATGGAAACTGCTTATATGTATGTTTGTTTATCGTGATAAGCTTCTTACCAGTCTTAATCTTGATCTAGGAGATTCAGTAATGCTTCTCAAACTTGTCTGATGTACCAAGTATTTCTGAGAACTACTTCCTGGATGGATCTTCTCTCATCTCATGCTCATAAAAGAGCCATGAACACTGACCTTTGACCTTTTGCTTTTAGACTCAGGCGGCACGGACCTGTCTGCAGAGGGAGGGGCCCGTTGTACCCCGCTTTGCCATGCTGCTAGGCCTTGTGGGTATTGGGATGTCAGGATACAGCTCTCGTCAGCTGACCTTATACCACAAGCCATCGCCACATCTCCTGCGGTGAAACACAGCACAGGAAAAAGAGAAAACGCATCGCTTTTGTTTAGAGGTGCGTTCTTTCTTAAACAGACTGAACAACCCAAATATCATCATTCTAGTTTTACCTCATCATGCTGAAGCTCATAGTCTTGCTTTGGGTGCGAGGATGGCCGATCCTCAACCAAGCTCTCCCAAACTTGTTCTCTGTCAATAATGGAGTGAATTAAATGCTTTTACTTTTTAATTAGTTAGTGAGCATCCTTCTGAATCATAAAATGACAAAGGGGATATTATATGGCCTTGTGGACCTCAAGGATGTCTCAAAGGCTACTTCAGTTCACCATTTGGGACAGGGGTCCATTTAGCACTGGATTATATTTTTGATATAATCCCAATTTGCAATCCCAAAAATAACTGTTTGTGCACCTAAAGTTCCTATAGACCACCACAGGCTCCACAGTAAATGCAAACCAGCCAGAATCCAGCAGCCAACAAGACTAGCAGAGCTGTCACAGCACAGACATTATGCAGAAGTATGACTTCAGTGTTTATTGATTTTCTTAAAGTAATTTTAAAAGACATATTGCTCTAATGAAGGGAGCAATTTCAGCAGGTCACCTTCATAGCTATGAGTCACTATTTACAGGACAGGGCATCATCCTTAAAATACACTGAGCATTTAATATCCCATTTGTCTAAAGCAAACAATTTCTCTCTGGCTGTCAGGAAGTAAATTATTATTTTTTAATAATAAAAAAACTTTTTTATAGATTATATACATTTTAAGTGTTTTTCTTTATATATATATATATATATATATATATATATATATATACCTACATAATTTATTATATATTGTCACACTTGTGATTTTGATTGTATAAAGAGTTTTTGAATGTACAGTACATATAATGTAAATGTAAATTATTAAATGCATATTTGAAATGTATTTTATGTTATATAAATTGCAAAGTATATATGTGACCCTGGAGCACAAAACCAGTCATATATAGCAAGGGTATATTTGTAGCAATAGTCAAAAATACATTGTATGGGATTTCTTTTTCTTTTTTCTTTTTTTGCACCCTCAGATTCCAGATTTTCAAATAGTTGTATCTCGGCCAAATATTGTCCTATCCTAACAAACCATGCATCAATGGAAAGCTTATTTATTCAGCTTTATCTCATTGTATTGACCCTTCTGACTTGTTTTGTGGTCCAGGGTCACATATTTATGAATTCTTTAGCTTTGAGAGTAGGACAGTGTTTTTTGATGGGCCTCCAGCTTTCCATTCACAAGCGTGTACAGAAATCCTCACCTGGCTATTCTCATCCAATATGGGTCTGGCATTCTGGTTTGCCAACCTCAGTGTCACCCAGACAGCAGACGTAAATTTGTAACCACCAAAATAGCCCATGAAGGACACTGACCTGTCAGAAACTCTCTCCTAACTATGCATCTGGTAAATACGATCTCATAAAAGTGTTTATTTATGGAAAGAGTCGTGTGTTTTGGCATTGACGTATATAATGAATGTCTCACCGACAGCGAAATGTCACTGGTTTTACGAATGGGACAGAATTGATGTGAACTTGAGCGCTGAGTCATGTAATGACGTCTCAGACAGACACTCAAGAAGAAGAAGAGCTTATGTTCTTAAAACGGTCTAATCTGCTCATCCAATTACAGTTGGCTGTTAATGTAAGGTCAAAGACCTTTATTTAGAAAACAAATGGGGACATTGTGTTGTTTTGATTCTTTGTGGACGCTCTGACTGATTTGCAGTGATTTTTTAAATTGTTGACATTGTCTACAATGATTGTGACTATTTTTGCACTTTGATGACAGGATTGATTGTATTTTCAATGCTCTTTTTAAAAGAAGAGAGTTTATCTTATGTTGTAATATATCTGTATTTATTTACAAAATAAAATATTCAAGCACATAAAGAGACTTTATGCACATTTACATACCTATTTAAATGAACACAGTATAGATTTCTGTGCATTTAATGTAAAGCAAATTAAAAATAGAGCTATAATTTCAAACCTTATTTTTATAATTATTATATTTATTGGTTAGTTTGTTTATTTTAAGTTTTAAGTGAACACATTAATAATGTATGCACAAAGTATGCACACAATTGTAACTGATAGTCCAAATATCAAAACTCCAAATTCACTGGCAAAGTCATGCAGTAGGTGGCAGCACTGCACCAAAACCTCTAAAAATAGCAATAACTTGAACTTTAAAAGCAGGCAGGAAACACTCATCCACTAAAATCTGATTACAACCTACTAAACTGTTTATGTTTGTGTTTATGTAAGACAAAGAAACACTAAATAAGAGTTGTTTATGCATGTCTGATCTTCCAGACAATCACCTGTGGTCTTTAGTAGCTATGTTGCAAATGCACTGACCCACTTTAACTACTAAGCTCTACAAATCCAAACCAGAATCAACCTGTCGGAATTACTTCTCCTTTACACATGCAACCACATACATTCAAGCAGCAAATAAAGGGATACGCAAACCTAAATGTGTGCCCAAACAATCTCTTTCGTCTTTGCACACACAGATTTGTTGTGTTAGGTTAATAGTGCAACTTTCACGAAGGCAATCTGATTATGTTTGCTTGCCGGTTATTAAAGATAATTGGTCTTTTGCCATTGCACTTTAGGTGTGTGTAAATAAGTGGCCGTGTATGCAGAAAGAGAGAATAGGGGTAATAACCTCAGGATGAGTCAGCATCAGACTGTCTTATGTCCTTGATATGGGTGTGGGCTGGAAAGAAGATTTATAAATGAATGGAGCACTTTCTCTCACGACTCTCTCCCTCTCTCTCTCAAAAAAAATAAAAAAATAAAATGCGTTTCATAGGCTTATATTACATTTAGAAGTCAAAATAAAACTTAAAGCAACTGTACTTTTTTTTTTACCTTGAAATATAAGTTTTAAAGTCATTATGATGGAACACTGCATTTTAATAAAGCGAAAGGCTTTTGTTTCTATCCCAAAACATGTTCTGGGTAATTTGCGGGTACGAAATTCCGCGAAAAGAGCAGATTGCTTTATGGCAGCAACAAATGCACAACTGCTATGCACTGTATTTACGACAGTGAACTTCACTCAGACGGCTTCAAAGTCGCAAAAATACATTACAGCTGCCTTAGCAGGACTAGGCCTACATGTAGCGCTAATCGTTGTTATATTAATGATTCAGTCATTTGCCAGCGAATAAAATCCAATCCAAACCTACTTGTTGTCTTGTTGAATATCTTGTTTCAATTTCTGAAAATAAAATGACTGTTTACTGACTGGAAAAAACTCAGAGTCTTATGGTCACCTCATTGCTGCATTTATACAATTAAATTATTTATTAAAAATACAAAACCATAATATTGTGAACTATTTTTCTATTTAACTGTTCTGTTTAAATATATTGTAAAATGTAATTTATTGATGACAAGGCTGAATTTTCCGCAGTCTTCAGTGTCACATGATTCTTCAAAAATCAGCTGATTTTTATTATTATTATTATTAATGTTGAAAATGATTGAGCTGCTTAATTTTTGTGGAAATACATTGTAATACATTTTTTGGGAAAAGAACATCATGTATTTGAAATATTTTTTTTGTAACATTATAAATGTTTTTCAGTCCCTTTTGGTCAATTTAATGTATCCTTGCTGAATAAAAGTATTGATTTCTTTAAAAAAAATCTTACCGACCACAAACTTTTGAATGGTAGTGTATACAGATGCACGTGCACTGTATCTTTGGTTTAAAATATGCAAAATAGTCTTCACAGATCAATTCTGTGCACATCCTAAATCAGACAGGACTCTTATCACACCAGCGCTCAACACAGGTTCTGTTTATGTATTTACTGTAAACATGCCTGTATAAAGATGATGTCTGATGACCCTTCTGATCTGTAGTTTTTTGTGTTTTCTCAGATAAGGTCAGCTTTTCTGACTTGTTTGTTGTGTGTAAATTGTAATATTATAGTGTAAGCTGCTGTTTCCAAGCTATTCTTCATATCAGCCAGAACTCACAGTGGGAAACGGTCAACTTCATAAACAGCTTCATAACCCTCAAGTTCATAATCTCCTTAATGAAGACCCCGAGGAGACCTTAGAAGTGCTCTGCATGTGTTTAAACTCTTTAAGCAGTTAACAAAGAGTGTATTCTTTACATTTAAAGCATGGGAACATTCACATCACATGAGTACATTTGTACATATACATCCAAGTAATGTCTGATAAGCAAGACTATTGATTAAACAGACTTATTAAATGGAAAACTTTACATTGAAGTCACATGGATATGCTGCTTAGCTCTTCACAAATTCTTCATATTTAGTGTGAATACATTCAAAGAATCTATACTCAACACATTTATGGATTTTCTTCTATTTTGGGCATTTTTATTGTACAAAGAATACATTTTTATAGAAAAGTTTATTTTTGTTAAGTAGAGGTTATATTAAATATGCAATATTTGTTTTAATATATCTTGTGTAATAGTGGATTAAATCCCAAATCACAACCATCCCTCACATGTTTCAACCACGATTAACAATTTTACCCCTAATATTTAATGAAAAATTTGTTCTTCATTAACACTGTCTTATATGCTTGAGACGAAATATGAGACAAAACAAAGACAAATCAAGGTTAATGTCACTTGAATACAATATTTATTGTGTAATTTCTAATTCTTATCAAGTTGTAATTTTGACATACAGTCAAACCAAAAATTATTCAGACACCAGATATAATTTTTGATATTTTTTTACTAGTGGGTGCAGGACAGTTTATTTATAAGTGAGGATAGCAAAATAAAGTGAACTGTGACATATTATACCCAAATATTCTTTATACGGTGGACTTGCAGTAAAATTGAAAAAAAAAAAAATTGGGACCAGAAATTATTCAGACACTTTCACCTGACCGTGATTTGCTTAAGTGTTTTTTTCTTTAATTGCTAAAATTAACTTTTTACACCACAGACTGAAAAAAATTAAGCATTGCTTGGTAATTGGTTGACCTAAATTAGTATTATCTATTTGTGTACTTAAATTTAACAGCTGACAGCTATACAATAATTTATTAGAATTATGTTCATTACATAAACTACATTACCTAATTCATTACATACCTTTCTATCAAAGTTATCGGACATTATCAAGATGAATTTGTTCTGACACAGTGTAACTCTGAGTTCTTGTCATATTTTATTACCACTTTCTAAACTATAGCAAATAAACTGTGATAATGTGAGAAATGTTGAATATACCTGTATATGTGTGTGTGTGTGTGTGTGTGTGTGTGTGGCCCATAAGAAACATTTATACAAAGTGCCGTATATAAAAGTATTTGCCACACTTTAAATGAATGCATTCAGTGCACTATTGCAAAATATCAAACCATCCATAAAAATTTATTGCAATTTTTAAAATTAATTTTAATAAATGTCTTTATTTTTTACTTAAAGAGTGAGCTTTTGCTACTTGGTTTGATATTTTATCGTTTAATGCTATGCCTAGTTTTTGAAATCTGAGTTAAGCGTCTAATTTTGCAGGCTCACTAAAGTCTACTTATGAAAAACTTCTACACTGACTGAACCTCTAAAGACATATTTGACTGCTCATGATAAGACCTCCTGTCCGGGTGGGAGGGTCCGAGGGGGCCGTGGCCCCGCCCACGTTGCCATGACAACCAGCTGATCAGCTGCAATCTGATCTACGATGGGAGGAGCGACGGTCCAGGTGCTCCAGCCAACCGTGTGCTCAGACGTTCATCAGAAGAAGATAGTGGACCGGAGAAAAGTGTGCGTGTGGGGTATCACGAAGGGCAGGGCGCGATCACAGACGGGTTATTGTTCTGATTTAACCGCTGCCTCCTCGCGATCTCCTCACCCAGAGTCTTCACTCGCATCCCGTGGTTCTTGGAAAATACCGTGCTTCTGAGATACAGCTGAACTCCCTGCGCGTATAATGTTCAAGAAGAGCAAGAGTAAAGTTCTGGTGGATGAAGCTTCAGAGGAGGACGACGTGTCGTGGCATCACGAGCACGCGAGGAAGGTAAGGTGGGATGTTGCCCGTGGGCTTCAAACTTGAGAGATCAGATGTACTTGAGTCTAATAGTTTGGCTGTATCGCATTTCTGTCTGTACAGTAACTGTATTGTTTACAAAGCGGATGCGCCCCCGAGTCAGTGAGTCGTAAAGTCAGATTATAAGAACAGCAGCGAAATAATAATAATAATTATCATCATCCCCTATAATTTAATCCACTTATTAATGTGCCACCCTACTTTTGAAATCGCTCTTGTTTGACAGTATGAAGTTCTGGAGGTATTTAAGTATGAAGCATATGGATCATGCGATGAAGGGGAAATTGGAATATTTTGAGTATGCAAGTATAGGAAAAACACAGTATTTATAGTATGGATGAATTAGAATATACATAGGAATATGTGATTAAAATACACAGTAAAAATAACTGTTTACAAGCTTTTTTTGGGTCATATTTTGGTTATTTAAATGTCGTTTGCATTAACCAGATTTCCATATCTAGATAAGGCCACATTTTGGTTTTATAAATCAGAATAGAATCATTAGGTCTGTTTTAATCAGCATTTTGGGTCATGGAAACGCATTATGAGAATGGCAGAATGTGAGTGTAGAGAACAAAAGTGTGTTTTTGGAATATACATCATAACTGAATGTTCCTTTGTTTTTGCTTATGTCATCAGCCCTTAATAAACCCATATTTGTTGACTAGTATGAATATGGAAGGAGAGAATTGGACAATGAAAATATAGCAAAAAGAGTATTTGTAGTTATGCAAATATGGGAGAATGAGAATATAAATGGGAATATTACAATAAAATAACTGAGAGACTAAGAGTGTGGTACAATATCTGTTTACACAAGCTTTTTTGGGTTATATTTTGGTTATTTAAATGGTTTGAGTATTAACCAGATTGGCATACACCGATTAGGCCATGGTTTTAAGATATCAGAATAGAATCAGCTGGCCTGTTTTAATCAGAATTTTGGGTCATGTAAACACCTTATTTGAAATATGCATCATCCGCTTGGATCTGCTTATGTCATCGGCCATTAATATCTGTTGACCACTAGGGTTGACCAATATGAGTGTGGAATGAGAGAATAGGACAATGAAAATATATGTAATGTACTACCAGAATAAGAGTCTACAAGAGTATGAGAATGGCAGAATGAGTGTATTTTCCACTGGAGTTCAGATCAGTCATGAGAAGTGAGTACATAACATATAATATCATACTTTAAGTTTTATATATATGTTTCCCTGTTTCTCTGAGACGGTGCTGTGATATTAATGATCATGTAGTTTGATTTTCATGGATAAGATCATAGATTTATCTTAATTAAATGTGGCTTTGCTGTGGCTGAGTTTAAATACAGATTCATGGCATTCGCCTCCGTCCTCCTTTTCAGATCTAATGTTCTGTCAGCTGTTAGACTGCAGGAGTCAGATAAGGTCCCTACAGCGTAACAGCAGGAGACGGTTGCAGATAAGCTTTCTTTCTCTCCCCCTCACACTTTTTTAATGTATTTCAGAAGCTTGCACTAAAAAGTTAAAGATTCCCACTGCGTTCTGTGGCAAGTGTGATATTAGACAGCCTTGACTAGGCCACAGTCACATTCTTCCCAACAGAATCTGTTCCACAAACATGTTTTTGGTCTCAGAGATGGAATAGAGAGCAGTCAAAAGCTCTGATATCCTCGTCTGATAGTGAAAGACATTATGACTACTAGCCTAGCTGCTAGACCAAACTGTCAAGCTAGATTGGTCTACTTCTCATACACCATAGCTATGTTTCCATCACTCTGTTTTATGCACATTTTGAAGTATCGCATCAGAAATGAGTGATGGAAATGCCTATTTCGAAATTTGCAAAAAAAGTTTTTATGTTTGCTTGAGGTGTTTTTTGACTTGTGTGAAAAAGAGTTAAAGTGAATAATGGGAGATAGAAACACATTTTGACGTAGTGAACATTAAAGCCACGTAACTAATTGGCTATTTCCGCTGATGGTGTCTTTCCAGTTTTTTATTTACTGTTGGTTACTAGCTTACCAATAACACCATCATCTACTTGAACAACTTGATGGAAATGCACCTAATTCGCGTTTTTTGTGAACTTTGCTTCATGTCTGGATGGAAACCCAGCTGAAACCTGAAGACCAGATTTTTAAATATTACATGCAGCAATATGTTACCCTAACTGCTGCCTATTTAATTAATTTATGTGAAAATTAAGATGATGAGGTGACTGATTATCTAAAAATACCATAGTATTTTCAAAGTTTCATAGTATTTGATATACATTTTATATATATATTTCCAAGTAATATAGCAAACATCTGATACATCTCTGTACCATGGTATTGCGACAGTAAAGTAAGTAAAGGAAAGAGCTTCAAGGAACACCATGGTACTTTTATGTAAAGAAAAAGAAGATTTTTAGTAATATTAAACCATATGAATGTCCAAAAACTAGTGCTGTCAAATGACTAATCGTGATTAATCGCATCCAAAATAAAAAAATTGTTTACATAATATATGTGTGTGTACTGTGTATATTTATTATGTATATATAAATACACACACATGCATGTATACAGTATATTTAATAAATATGTTACGTTTATATATTAAATATATGTATATATAATATACATTTTATGAATATAAATGTATACATGTAAATATTTTCTAAATATATGTTGTATGCGTGTGTGTTTATATATACATAATAAATATACATAGTACACAGACATATTATGTAAACAAAAACTTTTATTTTGGATGCGATTAATCGTGATTAATCGTTTGACAGCACTTCCAAAAACACATTATTACCATGATAGTGGAAAAAATTGTAACATTTCCAAAAATATGGAAATATCTTGGTACTTTGGTGTTTATACTGAATGTTTACCACTGGTATTTACACACTTTCGAAAAAGTGCTGAAAACCTACCATGGTACTATCATGTTATTCGGATGTGTACCATGGTTTTACCTTGGAGTACCATCATACCATGGTACTTAAATTTCATTTGATACTATCACTGTACTCCCATGGTACTTTTTGTAAGGGCGTGCAAGGTTCTTCAAAAAAACATCATGGTATTGTTATCATAGTACATGTCCACTAAAACACAGTATTACTGAGGTAAATATTCAAATATTTCTAAACATATTGTTCTTTGCAAAAAATACCATGGTACTTTGATATATACCATGGTACTACTGAATCAGTATTTACACGGTTACTATTTGATACCTTGTACTATCACAGTACTTTTTTTGTAGTTTATGCAAGGTACAGCGAATACCATGGTACTATCAAAGTACAAAAACATATGACTGTTGTAAACTATTTCCATTGTACCATGTCCAAAACAAGGTAGTACCATGGTAATTTTGTTAGTGAAGCTTATAGCTCATTCTAATAGTGGTATAGGCTTGTGGATTGTATGTTGGAGAGGGAAAGGAATGTTCTGATGTTGTTCGGTCTACAAAGAGATATTTCAGTGAGATCCGCTTCCTTCAGCTGCTAGTCAGTTTGTTCACCCAGAACTTGGTATGTAAAGCAGGAAGCCCGACGGATGAGGACACTTACATTCAGCTCCAGTTCTATTCAGGTCCTGTCAGGACTTTCAATTTTGTAGAAAGTTTTGATTTTCCTTCGATAAACAAGGTTTCATCAAGATGAATTTCCTCTCTGTTCCAGCGGTTTATATGAAGCTATTTTATGAGTGTTGGTTGTATTTTAAACCATGTCAGGTTGCCAGTAGGTAAACATCATTATTTTGAGGTACAGTGTTGTTGATATTGTGGTTAGTTCCTTCATAAATCAACTGAAGGCAGAATAAATGGACTCCTATGACCCTGTGTTCTTCAATCACTGGCTTTTTTTCAGTAAAGTCAGGTCTGAGTTGTCCCTAATATGCCACAGTCATAAGAAATGACAGAGTCCAGAGGGTAAAAGACTTAAAATATCCGAAACATTCCTCTTTGCTCAGTCTCGGCTTCACTCCTTCATTTATAAATGAGCACTCGAGAGAGTATTCGTACTATAATCAGGCCAAACGCTTTGGTAAGATGGGGTGGAGGTGTGTGGCAGTGATAGGAGTGAGAGGGAGTAGAAATGAAGGAGGCAGAGGGTTGTGGGTAGAGGAAGGAATAACATGGACATTGCAGAACAAAGGTTGATCTTTCTCTCTCTCTCTGTTTGTATGAATCATATTCTGCCTTCAAGCCATTTCAGAACAAAAGTGTTTGCTCTGGATTTGCTCTTTAAACCTTGTCTTATTGACATAAGTGTTGGCCATAATCAAAGGTGTATATATTTTACAGATATTTGACATTTTATATATTAAAACATTTGGAGTTTTAAATAGTTTTGAAATAGTTTTTGAACTAAGTCGCTTCTGCTCACAAAGGCTGCATTTATTTGATCGAAAAATACAGTAAAGCAGTAATATTATGAAATATTATTACAATTTAAAATAAATAAAATAATGTTTTCTGTCTTAATATATATTAAAATGAATTTCAGCAGCCATTACTCCAGTCTTCAGTGTCACATGATCCTTCAGAAATCATTCTAATGTACTGATTTGATGCTCACAAAACATTTCTTATTATTATTATTATTAATGATGAAAACAGTTGTGCTGCTTAGTATTTTTGGGGAAACTGTGATACACTTATTTTGGGATTCTATATTTAGGGTGTAAGATTATGAAGGTCTTTGCTCTCACTTTTGATCAATTTGATGCATCCTTGCTGAATAAATATATTTATTAAAAAATAATAAATAAATAAATGAAACTTACTGACCCTAAACTTACAATTATTTACATAATTATTGTAAAAAATTCTGGGATCCCAAGAGCAAAGATGCCAGATATATTTTATTAAATATACATATAGTCATAATTAGGTTTTCATCATGAATGTGTGTTTGTATTTTGTGTACTGTTAATGAAGAATAGTGATAAAACATTACCAAAATATACACCAGTTCATGAGAGTGAAAGTGTTGTGTGACAACTACATTTCCCATAATTCCCTGTAGTGATAAAGCATCAGTTACACACCTAATGTGCATCCTTTGCTCTTCGGTTTGTTGCACTAGTGCTAAAAGTCTCCTGTCTCTGTAGGGCAGTGAAAATGTGAAGGGAGAAGGAACTTTCCTGGAGGCAGCAGTAGTGCAGGTGGGGCAGGAAGGAAGGGGAAGAGGTCAGACCCTTAACAGGAAGTTGAATGCCAGAGCTGTTCTGATTGATCACCCAAAATAGACCGCATTAATGATTACATTAACACTAACAGATCGGATTATTACTTGAAATTAGTGGGATATCCATATGAGGAGTTTTTAATTCCTCACCATGTTTGTGTTACGACTGTTTCTTGACAGAAAACAAGATGATTTTCAAGTCCCTCCTCAAATGTGCAAGACCTTGTTTACGTTGGCGTGCTAAAAATATTCCTTGCATATTTGTGCGTGTGTGTGTGTGTGTTCGTATACATTATCATGTGTTTAAGTGTGTGCGCATGTTCTCATTGTTTTGTTCTCCTTGGCCTTTGCTTTTCAGGATAAAGACTCTGAGGGAACACAGGAAGTTCTGAGCCCCTCAACAAAGGTAAACACACAGAAATACACACACGCATAACATTTTGTTGCTTTGAACAGAAATGTGAAAATTTGTTGACAGTGTCCGAAACAATACCATTGCAGCATTGTTAGGATGTGACTCGAAAAGCCTGATATAAATCACTGAATTTCTGTTGTTTTTTTGTTTTTGTTAGTTCTTAGTGAATGGACGCTTTGAATGGCAAGATGTTTATAGTACGGTATGCGTGCGTTGTGCATAATCTGTTAAACATGTAGAGAGGATGTGACACATTCTTTCAGAACAATCTGGACAATAGCAAAAGCCGTCTTGAGACTAGCAAGCATTCAGTGGCATGCTTTCCTTCAGTGGACTGCTGCTGTCATGTCATATTTTAAATCGTCTATATATAAATATCTGAACTATTCTGTGACCAGTAGAATTAAACAGCTGTTTTTGGCCTTCTGTGTAATCAGGGGTTAACCTTTGTATTGTTAGCATGAGCATCTGGTACTGTAAATACAATGAAATACATATTTATGCAGTGTAAAAAGCTCCACCATAGACTACCCATATTTAATTTCTGACAGGAATGAAAATGAGGCTGTGAAGGATAGAAGTAAAGCACGTTCAGTGGATTATACTGTTGTTTAACAACATACCAATTGTTCAGCTGACAAAACATCTTTCCGAAAATAAATTGCAGTAGACAAGAGCTCCACAAAGAAGGTTTGAAAGTTGTGAAAATTAAATGATTTTGGACCTTTACACAGCACATTCTGTACATTTACCCCTCACAGCCTCATTTTCATCCACGTAAAATTCAATATAGCTTCTAAGGTCTATTAACAACTATTCAAAAGTAGCTGTATATTAGGATGAAAATATTTTTTCAATGCAACATAAATAACAAATATGTAATTTATGTTGTAGTGAGTGTTTATTTATTTATTTAATACATTTTTGTATTTCTTTGTTTTTCATTTTCAAATGAAATTTTCCCCAAAGAGAAACTGATTTCAGGATTCCATAGAATCCTAAGTATTTAAATTAAGTTTTTGACTAACATACTAACACACACACATATAAGAATTAAGAAATTAATTTGTGATAAATTTTAAATAGATTTGTTTATTCACAACCGATGGCTATAAATACATAATTTTATATTGTAGCATCATTCCATGATTTCTTAATTTGCAAGTCATATGATTGTAGTTCATTCCTTCATAAAATATTTTTTTTGATTTTTCATATACTTTTTCCTTTAAAATCAAAGGTTGTAATGTTGTGATGCATTTTTGTTGGTTTTAATGAGCTTAACAACATATAGAGATGTTTTCCCAATGAAGATTTTTACGTTCTATTATTATTATAATTATTTTTATTAATTGTTTTTTATTATTATCGTTATAAAAAATAGGAATTGGTTCCAGAACTGAGAGCCCAGGAGCAAAACAGCAACATTTAGTGTGTGCTTTTTTAAAATAATTGCTCTTTTTGTAAGTTTTGTGTTCTGAAAGTTACCGTATGTTTTCACAGCACAATGAACTCTTTTAATCCCGGTGGATCATGAGAAATCAGTTTTCCTTGATATGACCACTTTATAGAGGCTAACAGATCGAGTTAGACACAGTTAGACTTCCAGAGAGCTCTGCTGTTTCCTCCAGCGACAGCAGGAGCTCCGTCTCAAGTTAAAGTGACAGTTGTTTATTTCCACTGCGTGCTTTAACCAAGTGGAGAGAGAGGGAGGACAAGACAGATGGAGCGATAGCAGACAAACGAGTGTTGTGTTTTATTTGAGGTCAAAGATGAGTCCGATAGTAACATCTGTTTATCCGATGGAGTGAATAATGTGCCCTAAGACTCCTAATGCTCATAAATGCTAAATAAATGTGCTGGAACTCATAATAAGAACCGGTCCCGACATAACAAGCGTTTATGTGTTAGTGCATAATCAGATGGCATGTTTTAGCACAGCGGAGTGACAGAACACAAAGATCTTTGGTTTGAGACAAGACAGGGAGTGGCGAATAAAAATAACCACGTGCTTTTACCTTCTTTAGTGTTTGGTACATTTTAATTCCTCCAGACATGCAGCAACAACTACTGATCTGGATGATACACAAATGAATGCAATGTAACTTGTAGATCTTTACATATTTAGAAAAGATGCATTTGGGTGAATCTTGCAGAAACATTTCCAGGTTATATTTCAGCATCAAATCCTATTTTTTTTTTTTTTTTAATTACCATAAACAATATTGTAGATATTTTATACAATAATACAGTTTAAATGCTAAATTATAAACATGGGGGGGGGGTCATTCTGAAATCTGACAGGGAATGTTTTGGAAACATTTAAGGAAGTAATAATTTTGGTAAATTTGAGTATGTTGTTAAAACATTCTCCTTTGAATGTTTCAATGATTTAGATTTTTTTTATTTTATGATTTTTTTATAAAGTTTATGATTTACCATATAAACATTTTAAACTTGTTTTTATAATAAAATGCCTTTCTTCTTACCGTAAAAAAATCTTTGAGTGCAACAATACTAGCATGATGTGCTTACAAATATTAATGAATATATATATATACTATATATATATATGTATGTATGTATGTATATATGAATATATAATGTATAATATATATATATGTATGTATTATATATATATATATATATATATATATATATATATATATATATATATATATATATATATATATATGAATATGTTCAAATATTAATATAAATGGAAAAAAAGAAGAAATATATATATATATATATTCACTACAGTGATTGTCTTTAAAAGAATGTTTTAACCAATGTATCATCTTGATTTTTATTTCATTTTTTTCATTTTGATTTTGGAGTCAAATATAACCCAATATATGGTGTGATAAAATATTATTTATATTTTGTTTTCTATTTAAATCAAGGGAGAACATTCTGTACAAGGCAGATCAGAACAAAATGAAAGGGAGCAAGAAATTGTGTCAAAGGTTCTTTCCTATATAATAAGCTGCAAAGCTGGGCCGGTATTTCAAATCCTGAGGGTCACACTGAACGCAGGCATGAGGGAGTCTGAAGGAATGTCAGATCGCCACATGACCCAAAACATGCGCGCACACACACACACGTGTATCTGCTCAGAGATCCGTCCCTGCAACCCGCTGTAATCAACATAGGTTTTTACTGCGTGATGCTCTCTGTCCGTCAGATACAGCTTTCTACTCCTGCGTTCAAGATGAAGTATGTCTTTGTGAATAGTTGTCTTAGTTTGTGCCAGGCCTAAACCTGCAATCATCTCTTACCATCTGTATTTCCGTCTCACTGAGAAACCAAAGCTGAGTCTTTCTGACCCATAACACACAGTCATTTTACTGTGCTCAGAGTGCTGTTGTATGAATAAACAAGCGATTTCTGTATGGTTTCTGACTCTGTTTTTGACCTTTTGTAGGATTTAAAATTAAAGAAGGTTAAATCAAAGCGAGAAAAAGGAGACAAGAAGTTGTTTCCGTCTCAGGACGATGAACACATCTTGCTGACAGGAGTCACAGTCTCTCACAGAAGAGGGTAAGCTAAAGCTAAATGAAGCATGTTTTGCAAGCCTCAAAATTCCAATATGTATTTTTTTTTTAGATGATTATACCCAGTAAGTAGGGCTAGGTGGGACAACCAAAATCGTATAATTTAAATGTACGAGTAATTTTATATTACAGTAGCAGTATATGTCATGCCATAGTTATATTTTCTGAAAGGTTAACCTAAAAATGTTTTTTATATTACTTAATCATGTATTGATTGCTTATTTTGTATTATTATTATTATTATTTGAATTTTTTAATTACTCCTTCCAAATGATAATATAGACGGGTGATTTTTTTTATTTTTTTATTTTTATATATATATTTTTTTTTGTTGTTGTTTTTTGTCATTTTTAGTAGCTTAAACATGACCTGTTGATGTTTTAATGATGTTTAAGAGCTAGAATGTACATCAATTCAATGTTTTTGAGATGATTATCACACACACACACACACAAAGGCGTTCAAAATAGAACACAATGGTTTCTAGATGTGCTTAGTGGGAAAATTCAAAACCACATTGTCCAAATCTTTTGGTCTGCCTCAAGCTCACGCCATTAGTTGAGCCAGAAATTGCCATGTTGGGCTGCTGAAACAAACAAAGCCATGTTGTAAGAGCAGCACAGAGCCGCAGTGTTTACAGTCAGTCTTTGGGGGAAATGAACCAATGGCTTGCTTATAGTTGACCCTGCTTATTAAAGTTAGTTTAGGAAAAAGTATTTTAAGAGATACACACACGACACCTTTGAGTGCCTAGAAATGAACATATCCATACTGTATGCAATAAAAATAGAGATAAATATATCTTTACATAGCAATGGAATATCTCACATATATGTTTTTGTACATAAATATAGTGTGACTTTAAATAAGCAAGTCAACCATCAAGTAAGTGTCTGAAATGGAAACCGCACCCTGTGGCCCGGCTTGTCCTTCCTGCTGAAGCATATGTGACTGCCTTGTGCCATTATGACACAAAACTAAACACCATAATGTACGTACAGCATAATAAATTCACTGCTGAGTCTTGTATCTTTTCATATAAGCAAAACATATATATATATATATATATATATATACACACTATATTGCCAAAAGTATTGGGACACCTCCTTCTAATGAACAGGTTTGACTACTTTGGTAATTTCCATGAGTACAAATCTTAAAGGGTTAGTTCACCCAAAAAAAGAAAATTCTGTCATTAATTACTCACCCTCATGTCGTTCCAAACCCGTAAGACCTTTGTTCATCTTCTGAACACGAATTAAGATATTTTTGATGAAATCTGAGAGCTCTCTGACCCTCCGTGGACAGCAATGCAACTGCAATGTTCCCAGACCCAGAAACGTAGTAAGGACATCGGTAAAATAGTCCATGTGACATCAGTGGTTCAACCGTAATTTTACGAAGCTACGAGATTACTTTTTGTGTTCAAAGAAAATAATAACATAATTTATTCAACAATTCTTCTCCCCAAGTTACCGTCTTCCGCCATTTTGGAGAGTACCCCAGAACGTAATCAACGTAATCAGCGTTGTTTACATTCAGTAGACAGGGCGCACATGCTGAACGTAAACAATGCTGATTACGTTCTGTACGTAGCTCCATAAAATTACGGTTGAACGGTTATATATATATATATATATATATATATGTATGTATAAATATTGACAGACTGACAGACCTTGGAATTTGTTTAATTATTGAATGGTTTTTCAGTCATCCAAGCAGTACCAGAGGTGTTAATAATATTTTATGGTAAAAGAAATTCACTTTATAATAAATCAGGCTTATTCATTCTCTCTCAGGTCTGCTAAGAAAAACTGGGAGGACGACAAGAGTAAAGCCAACCCAGAAAAAGACAAAGCGCACTGTCTGTGGGACAGCATCACAATGACGATGAAGCAAATCACACCCACGAGGAAGATCGACAAGATTGAGGGCTGGGAGCCGCCTCAGCTGAATGATGGAATGGAGGAGGAAAAAAATGAGCTGGAGAAGAAGAGGAGCGACTCGTCCCCGCTGTCCTCACCTCTGTCACTGTCTCTGCCGCATTCTCTGGGTTTGCCGTCCTGGGTTGGCTTGGGTTCGGAGGAGGACTCGTCTCGTTACGCTAGTCTGACTGAATCACAGACGGGCGGCCCTGCCCAGTGGGCGGCTCGGGCGCGAGATAAATTAGCCGCCGTTCGTCGCCGAAGTCCAGCCAGCCTATCAGAGAGTAATTGGGAGGGGCTAAAATGATTTACATATTAACATCTGTGAGGATGGCCACACCCCCTTGTATACCAACTCTAACTGGACAGCCCACCGATGTAAAGATGTGAAGAGTAGGACCAAGAGTGCCTGCTTCCAACGCCTGTCAACGATTTATTGTCACTTTCCCATTTGATATAAAATGTGTGTCCAACTTTTGAATGGAGCTCCTTTAGAGAAATCACTGGATGTACTCGTAGTTAATCACCATGCTGTTTTGTACATTACTTTTAAAGGCTATAAAAGACATTTAAACACTCAAAGGGAGAGTTCAACCAAAAATGAAAATCGTCATTTATTCACCCTCATGTCATTCCAAACCTGATTTTTAAAATGTTCTTCAAACCTGTTTTGTTGAACACAAAAGATGAAGATTAGCAGAATCCCAAGAACCATAAACCTCAGTCAGACGCCATATTGAATTTAACGCAGACGATAACGAGTCTGTGAGGGATAGACTTTGCAGTCTTTACAATAGTATGTACTGTATACAGGTCCTACAGGTCTTTCAAAACTGTTTTAAGTTTTTGTCTACCAAAAGTTTTTCAGAAAGACATTTCGGAAGGCTTAACAATCAGCATGTTTTTATCAATATAGCGGTGCAATACATTGAGCGCACTGTGCTGCTTCTATCCCTCACAACCTCGTTTTCATCCCTGTTAAAAAATAAATATGGCGCTATCCTGACCAAGGTCTATTGTCCATTTAAAAGACATGGTAGCTGCTAAAATGTCAACAAAGTATCATATATATATATTCCAAATTACAGTCCAGATATTATGTGAGAAACAGCCTATATGTCATTGAATACAGCAATAAGTGTCCATCCATCCTTCTCCAGTCATTATATGAAAAGTCAGTCAGGACATTCTGCTAAACTTCTCTTTTTCACAGAATAAAATCAAACTGGTTTGGGGTGACATAAGGGTGAATAAACGACGACAGAATATTTATTTTGTAGGTGAACTCTGTCTCTTTAAATCCACGTTTTATTAGTGCCGATTAGTCTGAGGCTGCAGTACCCATCGTCACCGTCTCAATCGCCATATACTCACTCCTGCTTGAATCCTCGATTCACTTGTGACTTGTCGTTAATTTATTCCGCTATGTTGAAGAGTGAATGTGAAATGATGTAGAAACACCTTCCACTGATCAGTGTAGATTTACTGCCTGCTGATTCACAATCATAATGTACTGTAATTACTCTATGCAATGATTTTCTTGCTATAATCTCAAACTACTTGCTATCTTACAATTTATTCAGTGCCACTATTCAGTCACAAGAACTTAAGACATACAGGGAACAGCTATAAATTGAATGTGTATGTGCTCGGTTCTGTCGCTGGAGATTTTGAGCTTTAATCAAACAGCTAATTATAGTTATTGTATTCATTTGGGAAAAACACGGTCTTGATTGAAACTAAGTTCTGAAGCAGGTTGGATGAGTATCCAGATTCTGCTACAAACCTTAATATTTGAAGCCTTCCAAAGACCTCAAGAGCTGTGCCGATTTATCATGAAGTATTCTTCTTTGCTGTGCCTCAACTTAAAATTAATTTTGTAGTGTGATCACAACATGTTAACCAGTTATTCTCTTCCAACACCCCCAACACGAAAAAAATGACAATCATCATTTATAAGTAATGTAAAATGTATTTTATAACCCTTTGGCCGATGCCATTGAACTGCCTAAGATCTTTGGTTTGCTAGAAGAACATGTCTGAGTGTCTTGCTGATTATTTATAATCGGATTCTGAAAGTACGTGGGTTTGCTGCTCTTAGTTGTTCATTGTAGCTTTATATAATTAGTCTACCAATGTCTTTGAAAGATGATTACAAATTGTTAGTTTCAGATTTTGCTCTTTATATTTGGGGCCTTAGCAAGAATCTTATTTTGATTTCTATCTTGATACTACTGAATGATTTTTCTTTTCTGTATTATGATTTAAATGCAAATAATAAAATGTTGTTCCAGGAGTTCAGATAAGTTGGTGAATCTGAATAAAAAGTTACTTTGTACTCATCGCTAAGGTTTTTAATGTTTTTGAAAAACAAAATCCACATTTTATTTAGAGCTGTTTTGGACAGTTTTCATAATTAAGCACGATCTGTTCATATTTCTCTCCTGATTCAGACAAGATGACTTTTTCACTGAAGAAAGCAATATTATGGATAAACAACTCGTATTTTAGCTGGAAGTAACAGTTTAAAGTTAAAGCGTCTTAACGATGGATTTGTATTTTGCATATAACTTTTCACAAGACGTTAATTGATAGTCATGTGGATTATTGTGATGTTTTTATCATTTGTTTGGACTCATTCTGACGGCACCCATTCACTGCAGAGGATCCATTAGTGAGCAAGTGATATATTGCTTAATTTCTCCAAAATCTGTTCTGAAGAAACAAACTCACCAACATCTTGGATGGCCTGTGGGTTTGTAAATGTTCAGCAAATTATCATTTTTGGAGATATTACTATGCCTTGGTCTCTATCAGCCTTTTTCCTGGGCACCAAAAAAAAAAAAAAAAGACCTAGGCTATTTCCCAAAAGTTTTAATTATTTTAGGTAACCATGTTTCTTGCAAATGCTTGATAGTACCAAACACATCTTACACTTAAGCCATTTCAATGACATTTATATTACTGGAATAGTAAAGGAATATTACAAAGTTCAGAGAAAGGATATAAAATACATTTGTTCATAAATAGCTAAGCTTACATTAGATTTTCCATCTGCCCTCACGACAGATTTAACAAAAGTGTATAGTAAAAGGTTGTTTTGTGCAGCAAATGTACACACTAGTGTTAACGCATCAAATATATACGCACAGCATGACAAAACAACACGAGAACCCACATAAACATTAACCTACGACTACTTCTGACGTGCATTTCATTGGTATAGAAAGGAAAATACATACATGAAAAGACAAGATAACCTCTGCTTAGGATCTCCCACACATTTCGCTTCAGTTTGTCTTTCCCAAAAGCAAGTTTGTTCTTTTTTTCCTTTTTTAACAATCCTTCACATATCCGCCTCTTTTTGCTGTTCATCTCCCATCTTTATGTGCTTAAAGAACAAATTAATTCTCTGAGAACGCAACGAGGAACAAAAAAAAGAGGACAATACAAAAGAAACACTAATATTATGACATCTTTCCATAAGCCCTTAAAGTTTGGGTGAGGCAACAGAAAATTCAATCAGTTACATTTTCAGAAGTTTGAACGTCTTAATCACAGAACGACCGTCTGGGAAACGTAAAAGAGGAGAGGAAAGGACATGGTTTGGAGCACAGAGTTGAAAAGTCGAAAATATTTTATCAAAGTCTTGGTTAGAGGTGTTTGTTTGCAAAGGAGATCAAAAGGTGAGAGGTCCAAGAACATTCTGAATTTCAGAACTTGAAGAGGTCTATGAAGTGCTGAGGAGAGACGGGGGTGAGGCAGCTGTCCGGGTCGTTCGCTGTGCAAGGATGTCCCGAGTCCTGAGATGGAAAGAGAGAGAGAGCGGTCAAAATCAGTTTTTCTCAGGAAAATGTGTGCTTTTTGTCCATGAAAAAGTCACTGCTACATTGATTGGTTGCTAGGGTCCCTTCTTCCCTCTTAAAAATAAACAGTTCCAGAAGGGGGTTTTACAGTCATGACTTGGAATCATTTTGGGTTCCCCAAAGAGCCTTTCAAATGAACGGTTCTTAAAATGACTTTTTTTTTCTTAGCGTGAAAAACATTTTAATAATCTAGAAGATGAGTTACCAGGGCTTGGTAAATTACTTATAAATAATTGTAGCCCGTTACTGATTTGTACTTAGTAAAATTATAGTTAGTAATGTAATCTATTAGATTACACATTTTAAGTCATGTATTTGGACTACTTTTAGATTACTTTTGACTTAATTTGTTTATCATATTATTTTAAATGTAACCTAATCCAGATTACATATAACCAGTTACTATCTAGCACTGTGAGTTACACACCGCAATGTAATACGTTAGAGGTTTGTTCAAATTCCTAATTAGTATTAGCAAAAATAATGGTCATTGTATGTATGTTCATGCGGTTCAAGCATTAGTGTATAACGTTGTGGAACATACTGACAACATAAAAAAGCAAATGGGAAAAAAGACGATATTTAGATAAATACATAAAGTCCATCTGATTTGAATGGACTGAGGTGCGAGACAGAATGATGGACAGAAACAGAATAAAGTTGACAGAGGTGATGAGAAAAATGAAAAATGACTTGTGAAGCAAAACAATTTTTATTTACAGACACTAATTTCAAAACGCTGGCACACTCATATAAGATTTAGCATGTACCTTAAAGATCAAAGCCAGGTGTCTGTCCTTTAGGAGATAAGGGACCAGGAGGAGAACAGGAAAAAAATAAAAGGCCAAAGGTCAAAGGTCACAGGAAGAGGGCTGATATTACAGAGGCTAAACTGAATAGATATAACCCGAAAATGTTGAAATGAAACTTTTTCGAAGTGAAAATAAGCATGTTAAAAGTGAGCCTTCATTTTTCAACTTCTGTCATTTAGGTGAATGAGCTATTCTTTTAAATACACTACTGTTCAAAAATTTGGGGGAAGAAAGAATATTTTCTTCAATAAATTATTACTTTTTTCAACAAAAATGCATTCAATTGATCAAAAATGACAGTAATGACATTTACAATGTTACAAAAGCTTTCTATTTCAAATAAATACTTTTCATATGAACTTTGTATTCATCAAAGAATCCTGAAAAACAAGCATCACAACAAAAATATTATGCAGCATTACAATTGTTATTTCAAACATTGCACAATATTACTTCACTTTTTTTGGTGCCCAGAGCTTATAGACACTGAGGCCTGAAAGGAATAGTTCACCAAAAAATGAACATTTGCTCAGCCTTGGTAAGCATAAGAGACTTTTCAAGAACATTTAACAAATCTTACTGACCCCAAATGTTTTAACGGTAGAGTATATACTCTAGAGTTACTATAAAGTTAATTCTGGTCTCCTATATTTTAAATACAGATGCCTGAAACAAACTGATGCTTGTATGTTGATAATTGTGGCTATAACGTTTTCTGCCCACAAACTGCAATTATAGAAGATATTTGCACACACAAATAAAGCATGCAAGGGTAGGAGCAATCAAGTGAGCACATACCGTACAAGGCTTCAATAAGGGAAACGTTTGAGAAGAGCACTTAAATCTAAATATTAACAAGGAGGGATGTCTTGCTGTTTATTCAGACCAGAATGTTTGACATTTAAATAAAGATTTCTTACATTCCAGAAGAGGATGCTACAGTGCTTGCAGAACTGCAGAGTGTCTCCGTACTGTTCTTTCTGAGGGTAGTATTTCTGAAGTGTGAAAAACATCAGCTTCCAGTCCACATGGCCCTTCTCTGACAGAATCAAGTGCCTGCAGAACTGAACACACAAACAGAGCTCTGTGAGGAACATGCCTGACTGCCATCTTGTGGTCAACTTAGGCCACTGACCCAACTTTCAGCTATTTTTAATCTCCAAAGAGATTAAATGATTATTATTATTATTATTAAGTGCTTAAACAGACAATTATATCTGGGCAATTCTTCAATTTGAAGCATGACTAAATGAAATATTGATACAGTATACGTGGATTTGTGTGTGATGGTAATGACAGTATCTCTAACTGATGAATCATCCGATTAGGACTGTTTATGAGTGACTTATTAAAGTCTTATTCCTCACCTGTTTCTCAGCAAAATGAAACTGGCACAGTTTCTTCCACAGATGCCAGTCCTCACTGAGCATGTGCAGTGTTGGTGTGGCTTGTCCCAGATTGATGATGTCACAGGCATCACTAAACTTATACAGGATGTTGTTTTGCATGTGCAAAGGGAGGTCGCTCAGTGTCATGCCATTTGAAACTTGCTGCAACAAGAAATATTTAGCATTATATATTAATTACCATTGATTATTATTTTTCTGCTTTTTTATAATATTTAGTAATTTGGCCTTAAATAAATCTGATATATTTATTTGTATTAATTATTTATTTAGTAATGTTTAATTATTTATTAGTTTATTGAATTATAATTAATTTAAGGTTATTATTTTATATTATTATATATTATGTAATAACATTTCATTTTTTATATATAATAAATGTATACTGTAACAAAAAATAAAAATGCTACATGATATAGAATAATAATATAATCATATTATTTATTAATCATCCCACTACTCACAACTAGATGTGTGTTGACTGTGAAACTGATCTGTGCATTTATACAAATTAATTTATTTCTTTGTTGGTGCTCATTCAGAACTCATTCAGAAAACCCACTGACCCACTTTTGCCCATGCCTAACCCTTAAGAACATTATGCAAAGACTACCTTTGGAATTTGTAAATTGTTGAGCTGCTGCTGCCAGTTTAAGATGGTTTCTAAACGGCAGACCCAAATGTTGATGTTGCCAATCAGCACAGACTTCCCAACTTCTCGGATGAGGATGCAGAGTGTGGAGCTTAGATCATTCAACAACGTCTTGACCAGTCGTGGGGTCTGATGGTCATCCAGAACTGCACAATTAAAAAACATACAAATATACATGTATACTTGTATATGCACATATATCAGGACAATATGTCTTCCGCATTTTCTATGCAACTGAAAAAAAGATCTGCTCACCTTTTCTCACAATCTTCTCCAGGACATTGAAATAGTTTTTCTGAGCAGCTCCACTCAAAGACGTCAGCTGGGATTTGGCAATCAACTGCAGAAGCTAATAGAAGTAAACAGAGTGGATAAAGTGAGAGAGGATACAGAAGGGAAGCAGAGTAAGTAAATCAAATGGAGAGAGGCATTCTTGCAATTGTTCAGGGAAGGTCGGAATGTTCTTACTTTGACCACATAGTTGAATCGCCTCACATCCTGAATGGCGCTGGAAAAGTCTAGACGATTGAAGGCCTCCCCAAGCGTACAGTACCCATGCCTCTGCAACAACAAACACACGGTTCGCATTTGACAAAGGTTAGAAAAGACTACCGATGGGAGAACTGTGATATATAAACAATGACATTAAACGTTCTATGACTCATGTTGTTTGTTTGCTATTTTTTGAGTCTTGTTCATGTTGATGCTATGACATAATTCATCTCACCTCTCGCGTACTCTCCTTCTGAACGTAGATCCACCTCTCCTGGAACAAAACTGAGAAAAACAATAAAATATATTTAATCTATATACTATAACTTTAAAGGTATGTGAAAATTCTAAATGAAATGAAAATTCTCTCACCTATTCTTTTTTCTGTGGAACGTAAAAGAAGATATTTTGAAAAATGTTGGTAACCAAACAGTTTCAAATCAATGGGAACTGAAACTGTGTGGTTACCAAATTTCCTTCAAAATATGTTCTTTTGTGTTCCACAGAAGAAAGAAACGCATAGATATCCAGAACAACTCGAGGGTGAGTAAGTGATGACAGAATTTTCAACTGTTTAGGATTATATCTGCATTTATCTGTGATTGGCTAAAATGTTAAAAAGGAGTAGATTAGTAATCATTGCACAGCTCTCTAGAAATCTTGATTCTGATTGGACACTTGTAGCATTCTGTGGTCATATATTTTTGTATAATGAACACTAAACTGAATAATGGCCCAATGTCTAAAGAAACTATTGTTGTAATAATTAAGTGTGATGTAATTATGCATAATGTAAAAATACTTAATAATTAGTCATTATTACACACCTCTGGAAAAATTCTGATGTGGCATTCCGTGACCAAAAGAAAATGTATAATGACCGCTAAACTGTATAACGGCCCCAAAAAAAACAAACAAAAAAAACTATAGTTTAATATTAAAACTGAGATCATTGCATCGTTTTTTTTTTAAAGCACTACATAATTAAATCTGACTAGACTTGTAATTTGGTATGATGTAAAAAAAAATATACACACATATAAAAATATTAATAATTACATAGCTCTAATGAAATATTCATTCTGATTGGTCAGCATTCTGTTGTATTTCATTTTTATATAATGACCACTAAACAACATAATTGCCCATTCTCCCAAAAATCTCTAATTTACTGTGACATTTGAGATCATTTTTGTGATAATTAAGTGTGATGTAATAAAATATTATATAATTTTTACACTGTGACTTAGTGTTGTTGTTGAAGAAGTCTTTTTTTCTCTTCTTGGCAGCTACTTCACAGACATCTCCCACATAGACATTCTCCTTGTCATTGTCCAATCTGTAAAGTTAATAAGGTAAAGTTTATTATGACTATTACAAAATATGCTTTAGACATTACATTTCCTTTTAAGTCATAGTATTCAGAGTGACCTACAAAAAGTATATGATCGTGTGATAAACAGATGGCAAGCATGCAATTTAGACTTATCTGCTAGGAGCACTACCTAGTACACAAACTTGACACAAAATGCAATAAAACCTAGTGCAAATAAACAAACCATTGCAAGTTCTTTTTAAATATTAATCCAAGTATTGCTAAATGAGTTCTTAAGACGTTTTAGCTTACATAGGTGAGTGTTCGCTCTGTTGTCTAGTGAAATTTAACACAGAGATCACATGTGATGCAGAGGTACACTAAAAAAAACTATCCAAACACCTACTTGCGTCCTCACACATCCAGACGGTTTCAATTGTTCACGTTTCCTCATAGTCTGTCTGACTGACCTCAGGTCTGTTTCCATGACAGCATGGTCAGACTAAGGTGTTTTTAGCTCAGTCGGTGTATCATTGTCTGAATACATTCAAAACCAGTTCACGGCTGTCTATTCTACGCTACACCAGACAATAACCACAGACGGTGAAAATAACACACACCAGATCTAAACACGGATACCTGACTTCCCACATGCCACATACACACTTCCTTTTTAGTCTGTTCCTCAATGCTTTTCTGAGGTGGTGTAGCCTTGTGGTTAAAGATCGGAGGTGGTAACTGAAAGGTTGCAGGTTTGAACCCCAAAATCACCCTAGAACTATCACTACATTACACTGACATAATTCAAAGCATTTCTTACTCTTCTAAGGAAAGTTCATTGATGTTGTCTCCCAGTTTGTGGCTGAAATATTCAAAGCGTTTCCAGCCGTCCTCAGTTTTGATCCAGCTCCAGCCTGGTGATCTCCAATCTTGGCCCAAGAACGGCATCTTCTTCCACCTGCTCCAGAGATCTGAATACAAGAGACTCTTATCTCAAACCATTATAACTCAACAAAGGCTCATCACATATCACGTGATGAAACAATATCATCCTGATCTGATCAGACAACACACAATAACAGTTATTCAAGGCTTAAGAGCCTTATTTCACAATCTTGATGTAAAACATTATCTTTTCAAAAACAAAATTTTTTATGTTAATTTGTAAATTGTAGATGAACTCTGGCTCTTTGAACAACTACTGCCAATAAATTGTCTCAAATGCAAACCCTGCCAAGAACCTTATCTTTTTAAACGTCGACAAAACACTAAAGACAGCTCAAATCTCTAACTCTATCGTTGTTTTACTCGCAAACTCGTGTATTTGTATTCAAAATAAACGTATATTTAACTTTACTTACAGCGAGTCCTTTGTTATGATGATAATTTTCTGCTTTTCTTTGAATATTGACGGAAGTAAACATTCAGAAAAGCGGAATGTAAGGCACGCCTCCCGTCATTTGTGATTGGCCACCGTGTTTGTATTTATTTTGTTGCTACCCGGTATTCCCAAGCTGATTGGTTCTCGGCCCTGTCGATCACTGACCGATTTATTCCGAGCTCTCTGCCGCTGCAGTTTATTACACGTGACACAGACGCCGCACATGTTGTCATGTTTTGATTTTGTGATGGGGGAAGGGAAATGGAGAGAATGAACGATGGAATAAACTGAAGTAAACATTTCACTGCTTGGTTTTGGATAGAAGGAATAAATAGGTTTATTTGTAATCCCCTCAGCCAGCCGTGAGTACAAAGCTTTGTGAGATAAAAAACAAATTATTATTAAAAAAATTAAAAACAAGACAATGAGCAGCAGCTAGAAAATGTAATGATGTACATTCTTAATTTTAATCATATCTTATTTCTAATGTATTCTTGTATTTTATCGTATTTATACAATTTTATTTTAATACTTATTACGTAATATTGTATTTTTAATATTAGCTTATACTTATATTTGAGTTTTTAGTTTATTTTATTTACTATTTTGTGTGCATTGACGAAGTACATAAAATGAAGTCTTACCTAAAAAACTAGTTTACTCTTGTCCTGAGAACACAGTTAAACTAAAACCTGTCTTTATTATACTGTATAGTTAACCTTTATCTGAATGTGTGTCAGTGTGGTTTCATTGTGTTCACTCAACAGTTATTACCAAATATGACAATATTGGATAGGTTTTATTTTTATTTGAAGGACACTATTCAAAACAATTTCCTAACTAGGTGTCTAGCTATCTGCTACAGAAAACAACTCTTTGGTCATTTGAATTAGAATAGTTCACCGAAAAATGTAAATTCTGTTGTCATTTACTCACCCTCAATTTCTTCCAAACCTGTATCTGTTGAACACGAAAGAAGATTGTTTTAAGGAATGCCAGTAACCAAACAGTTGACCAAACAGGTCCCCATTGACTTTCATAGTATTTATTTTTTTCCATACTATGGAAGTCAATGGCTGCCGTCAACTGTTTGGTTACCAACATTCTTCAAAATATCTTCTTTTGTGTTCAACAGAAGAAAGAAACTCATATGAGTTTGGAACAGGTCTCTTTGTGCAAATGATGAGATTTTTACATTTTTATTAGTCCTTCGGGGGAAGTCATGGCCTAATGGTTAGAGTCGGACTTGTAATCGAAAGGTTGCGAGTTTGAGTCTTGGGCCGGCAGGAATTGTAGGTGGGGGGAGTGAATGTACAGCTCTCTCCACCTTCAATACCATGACTGAGGTGCCCTTGAGCAAGGCACCGAACCCCCAACTGCTCCCCGGGCGCCGCAGCATAAATGGCTGCCCACTGCTCCGGGTGTGTGTTCACTGCTGTGTGTGTGCACTTAGGATGGGATAAATGCAGAGCACAAATTCCGAGTTGGGGTCACCATACTTGGTTGTATGTCACGTCACTTCACTTCACTTACTGAGATATAGGCCTTGTGTCAGTTTCCTTATGTGACATTTGACTCATATTTGTGTCAGGTAAAGCCTCACCTAGATGAAAGTCCACACCAGGCTGCAGGGTATTAGAAGTCATACCATTTAAAGCAGTGAGAAAAAAATTACATGCTTTGAAAAAAATGACATGCTGTGCACATAAATGCTTAGAAGCAATTGTGAACATAGCAAGTAACTTACGTGTGTGTGTGTGTGTGTGTGTAGTGCCAATAAATTATTATGTTCCAGTAAAGCTTCATGACCCCTGAATAATTTTTCATTTTTACCATCTGAATAGAATGGACATCAGCTAAATTGTTTACTTCATAATTTTCATAAAAGAGGCAAATGCCAACAACAGTCATAAATGCTGCTCTTTTGTTTTTGACGTGTTTAGAAAAACGTGTCAGTTTGTATATGTAAAGCAAAAATGAGAATAATTCTGACATGCATCCGCAGCTGGAAGCCAAAAAACCTTCCATTTCCAATAATTATTTAAAGTAGTGTAAAGGCCATGGGCACTCCCTCTGCAAGATCTAACCTGCCACAGTCTGCATTTGAGAGGCCAGAGGGGTACGTTTTTGTGTGCGTGTGAAAACACTGCGTACAATGGGTAAAAAAAAAAAAAAAAAAAAAACTGCCGGTTGCCAAATCTTCAGTCATGTGCAGAATGACGAAAAGAAGCTCTGGGTCAATTAAGTAACATCTGTAAAACCTGTGTTGTAGAGTTTTTTGTTTTTTTCATTTCATTATAAATATGCATTTATGGTCATTAAAATACTTGGCCCATTATCTTCTTGAACTATTTTAAAATACAAGAGCTATAACCTAACAGATTTACAAATTATACTAATGTAAACTGCATACCCTCTTTAGATAACAGTAACAGTGCTAGAAAGGTAAGAAAACATTTTATTGACCGATACATATGATCACATAACATTTTTGCATAGCATGTCAGGTTGTTTGACTCAACAATGCACACAATTTATCAAGTTACTTAAAATACCATTTCATATTTGCAAGGCATATTGAGCCAGGGAAGACATGACTAGACAGTCAGTCAGTCGGAATAAACAGACACCTAATCTTTGAACTAAAGTGACAGTGGCACAAATTAAATACACCCACATTGGGTGTGAATGTACTTGCTTTTTGTTCACCACTTCCACTGTTGCACAACAATGGACAGAAGTGCTTGTTTGAAGCCATATCTTTCCATATCTCAGGGCCAGGTGCTGCATTCCATAGCTGACAGGCTTGATGACCTGTTTGGCTTGAACATCATTTGTCTCTGTAAACTATACTGTATCCATAGATTCATGTGCAAAGGTGGTTTTCACATAACACTACCAAAATAAAATGCAATGGAAATTATTTTCTAAAAAAAATTTAACTTTTAATATATTACAAAATCAAGTAACATGATATCTAGGTAGATATAGTGGAATACGTAACCAGGATCAAGTACTGGCATGTACAAAAGGCTTAACCAAAACAGCTAAACCAATACAGCAGTTTGAGGTCCTAAAACCAGCAAGATAATTTGCCATTTTTCAACCATGTATTCTCTTTGGAATTTCCTATGGGTTTTTAGAATGGCAGTTTTAGATTTACGAGTCAAATACGGTCTGTACTTAGCATTCCCTTAAGAAATATTAATGTCAACATAAATTACACACTAACAAGCTGTTAAATAAAACTAAAACCACCACAAGGACTTGTATGTGCTTGACGAAACTGTTGTTGTCCCTAAATAGCAATTTGTTACAGATGCTTTCAGGGGTGAGGTATGTATGTAATTTATGTTGTACAACAAAATATTAACCACATACCTACACACAAATCTTAAACCACCATTCTAAAACCTCATAAGAAATTGTTGAATTAGACAGTTAAGTGAATTTGAAGGAAATGAACATGTCAGCCAACTCAGTCAGGCAGAGAGCGTCTCTGATTGGCTAAATACCAAGATGTTCAGAGTCAAGGAATCACAGTTACTAACACTAACAGACATCTATTTGACATCTGCATTTAGATGTATTTTTTAGAGTGTTTGCTTATCTGCAATGACGTCTATCAGATGTCAAATAGACATTTATTAGATGTATTTAAGATGTTTATGATTTACAATGTATGTAAAATTGGCATCTTACAGACGTCTGTCAGATATTTGTACACAACAGATGCTTTCCAGATCAAGCGATCTTTAACAGATATCGTGTGCTATCTCATATAGCATTTTATGCATGATACTGGCAAAACCAGCGCTTTTAATATGACCCAAATTAATCCAGATCTCGAAGAGTCTTTCCCGACTCCGCCGCATTTCTGCAACTGTAAAGCCACTTGATGATCCGAGCGTTGCGCTCGACCACCGACGACCCCTGCCGCGCAGTCTCCTGCAGTTTCTCCTCCTGCAGGCCGTCGCTGCTCCTCGAGAACCCGTCATCTGAAGTCGAGGCGCTGATGCTCCGGATTTTGGAGCTGAGGTCGTCTGAGCGCGTGGAGAAGTTTTCTCTGCCCAGGGACTCGATGACGTTACCCTCGAGCCCGCAGTATTTGAAGAACGCGTCGAAGTCCGCGAAGTTTTTTGAGTAGCGCGAGCTGATGTCAGAGCTGGAGCGCGCCACCCCCCTGCGGCTCCTGCGCTCCTGCTCCTGGGTTTCAGTGACTTTCCTGTGAAGAGGCCCTTTCGGTTCACCGTTTGTCTCACCCGAGTGCCCGATGGAGATGGGTAAAGTGACCTGAGTGGCCTTCCGTGTGGCGCATTCACCACTGCGCGCCTCCGAAAACGCGTTTGTCTTGTCTTTAATAGTGAATAGCGACTTTTTAATCAATCTCCTACTCCCGCGAGGCGATCCTCTTAAGAGTTCACACTTTTGTCTGTATAGTAAAATCGAGTCTCGTTTCTTCGAGCTGCTCCGTCTCACCACATTACTATCTTCTTCAGGCAACTGTGTAGCGGTGTTATTAACGGCAACGTGCCCGTTTGAAGACCCTTGGCTGCTCACGGAAGCAGACCCGATGCTGATAACCGGTTCCTGAGTGGAACCGACCACTTGTTGGCTTTTTACATATTGAGGTTTAGTGGCGGCCAACCTCTCCACCGCACTGACGCGTCCTTTATTCGCCTCGTTTTCTCGCTCCATCTGTCTCCTCAAAAACTCGGGCCCCTTCACAAGAATGCGCGACGCGTCCACGTCGGCCGAGCCTTGCGTTTTCTTCAGCATTATGCGGTCTAGTATTTCGCGTTAAGTCCACAACAGCAGTGTTGCAAAATGTTTTGAGGGGTCCGATAATGAGTAGATAGATGAGAACGCACTGACGCACACCTTTACCTGTTCATACTACTCATCAACTCCACCCACTAAACAGGTCAAGACAACGCGAGCTCTGGCTCCAGAGATGCGTAGGCAGTGGTGAGGAAGATGTGGAAACATAGATTGTGACTTAACTTCTTCAAAGCAGGGCTTGCAAATACTTTTACAGCTATAGATTTTTTTTAATGTTTTATAAGAATCGACCCTCAAGTCATGTTCCAGTCATTTTGACCCAGAGAGGATTTAATTTTTTACTGAAAATGCTAGTTAATGTTAACTTACTGACTTTGCAAAGTATATTGCTTGTAAATCTCTCATAATGTTATATTATCATGTACAGGTGCATCTCAATAAATTAGAATGTCGTGGAAAAGTTCATTTATTTCAGTAATTCAACTCAAATTGTGAAACTCGTGTATTAAATAAATTCAATGCACACAGACTGAAGTAGTTTAAGTCTTTGGTTCTTTTAATTGTGATGATTTAGGCTCATATTTAACAAAAACCCACCAATTCACTATCTCAACAAATTAGAATACTTCATAAGACCAATAAAAAAAACATTTTTAGTGAATTGTTGGCCTTCTGGAAAGTATGTTCATTTACTGTATATGTACTCAATACTTGGTAGGGGCTCCTTTTGCTTTAATTACTGCCTCAATTCGGCGTGGCATGGAGGTGATCAGTTTGTGGCACTGCTGAGGTGGTATGGAAGCCCAGGTTTCTTTGACAGTGGCCTTCAGCTCATCTGCATTTTTTGGTCTCTTGTTTCTCATTTTCCTCTTGACAATACCCCATAGATTCTCTATGGGGTTCAGGTCTGGCGAGTTTGCTGGCCAGTCAAGCACACCAACACCATGGTCATTTAACCAACTTTTGGTACTTTTGGCAGTGTGGGCAGGTGCTAAATCCTGCTGGAAAATGAAATCAGCATCTTTAAAAAGCTGTTCAGCAGAAGGAAGCATGAAGTGCTCCAAAATTTCTTGGTAAACGGGTGCAGTGACGTTGGTTTTCAAAAAACACAATGGACCAACACCAGCAGATGACATTGCACCCCAAATCATCACAGACTGTGGAAACTTAACACTGGACTTCATGCAACTTGGGCTATGAGCTTCTCCACCTTTCCTCCAGACTCTAGGACCTTGGTTTCCAAATGAAATACAAAACTTGCTCTCATCTGAAAAGAGGACTTTGGACCACTGGGCAACAGTCCAGTTCTTCTTCTCCTTAGCCCAGGTAAGATGCCTCTGACATTGTCTGTGGTTCAGGAGTGACTTAACAAGAGGAATACGACAACTGTAGCCAAATTCCTTGACACATCTGTGTGTGGTGGCTCTTGATGCCTTGACCCCAGCCTCAGTCCATTCCTTGTGAAGTTCACCCAAATTCTTGAATCGATTTTGCTTGACAATCCTCATAAGGCTGCGATTCTCTCGGTTGGTTCTGCATCTTTTTCTTCCACACTTTTTCCTTCCACTCAACTTTCTGTTAACATGCTTGGATACAGCACTCTGTGAACAGCCAGCTTCTTTGGCAATGAATGTTTGTGGCTTACCCTCCTTGTGAAGGGTGTCAATGATTGTCTTCTGGACAACTGTCAGATCAGCAGTCTTCCCCATGATTGTGTAGCCTAGTGAACCAAACTTCAACACCGAGAGACCATTTTGAAGGCTCAGAAGAAACCTTTGCAGGTGTTTTGAGTTGATTAGCTGATTGGCATGTCACCATATTCTAATTTGTCTGAGATTGATTACTGTGGGTTTTTATTAAATGTGAGCCTAAATCATCACAATTAAAATAACTAAAGACTTAAACTACTTCAGTCTGTGTGCATTGAATTTATTTAATACATAAGTTTCAAAATTTGAGTTGAATTACTGAAATAAATGAACTTTTCCACGACATTCTAATTTATTGAGATGCACCTGTATTTCTTCGTCAACTTGCTTTCTTTCAACTAGGACAAGTTTTGTTTTTCTTTTTGGAACTCATTTGTAAGTCGCTCTCGGTACTCTCGTGAATGTGTTGAAGACTGACACAGAAAAGAAAATGTTGTTTTCTTTGTGCACAATAGGTATTCTTGTAGCTTCATAAAATTACAACGTCCTTATACTACCTTACTGGGCCTTGAATGTGTCAATTGCGTTGCTGTCTATGTAGGGTCAGAAAGCTCTCAGATTTCATAAAAAATATCCTAATTTGTGTTCCGAAGATGAACGAAGGTCTTACGGGTTTGGAACGACATGAGGGTGAGTAATTAGAATTTTCATTTTTGGGTGAACTATCCCTTTAAGGGAGGCTGGATTTATTGTGAAACCTTTTTAATCCAGGTAATATTTCTAAAGTGTAAAAAATCCAGTTCAATGATTTTGTCAAGTCAAGTCACCTTTATTTATATAGCGCTTTTAACAATACAGATTGTGTCAAAGCACTTAACAGTATCAAGTTGGAGGATAGAGTGTCAGTAATGTATAATAATAAGATTAAACACTCAATTTTCAGTTAAGGGTATTTCATTATTGAATTTGGTTTAGTTTAAATAGTATCTGTGAAATCAAATTTACGATAATCGCTAGAAATTAAGTGTCCCCAACTGAGCAAGCCAGAGGCGACAGCAGCAAGGAACCAAAACTCACACCTTGGGAGAAACCAGGCTCAGTCGTTCTCCTCTGGCCAGGATATTATTGTTTATTCATTGTTTACTTATTGTTTTAATTAAATTTTGTGACAACAACAGATATATTTTTTAAATGATTTCATTCTTGACCTGGTTCTTGTTTTTTCTCAACATCTGTTTATGCATTGTGTGGCCTGATTCAATATTTCTCCCTGTGTGCAGGGTTGTAGTGTCAAAGTAATAAATAAAAAATGGAAAACATCTTTTGACATCTGACCTGCTAATTTGTTGTATTCTTGTGCATATGGGACTATCCAAAGGGATCATTTCATAAGTGTTATCATGTGTCTACACTTAATAAATAGAAGCACATGCACTACACACAAACTTTAAATGGCTTCCACTCCTACTCTAATTAAAAGCATTCTACAAATTTAGATTTATGGTAGAGAGATTTAGATGAATGCAGGATCTCCATGAAACCAGTAGATGGCAGCACACTTGAGGAGGTGATGTACTTGCTGTTTGTGTATGAGAGAGAGAGAGAGAGAGAGAGTGCTTGATGAGCAGTTACTTACTCATAGCCTCTAATCCGCTAAACCTCATTTCTGGGCAGTAAAATAACTTAGAATTGCTTTGACTTTTCTAAGCCATCGGTCATATGATTTTTATTTGGTGAAAAATACAATGAAACAACTCCAGCCAGTAAGCAACCACCCAGAATACCCTAGCAAACACATATCAACCCATCAAAAAGCACCGTAACAACCCCATATCAACATCCTGGCAAGACTTTCTCCAGATTGGATTCCTGTGGAGTGTTTGTGCATTGCGCAATGTGCAAAATGCACTAAACTGCAGACTTCAGAAAGCAGCTGTCCGCTTAGCCTAACCCAGAATTCATTTCTCCACTCAACCCAGAGTCAGAACCAGGAATTTGTGCGGATATAATTTATGTGTTTTAAAGTGCCTGCTGTACAGTTAGCTGGAAAATATCCAAGGCAATAGCAGTACGCTAAAACCAATATATGGCTTCTCTGACCGCAGAGCTTCTAGAATTGTACATAGATCCAGATGAGATATAGGGTGAGACTCATTATCGTGTCAGTCTGGTCCAAAATACGCAAACATCTTTAAATTTTCAGCATCCCACATCACTTACAAACCTTAATAACTAATTGACTGTATCAGCACACTTATATTGGTATTGAACAGTAAGCTCAATCCAAATCCTAAAGGCCACAAAACCTTAACCTTCCATTAACCTTGTTTACACATCTCACAAAGCAAATGGTTGTGATGTGTCCATTCCACACCTTAGAATGATCAATCAAGGTCTTTCTGAACAAATATATGAGTAATTCCAGACATGATCTCTGACAGGAAACAGCAATGTGCTTACATGACCTTTAAGGTTAATAATTTAGGTCTGGAGCGATGTATGATTATGTCAGACTCTCTACACATAACCTCTACTAGATTGGCAAGGGTATCTAGGTCTTGAATATTTAGCATCACATCTTTTTTATTTATTTATTTATTTTAGAGTTTACAGAAGATTCAAAGGAATAGTTCACCTCAAATTAAAAATGTTCTGATAAAATATTCACCTTCAGGCCATGCAAGATGAATCTGATTCTTCAATGCAACAGATTTTGAGAAATTTAGCATTTCATCATTTGCTCAGCAGTGGATCCTCTGCAGTGAATGGGTGCCGTCACAGTCCAAACAGCTGATAAAATCACAATAATCCCCAAGTAATCCACATGACTACAGCAATTAAAGTCAATTAACATCTTGTAAAGTGATAATCTGCAAAAACAAATCCATCATTAAGGTATTTTAACTTTAAATGGTCACTTCTGGACAAAATACAAGTCCATAATCTATAATAACACTTCCTTCAGTAAAAAAAAGATCCCTGTTATTTTCTCACATCAAAATCCACTGACATATTTCTTTAGAACTATTATGTTTGTTATTATGTGATGTTTTTGTCAGCTGTTTGGACTCTCATTCTGATGGCACCCATTCACTGCAAAGGATCTATTGGTGAGCAAGTGATGAAATGCTAACATTTCTCCCAATCTGTTCTGATGAAAAACAAACTCATTTACATCTTGGAACGCCTGAGAGGGAGTCAATTTTCAGCAAATTTGCACTATTAAATGCACTATTAGAAAGTGCACTATTAGAAAGGTTCAAATTAGGAAACAAGTTTATCATTCATTCAAATCTGAGAGGCATTTTCTGCCAAAAGCATATTGTGTCTGTAGGATGTTAATGTGAAGACATACTTAATGAAAGTTCCAAGATTTGCTCATTACTGAGAAGTAAACCAAGAAGATTTGTGTGCAGAGCAGCTGCAAACCAGCTGAATTTAAATTTGTGAATACAGCATGTAAGAGATCAATCTGGATAGATTCATCTCTGGCTCAAGCATTGATATTAAAGGTTAAAGAAAAAAGTAGTTGTGCTGCATAATCCAGTCAGTCAAAACCAAAAGAATGACAATGGATATCAGTTTTGTTGTTGTACAGAGAAGATGTGCTGGATCTCTCAGTAAGTTGGATTCATATATCACCTCCCTTAAGGTTTGGCACAGCTTGAGCACTGACCCTGGAATATGGTTTTCATTAAATCTCTTACTGGTCATTCTCTTTGACAGTATATGCATCAAAGCCAAAAGAGGAAAGCTGATAAACCTATTAGTATCTAATAGGTATGTGAAATGATTTGCCTACAAATGCTGGAAATCATCAGATCGTTAACATGCATAGGAATCTGTTTGTGCACATACACTACCATTCAGACATTTGGGGTTGGTAAGATTTAAAGTTTTTGAAAGACGTCTCTTATGCTTACAAAGATTGCGTTTATGTGATCAAAAATACAGTAAGATCAGTAATATTGTGAAATATTATTACATTTTATGATAACTGTTTTCTATATTTTAAAATGTAATTTATTTCCGTTACAAAGCTGAATTTTCAGCAGCCGTTACTCCAGTCTTCAATGTCCTATATATGATCCTTCAGAATCATTAGCAAAATAAATATAAAAATTAAAATAATATAAATAATACAAAAGTCTTAATAGTTTTTTTTTATCAATATAATGCACAACAAACATAATGCATGTTGATAAATAAGAGTATTAAGTTCTTTCAGGGGAAAAATATTGAACAGGAGTGTATAAAAAGTATGTTCTTACTAGAGTTGATTTATACATATCTCTATTTTTCCTTTCTCTTTTGCATGAACAATGTAATTTCCATTTCTAACAGCAAATGGTGAAACATAAACTTACATAACATCACAAAATAAAATAAAAATTAAAAAAACATTTTGTCTTTGTTTATTCTTTTTTTTGGGGGGGGGGGGGGGGTGCACTGTAAGGTGCTGTGTTTAAAAGTGTCTACCAAATTAATGTATTACTACACCACCATAGATTTACGATGCATTTAATTTAGATCCTGTGTTATTTTCATTGGCCTAACCCCATAGGTGTAGGCTCTCTGAGTTTCCTTTGTTGACTTTGTCAGATGTGTATGCACATAAATTTATTGTGCAGTAAATTCACATCTGGTGCACACTATTAATACACTGAATAGTGGCATGCACGGGAGGTGGAGGTAGGGGGATATGAGCCACTGCCCCCCCTTAATCGTCAATGCTAAAGTGCCCTTTCAGCCCATCGAGGTGCCCTTAGAACGTGATTTCTATAGGGTTATCCCACCTGCCCTGGGAGCGTGATTCCTGGGAGATCTGTGCACACCACTGACACTGAAGTATAATCTGGTTTCATAACAGAGCAAGTGTGGCTAAGCAGGCCGGGCAGCTGACTGAACAATACTGCAATCTAAACTCGTTCTAAATATGGTCTGCAGGACTTTCCCACAACCTGACCACCTAGATCTGTATCTATTCCACTAAGGGGATAGTGATACCAATAATAGAATCAGGACTGATTAGGCTTATAAATGCATGCCTGAAAAGACATCAGAGAAAAGTTTCTTAATCATTACTGTGTAGCTTACTTTCAAAACATAGCCTAATATGAGACATTTAATCAAAACTGTATACGACACATTAGATGCAGTCTGTGTTTTTTCATATTTTGTTGGAGAAGATTCCTCTTGTCACAGGGCAGTATTGATAGTTGTATTAGGAATTTATAACTATGTAAAGGATAAAAGTGAAAGTGTGTGTGTGTCAGGCTTTTTCGCTATATTTATGTAATAAAATACTGTCTACTAATTTCCTAAAAGTAGATTTTAAAAAAACAATTATATTATCCGCTATTTACTCTATGTGTGCGAGTAAAAACAAACAGGCTTTTTAAACTCTAGCTGAATCTTGTTTAATCTAGCTGCTATCTTGTTGAATTTGGAACAGGCGGTAACTTGGACAACCCTCAGCGGTGGCGCGGGGACCTATAATAGTGACCAATATGGCGACTCACGGTGGAAGGTCGGTGTTATTCGTGTGCTTGGGTAAGAAAGTTTATGAAATATCACCAGACCTTCTTTGATTTGATTGTGATGTTTAAACAGGCTGCCGATAAGGCATCATTACAGCTTGAGGAAACGGTCATCACTTTTTCAGTCAATGTTCGCTGGTTCAACGGCCTCATTCAGTGAATGAAAGCAAGCAATCACACGCATATCTCATCCGTTCATACATTAATGAACACATCGCGTTAATATTGGCGTTAGTGACATAAACTATAAACTGTATATTTTTTCATCATTGATCATCCATGTTAATTCTCTAAGCACTAGTTTGGCCTTTTTTCACTTGCCTCAGTTGAGTCATATTGCTAAACAGATAAACTAACCCCGTTTAGAGAGCTTTCTTATTTTCATAATGGCATTAGGATATGTTTTGATAGCATTTAGCACAAGATGTTATATTTTATTGTCTGGGGATTAGTTTTTGTTTTGTTTTGTTTTCAGCATATAATAAAACAACAAGACCATAATCATAAGAGTGTGTAAAATGTATAAATATACAGTATTGTTAAAAAGTTTGGGGTCAGTAACTTAAGTTGTTTTTTTTACAGTATTTTTTAAAATAAATGGATCACAGTTTTCCAAAAAATAAAATTAAATAAAAAAATTAAGTGGCACAACTGTTTTCAACATCGATAATAATAAAGTAAGAAATAAGCACCAAATCAGCAATTTTATACTGATGGTGGTGTATATACACATTTACAAAATGTATAAAGCAAACAAGAAAAAATAAGAGTATAATAAGATCAGTCTTAAAATATACAGAACAATTGTGCTTTGCTATGCTGTTTGTCAAGTTAAAATGTAACTTAACATAATGCTTGATTTTCTGTCAAAATAAAATTAGATATTGTGTATATGTTTGTGTATATGGCATTTACTCAGAGTTAGACAGAATTATTAGGTTTCATATAATCCTTGCCTACGAAAATAATACATTTCTTCTTCCCTTTCCTCAATACCCAGGGAATATCTGCAGATCCCCAATCGCAGAGGCTGTTTTCCAGAAAATGGCCACAGACAATGGGGTGGCGGACAAGGTAAGTCGCTGCATGTGATGTAGGGCTGCACGATTATGACAAAAATCATAATTGTCGATTATTCCCTTGAGATTGTAATTGCGATTATTAATAATGATTATTTTGAACAGATTTATGCCATTGTTTGAAGCTGCATGCCATATTTTTATATAAAATATATATTTAAAAAAAAAGGCTGAAAACACTCTTCCTGAACTTCTATAGTTGGGATGCAGATGTATATTTGACAGTACCATTGTGAAAACTGTAACAGCCTCATATTTTATACATAACCAAAAGTACAGCACCTCATTACCATGGTAAAAAAGTAGCCTAACTATATGGTTTCTATGGTGTTTGCATTGAAAAACAGTAGCCTAAAGACATTCAGTCAATTACAAATCCACATTAACTGATAGAATAATTAACTAAATAATGTAATTATATTCCATTACTCCTTTAACATATTTAGTAGCCTATATTAATATGTAATAATACTCAATATAAATATCCTACTTTTCTGCCACTGTACCATTGTTACGTTAGTGTTACTACAGTAAAACTATGGTAAATGTGGGTGATTTGTGGATTGAAACGTCTTCTAACTGGATCGTTGTTGCACTGTTTCTGCTGCTTTCTGCATCAGTGTTGATGAGAATAACAGCTCCGATTTATTTGGCTTTAAACTAGTTTAAATTAAAGAGACGTGATTTGTACTGGAGAACTCAGTACTGGAGATTTCACAGCGTTGTTTAGCGCGTGATCGCGACTGCAGGGTCACTGTAATAAACACATACGCTCTAAGCTCGCGCTGCGCTGTTTTCTTTTGAGGCACGCGGACAAAAGATCAGTGTGGCGTGCAGTTCAAACGAGTTCCGCTTTTGACACTTTGACATTTAACATATCTATCATGCACAACAGAGTGACTACGACTATCAGTTAGACAAAATTAATTTTATCCAGTGTGTTTGAGTTTGTTAAACCCCGCGCTGCTAACACCTCTTAAAGGGGACCTAACGCACACCGTTTCACCCAATCTCATGTTAATCTTGAGTACCTATAGAGTAGTACTGCATCCTTCATATCTCCAAAAAGTCTTTAGTTTTATCATATTTATAAAAGAAAGATACAGATTTACGATTCTCTCCGAAAAAAGCCGAGCTCCTGGAGGCGTGCCGTGTGGGCGGAGCTAAAGAGTGACAAGCACTTGCTCCGATCGCCAACAAAACACAGACATTTGATGCCGTTTCACTTACCATCTGCAGTTCTGAATCATGACCGGGATATTTTATAGCTGGGACCGCTCCATCTTTCAGTATTAAACGATGTGCAAATCCAGCGTCGAATTGGGCCTTGTTTATAAAACGTTCGTCAACAAAACACTTGAGAAACTCCATTGCTGCCCCGGAAAATCAAACTATATCCACTGTTCACGTAACGGTGGGTTGTTTTGGGAAGCTGAACAAGGTTATCTTTCCCTCACAACCAAAAACACACTTCTTTAGAGACATTCTTCCCGAGCGAGGCCCGTGCTGCCAGCCTGCCGATTGAAGCGCGTTGATGGGCGCGCTCTCGCTCTCACTCTGGTCGATGCGTGCACGGACGCGTTCTTTCCGGGAGAAATGCCCATATAAGGAGTTCCACCGTCGTTTACGTCATAAAGAACAACGATCGAAAAAAACTCTCCGAAACTTGTACGAATCCGGAAGTGAGATTTTTGGCACAGAAATACTCTGTTATACGTCCACATTTTTTTTTGAAACTTTGTCCATTCTTAGCATGAGAATCAAACTCTTTACCAGTGTAAACAACTCTGAATGCATGAAACAGCATTGTACCCCCCCTTTAAGCACACAGAATAATGCAAGTGGGCATTTTTAATTGTTTATTTGTTTTTGTAATTGCAGCTTTGAACGATTATGTAATCGTGGCATCCATAATCGTAATCGCGATTAGAAATTCGATTAATTGTGCAGCCCTAAGATGCTACTTTTACTGAATGATGTATACATTAGTATTTTCTCCCGGCTTACTAAGACTCACAACTAATCACATGTGCTTCAGTGAATTGTGAATTCAGTGCACTGGGCATCATCTTCTGGACGAAAGTAATTGGCTGGTCTTGAATTTTGTTAATATTAAGTGTTATTACAGGTATGTAACAAAGCAACATCTGCACTCCAGTGCAAAAGCACTTCATAAATATTTTGAAACACTTCTAGCCTTGCACCTCATCTACCCTTTGGTTGAGAGTATCAGTATCATGATCATGTTACGCTTGCTCTTGTGGAGATTTGATATTTCTAAGGTTGCACAAGAGACAAACATGAAATCATAAAAAAAATTCTGTTCAAAAAGTTTGACAAGAACAATAAGAGTCAAAACCTTAGCCTCATGAGCCAAAAATACAAAGAAACGGTGTCAGATTCGTTCCAGCTGTAAAGTTTAAGGTAAGAAATATTCAAATATGAATGCTTGGCCAACACGGTCCCATTGTACATGCTTAACTTGCATTTTTGCGGCAGTAGCAAACCGCTATATCGTAACATATAGTTCCAGGTTCTTCAAAAAATTCTGTTTGTGTGTGTTTATAAATATTTATGTGTATTGCTGTTATCATCATAATGCTTTATGTATGTTTGTCTTCAGTGGAGAATAGACAGTGCCGCCACATCCACCTATGAGATCGGAAACCCCCCGGATCACCGTGGCCAGGCCTGCATGAAGCGACACGACGTGTCTATGAGGCACGTGGCTCGGCAGGTACGGTGGGGTCCTGATTAGCACTTGAAGCTAGAACCGTGTTCTCTGTGTATGTGTTACAGTGGGTTATAGACTCTGGTGCCACCTCAGATTGGAATACTGGCAGCGCTCCTGACGCCCGTGGTCTGGCCTGCCTCAGGAAACATGGCATAGAGACAGATCACAGGGCACAACAGGTACTGCAGATGTGGGATTTTGTGTGTTACATAATGAGTGCAAGAAGCTTTCAGCACAGTACGATATAGATGACACATTTATCATCATTTCATGAACTTCAGTTAATGTCACTCATATGGAAACCTGAAACATACACAAATAAAGGCAGTTTTGGCAGGAGAGCTTGTGTGAGCATTATCTAATCACAATTTACAGCCAAAGGCACTTCATCTTTGTCACACACCATAGACATTTTATCTTTTTCTGTATTTTGAACTTCTTGCCTGTAAATTGATTTCGACAGGCATCCACTGTCTATCTGCTGTTGACCCCTCTTCTCCATCTCCCTCTGTGTTTTCTGCTATTTTTCATCTTTCTTGTACATTTCCTGAGGAAAAGTCTCCACAGAGTTTGTTGTTTTCAGTTGGCTTCCAAATAGTGTATGGTCTGTATTTTGATAAAAAACAGTTGCTCCACAATGTATCATCAACGTATCCTTCATAGCACATACAGAAATCACAAAGACGTCATTTTAAGGGAGCAAACTTTCTTTCCAGTGAAGCCATACTGGTGCAGGACAGGAAATGTAACTGTCTCAAAAACAAACATAGCAGCTTTTTCTTTGTTAAATTACGATAACTATATTAGTTATATTAACTTGCTCGAGAACTTTAAAGTTGGTGGATTCTGATTGGCTGTAAATGTTTTTTATCGTTCATCAGCTGGAAAGTCATTCCAACTATATCGCTCCTCTGTGTCATTCATCTTATAGCTGTGCTGTGGACTTTCCTATTTTAAGAGATTTAGAACAATTGTTAAAACTTTATAGTTATCGTCAGTGCTGTAAAAGTGCCTTTAGTATTGAGTTTTTAGCAGACTATATAGTTATGCCAGTAGGTGGTGACAAATGATTCTATTTATGAGAGAGTCATTGAATCATTCTCTCAAAACATTTGGTCAGGTATGTGCCAAATACTTTCAGTTTGTGAAGAACAGTACAACAATACAAGAACAGAAAAAGTAACTCAAAATAGTGTTCCCAAAAATGGGAAAGGGTCACTGTTCATTAAATGTGCATATGAGAACACGCTTGGAAAAAGGTATTTGCTACTTCGTATCTCACAATTCGGACTTTTTTTCTGAGAAGGCAGAATTTTTGAGAAGAAAAGTCAGAACTGTAAGATATAAATTTGCAATTATGAAAATATACATTTTGAGACAAAAGTCACAGTAACCTTAATTTTGTGGTGGAAACAAAAAAAACTGAATTGCAAAATGTAAACTCGGAATTGCAATAAAAAAAAGTTAACAATTCTAATCTTTTTTTTTTTTAAATACAATAATACAATATTATTGTGACTGCAGTAAATAAACATAAAACAACTTTAATGTTACCCAAATTAATTCTGGTGATGTCTGAACTTATTTTATTTTCTAGAAAGTCCTTTCCTCTTATATGAACAGTTACATACATACAGCAGGGTCACTAAATCTGACAAGGCCACATTAGAGGTTACGGAAATCCATATCCCAAAATCCATAACCCCAAATCCATAACGTTTTGGTCTGATGTGAACAGCTGCACACATAGAGCAGGGTCACCAAATCTGACAAGGTTGCATTAGAGGTTATTGAAATCATTACAGTTTGACAGTTACTCTGACACATGCAATACTAAAACACTACACATTGTAATAATGATATAAAAGCATAGGCATTGGCCGACTGATTCACTGGTGACCCTGCCGTAAATCTACAGCTGTTTACTTCAGAGCAATATGCTTTCTAGGATATAAAATAAAGAAGTTTAGAAATCACCAGTGTTAAATTGGATAACAATAAAGCCACTGTGTGGGAAATAAAGCTGATTTTGTTTACTTCTTATGCGGTGTTGTCAGATTTGATGCCTCTACTGTGTGTCTGTGACGATTCACATTAAAGCAATATGCTTTAATAGCATCTGGATGGGCTGGATTGTTTTATTATTATATTATACAACCCCAAATCAGAAAAATTGGGACCTTTTTTAAATGCAAAATATCAAGAATCTGTCATTTGATAATTCTCTGTAACCTTTATTTAATTGACAAAAGCACAAAGAAAAGATTTCCAATGTTTTCACTGACCGAATTAATTGTATTTTTTAAATATAACCAAATTTAGATTTTGATGGCTGCAACACACTCCAAAAAAAGATGGGAATTAGGCATGATTAACACTGTCACTCTCATCAGCTTTCCTTTTAATTACAATGTTTAATAATTTGGGAATTGGGGATACTAATTGGAAGTTTTGCAAGCAAAATTTTGCTTTATACAAGACTTCCGCTGCTCAACATTATATTATATTATATTATATTTCAAAAGCAGTCTGAATAGTAAAAAAAAAGGATCATGATGAAAGAGCAAGCAATAGTCCTCATACAGCTTGTCTAAAAGATTATTTCATGAAGTAAATGAACCTGTTTTACCACACCACTTATTTGACGATTTTCAACACTTTTTTGTTCCTTGTTCCTTGTTGTTGTTTTTTAAGCAAACCCCAACCTGTGTGGCACATACAATAGCTTTGAAATTTGAAATTGAAACTTGTCAAATGTTAAGTTGGCCGCTGCATCACCTTGCCTGTAATATACATGGTTTGGCCTTTTACTGTCAGACTAAGAGAAACTCCTAACTCGCGTGCTTTGCACCCACATTTTCCAGCCGTCAGTCAGATATTCCAGTCATGTGGGCAGGCTTTAGTTCGGCCTTTAGAGGTCAGGTTCATACGAGGCTGTACAGAGCTGAGCTCACACTAAAGACATCTTTGTCCCGTTGACCTCACACAAATCACAGCCCCCAATTAAACAAGAAAACACATGTAGCGAAGGCAGTCGTTTCTTGCCTTCATGATTTCCAGTTTTTGAGCTTTGTTGTTTTTGTAAATTGAAAACATATATTCCTATCATGACTGTCTCTGTGCAGTAACGTCCCAGATGAATCATGTGCTCTTGCTCAATATATGCACACACTTACATGCAGCCACAGATGTGCTTTGATCCGTTTCTTAACTCCGTGTCTTTAGTGAGGGTAGCGAATGTTCGAACAGACAAAGACGGCATGTCTACTCGCTCTCTGGCCCTTTGCTCATGTTCCCTGGAGCTTGTCCAAGCCAGCGACGTGCTCTTTTGGCGGCAGATTTGCCTGTTTCGGTGAAAGACAGGAAGAATTAGAGAGGAAAATGGCGAAAAGGGGGTGGATGTGGGCCGAAACCACTGGCCCGTGTTTAACGGGTCACTGCAGGACAATGTGAATGAAGTGTTACATGCGTTACTCATACGGTCTTTCTGTTTGTTAGGTCACCAAAGACGACTTCATGACTTTTGATCACATCCTCTGCATGGACGAAAGCAATTTGAGGTATGTGCAGTTGGTGTTTTAGAGGTGGGAAAACCATAAATCTGGTTATTCTGGTGCCTTTTGTAAGATAAAACATCCTCGCCCAACCCCAAAAAAGCATTACTTTAAAATTTGTATTATACAGTATATTATGATATATTAAAAAGAAAAAAAAATATTTTTGTATATTCAAAATATATATTCAGTTTATATATATTCAAAATAGAAATCTTTGCAATCAATTTAAGTCTTTTTCTATCACTTTTCTTTATCAATTTAACACGTCCTTGCTGAATATATGTATTATTTTTTTAAGAAAAAAATGTACTTACCCCAAATTTTTGAACAGTAGTGTATATTGTTACAAAATATTTCTATTTTAAATAAATGCTGTTCTTGTGAACTTTTTATTCATTAAAGAATCCTGAAAAAGCATCACAGGTTAAAAAATCAATAAAAAATCAGCACAACAGTTTTTCAATATTGATAATAAATGATTTCCGAAGTGTCATGCATCATTGAAGACTGGAGTAATGGCTGATGAAAATTCAGCTTTGCATCACAGAAATAAATTGGATTTTAAAGTATATTAAATTAGAAAACGCTTGTTTTAAATTGCGATATTATTTCACAATGTTTCTGTTTTGTATTTTTGATCAAATAAATGCAGTCTAGATGAGCATAAGAAACCCCTTTCAAACATTACAAATCTTACTGATCCCAAACTTTTGAATGGCAGATCGATAAATGCTGCCTTTCAAAGAAAATAATACTTTTGTTCAGCAAGGACACATTAAATTGATCAAAAGTGACAGTAAACACATTTTTACATTGACACATAAGATTTCTATTTCAAATAAATGTTGTTCTTGTGATTTTTTTTTTTATTCATAAGAGAATCCTGAAAATGGGTATCATGGTTTCCACTAAAATATTAAGCAGCACAACTGTTTTCAAAATTGATAATAATAAGAAATGTTTTTTGAGAAGCAAATCAGCATTACAGGAACAAATTACATTTTTTAAATCTATTAAAATGAAAAATATATTTAATTGTAGTAATATTTCACAATAATACTGTTTCACAGTGGGTATGTATTAATTAATTTAACATTTTCAAAATGTATGTTTTTTAAAATATATTCCAAGATCCCTTTATTATTACATATTATAGGTCATTTATATCTATATCACTTTATATTACTTGCTCCCTAAAGCCATGATGTGTTTCTGGTGTTTTGTTGTTTCATCCTCAAGAGATATTTTGAGGGAACTTTTGCTGAGAATTTAAGAAAAGTGGGTTTGCTTCTCATTGTGTTTACTAGTACAAAAGTGATGAGCAGCAATGAGGCCCTTGACATTTGCTGAGTGTAAGAATTGACTCCCACCTTACTCCTTAGCCTTAGTCTTTCTGACATGAGAATGATGATTGATGATGTCGAGCGAAACTGATTGAATGAATTATACATTACATGGATCTGTCAACACTGCAGAATGCATCAAACATTCTGAGTCTGATATGTGTAAGACACTGAAATAAAGGGGGCAGGAGGGTCTTTTTTCTGCCGGATGGGGTGTGTGTGGGGGGGGGGGGGTTGTCAGGATCACATGTTCTTGCTAGATCCGGTGCTTAAGAAGATTACTGAGTTCTTTAGATTCCTTGTCTTTGCTCTGTGATTCTAGATCTCGGCTTTCGTTTTCTTCGATACTCAGCACGACAGACTGACGTAATATCATCTCACAGTCATATTTAGTGATGATTGTCTGTCTTGGGTTAATCGGGGTTGAACATATACATGTGAGGTCATAACTGTTGTATTTTTGCATCTGTATTGTGATGTTATGTGTGTATGTGTATGTGTGTTAATAGTTAAAGGTCTGAGCTGGTAATCCTAAAGGTCATAGGTTTAAACCTGGAAGAGATGATCCCTGACCAGGAGAGTTAATGAGACCCCCTCTTGGTTAAGATGCTGAACCCCCGGCACAAGCATTGCAAGTGTGTCAAATGTTCCTTGAAATTCCTGCATTCTGTGTTTATTCCTGTGATGGCAAAACTTGTTTTCATAAGCCATACTCTAGTGTCACATGATCCTTCAATAATCATTCTAATATGCTGATTTGGTAAAATATTTTTATTATGAGCAATGTTGAATTTTTTTAATTTTTTTAAGGATTCTTTGTAAAATAGAAAGTTCAAAAGTTCAGCATTAACTTGAAAAATAAATCTTTAAATTATTTAAACATAAATGTCTTAAATGTCAATTTTGGTCAATTTAATGCACCTTTGAATAAAAGTATTAATTTAATTTAATAATAATAATATTTTAATAATAAAAATCTTACTTACTCCAAACCTTTATATTGTAGTTTATAAAAACCAATTTATAATGTAAAAAATAATAATAAAAAAAGAATTATAAATGTTATGTGGAAATTTTTACTATTAGGTTGACACTGTATTTTTCTATCAATTATTAGAGCATTTTTAGATGCATAAACCCAAAGAGAACTATAAAACAATGGCTGTCAATATAATAAAATATTTATAATTAATCCATCAAGAATGAACCAGTAATAATATCAAATTTGGAACATTTATCTGGTCACACTTTATTCTAAGGTCCAATTCTCACTATTAACAATGATTTTTGCCTCAATAAACTCTTAATGTGCTGCTTATTAATAGTTAGTAAGGTAGTTGTTAAGTTTAGGCATGAGGTAAAATTAAGGGGTCTAATATATGGTCATGCAGAATAAGTCTTTGATATGTGCTTTATAAGTACTAATTAATAAACAGCCAATATGCTAGTAATATGCATGCAAGTTAATAGTTAGAATTGGTCCTGAAAATAAAGTGTTGCTATTTATCTATTTTATATTATTTTTTCACACTATTTTTCTCTCCTGGTTCAGACAAACCACGACTCGTTTGAAGATATGTAGTTTTGCACATCCTTGGTAGTTATTGTTTGTTTTTAATATCCCTGTTGTTCATGATCAGCCACACCAGCTGTCACTACCTAGGCGCTGTTATGTGTGTTGTTATAAATAATTTATTTTATTCAGCTGTTTGGTGTGTGTTGCAACGTCTTGCTCCTGGGAGACTGTTGCAGAAAGAACAGTCAGATCCTGTCAAGATTCATTGCTGCTTAAAACATATTCCTGAATTAGTCTGAAAGAACATACGGAATCACGCCATTGATATGAATCAGATTATGAATCAGTCCATTGGCTGCACAAGATCTAAAGTGTGTGTGTGTGTGTGTGTGTGTACGGTTTTCTTTCAGAGATCTGAACAAGAAGGCAAGCAGCGTGAAAAACAGCAAAGCCAAGATTGAGCTGCTCGGCTCCTACGATCCTGAAAAACAGCTTATTATCCAAGACCCGTACTATGTAAGTGTACACACATGCACACAGCAGGATCTGCCCCAATCCCTGGTCGTTTATTGCCAAATACTCAATCAAAGTAGCAATAGGCCCAAAATAAAATGTATGTGAAGTCTTAGGGCTCATGTCACACTCACTATTCCAGCTCAGTCAGACTCCAGCTGTTAACTAGTGTGGGAACTGATTCGGATCAATCTTGCTTTGGTAGATTATTTTGAAGTTTCCCACTACAATCACTCCCTTTTAACACTTATTCTTGTATGATTCATGATAATTCATATTTTCAATTTTTGGATATTACTTATTTGGATGTTGAAATACTTCTATCCAAGCTTAATGTGACAACTGTAGGTAAGGTTGTTGTTTTGTGTTTTTTTCAAAAACACTGGAGCATCCTGACTACTCTGACATTTTATGGGCGGGTTTGTGGGCGGGACCAATTATATGTACACCAGTGGTTGTAATTTTTGCATTTTAATGCTAATAGTGCAGAAATAATACACATTTCACCTTTAGGATTACAGTCTTGTGGTTGGTGAAGGGTTGTGATTGTTTAGAGAAAACTTTTTGGGAATGCTGCAAGCTGCTTAATTGGTTATGGCGTGCTTGGATAAAGACTTAATCATATACTTAGCCAATAAATCATATCCTCTGTCGGGGTCTCTGCAGAAGAACTGAGAATCTGATGCATTTTGTGGTCGTGGCCCCTGACTGATGTTTGAGAATGAGGATTACTCAGTGGATATCTGTGTGTGTTTAAGGCGTACTCCGTATGCAGAGTTTCTTCAGCTGTCAACACGCACTGGATATGAATGTCTTGTGGTTGAGGACAGCTTTTAATGAAAAAAAGGAAAAGTCTGTCCTCGTGTCATTCAAAGCCTATATGACTTTCTTTATTGGAGCACAAAAAGAGGATTTGTTTTGAGAACCGTTCGCTCTTGTAAATGCAGTTAGAGTGAATAGGGCTTTCAAACTTCACAGAGGACCCCCAAAAAAATCATGAAAATTGTCAATATGACTCTTTGAGTATCCTGAAGTTGTAAAAAATCAATTTGCTTGAGGAAAAGATGGAAATTTAAGTCGAAATGCACTGATAATCTAGTGCTTCAACACAAGGAATTGACTTGGAGAATCAGATCATGGTGCAATCAAGTCATTTCGGAAAGGTCATATGTGACTCAGGACCACAAAACCAGTCATAAGGGTCAATTTTTCAAAATTGAGATGTATACATCACCTGAAAGCTGAATAAATAAGCGTTCTATTGATGTAATGTTTGTTAGAATTGGACAATATTTGGCCGAGATGCAATTATTTGAAAATCTGGAATCTAAGGGTGCAAAAAAAATCTAAATATTCAGAAAATCGCCTTTAAAGCTGTCTAAATGAAGTCCTTAGCAATACATATTACTTATCAAAAATTATGTTTTGATATATTCACGGTAGGACATTTACAAAATATCTTCATGGAACATGATCTTTACTTAATATCCTAATGATTTTTGGCATAAAAGAAAAATCGATAATCTTGACCCGTACAATGTATTGTTGGCTATTGCTACAAATAAACCCGTGCTACTTAAGACTGGTTTTGTGGTCCAGGGTCACATATTTACAAGTTGAATGCACGTGAACGGCACCACAAAGATGTAATTGCAAGTGGGGAACTTTTTTTAAGCCCAGAGTTTCTGAGTTGGGGGTGAGAAATCAGTGAGAAATTACTGTAGATGCAATAAATGCAGCATCTGTATTGATGGTAATTTTTTTGAATGAAATCATTAGTTTTTTCATTTACAATAAAACTAGCTAAGTAACGTACATAATACCATAGTATTGTAGAAATTTAGTAGGATATAATGATTCAGTTTACAGCACCTTAATAAATTGAATATATTATAAAGTGATATACAGTGAATGAACTGATTCATGGAGAAGATCTGACTCAAAAGAATCACTTTTTCATGAATCAGACATTGCTACTTCTATAATGAAGTCTCTTGAATGGGTGAAGGGTAAAGATTTTCAGTGAATAATGACTTAAATTTTGTCCGTTCCTCACAAAGTTATCATATAGCTTCAGAAGATTTGGAATATAGTGCACACAATGTATGAACCATTTTAATGATGCTTTTGCATCCTTTTTGATGTTTTAAAGAGATCTAGCTAGAGCTGGGCGATTTTTCAGATTTTACTGACTAATTTGAATATAATGTTTGCCGCATTTCTTTAAAACCGAGAAATTGTGGTTTTGAATAAAAATATTAGCAAATGTTACAATTAAACTTGCTGATAATTAGGGCTGAGTAAAAATATTTTGTCAATTTTAATCGATTCTAATTCGATAAAAAAAAAATTGATTCTTAATTTAAATCCCATGAATCCATTAGTCTAGCCTGTTTTCAATTAATGAACGGAACATTGTATAGGGCACCTCCTATCCAATAAATCACGCTAAGAAATATTTAGCATTTTTCTTATTTTAAATTATTTCTTTACATATAGGATATGTTGAAGACAAGCTTCTACAGTATTTGCCTTCATATTTCATGCATCCTTTCTGCAAAGATATTTAAGTCATTTGTTTTATGTTTACACCATGTTGTCTACTTCACGTGTGCAGCACTTGGAAAATAGCCTTTTTTAACCAGATGGTTAATAAATAGAATGATGTAGTTACAATTATAAGTTGACTAGTTAAATGCTAAAAAATTAGATTTTACTTTTTGCCATATGGCCCAGCCCTAGCTTTAGCTCTCCTTCTGTTGTTATTGCGTGGAAAATAGTGTCCACATTATTCAGTACATCTCCTTTTGTGTTTCATGGAGGACAGTCATGTGGGTTTGGAACATGAAGGGCAGTAAATGATGCCAAAATTGCACCATATAACAACTTGGTCAAAAGCTCTGGATGAATCTGTGTGTGCATTGTGGTCTTTCGACGTCTGTTAATGTGAAGCCAATGTAAGAGTATTATTTAGTGTTTTAAACCGAGGTGCTTAGTGTCACAAAGTGTCACAAGCACTCAATTATGACAGAAAGGTTGATTTAGCCAACTTGTAAAACCACAAAACTGATGTTTGGAAGGGAGCAGTGTCGATTATGAGAGGGAGGGACCGGGTGAGTGTGTTGAGAAATAGAAACTGACAGGCCACCCCAACTGAGATCATTAGCATTCCTCCTCCAGACAGAGTCAGGTCATCCCGCTCACACCACCAGCTCTCCAAGACACATCTGTGAAGATCAGAAAACTCGCTTTTATGTGAGAGGATGTCTTAAGGACTGATTAAAGACACATTTTGAAGATGTTCCGTAGGCTGAAGGCTTCCAGCACATGTGGGTCACAGCCACATTGAGATTGTTGAAGATAATCATGCAAGGTGTAAAGTTGTATGTTTCCTCTCTAGTGTTTCTTCGTGGCAGAAAACCAGCTGGCTGAAGTAGGTAGGCCTTTCTGCCATCGCAGAATAGGAAACCGGACAGTTCGTTAGCCAAATGCTCTTGTGGCGATGATCACTCTTCAGATAGCTGAGATTTCCTGTTTAGTCCCTCAAGATTCAAGTGTGAGAGGAAGTGTGGTCCTTTGAGTGCAGTTTCTTTTGATGGAGGTGGTACATTGTGTGTCCAAAGATGTGATCCATGGCAATTTAGCACAGCAACTTCAGCTTATAGAAGAACCTGATGGTTAAATTTTATTGTTAACAAAAATGAAACAATTAAACATCATTTTTGGTGACTGAAATAAAGTTGAAATAAAATAAAAAATAAAAATATTAGATGACAAATGTAAACTTAAAAACACAAAAATTAGAAATGTTATCTTGGCAAATAACTGAAATAAGTTGAAGTTGAAGTACAAAAAATTCTAAAACTAAAACTGAAATAAAATAAAGCTAAATAGAAAAAAACAAATAAAAATGACAAAAGCACATAAAAATTAAACAAATGAAAATTGAAAATAAAAATTAAAATAAAAGCCAATTCAGAATAGGAATAAATACTATAATAGTATACAAATAGCATTAAAATAACACTGGTGTGAAACCTTTATTATATTTTTAGTGTGATCTGATTCCATATTGCAGTCTATAGAAATGTTCATTTCCTCTATTTTTACTTTTAGATTTAGATTTACCTATTATGTCATCTAACACTCACTTAAAATGAATCTTTAAAAACACCAATAATATAATAGAACTCTTAAATGTATTCTTTAGCAAATCAAAAAATTATATCAATTTTTCATACGCTACACTAAAAATATATTTTGAAGTTATAAATAAAACAAAGATAATTGTTACAAGATTTTCAAAAAATTGTGCTTATAGGGGTCATATGACAATGCTAATAATAACATTATTTTTTGTATTTGGTGTAATGCAATGTTTACGTGGTTCAAGGTTCAAAAAACATTACTTTCCACATACTGTACATTATTGTTGCTCCCCTCTGCCCTGCCTTTCTAAAACGCATTGATTTTTACAAAGCTCATCGTTCTGAAAAGCGCAGTGTGTTCTGATTGGTCAGCTATCCATTGCGTTGTGATTGGCCGAATACCTCAATCGTGTGACGGAAATGTTACGCCCCTTACCATATATGGAAACACACAGCGTCTCCACGACATGGCGGTGGTGGCAACAATACTACAGTGAGAATAAAAGTTACGCCTTCTTTCTTTGCATAAACATTTGGGCAGTGTTATGGCAAATCTTCCAACATAGTGATCTTATATATGCACAAACAGCTTGTAACACTCAAAAGACAAAGGAAAACTTGAAATCGCATCATATGACCCCTTTAATTCAATGTGTTTTGTGCAGTTTCCCTTCAATTACATGTGAAATTTACTAGCAATTTCTGAGTGAAAACTGCTTAAAAGTAAATGCTTGGCTGAATTTCTTTCACTGTACATTTATTATGATTCTAAATTCTATTTAAAACATTTAGATTTTAGTGTTGCAGTTTTATTTAGACAGAATAATATACATCTCTACTGTTTGCCGATGTTAATATAATCCGATAGCCGTAGTTCATTGGTATTGCTTTAGCACAAATTAAGGAAAAAAAATATTGTTTTGGTTCAATAATCCTAATGTGCATAAGCATTTTAAAGAAAAGTTAAGACAGTAAATTAGTTGATTTAATTGTAAATTAGGTTGTAAATCTGCTCTTTACTTAGTCATTTATCAAAACATTTCCGCTCTACTGTCTTTCAGTCATTCTTAAGTTCACATGTGTCTCTTGCTGCTATGCTTGGCCGCATCATTTCTGTTTACAGTTACATTTTAATGGCTCCTGTTTGTTTTCACTTGCAGGGGAGTGATAAAGACTTTGAGACGGTGTATGAACAGTGTGTGAGGTGCTGCAAAGCCTTCCTGGAGCAGCACTCATAACACACACACACACACACACCGCGACCATCTCCTGAAACCTGTGACGCCTCATCATGAGATGCTTGAACTGAAATATCCATTTGAAATAAGTGTCTTAATAAGCAAAACACACAAACCAAACAATATCAGCGTATAGAGAAGTACTTTGTCTTTAATTGTAAAATACGTTGTAATGAAATGTCATAGGATGCTTGTTTGAGAAGCTGTAAACTGCTTTTGTTGACCATACTCTCTGAAGAGAGTAAATTCACCAAAATAAACCGGCTAAAAATGCTGAAATCACTTTCGCCTTTCCTCCTCTAATTTTTAGCAAAATTTGAGTGCATATTTATGGCTTTTCCCCTCATTTCTTTGAATATGACTGTGGTTGTGCCAGTTGTTTTGATTACTTTTCCTTTCTCCTCCAGTCCTTTCCTCTTCCATTCATTCTCTTCATCTTTTTGGAAACCCTCTGGAGAATTTTCCTCATCGCTAAGATATTTCTCAACAGAAGTTGACCGTTATCTTTGGTGTGGTTACAGACAAAAAATTCTATATCTCTGAAGCATCCAAAGCATCCACCATGAGTGATAAGAGATCTTGAACTCCCTTAAAAATATATATTTTCTGATGCCAAGATAAGCTGTTAAACTAGATAGAGACTATGTTTTATGCTACAGAAGATTGACCTTTAATTTTTTGGTCTATTTTTATAACATTAAAGACCACAGTGTTTAAACAATCATAATTTATTTAAATATATTTTCTTTTAAATATACACATCCCATCGTACGTCAGACACTTATATGTTTGTTATACGGATTTTTTTTAAAGTCTCATTTGTACAACATTTACATATCAAAATATACTGAATATATTCCACAGTCATACACTCACAGTCTCACACAAAAACAAAAAGCTTTTCACAGATTTACTGCAAAAATCTACCTGTTTGCTGGCAAACGGAAGCAAAAGGAAATGTTCATGCAGTTAACTGGTTTTCAGTTCTAGCACAGAGAAAAGCAAATCTCTCTCTTGTCGCAGTGAACTAACACAATTTGTCGTCACGGCTCTGAATTGAAGCCCCATCCGAGGCATGTCACACAAAACATCAGCACTGACTGTGACGAGTCTCGATATCTGATGAGAACAAAACGCAAAACCATGGCAATCCCTTTTTTCGTGATGAAACGATGGAAAATGTTTTTGTTTTTTGGCAGATAGGTTCAGAACCCAATGCGCCAGATGCGTTTTCTGTTTTCTTTCTCTGTCATCCTGTATTTTAACATTGGCTCCATGCTGAGTTCAGCAGACCGTCCTTGGGCAAGTGCATCCCATTATACTGTGTCCGTTTACTTCTCTATCAATTCTTTCCCACATCTATTCTCCGGAGAGGCAGAGCAGTGTTCTGGACGTGATGTGCTGATTATGTGGAATGTTGCGTGTTGGTTTAAATTCTCTTCTCTTGTCCAAAGGCACTTTGCTGTTTTTTTTTCTGGGTCACTCTGGTTTGGCTTCAACCTGCTTGATAAAGGAAGTGAAGTTTAGTGCTGTTTCAGATTTGGCTGTGTTCGTATACATGTGTGCACTTGTATGCATCTGAAATTTGTCCTTCTGTGAAAAATTGGGAAACAGGGCTTGTTACATGTACTCCCTCTGAAGTGGTCTTAGAAAAAAAAAGCGCTGAAATGTAAAGGATTGCCTTAAGGTTTGCTTAAATCACATCTGTAATAGCTTGGATACGTTATCTAATCCTGGAATGTGTTCTCTGTCATAAAACGTTTAAGTGCATGTGTCCTCTCTGAATCTGCAGAATAAATCATTTTTGTTTTGCTTTCGTACTTTACCTACATATTTAATATCTTTCTATGCTTTGAATCTGTGTCATATCCAGTGTTCCCACAATTTCTGGCAAAGTTATGTGTAAGTAGATAAATAAATAAATAAATATACACAAATATAAATATACATCTAGAATTTATATATATATATATATATATGCACACACACACACATACATGATATGTGCTTTTTAAATGTCATACAGTTTATATAATATAAATAAATAAATATTAATATATTTTAATTTATATAAATCAATGCTTTTAAAACCAATGGCATTTATTTATATATATATATATACTAATGTAATTTATCATCTATCTATATACATGTGTGTATGTACACATACAGTCGGGTCCATAAATATTGGGACATCGACACAATTCTAACATTTTTGGCTCTATACACCACCACAATGGATTTCATATGAAACGAACAAGATGTGCTTTAACTGCGGACTGTCAGCTTTAATTTGAGGGTATTTACATCCAAATCAGGTGAACGGTGTAGGAATTACAACAGTTTGCATATGTGCCTCCCACTTGTTAAGGGACCAAAAGTAATGGGACAGAATAATAATCATAAATCAAACTTTCACTTTTTAATACTTGTTGCAAATCCTTTGCAGTCAATTACAGCCTGAAGTCTGGAACGCATAGACCTCACCAGACGCTGGGTTTCATCCCTGGTGATGTCTGCCAGGCCTCTACTGCAACCGTCTTCAGTTCCTGCTTGTTCTTGGGGCATTTTCCCTTCAGTTTTGTCTTCAGCAAGTGAAATGCATGCTCAATCGGATTCAGGTCAGGTGATTGACTTGGCCATTGCAAACAGTCCACTTCTTTCCCTTCAAAAACTCTTTGGTTGCTTTTGCAGTATGCTTTGGGTCATTGTCCATCTGCACTGTGAAGCGCCGTCCAATGAGTTCTGAAGCATTTGGCTGAATATGAACAGATAATATTGCCCGAAACACTTCAGAATTCATCCTGCTGCTTTTGTCAGCAGTCACATCATCAATAAATACAAGAGAACCAGTTCCACTGGCATCCATACATGCCCACGCCATGACACTACCACCACCATGCTTCACTGATGAGGTGGTATGCTTAGGATCATGAGCAGTTCCTTTCCTTCTCCATACTCTTCTCTTCCCATCACTCTGGTACAAGTTGATCTTGGTCTCATCTGTCCATAGGATGTTGTTCCAGAACTGTGAAGGCTTTTTTAGATGTCGTTTGGCAAACTCTAATCTGGCCTTCCTGTTTTTGAGGCTCACCAATGGTTTACATCTTGTGGTGAACCCTCTGTATTCACTCTGGTGAAGTCTTCTCTTGATTGTTGACTTTGACACACATACACCTACCTCCTGGAGAGTGTTCTTGATCTGGCCAACTGTTGTGAAGGGTGTTTTCTTCACCAGGGAAAGAATTCTTCGGTCATCCACCACAGTTGTTTTCCGTGGTCTTCCGGGTCTTTTGGTGTTGCTGAACTCACCGGTGCATTCCTTCTTTTTAAGAATGTTCCAAACAGTTGTTTTGGCCACGCCTAATGTTTTTGCTATCTCTCTGATGGGTTTGTTTTGTTTTTTCAGCCTAATGATGGCTTGCTTCACTGATAGTGACAGCTCTTTGGATCTCATCTTGACAGTTGACAGCAACAGATTCCAAATGCAAATAGCACACTTGAAATGAACTCTGGACCTTTTATCTGTCATTGTAATTGGGATAATGAGGGAATAACACACACCTGGCCATGGAACAGTGAGAAGCCAATTGTCCCATTACTTTTGGTCCTTAACAAGTGGGAGGCACATATGCAAACTGTTGTAATTCCTACACCGTTCACCTGATTTGGATGTAAATACCCTCAAATTAAAGCTGACAGTCTGCAGTTAAAGCACATCTTGTTCGTTTCATTTGAAATCCATTGTGGTGGTGTATAGAGCCAAAAATGTTAGAATTGTGTCATGTCCCAATATTTATGGACCTGACTGTGTATATATATATATATATATATATATATATATAATTAATCTAATAATTAACATTTTGCAGATTCTGTAATGTGTAAAAATGTGTAAGTAAAAAAAAAGTAAACTTTTGGCCACAACTGTATATATATATATAAATTAAAATATGTTACATATATTGTGTTTTTATGATTTAGAAATTTAGACTTTCCCATTAATTTTTCAGTTCTTTTAATTTTAATGACTTTTCCAGGGCCATGGGAATCCTGCATTATCCCTCTCTTCTCCAATTTCTTGTTGAATTACCTTCATTCAAAGAGAAAAAAATATTTAAAAGTGTCTTACCTGGTAAAGTTAACCCTCTTGGCATCTCGGACTCCCCGCCAGCCGCGTCAGAAGTCGCGCGCATCTTTTGTAGTCTGAGGACAGGAGTAAAGCTGGATGAGTTGGATAATCAGCTGGATGAGTCCTGAATTTGTAGCCTATACTGTTTCTGTGTTAAAACTCCATGTGCAGGGGTAAATCAGGGGCACCTAGCTGACATGAGACTGTCATGAATATAAAGACGGTTTGTAGAGGGTCGTGGTGCATGTGGGCAGAGATGTGACCTGTTTGTGGGGTCTGAAGAGATGGGAACGCTTGACTGTACTCACATGCAGGGATGGTGCAGTCTCTGGTGTTATGATAAAGCCTGTAGACGTGCTTCCTGCATTTTGGACTGAAATAAAGAGGACCTGGTGAAAGAAAAACAGCCAGGTTAAAACTCTCAAACACCATTTTTGTTTCGAGGTCACAGAAAACTCAAAAGTCTCTGACCTGTTAAGATTCTGATAACCTTCTCTTTCTTTCTGACATCTCTGGGAAAGATTTCTGTGAAAAGAAAGAAACATTCAAAAGTCAAATCCTGGATATCCATTGATCCTTCAAGAGGGATGATTCTGAAGCTCGGACAAATCACCAGCAATGAACGTGCTCTGACTAAGCAGTTTAGACCCCAAAACAAGCTTTCTGTACACATTATGATCACTTATTCTTAGTATTCAATATTATAACTATTCATTGAACACGCTGCATTTTTTTGAGTACGTCTGTTTCTGCTTCTCTCTTATATCATAAAATCTTATGTAGGCCAGAGCTTACTTGACCTAGCTGGGAATCGCTGTCCACTGATACCACATGTCTGACTCGGCACACAACAGGTGCAATGCAAAACTATTTCACCTAATGCTTGGAGAGTTAAGACTTTGGCTGGTGCCCTAGTGGGTAAGTCACATCCCTCTTAAATATAGGTCAGGGAAAAGAAGGCACACTCTCATTGCATCAAATGAGCTTTTCTCTGAACTAATAACTTGTATAAATCATTTTTGCAATGACTTTTAATCATCTGGTTCCAAGGTAATGTATGAAGTCAGTTTCTCAGTAGGAAAATTGACATGTTCCACTAACGTTTCACAACCAGAAAGTGACATTGTGGCTTAACTTTTTTTTACTTAACATTTTACTATCCATTGCATTAACATTGATATATTTACGTCTGTGCATCAAACGCCATGCTTACTTAAAATTGTTTCCCCGGTTTCCGTTTTGAGATGATGAGTGTCCTTAAGCGCGCTCTCTTTCTCTTGCGCGCTTGCGTCGTCAGCGCTGTTTTCCACCAGTCTCATGATGTCTGTTATCCGTCTGAACGTTTTCTCGACCTTGTTCACGCTGGCGTCGCTTTGTGCTGTAGTGCAGATTAACATGACGAGCCCCATTACTAGAACCGGAGCCCGCAACGCGCGCATCGCTCCCGCAACCAGAGTGCGCGCAAGTCCCGCACTGCCCAAGTCCTGGATCAAGCAGTCTGCTGAAGAAGTGACAGGGTTTATAAGATGCAAAAGTCCACTTTATGTTAAAAATAAACTTTGGAGGCTTTTACGATTTCATAAATAAAAAAAAGAAGTGCAATTAACGCTTTCCCTACCAGTCAGCATGGACACACCTACTCTAGGCTAAGTCATCAAAACTATTCAAACTATCTCTCCACACATTTTCTTCATTAGGAGATGTGGTACTTTTAAACACCACTGAATGATTTCACATGTATGCAGAGCACTGTTGGCTGATTTTCCTTCACTAACGTGGTCCAACTCTAAAATAAATCAATCTGAACGTTAGCTTTATTGATATGTAGGCACTATTTATATTAGTCCACAAGTCTATGTCTCCTCGACAGCAATAACACTACATGAAGAGCACATGAAAAAGTCAGAAAGAGAAAGAAACAACAAGCTCACATGTGTGTCTCAGTTACAGATTTCAACAATGTCTTAAACTGTGCTCACATTTGCAAAGATACACTCATCTAGTACAATTAGCCTAAAAGTCTCAATATGAACTCAATAATTTCTTACATTTTTCCGAGACCAAATAATCTGAGATGCACATGGATTTTACAGTCCATATTCTTAATATGTACTATGTTCATATTTTTGGGGGAGTTGTATTGAGAAATAAGACATTCGATATAAATAATCACAACATTAAACTATGAAAGAGACACATATGTGCAATTAACTTCTAATCCTGGATGGGAAACATAAATTCAGTTGTGTATGTCCAAACTGTGACTCGTGGTGTTAACTGGTTAAACTACAAAACTACACTACCAAGCATCACATCCCATAGACGCGCATTGATTATCTGCTAATTTACAATCCACTTTGTATTTGAAGAAAATAGTTCCGTTGAAAAAGCTTAGAAAGTTAGGAGTGATATGAAAAAAATGATCAAAAATAGAATCACCATATGTCATAAATGCCTCTAGTAAACCTACCTGAGAACTCTCGTGTTGCTGCGTTTCTTTCCCTCAATCGACACAGCCTGAGGCGATTGAGCGCGCGTTGTTTTTTGAGTCTCGAGCGTCCGGCGTCTATATAGCCCCACGCGAGGATCGCAAAACGAGAGAGAGAGAGCGCTATCCTTTAAAGCGAATCGTCCTTTAATACGCTCAAGCGTGGGAAGTTTGAGTGGTCAGACTCCCTTCTGATGTCTCCGAGACTTGAGAAAACTCCAGTGAAAGCTCCTCAAGGACACGCGTCGCTCGTCTTGAACGTCTCCAAACATTCGCCGTCGATTCTCGCCAATTTATTGAGGCTCTCAGACGGAAGGAGTCGTCCCTCGAGGGCTTACATCGCCGTGTCTTTAATTAGAAACTCGTTACACATACGCCGCACATCTTCATATTCCCGTTTCTCACATGCAGCATCCCTTAGACTTTTTTTCATGCCCACTATCTCATTAGAGCACTTAGAAAGCTGTGCTTGCAGGAAGAGATGCAGCTATACCAGGAACTGTCCCACCATTCTACAGACTGGAACTCCTATGGTGCCTGAAAGTCAGGTTTTTCCCCTCACACACCACCATAGATCACCATTTCATCCCCTTGTGTCTCTAGAGGATTGATTCGAGTTACAGATCGATGCCTGGAAGTGGCTGCAGCTGATGTAATTATTCTGCGTAATGGTAATGATAGCACAAGAGAAACAGTCAGCCCAACAGACAGGAGAAAAGTGAGTTCGGATTAGTTTGTGTTTGCTTTCGTTCATACCACTCCCTCAAAGCAAAAGAGAACATGGAGCAATCTGGCTCCTATCCCGGTCACGGATGGTGATCTGCATGGGCGGACTCATAGGCAAAGGTAGGCAGCCGTCTAGGGCCCCTTAAAGTCAATTAGACCGACACCTAACACCGTAAGTGTTCACTGTCTAACACAAAATTAAACCTGGACATTGAGGAGAACATGTTTAAGGAAAACGAGGAGGGCCCTGTTTGCCTCTGAATCAGTGTGCTTTTTATAACAACATAACATTATCCAGTTAAAAACTTCTACTGTTTGGGAATGTTTACATGGAAACAGCTTAATGTGTGTGGTTATCTTATCAGTGAAGTGAAGTGCTCATAAAGGCAGGTACACCTGATAAAGTGATTACACTACAGATCTCATAAAACCCTTTTCTGTGCAGTGAAACCTAAAGAATATTGGTCAGCTTAGTGGTTGAAGATCTAGACTGGTATCTTAAAGGTTGTATAGGTTCATTCCATTCAAAAAGACATTTAAAGCCACAGTTCACTCTTAAATAAAAGCTAATTTGTCCTCATTTACCTACTGTCCCGACTTACTCACCCCCATGTCGTTTTAAACCTGTGTGACCCTATATATCAGGGGTCACCAGACTTGATCCTGGAGGGCCAGTGTCCTGCAGAGTTTAGCTCCAACTTGCCTCAACACACCTGCCAGGAAGTTTCAAGTATACCTGCGTTCAAGTCCTCCTGGGACGTTCGTACTTACAAGTTGACAAGTCGTAATTACGACGTCAGGTGTGTTCAAGTCACTTTAGTCGGAACAAGATGGCGATATAACTGTTCTACATAAAATTCAATATTTTTTTTAACTCTACATCTACAAAATTATGAATAAAGAATGTGCATCATTGTGTTTTTGCTTATTAATCTTTTTATTCAATTAATGAAGGTGATGTAAACTAAGTCATTCTGTATTCAATGGTAATTATACAATAATATAATATTTTGTGTATGTAACAGTTTTATTGTACATTACAAAAAAATTATCAATTTATTAATTTGAACAAATTTACCATCAACACATACGCAACACATCAACACATACGCTGCGTAGTATTTGGCTGCGTCCATTGCATCTGACACGTTTTCTCACTGACACGCCCCCAACTCGGAAACTCTGGGCTTAAAGAAAATTTTGAGTTTCCCACTCATAATAACAACTTTGTGGTGGCGTTCATGTGCGTTCAACTCATAAATACGATGTATCCGACATGACTTGAACACACCATACGACCTTGATTAACTGGTTCAGGTATGTTTAATTAGGGTTGGAGCTAAACTCTGCAGGACACTGGCTCTCCAGGACCGAGTCTGGTGACCCCTGCTATATATAATGTGAAACAAAAAAAGAGATTTAACAGAATGTTGACGCTGCTTTCTAGTAACCAGAGGATAGCAAGCTCTAAAAATCAAAGCATAAAAGCAGTTCAAACAACAAAATGTAACATTTTGTGTGAGGTTTTCATGCGCCGAGTTAAAATATGCACATTCGAAAATGATATTTGTGAGATACAGCAGAAATAACAAGGTATAATGTTGCATTAAGCACATAACTGTGCATTGCTAACAACATAACTTAACAAGAAGCATGCGATTTAACATCGTAAAATGTGATGGGTCATGCAGCGAAAGTCATCTGGAAAAAATTTTTGTGTTCACTAAAAATTATGAAAAAAATAAAAATGTTGACTTGAAAAAACAATTTTAGCAATATTGTATAATATTATATATTTACTTTATATGCTATAAGATAAATTACACTTAAATAAATACCTTATAAATTTATTATAATTTTTTTAAGTAATTTAATAATTATTATTTAGAATTAATTGTAAGAGTGTAGCATTTTTACATTCTTTTTCGATTCATTTTCTATTTTTGGGTGAACTATTCCTTAAAGCGGCAGCTGTAGGGGTTCTGTTTTATATAGAAACTTTATAAAACAGCTTCAAATAAATGACAAATTAGTAACTTAGGAACAGGAATTGATGGAAATTATGCATATTTTAGCCTCAACTCTACTTGACCTGCACTAAATATATATATATATATATATATATATATATATATATATATATATTTACCATGAGAGAACTGTAAATATCTGTAAATGTATAATTCAAACATGCCACTCAAAGGATTCCCCCATAAATCATTGAAGTGATTTGAAGGGCAAGCACCAGGCCTCATTAGAATAGATTTAACTGTAAGCAAACAAAGCATGTAAGAGAAAAATGAGTTAATCTTAAAGGGCAAGTTCGCCAATTTTAAAACAGATTTGTATTGTTACAATGTTGGTAGGATAAATGAACCGTGTGTATTATTTTTCCATGTGACTTGCACCAAGATCCCCTTTATTTTTCAGCAAAAGTCTGCCAAATTATATAAAATGTGTCATGTGGTGGATTTTTGACAGCTCCAGAGCTTTTGTGAAAACAACAGATAGTACTTCTGAATTTTTGCGATGAAAAGTGGTCAATGTCATAACAGAGATTTTCAGCATTGGAGTTTTCTCTTCATTGCATCCTCGTTCACCTTTTGCGTCTGTTGGAGTCTTTCTCAGATTGCCCATCTGGTTTGTCTATTCATCTTACTTTGTCCTCAGCTCTGAAATAGACAAGAACCTCTTCTGCTAGAATTTGGATGCTGAAGTATTTTTTTATTTTTTTTATGTGACCACTTGGGGAATCTTTATGTCCAATAAATTTCTTTTATTGTGTTCTTTTATTTCATGTTGGCTGAACTTCTTGGTGAAGTCCATAGAAATGTACTTTTCTGCGATATACATGGCTCTGCTGGTAAAGCCAACATAAATTTTATTTTCTAAATGGCTGCCATATTAACGGCTGATGTTCTGAAGTAACAAATGCATGACAAGCTATCCATCCCTTTCTATATTTTAATTTCCTTTTCTTCAATGAAGACAATTTCGTGTAGACAATGGCCAAAGTTGGCCTGGCAGACACTCTTGACAATCTGTTTTTTATTTTTGGCTTTGTTCACTTAGGCCTACACCTCTTGGAAGCTCTTTGAAAAAGCATTTACAAGACAAATTAGGCTATATTTAGGTTAAATGGATGTTGGTGAGGATGTGTGGGTTTTTGTTTGCTAATTTGTTTATCTCCTCAATGAGAGCCTTTTTGTAACCAAGGTAAAGTACACTGGCATCAAAACAATACTTGTCCCTCGAACAAGATGGATTATTCCATTCCATTGCATTTGATTGATTCTATAATTACCTGGAAACTGTCTAAAATAGAATCAAATTTGGAAGCCCATTTCCGTAATAAGAATAAAATAAATAAATAAAAAAGGTAATTGCAACTTTTTATCTCACAATTGGTACTTTTGTTCTTCCAATTCTGAGAAATAAAGTCAGAATTGTATGGGGGAAAAGTCAGAATTGTGAGAACAAATGTCTGAATATATAAAGTATATATAAAGATTATATCTCACAATTCTGACTTTATTTCAAAAGTCCAAATTACTAAAGCATATCAAAAGTAAATAAGTCATAATTGCAAGATATAACTCATAACTGTGAACTCACGATTCTAAGAAAAAGTCAGAATTGCTAGATAAATTCAGAATTGTGAGATACAAACAAAGAATTCTTAAAAAAAAACAGCATTGCAAGATATAAACACTCATTTGTGGGAAAATAATTCATAACTATGAGATAAAGAGTTGAAAATACCTTTTTTATATTTTATTTCATGGCAGAAATGAGCTTCCATAGTAAAACTGTATTGAAGATATATTTCAAAACACAAACTTAAATACAACCGCATGCACTTTTTTTAACAGTTGTGCCCTTGTAGACTTATTTACAGATGGATTTAAGCTCTGTGCCTATAGGTGTGGCTCCCCGGGAACTCAGGTGTATTAGATACATGGTGTTTAAAGTATTTGTGAAAGGCATGCGTGATCCTGCTGATTATTTACATGCATTTTGAAATTGTCATATGGCATAGAATCACAGTTATGACTGATTACGTGTCAAAGGAGTCTTTTGTAAGACTTTGAGTTCTAATCCAGCAGATTGAAGGATTGTTGAATGATGTCACACTGCCAGTTCGGCCTTTATCTGTGAATTGTTTTCATGCAGATGTGTGGTGCCGAGTGACAAAATGAAAGACAAGCTGTTTGCAGTTGCAACAGGTTTTTTTTTTGTAACATAGTTCAAACAACACTGCCAAATGTTTTGTATAAGAGTTTGTGTGCGTGTGTGTGTGCACGGTTTCCAGTGGGACTGAGCGTCAGGGGAGGGCGAAGCACATTCTCCATCAAATAGAAAATAGTTATGATATGAAATGATGGAGCCGAGTGTAGAGGTCTTGTTTGCATTCACTCGCTGAGCTGTTGTTGTAAGGCTGGGAAACAGCAGCCACGCCGTGCATGGGAAGCTTCTGGACGTGTCAGGGATGTTTCTCTCTTTTTCTGAAAAGTCTGTAAAGGGTAAGTTAGGACAACAGCTACAAGCCAAAATCAGCAAGCAAGAGGAACGAGTATCAGATAGCCACCTGTGGAGGAGAGGTGTTGAAGATGAGCAGATCTCAGGCATATCAGTCTCCTTCTCATTGTCTGTCCATCTCTCACGTATACATCTAACATCAGGAACAGGGCCTGATATTATTAAAACATGAATTAATTATTGTTGCGTTTTGTATATATACGTACAGTATATATAATGTATCATGCCCCATAATTAAAAAACACCTTCTAGAAAATGGGGAGACATTAAAATATAATTTTTTTTATAATGTACATTGCTACATAAATATATATTTATATATTATTTTATGTGTGAATCTGTCTTTGTCTTTAATGTTCCCAAATTTGAGTTGGACTTTAATTTTGAAGTGTATTTTGTTCCCCATTGTTTCTGGGTTGCCCTGTGTACTATTCCTATTTCCCTGTCTCTCTGTCTGCCATAGTTCCCCTTGTTTACCAGTGTTGGGAAAAGTTACAGAAACGGCATTACAATACTGCGCTACTCCATAAAAAGTAAGTAATTGCGTTACTTAGTTACGAAAAGAATGCATTACGTTTTTCATTACTTTTTGTCACCTGGGCTGGGCTTGCTTATTTATTTTTAATAACAGCTTGGAAAACGTCCAAAAAGGGCGTTATTTTGGAGGGCAGTTACAATAGTATGCATGTAAAGCTTTTCTAACAAATGGTCAGTTCCTTGTATTATATATTCTGTAATATATATCACACTTTAATATTAAATAATAATATAATTCCTTAATTAATGTAATATAATTTTAATAATTTAAATATAATTTCAATAGTTTTCATGTCCAATAATATAAAAAAGAAGAATAGAAGATAAAAATATTACAGTGGTGCACATTAAAATTATACATAAAAAATTGACTATAATGCTACATGAATAATCTAAGTATTATATATATGGCTATTATGTGTTTATTTTAGGTGTGAATCTGCAGAATGTCTTTAAGTGTTATGATCCCAGTCTTGGTCTTGAGTTGGACTTTAATTTTGAAGTGTATTTTGTTCCCCATTGTTTCTGGGTTGCTTCCTGTGTACTATTCCTATTTCCCTGTCTCTCTGTCTGCCATAGTTCCCCTTGTTTACCAGTGTTGGGAAAAGTTACTTTTAAACGTAATGCATTACAATACTGCGTTACTCCATAAAAAGTAAGTAATTGCGTTACTTAGTTACGAAAAGTAATGCATTATGTTTTTCATTACTTTTTGTCACCTGGGCTGGGCTTGCTTATTTATTTTTAATAACAGAAAACTAAAAAGTTATATTTTTGGCAACTGTAAAGGCCCTTTCACACCAAGATTGAAATTAATAAGCCTCAGGCTGAAGAAAATGCCTCTGCCTCTGCACTTACTCCCAATTTCCTGTGTTCCTGTGGCTCAGTGGTAGAGCATTGCGTTAGCAGCGCAAAAGGTTGTGGGTTCAATTCCCAGGGAACACACATACTGAAAAAAATGTATAGCCTGAATGCACGTCTGCTAAATGCATAAATGTAAATATAAATTTCTCTCAACAAAGGGACGGGAAAGGTGTCAGTGAATAAACAGGAAAACAAAGTAACTTGCATTATTTGAAAAAATTATTTGTAACTCAGATATTTTCTTGTTAATATCAAAGTAATGAGTTACTTTACTAGTTACTTGAAAAAAGTATCTGATTACATAATTCGCGTTACTTGTAATGCGTTACCCTCAACACTGTTCCTTACCACTTTGTTAATCTCCATAGCTACTAATCACCCACACCTGTCCCTTGTCAGCCCTGGTTAACTTATGTGTGTGTGTATATATATATATATATATATATATATATACCCCTTTGTTTCCTTTATTCATTTGCTGAATCTGCTGCTCCGTGGATAAAATAAAGTGTTTGCTTTATTTTATTCAGTGAATAAACCTTTCTCTGTAATTGGATCAGCCTCGTCTCTCTTTTGTCCCAGCATTACATTAAGCTTGTGCATTTTTAAAATATTCAAAATATTTAATAACATGTTGAGTGATTCTCTAGGTTCAGCTGAATGCTGATTATGGAACACCAAGATTTAAGATGTTGTGCAAGAATAAACACACTGCGCTGCAGGAATGTTAGTCAATGCATAACCAGTATAATGAAGAAGAATGAAGAAAACACCCAAATGCTCAAATGCTGTCAGAGGAAAACATACAGGAATCCGACAAACTGGGTCACTTGCTCTTCAGCAAGCAAGTGCTTTCTTATACATACACCCAGGCGCGGACTGGCCATTGGGAGCACCGGGACGTTTCCCGGTGGCCTGGCAGCTGATTTGGCCCGCTGCCCTGTTTTTTTATATATATATTTTTTTATTATTATTATTTATTTATTTTATTTTTATTTCTTTTGCCTTCCCAATGTGCCAAAGTGATCATTTCAGATTGTGGCATTCCCTAATAAATCGATAATAAATCATAAATCGGTTAGTCTTGACAGGCAGCGCCGCGCTTCACGTCTGTTCCTTGCCTCCGTCAAACCAATGCTATCTCACGGCAATTCGTACATATTTTACGAGGTGGCTAATTCGTACGAATTGTCGTTATAGCGTTAGGGTAGGTCATTCGACAAATTCATACGAATTGAAGGTCGAGAGAGAAGGAGAGGAAACGGCCAGAAGAAACAGTTAAATGTAGCGAACTTACTAACCTGTTCAGGGCTTCAAGTGCAGGTCAGTTTCATCTGTAATACGCTACTGTAGTTTTGTCTTTATTAACCTAGTTGAGCACCTGTTAGGCTGTCAGTAGCACCCCATTATTATCATCAGTCAGAATACCCAGAATACTGTGCTAAAGGACATTATTATCGATTGGAAAGTTACATTAATACATTTAGCAGGCAGATATTCACATGGATTTATTGTATAGAAAGGGAGCTAGAGCAAACAGCAACAAACATATCAGTCAGCCCAAAAATACAATAGTGAGTTCAGTATTAGGATTTTCAATGTACTAATTTTGGCATTTAGGCACTTTAGAAAATTTGTTTTAATATATTTGTATGAATTATAGGTTTGTTAAATATTGGGTATTTAAGTCATTTTAAGAGAAATAACTTTATGTGCAAAGTTTGCACTGCAAACAAATTGCAATGAGGTGGTTGTTTTGCAACAAGGTGAACACAGTTCTGTTAATAACAGCAGACCTGCTGGTAAAGAAGTGACAGGTTCAAGAAAAAAGGAAGTGACAGAGATATTGGAGAAAATGAAGAAAGGGAAAAGGGTGCAGTTAAAAAGAGAACCTTTAATTATTTTCCACGGCCCCGACTAAAGACTTAGACCTTTTTATGTGATGGTCATACAAATAGGCTAATAGGGTTGTCCATGTTTCAGAATTTGTTGTGGGTGTATGGGATGGCCTGGATGAGTGTGAGATTTCCCGGCCTGAAATTTTGTCCCAGTCCGCCCCTGCATACGCCCATCTTCTTTTGCAAACCCTACAGTAGAGACACATATGGAGCAGTTTAATATACTGTATATATACATCTAGATCATTTTTTATGTTACTTTTGGTTCTATGGTACCTTTTGTGCCATATAGATTTTAAAGAATGTTTTATTTTTTAATAAGTTAATAAAATAATGTGTGAATAATTAGATTAAAATGATATATAATGTATATAAATTGTGTGTTTATTTTTTAGAGTATATGAAGTATTAAAATATTAATAGAGTATTTTAATATAATATAAATAAAATATTTTCAATAATTTACTAATAAAATTCTATATTATGTGTGTGTGTGTGTGTGTGCGCGATTTTATAATTAAAATTAGCACTACATTATAATCAGCATATTTGTTTTTGCGCTCTTATCATAATTTCAGTTGATAGATGGTTTTATGAAGAACTAGAGATTAAAAAGTTATTTGAGGAATATGCTTGCTTATCAAGAATTTTACTTATTGTAAACAATGCATCATTGTACATTATTGAATTTTTTTTTAGAAAAAGCCAACATATACTTACTTGAAAATAACTTTTCAGTCATGTGACTGGTCAAGCTGTGAATCCTTTTTTATTCTTACTGGAAACGTTCATTTTAAGACAACTTGAGATACAAGTACTTTGAAGTCAAACCTTGCTAGCGTGTGTGTGGGCATGCATGTGCTTATTTGTATAATTTTCATTGTGTGCGGTATTTGTGATTGCACGTCTGGTATGTCTGTGAGTGAGTGAGCGCACATGTGCATCTCGGTAATGACCTAAACCGTTTGATCTGATGTATCCGTGGTCCTTGCTGTTGGACTCATTACTATCAGTAGTGATGAGATCATCTGACTCGTCTCGGCATAATTCGTGTGCACGATTCATCTTCCACACCCACTGTCACGGCTCTGTTTCTCTTCCTGAGCAAATGTCCTCTGATAGAACTAATGATAATGTCCTATGACCACCATTTAGGCTATCAGGAGAGGAGGGGCCGACGTCCGAGTGGTTGGTTGGTGTGTCGGTGGTTGGAGTTATTAGTGTGTTGGTGGTCCTCATAAGTGTGCGTGAGTTTGCCGGGTGAGGAAATGGAGGCAGAAACAGAAAGAGAGCTCTGTGATCCATTTCTGATGAGGCACATCTGGTTGAGGTGAGAACATCTCTTGTGTCTCAATCTACAGTTTGATTACAGCCAATTAGATGGCTAAATAAAAGCCCCTGCAGTTGCTCCAGTTTTTTTCTATTTGCATAATAACAAAGAATTAAGAGAACAAAAACATGGCAGAAGTGCTCGTTTCTCCACAGCCACAAGCCACAGTCCTGATGGAGGGTTAAACATTTACTGTAACACCAATCAAATGCACATTCACACACCAGTTGAGGTCTTTATCATTGTATAATCCATCATTCTGGCTAATTGTGTAAGATTAAAACTGTCTGTCTCTATTAAAGCTGACAATCACCCTTTCTGTCAGACCTCCAATGCTTGTTTAGGCAAGTATTAAACTTTAGCGCGTAACTAATCTCACAATTGCTTTGAGAATGAATGATACCTTAAATCCTGTGGATTTGTTAAGGTCGGATGGGCTGTTACTTTTGTAATTGATCTGGAGGGCGATAAAGTGGACGGAAATCTCACACTTACACTACCTTCCAAATGTTTGTGGTTAGTATGAATTTCGTTTAAAGGGGTCATCGGATGCCCATTTTCCACAAGTTGATATGATTCTTTAGGGTCTTAATGAAAAGTCTAATAACATACTTTGGTTAAAATGTCTCAATGGTAGTGTAAAACAACACCCTTTTTACCCTGTCAAAAACAGCTTTTTTTTACAGCAAGCCGTTTCAGTGCATTTCCCTTTAAATGCTAATGCTCTGCTATCCCCGCCCATCTCCCTCCGTGGGGTGCAGCTCTCTGAGAAACTGTAAACTTTAGCCGCATTCATCGTGAAACTTGCTAACTAGCACATTATTAGGAAAGGCGATTTGCATAATTCTTTAAAAAAACTTATACTCACTTCTTAGGTGAAGCTGAATCATGAATGATTCACACGAACATAGGCACATTTAGGTAGATCGGGGGAGCATTCCCTTCAAAAACAAACATACTCCAATGCGTCAGTGGATCAGATGTCGAGAGTAAATGACGACTGCTATGTTCATTATTACATCCAACAACAAAACACCTCAATTGCTATGGAGACATTCTTGTCTACAACCGCTCCGGCGTCGAAACAATGGCTGACTGATGACAGCTCACTCAGGGCGGGTCTAAGGTAAGACGGCCTTGTCAATCAACAATCATGGGAGGGGCCTGGGTCTGTGTGACGTCACACAGCCAAGAATCTGAGAACGGCTTGATTTGAAAAAGGGGATATCATTTATCTGGATTTTTATCATTATAGGGTGGTTGTGAACACACATTTCAGTTCAAACAACATGTAAAAGTGAATTTTGCATCTGATGACCCCTTTAACAAAGCTACATTTATTTCATTAAAATTACTGTAAAAACAGCAATATAGTGAAAAAGTATTATAGTTTAAAATAAATCATTTTTATTTTAACATATTTTAAAATGTAATTTATTCCTGTGATGCAAATAATAATAATTTCATTTGAAAATGAAGCTGAATTTCCAGCCTTTAGTGTCACATGATCCTTCAGAAATCATTCTAATATAATGATTTGGTGCTCAATAAACATTTCTTCTAATTATTAATGTTGAAATAAATTGTGCTGCTTAATATTTTTGTGGAAACTGTCAGCATTTATTTTACAACAGAAATATTTTATATTATAAATTATAAATGTCTTTACTGAACTTTTGATTAATTAAATGTGTTCTTGCTGAATATAAATTGATTTCTTTAAAAAATATATATCATACTGATCCCAACCTTATATAAAATAATAATAATAAAATAAAAATAAAATAAATTGAATGAGTGGTATGAAATGGAATTGCAATGATGCAGTGATGGGAATGGCTAGGGCCTTTTTTATACTTTTACACTTTGGTAGACATTTATATCTTACATTGCATTGAAGGTTTTTATCCAGTTCAAGCACTTTCTGGGATTTAAACTCATAACCGCACCATTAGCCCAGGTTTTAGTCCAGACTTGAAATTTTATTTTTAGACTATAATTTGCATTTAACTTTGTCTTTTTAGCCTCACAAAAGTACACCCTTGTGTTTCAGCGGGGGGGATGGTAGTCTTGATGGTCTTAATGTCATGTGCTGTTGCCTTTTGCACAAATCGGCTTGCTTTGCATTTAGGTAAAACAGCTCAGCTTTAGTTCAATTGCACAAACATTTGTGTGTTTTTGCATAGTTCAAAAGTGATTCAAGATGCTCTCTTTTACAAAATGGCTGCCTCTAATGCACACTGCAAATCACATTTGTGAATTGCTGGATTACCAAGGACAACTGAAGTTCTTCTTATGATTTTCAGATTTGTGTTGTCTACAATTTCACGCTCACGGTTGGGTGATTGTTAGAAATCTTCACTTTTCCCAATTTTTCTTCAGTCCCGAGATGTTCTGTAAAAACACTGTTGCATTTAAATAGATTTAATGACAATTGCTTTAGTAATTTTTACAGCCAAAGATCAGCTTATGCAAAACTAAGCCCATATTGTCATCATATTTAATATTACTCATAATGGCTGGTTGAAAACCTACCAAAAACATCAAAACAACTTGTGCATAGTCCTTTGAACATCTATTAAATAATTTCCCTGACATTCAGTTGACATTTTTTTATATATTAATTTCATAGTGATATATTTCTAATATGGTGCATTTGCTATTAGGGAGGTGAACATGCAGGTAATAAATTTCAATCATTACGTGAAAACTTGTCTGTAGTGTGGATCTAATGACTCAAACTTAAAGACAACTTATTCCACAGAATGTATTTGCTCCAGACGCATTTGTCAACTAGTTAGCATAGTATGTGAGTCAGAGTTGAAGCAAAGTATTTAGGGGTCTTCCTGAAGCAGATTTGGGAAATGCAGACGCTGCGTAAAGTACACTTTGAAGTCATTAATTAACCTTTAGACAACATCTCACTCTTGACGTCACGAGATGAGGGGGAGACACTAGCTGGTGTCTGGTGTTCCAGACAACTCATGTAGACATGGAGAAAACCTGTAAGGTGCAACGCTTTGTCAGAGGGGTGAAGAGAGGTTGGGCCTCCTCAAAAATTTATTTTAAATGGGATAAAATGTATGGTTTTATTTAGTGTACATATTAATGCAGATATTCAAATTCGCAAAATATAAAGATGCTTTTCATGTGAATTTTAAACACTGCAGGAACGCCAAAGGAAGGCTCACAACAAAGTCTAATTGAGTTAGTAAACTGACCAATCAGAATTATTATTTAAATGATGCTCCGCCACTGTTTATTCATTATTATAAAAATTTCTCCACCAACAAAAATAGTTCTGTACAAAGTCACAGCAGAACATTTGAAACACCAAGCAAAACAGAGTAAAGGTGTTTCATTCTTTAGTAATTAATTTGTTATAGAACAAATCAGTGGAGTGAATGAATCATGTCATTTGTAAATGAATCAGCATTTTTAACGAATCAATTCAATGATTCAATGACTCGTTCATAAAAACAATAGCTTGTTTCATACACCGCGTTTTTGAATGAATTGTGTTGCATTGTTATACAAGTGAGTAGCAACTTTATGACTTTATGAGTAAAATTAAATGTTTGTTGATTAAAGTTTATGCTATTTTATTCCAAGGCTAAAATTGATCAATATGATAAGACATCTAATAATGGACTGTTTGCCAAAAGACAAAAACTATGACAAAAAAGTGAACACTGAGTAGCGAATAGAGGTGAGTAGTTGTTAGATTAAATGTCTTTGTTCATTTATGCTCATAGTGATCATAAACACAAGTGCCTCTGCTTGAATTTGACAGGGGTTTTGAGATAAATATGATTCAATATTGCAAAAAGGTGGCTGAGAAGTTTTCTTCATTGCACCATGCCTTGTGAGAGAAAGGACATTTGAGATAGTAAAGTGACAGCATGAGTCAGGATCTCACCTCATGTAGGCACTGGGTGAGAACAAGGCAAGTTCATTCAAACTTCTCTTCCCTTAACGCCCACTCTGTGTAGAAAAACTCTGATCCCAGACCAGCTTTCCAAAAGTCTCATAATGACCACTTTAGCTATGATAGAAAACTGATCTCAGATCAGTACTAAAGCCTAACCACCACCAAAACCTGCGCCATCCATGTATGCTCTCCATCAGTAGGTGTGAGTGCCTTTAGACTTAATGGTTGAGAGCGTGACTCACGCTGACGTTCGACTGCCACTGGTGTAAAGGGTTCATTTCACTTTCGACAGTTTTCGTCTTTGATTAATAAGCTGAATGTGGCAAGACCACATTTTTTCCTGCATGACCTATGATCATTTTGAAGCACATGGGCCCACAAACCTGAAATAATTAGTGAACTTTTCTACTTTCCACCATGACTGGAAACATTAATAAACTGTTAGTGTACTAACGCTGGATAAGGCATAATTCAAAATAAAATAATAAAACACCAGAACCAAAGGTTTGCTGCTGAATCTACAGACAGCATGACTAGTTTGATTAAACTAAATGACTCTTATGAACAGGTTCTTTGAATCAAAACCATACAGAACAACCAGTGTAGCCTGACTCCTGAAAAATTACCAATGATTTACTCACCCTCAAGCCAGGTTTATATGACTTTCTTCTTTCAGATGAATACAATCAGAGATGTATAAAAAACTTATAATAAAACTTTGAAGCCCAAAAAAGTGCATCCATCCATCATAAAGAGTGCTCCACATAACTCTGGGGGTTAATACAGGCCTTCTGAAGTGAAACAAATGTTCACTTAAACATTGTTTAAGAAAAGTAATCCTGCTAACTGTCGTACACGAGTTCTAGCAGATGACGTAGGCGTAGCATAGGCTCTGGTGAGAAGTGACAAACGCGGAAGTACAGAGGAGAGGGAAAAACAAAACACCGGTCACGAATTAGAAGAACAAAACGAGGATTTGTAAAGGAAAATGTCAGAAGATATAAGCCAAGAGGAGACTGGTTTTCCTTTACTGTAAACAAAACTTGTGACTTGCAAGACTAGCATATTGTCACTGGAGCTTACGCTATGCCTACGTCCTACTTCATCCGCTGGAACGCCACTCTCTCATAAATGTACATATGACAGTTAGCAGAAGCTATGGATTATGGTTTATAAAGTATTAAATATGGATTTTTTTTTTACACAAAGTGGAGCACTTTTTATGATGGATGGATGCACTTTTTTGGGCTTCAAAATTTTGACCCCCTCATTTACTGCCATTTTAAAGCTTGCAAGAGCCAGGACATTTCTTCATATAACCCAGATTTTAAGTCATATACACCTGGCTTGTGGGTGAGTAAATCATTGGGTAATTTTCATTTTGGGGTGAACTAACCCTTTAAGTTGGTTCCTTTTGGTGAATCAAACATACTGTATATACTATATTGCCAAAGGGATTGGGAAACCCCCTTCTAATTAACAGGTTTGACTACTTTAGTAATTTCCATAAGAACAAATCTTAATGTTTAAGCATATAATGATATTCTAGGGAATTGTGTGCTTCTAATTTTATAGCAACAGCTTGGACAGGACCCTTTTCTATTCTAACATGACAATGCATCTGTGTATAAGGCAAGGTTCAAAAAGAAATGATTGATTCAGTCAGTGTGGAAGAACTTGACTGGTCTGCATAAAACCAAGTCCTAATCCCAGTTTAACACCTCTGGTGTGACTTAAAATGATGACCTTGAGCCAAAAACTCATCATCAAATACCAATGACTTGTACATATGGGTTCAGTCGTTTTAGACACTTCCAAAACTGTTGCAACAGCGATGGCACACAATTCCCTAGAATATCATTATATGCTTAAACATTAAGATTTGAACTCATGGAAATTACTAAAGTAGTCAAACCTGTTCGTTAGAATGGGGTGTCCCAATACTTTTGGCAATATAGTGTAGCTACAGTTGATAATCAACTGAATAACTAATAATTACTTAATGGTTGTTCATACAACACTTCTGAAAAATGGTGTAAACATAACGTTTGCTACAAATTACTCTTTTGAGGTGCTTATTTTTAGTGAATCAAAAACATACCTACAGTTTATAAACCATGGAACAACTAATAGTTACTGAGAGGTAGTTCACACGGTGCCTCTAAATATGGTGTCAACATACCTTTTTATATGTATTTATTATTAATAAAAAAAAAAAACATTTATTTTTCCCCACATAGACTCTTTATTCCAAAACTAAATGAATTGTTAATGGAACCATTAAGAATTCAGAATCGCTCAGAGGAATTGGATCCGGGATGAAATAATTAAATTCTTTCAGATTCCATCCTTGCTAACAACCACTCAGAAGCTCAGATCATATCAGCAACAACATAGCAACACCCTGGCAACCACCCACAACAAACCCTACTGGTTTCAGATAGAAAACCATGGAAGTTTTATTACAATATAGGCCTACAGATGCTGAATAGGAGCTTCTGAATAGGACCCAAATTCAGTCCGAACCCGGCTGAGTTGGCCATTCATCTGATCACCTCTCAAGTCATTCATCACACACTCTATCTGATTCATTCTCCAAGTCTTTCTTCATCCAATCAGACTGTTTCTTTCATCTCCCACGCTATTTCATCCAATCCGACTTCATCAGCCTGCGGCCTAATTCACAATTCCGTTCATTAAAGCTGCAAAGTAGATAGAAGAGTTTGAGACACAGAAATAGAAAGATAATATCTGACATTCTGACATTATCATTATCTGCTCAGAAAATCCTCATCTTTGAAAAGAAGGTGGAGTGTAGAGCGAGAGAGAGGAGTCATTCATAATGTCCTGTCTGCAGCCCAAGTTAGTTTCTCTGCGTATCTGTCGATTTATCCAGACCTGTTCCATTTCTCCCTGTTAGTTATTAATGACCACCCTCCATAATCACCATGGCAACAGCACTAACAATCAAAAAGTAGACGTAAAACTAAACCAGGGTCAAAAGAAAGCTCTTCTCTGAACACTTCTATGCATGTGTTATTAAGTTGAACCCTTAAACCGTCATACTGTAACCTTTAACTTTCACATCAACCCTCTCACCCTGACCGCGAAAGATAAAAGCAAAAATTTAGGAATGCTTCAGTCATACTCCTACTGTCATGTGTTGGCATTTGTTGCCAGCAGGGGCTAGAGAAGGTGGGGTGAAATCATCCTCTATATTTATAGCAGCTATAAAAACCCATAACCCTGGGTAACAAATGTTAGCATGTATCTCAACCCATTTTATATGCATGTTTGTTGGTTTTATAAACATGAATGTTAAAGAAAATCAGATTGACCAGCAGAGATTTGTTATTGTTTTTTATGTCATCAAAATTATGATTTTCACCTGTCGGACACTAAAACAGCAAATAAATGAAAATACGAATGAATAATCAACCAATCTTATACAGTTACAACAAATTGAAATTTCTTGTTTTTAAAATAAATCCCCTATGCTCACCAACACTGTGTTTATTTGATCAAAAATACAGTGAAAATTGTATTAGTTATTTTAAATTGTAATAATATTTCACCATATTAGTGTTTTTATTGTAGTTGTACTATATTTTTTAGCCTTGGTGAGTAAGAGACTTCTTTTAGAATAAAAAAAAAAACCTGTAATTATTCCAAACTTTTGACTGGTAGTGTAGCCTTACATTGACGGACATATCTAAAGAGCAGAATGTCATAGACATAGATATGTATAGGTAGATTCCGCATTCGACCACTCCAGACACATCAACTCATCCGCCGTCTTGGAACGGACAATGTGTCATCACTCTCAGTAAAAGTCAATGAGTTATCCTAAATGCTACAACATTGTGCAGCCTCTGGTTGTAATTTTTTTAAAATAAATAAATAATAAAAACATAGAAATCTAAATTCCCTGAAAAATTTGATAAACTTTCACAGGTGAGATTGTTGGATTTTTAATATTAAAATAGTAAACTCAGTATTACAGGTTTTTCGACTATGGTATCTTTTTAGTGTCATGTTAGCTAACAGCTTTTTCTTGTGTTGTGTTGGTTTAGCAAATTCATCTGCTGAATTCTATTGCAGATATAAATATTCTTACATGCATATAACTACATTTACAGACGCACAGTCATCTTGCTCTCAAGTGTTCACAGACTGGCTTTGACCGTTCCAATATGGCGAACGGTTTACATATAGCGACCCATAGAAACAGCCACTAAATATGGATATGGATTTTACTGTTGTGTTTCAGCCTATGCAATATTAATGCAGCAATTAGGTCTATGCATTTTTAAATGCTGTAATCAGATTTATGCTTTATGTACAGCACTTTGGTCAACTAAAGTTGTTTTAAATGGGCTTTATAGATAAATTGAACATTGAACTAAAAAGGCATCTATTGTGTCTATTGTCATAGACGCTTTTCATGCTAAAATCCACCTTAGCAACCACATAGCAATGCCCTAGATAGCACTCACTACACCCGCGCTAGCATCATGGCAAGTACCTCATCTCCTTAACAAACTGTTAAAATGTTGCCTTTTTTCCCATCCTTTTTGGTCATAAATCGCTTAAAACAGCTTTAATGTAAGTTAATATATAGGCCACCAGATTCGTTTTTGGGAAGTGAACATGTTTTGATAAGTGATTAATTGATTCATTCAATCAGCTGATTCATTCAACAACATTGATTAATTCAGAAACTAAAATGACTGTCTTTAGGAGTCATTGAATTACGCACACAACCGATTCATTTAAAAACGTTGGCTGAATTCAGAATAGCAAACTAGTTTACTACTCTTACTATTTCTGCTGTATAAAGATGAGTAGTATGCTATTCTGATTTTGGCCACTAATTTAGATAGAAACAAGTTTACATCTTCATAAGTGATTCATTTGTTCATTCACTCACTCAACAGAATCATTAATAAATGCTGATTCATTAATGAACACTGCTACTCTGTGTTGTTTGAAAACACAACGTTAAGTTCTACTCTGGCGAACTATTTATGTTGGTGGAGCAAATGCAGAAGTAAAGGTCAGTTCACACTAAAGACCAATATTAATTTTAAAAATTGTTTTAGCAAACAGCAGAATCTACACCAACTATAACAAAAACAAAACAGAAACAATATTATGCGCTTATTACAAATAGTACATCATTATGTTTTGGTGTGAATGCTAATATAGCTACTTATCGTTATAGTTTTAATCTTGGCGTGAACGGAACATAACCTTCTCTAACTAAAATGTAAGTACTTGATATTAACGTCTGTTTGTTGAACAGTTGTACAAAAGCTCCCTGCTGCATGTGTTTCTTAAATATATAGCATAGACTGTTAACTCAGCTCTAGTTTTAGACCGAAGATTCACATTTATATTTCTTGCCAAAGGAAGATAGAATGTGTTATCATTGGCTCCATATAAAAACAACACAAGTTCATGGAATTTCCCCACTATGATTTTAAAGCAAACATGCATCGCTGCATGTGCATGTTTTGATATCAGTAAGTAATGTGCTGAATTGGGGCTTCCCCATGTCATTAAAGCACTATCACAGCTGATCCTGCCAAACCACACTCAGCATGCTTTCACTCGCACATTACCTCCTGCACGCATACACACTATGATCAAATAAACACGCACTACCTTAAACAACAACAGCCTTTAGGCCCAGAACAACCAACACTGACCACGATGTAATCATCCATGTTACCAACGGTTTAGCTGTTATGAAGATGCTTATGTTTGAGTATCTGAGTTGATGTCTAAGATCAAACTAGTGACATCACAGAGATTCTGTTGAAAGAGACCACGAGTGACTAACACAGCAGCCTTTGATGATGATTTTCATAATTGTCAGCATAATGTACGCCACTCGACATCCAAGTACTGTCTTTCTTCAAAGTGGTTCTAAGTAATACACCATGATATATGAAGGTTTATCCTCCTTATTTTGCAATGCGGAAGCTATTTTATTTGAATGTGCAAGACTACTGATTCATTAGCCCCTATAGCTAAAAAAATTGAAGAATAAGAAAGTGCAGTAAATTTTAGTGTATGAACCAGTGTAGGTTTGATTATTAAAATGAATTATAATAATATGATAACAAATGTCAGTGTCTGGCTTTTTCTTGCAATCGTGACTTTGTCTCACAATTTTGACTTTTTTTGCAATTCTGAGAAAAAAATATAAGATGCAAGATATAACAATATAACTCAGAATTGCAAGATATGAACTTACAATTCTGAGAAGGTAGGTCAGAATTGTGAGATATAAACTTGCAATTGTGAGAAAAAAACTTTTTTGTACTTTTTATGGTGTGGTGGAGAAAAAAGAATTGAGAGATGTAAACTTGGAATTGTGAGAAAGTTCGAATTGTGACTTTTTTTTCTCTGAAATGTGAGTTTCTATCTCCCAATTCCGAGTTTCTATCTCTCAATTGACCGTTTGCAAAGAGCTTGATTGACAGGCGATCTGACCAATCATAATGCTGAATCTGCCACCTTGTCCAACAGCTACGGCTGGAAACTAACAATATATATATATTTTTTTACCTTTTAGATTTTTTTATTAATGTCTTCACCATACCCCAACCCTAAACAATAATGCAAAAACAGTAATTATTGTTGTACAGCATGACAAAAAATGCACTATATTAATGTGTGCATGCCCAGGAGCCACACAGCTGTATCCCAACCACAATTTAAACAGGAGAGTAGATTAACTTCGGTGGACTTAAACTTGAAAAATGGTGTGTTCCCCAGTTGAAATAAAATCTGTTCTGATGTTCATTCATGTTCATTTCATGCTTTATATGAAAAGATCGGTTCACATTCCACTTTAACTAAAGCAATACAGTGATCTGTCATTAAAGAACCATAAAACAATGTTTATTGTTTGAATTTCTATAAAAATGACAAAATTTGAAAGCTGAAAGTCCTGAGACCTTGTTTCATACAAGAAGTAACCTGCTCTGTCTTGTCTGTCTGTGTGTTGTCAGTTTACTCTTTGCTCTGCCATGTATTGTTTCACTGCGTGAGAACATGATGTGTAGTGTGAGAGCGGCATTGTTTGTCGGAGATAGCAACAGTAAATAAGGATGGGTGGTCGTTTTCTTTCTGAGAATTGTGAGATAAACAGTCTCAATTACATTTTTTACTTTTTATTTTGTGGGGAAAAATTGCAAATTCAGAAATCAGAGAAAGAAGTCAAAATTTGTAAAATGTAAACTGAGAATTCTAGGAAAAATTTGGAATTGTAAAATGTAAACTTGAGAATTGCGAGAAATAAGTCAGAGCTCTGAATTCAGATTTTTTTCCCCCTCTGAAATGCAAGTTTATATCTTACAATTCAGAAAAAGTCTTGAAGAAAAAAGTCGCAGTTAGCTTTTTAATTTTTTTTATTTTATCGCTTCCATATGGTTTTGACTGTTTTTGTTCGGTACAATAACTAGAACTAAACGACACTGGAAACATCGCACATTCAAGTTACCACACCCATTCTTAATAGTTAAAAATAGGGTGGGGATACTGGGGATATTGGTTTTTATTTAGCATTTGATAATTTTTGGCTGATAGTGTGAGCTATTGTGGTCAGATCAGGAACATCTGTCAATATGAAATTTGAAAAAAGTTTAGGCTTTGTAGCAGAAAAAGTTCTTGTTGATATGATAAACACTATTAAATTAATAGAGCAAAACCTAAACTCAAATAGTCATCTGACACAAAACCTTTCAGTTTGTTTGTATAAAGTAATGGGTTTGTTTGACCCAGGCAAGGACACAATTCAGTACAATTACCTTCTTTCTTTGCTGAATGACACACATTGAAAATTGCAGCCTCCTTCTATCATCCTTTCTCTCTCTTTCTCTGTACATCTCATTTTTCTCTGACTGATTTGATTTGGCTGTTTGGCCCTTACCTGCGTCATCATGTCTTTTTGAAGAGATTCCCATCTGCCTTGTAGCTGAGACACGTTGTCAAACACAGACAGCCCTTCCGGAAGAATCTTTGAGACAAACAAGGGCAGCCAAGTCTAATGGGATTTCCAATAGTCAGAGACCCCGAAAGGCCCTAAAAATATCACAGGCATGCTGAGAGAGTTTCCCCCACCTTTATGCAGCAAAACATCAGAAAGAAATGTACACTACCGGTCAGAATAATTGATACCTTTTTAAAGTTTTAGAAAAAAGTCTATTAAACACACCAAGGTTGCATATTTTTCATTAAAACTGTAAAAAATATAGAAATATTATTATTAATAATATTTATTACATAAAATAAAATATCAGTTTTCTACTGTAGTATATTTTAAAATGTAATTTATTTGTGTGATGAAAAGTGATCTTTTAAATTGTAATAATATTTCATAATATTACTGTATTACATTTTTACTGTATTTTTGATCAAATGAATGCAGCCTTTATGTGTGATCATAAGAGACTTCTTTCAGAAAACATCTTAATTATTCCAAACTTTTGACTGATATTTTGCATGTGCTATTTTACTATAAAAAAATCTGGATGAATATAAGTTAACTAATTCTATAATTAATACATTTTATTTATGGACAATGTAAACTAGCTTATGACTTTGAGCTCTTGCAAAGGTCTTTCAGCTGAGCTGTATTGATTTGTCGCGTCTCATTTTTGCATCTGAATAGTCAGCCAGTGACTCACTAATCGTATAAAGTTACTGCTGACCACTCGCTGCTTTTATGTACTGACCACTCTGAACGTGTGATGATGTCATTAAGAACAATCACGCGCTGATGACATCGTATACTGTCATTTTATAGTATAAATGCATACAAAAAAAATACTCCTTTGGGAGGATATTATAAATAAAGGTACTACAAATAAAGATCGCACTGCTGGATTTGCTGCTTCGCATCAAGCATTTGTTTGCTTTCATTATTCATCACCCTTGCATCACATCTAGTACATGGTGTTGGTACAACATAGAGGCAGGAGATGGAGAGGAAAGGCAATTAATAAAATATCAAACTATCAATATACAAACACAGAGTGTGCTTGTATCCTGAACCGGAGATTTCATTCCAAACTGAGCAAAAACGTGTGTGCTTAGAGATGTGGAAATCATCTCAACTTTCATTAAAGTCTAATTCTAGTGGTAAAATCCATAAAAATTAACTATTATCTGTAGGCCTATTTGAAAATATTCATTTTGAGTCGCAGAAAAATGTTGCCTCAATATTTTCCATCAATGAGTAAAAATTGATTTAAGAGGAGCTGGCAACATTCACCAGAAATATTATATGTACATTATTATAACTTATTTTTAAAATAAAATATATAATTTATATAAATTTATTTAATAAAAATGATTTAACATTTATAATTTATATTGTTATAAATAAAATATCTTAGAACTAAAAAAATTCAAAAAGATTTTCAAAAGCTGTTTATCTGAATATTAGAAAATGTGCATGTTCCTATTCAATGCAATTGGATTTGAATTGATTATATATTATACCTTCATAGCTGGCTGTTTTTTGCTTCATGCATTTTCTGAGAAATGGCAGAATTCGTCTTTAAAGGGGGTCATATGACGTTGCTAAAAAGAATATTATTTTGTGTATTTGGTGTAATGCAATGTGTTTATGAGGTTTAAGGTTCAAAAAACACATTATTTTCCACATACTGTACATTATTGTTGCTCCTCTATGCTCCGCCTTTCTGAAACGCGTCGATTTTTACAAAGCTCATCGTTCTGAGCGAGGTGTGCTCTGATTGGCCAGCTATCCAGTGCGTTGTGATTGGCCAAATACCTCAACCGTGAGACGGAAATGTTACGCCCCTCACCGTATTGTGATGCCGTGTCCCGGCGCGACGACACAAAAACAATAAAACCCATTATAAACGAGGCATTTGTTGCATCCAGTGGGGACATAATTACTGATTATAATGACTTATAACTGTCTTTTTACGCGTCACGTTGCATCGCGCCGTGTAAACATGACCATGTCTGCATTTGTGATCGGAGAAACGACAAACAACAAGCGCTACTCTACACTGCTCAAAACTCGTGTTTGAATAGTCAGTAGCAAATTCTTTAAATAAGAAAACATACTTACAGGCTGTGAGTCAGAAGCGCCAGACTGTCCTTGCAAAGGTGGAATTGCCCCACTTTATAGAAACAGCCTTTGAGCACAGCTGGCAGGCTACTCCCAGGTTCAGGAAATAGTCCTCCATAAAATGTGCTGCACACACTCTAATATTTGGGTTGAACTGTTCTGGAACAGTGTTGTAAATACAACTTAACCACTGATTTCTAGTTGTGTCCTCTTTTGGAAACCCAAACAAAGTACTTTCACTTTCACAACGAAACACAGCGTCTCCAGGACATGGTGCCGGCGGCAGCAACAATACTACAGCGAGAATAATAGTTCCGCCTTCTTTCTTTGTGTATACATTTGGGCGGTGTTTTGCAAATCTTCCCACACCGTGACGTAGACATGTGGGGGCGTGTTTAAATGAGCGTTTTAGGAGGGCGTGGTCAAGTCTTAACTTTTATAAAGAATATCTCTTTGGTTTTGAGACTTTAGTCTTTGCAACTTCAGGGATCTTATCTATGCACAAACAGCTTGTAACACTCCAAAGAGAACGCAAAACTTGAAATCTCATCATATGACCCTTTAAGTGGTTTAAACCAGGGGTTCAAGATTTGAAACTTTGCCTCTGCTGGTAGTTGCTGTAACTACAACATTAAGCATTTTCTCCATTGAACATTCAAAAGCAGTTATTCAAGCCACATACAAACCAAAAATGCTATTACATTATAGTATACATACATATATATATACAACCCCAAATCAGAAAAAGTTGGGACAGTATGGAAAACGCAAATAAAAAAAGAAAGTAGTGATTTCTAAATTTACTTTGCCTTGTATTTCATTGCAGACAATATGAACACAAAATATTTCATGTTTTGTCTGGTCAACTTCATGTCATTTGTAAATATACATACTTTCCTGTCATTCAGACCTGCAACACATTCCAAAAAAAGTTGGGACAGTAAAGCATTTACCACTTTGTAATGTTGCCATTCCTTTTCACAACACTTAAAAGACGTTTAGGGACTGAAGACACCAAGTGATGAAGTGTTTCAGGTGTAATTTTGTCCCATTCTTCCTGCAAACAAGTCTTAAGGTGGGCAACAGTACGGGGTCTTCGTTGTCGCATTTTGCGCTTCAAAATGCGCCACACATTCTCTATTGGAGACAGGTCGGGACTGCAGGCAGGCCAGTCAAGTACCCGTACCCTCTTCCTCCGCAGCCAGGACTTTGTACTGTGTGCAGAATGTGGTTTTGCATTGTCTTGTTGAAATATGCATGGACGTCCCTGGAAAAGATGTCTTCTTGAAGGCAGCATATTGTGCTCCAAAATCTCTATGTACTTTTCAGCATTAATGGTGCCATCACAGAAGTGCAAGTTACCTTTGCCAAGGGCACTGACACAACCCCATACCATGACAGACCCTGGCTTTTGGACTTGTTGCTGGTAACAGTCTGGATGATCCTTTTCTTCTTTGGTCCGGAGCACACGGCGTCCATTCCTCCCAAAAAATACCTGAAATACTGATTCATCTGACCACAGTACACGTTTCCACTGTGTGATGGTTCATCCCAGATGCCTCCGAGCCCAGAGAAGTCGACGGCGCTTCTGGACACTGTTAACATAGGGCTTCATTTTGGCACAGTACAGTTTTAACTGGCATTTGTGGATGTAATGTATTGTGGTACTTGGCAAAGGTTTGCCAAAGTAGTCCTGAGCCCATGTGGTGATATCGCTTATAGATGAATGACGATTCTTGATGCAGTGCCGCCTGAGGGATCGGAGATCACGGTTGTTCAGCTTAGGCTTGCGCCCTTGTCCTTTACGCACTGAAATTCCTCCAGATTCCTTGAATCTTTTAATTATGTTATGCACTGTTGAAGGTGAAATATCCAAATCTCTTCCTATCTTTCTTTGAGGAACATTGTTTTTAAACATTTCAATAATTTTCTCACGTATTTGTTGGCAAACTGGCGATCCTCGGCCCATCTTTGCTCCTAAAGGACTAGACCTTTCTTGGATGCTGCTTTTGTACCAAATCATAATTACAATCACCTGTTGACATCAACTGTTTCAAATCACATCATTATTTAACCAATTTACCTCATTACTAGCCCTAAATTGCTCCTGTTCCAACTTTTTTTGGAATGTGTTGCAGGTCTGAATGACAGGAAAGGATGTATATTTACAAATGACATGAAGTTGACCAGACAAAACATGAAATATTTTGTGTTCATATTGTCTGCAATGAAATACAAGTCAAAGTAAATTTAGAAATCACTACTTTCTTTTTTTATTTGCGTTTTCCATACTGTCCCAACTTTTTCTGATTTGGGGTTGTATATATATACTGTATATATGTATGTTATTGAATTATTTCCTCTGTCGTTTTTGCAGCTCTCAGTGCACTGCACCATGTTGTGTTGAGAACATGTTTGCAGTAAGGGGAACTGTTGTGTTTATCAGGTCATGCATTTTTCATTCATGTTAAATACATTATTAATGCTTTCATAACATTTACCCTACTTCCTGAACCATTGTTTTATTTTTCACCCCTGGTTTCACATTAATTAAAGATTTTGTTTTATTTTCGCATCAACGCAGCCTGCTTCTGTCATAACACGCTGTTACATGGTCAGCCATTAAAGCACAGTTCAGCGTGACGAAGATGTTGCACAGACCCTGTGATCATTTTTGCATTATTTCAGGTAAAATTCTCAGTTATTATTGATATTCAGATTGGCACTCAGATGGGGAGTTACTGAAAACATAAACAGCTTAGATTTGTAGATTGATGGCATAGTGTGGATTTACAACCATACTAAATGATTGAATGATGTGAATGATTTTCTGTGTGTTTTCTAGAATCTAGATTACCTCATATGGTCTTGATAACGTCTCGACAGTGAAAATGATTTAGACATCTCTATATCCGCAAAGGGCTCAGGTCTGAAGAAATATGAGCAGATAAAGCTTAAACAATCAGACAGTGGGTTTTTAACACTCACTATATTACAAACTCAAATCCTTGGCTAGCCATGTTTTCCAAACAAATTAATTGCTTATTTGAATGATGACAGACATTCAAAGTGCTTGGATGGAAAAACATGTTTGTTTGTTTTTTTGTTATTTTTTAATAAGATGATCTGCTTGTGAGGGATCCCCTTTCTAAAATAGAAAATATATAAATGCATTAACAATTATACTGTGTGGAACGATTTGGAGAAATGTAGCATTGCCATCAATTGCTCACTTATGGATCCTCTGCAGTGAATGGGTGCCATCAGAATGAGAGTTCAAACAGTTGATAAAAACATCATAATAATCCACAAGAAATCCACTAACTTGTGGATCCACTAACATCAGTTAACATCTTGTGAAGTGAAAAGCTGTGTGTTTTAACTTTAAACTGTCACTTCTGGACTAAATAAGTCTATAATCCATAATAACACTTTCCCCAGTGAAAAAAGTAAATTTCCTGTTTTCCTCTCAGATCAAATTCCACTGACATATTTGTTTAGAACTGTTTTAGACTGTAAACGGTGACTTTTCACTGCTCACTTGTGCTTGATCTGTTTATATTTGTCCCCTGATTCAGACGAGCAATCTTTATCACTGCAGACAATTTAATAGCAGAGAACTCATATTTTGGCAAGAAGCAAAGGTTTAAAGTTAAAATGCCTTAAAGATGGAGATGTTTCTTATAAACACACAGTTTGGACTCTCGTTCTGACGGCACCCATTCACTGATCCATTGGTGAGCAAGTGATGTAATGCTAATTTCTCCAAAACTGTTCTGATGAAGAAACAAACTCATCTACATTATGGATGGCCTGAGGGTGTGTACATTTGCAGCAAATTTTCATTTTTGGGTGAACTATTCCTTTTAGAGACAACACTTTGGGCCAGATTTACTAAACAAGGCAAATTAGCGTGAGAGCGCAATTCCAAAACAGTGCTGATGAGAGGAGAAAATTCTGAGTGATTTACTAACAATGCACACATGAAGATGCAGCCAGATCATTTCCATAATCTACCAAGAGCAGCTCAAATTACCGCCTGCTTTAAGACATGCTTTTTTGGGGGTGTTAAATAATGGCGCAAATACCAGTAATTTGATGAGTGCAAATGTTGCGTGATTCAATTTAATACTCTCCTCCCATACATTTTGCGTCTGAAAGGGAAACTCCTACAAATGCATATTCAATAAGGTCAGGTACAAAAAATAACTGTGTCCATGCCTTCTCAGCGCTAATTCTTCACTGTGCGTCTTTAGTAAATCCTGACAGAACTATTTTAATGCCAAAACACGGTTTGCGCTGGCGCAAACTGTTAGTAAATCTGGTCCATAGTTTCCTAAATTAAATAATCGGCTTTTATAATTGTATTTAATGAAAAAACATCCACAAAATATTTAAATCACAGTGTATTTTTTTGTCTACCCAATGTTAAATGTATTTACATTTTTATGCTATTTTGTCTTCTTTACAAACATAGAGACTAGCACCATGATGTTGGCACCGGTTGCTCTCCTTTTCTCTCTCATCTCATTTTCTATGGACTTTTTTTCTCTTTTAGAAATACTTCTGTTGTGTAGGATGATAATCTGTTATAATGACAGCACTCTTTGCTTTTCGGCTTGAATGAAGACCCATCTTGTCTTCCTTGTTTGAACAAAATAAGTGTGTACATGTGCGTCCGTGTGTATTGTTGCGCAGAAGCAGTGTCATTAGCGTCCCTTCTTAAGCCTTTAAAGTGCAAATGGAGACACCCACTAAAGTGTTCTCCTCAAAAATATCACACACGCAGTCAGCCTACACACAATGCCGTCCTGTCAGAGAGAATCCTCCGCCATCTCTAATGATGCTTTCTGGAGGAGGGAAGACACTCTGCCTTTTAACATGATGCAGGGCAGGAAAAGAGACAGATAGTAGGGAGGAGTGGGAGAGAAGGTCAAACTGAAGGTCATCGAGTGGCCAGATTTTTGGAAAAAGATGGACACACCCACCTTCTTCTCTCCCATCTTCTCGAAAGCAGAGGATGTTTCACACACCCATGTCAACTGCATGTTTTCCAGATAAAAACAACATTGGAACAGTCTTTGCTGGCTTGCGGAGACAAAACAGAGAAAAACAAGCAGTAGATATCTGTGTGGCTCTGGAATGTTATGTTTCGTCCTCCCTAAAAGAAAATAAATCCTTTTATGGCCTCTCCCAAATTTAAGAGGGTCTAAATAAAGTTTATAACATAAACAAGACATGAGACCCCACTTCTGGAAACGTTATTGGCCCCAAAAATCTGGTTTTGTTTTCTTTTTTGTCACATACACCAGTGGTTCCCAACTACGTTCCTGGAGGCCCCCCAACACTACACATTTTGCATCTCTCCTTTGTCTGACACACCCAATTCAGGTCTTGGAGCAGGGGTGTCAGACTCAGTTCCTGGAGGGCCACAGCCCTGCACAGTTTAGATATAACCCTAATTAAACACAGCTGATCCAGCTAATCAAGTCATTAAGGCTTATTTGAAAACTACATGGTATGTGTTGGAGCAGGGCTGGAACAAAACTCTGCAGGGCTGCGGCCCTCCAGGAACTGAGTTTGACACCCCTGTCTTGGAGTCTCTACTAATGAGCTGATGATCTGAATCAGGTGTGTTTGATTAAGGTGACATGGAAAACATGCAGTGTTGGGGGGCCTCCACAAACGTGGTTGGGAACCACTGACATACACTACCCTTCAAAAATTTAGGGTTTGTAAGATTTGTGAATTTTGGAAGAAGTTTGCATTTATTTGTTGAAAACAGTTGTGCTGCGTAATATTTTTTGTGTAAACTGTGAAACTTTCTTAGATGAAAAGACAGTTCAAAAGAACAGCATTTATTTGAAATATAAATCTTTTGTAGCATTATAAGTTTCTTTGCTGTCACTTTTGATCAATTTAATGCGTCCTTGCTGAATAATAGGACAACTTTATTTCAAAAAATAAACTTTTAAAGGGTAAAAAGTAATAAAGTTCCTGGCATACATAAATCATACTTTTTCATATCCACGTTGTGCAATCCATTGTTTTTCCTATCAGATTTGATTAATAGTTTTATTTTTATATTTAAAAGTCCTGTATTTTCTTCTTAGCACATCCCTACATTTATGTATAATGGCATTTATATTTTTCTGTAAATGTGTGTTTTTATTTATTTATTTATTTATAATTTTTTTTGTAAATGCAAGACTTGATGAAAACATGTACTACTGTACAATAACTTGATCACCAATATATCTTTTTTAAAATAAATTTTAACTTTTATTCAGCAAACATACATTAATTTGATCAAAAGTGACAGTACAGACATTTATAATCCATTTCAATAAATGCTGTTCTTTTGAAATGTCTATTCACCAAAAATATATATATCAAACATTAAGCAGCACAACTATTTTTAACATTGATATAATAAGAAAGGTTTATTTCTGCTTATTAAATGGAATGTATTCGGAAGGTATTCTGTTTGATGGTGTCATGGCATTACAATGCACTTCACAGGCAACATTTCAATGAAATAAAAGGTGACTCAGTTATATAATTCATGCTGCAATCAACCTGTCTGCCCTATCTTTAATCTCGCTATCTCATAGCTAACCTCCTTTGCTTGTAATGTAACTATATCCCCATTCACACATCCATCTATCCATTTTTTAGTCATCAGATTCAGAATTAAAAGAAATTCCTGTTTTCTGGAAGATCGGGGAGTATGTGTAATCAACGTCATCATTTCCTCTAAGTCAACATATCCCTTACATTACGATAAGTGCTGTGCGGCAGCGCAGTTCCTGTTAGCACCATGGTACTTCCTGGATTATTAGTGAAGATCAGATATTTAGTAGCCAGGCATCAGAAACCTTGCCATAAACGCTGCCAGTCAAACCAATATTATGCAATGATGGTGTTTGCGATGCTTTCAAGGAAATCATTAATAGAGGTTTTCTGACGTCTAGACGGCACGTGCGTCTGTGTGTGTGTGTGTGTGTGTGTGCCATCTCCGGTTTCTCTGGAAGAACTGCACTGACACACTTTGCTCTATGATGGGAAAACGCAGCGTTTGGGTCATGTGACTGGGCGGAAGTGTGATGCAGTCAACGTCAGGGATGCTGGGAAAAGCAAAGACCTCTGATTAGCTCTTATAGCAGCTCAGACAGACAGCATCACTGTCCTACTGAGCTGATAGACTTCAGCTGAACCATCTCACAAGCGATCAATAGCCATGATACGTTTACAGTAAACCATGCAAGCCATAAATACAGAAACAGCACAGACTTTTTTTCACTCTTTCTGTAAACATTTACATGAATCTGACCATTTGAGCAATTCACTGTACTAAATTTTATTATTAGACACTCACCAGAAAGGAATGTTAATCAGAGCTAAACTTTTTTAAACACATGTTTACATCACAGCCATGATTTGCTACTTGCTAATACTGGGTGGTACTAACAGGAGGGAAATTTTCTGCTGACAAATCCAGCCTACGCTGGTTTGCAGGTCTTAGTTAGTCTGCTCACCTGGTCAGATTGATCTGTTTGGTTAGTTTGGACACTTTTGAGCTGGTCGGCCTCAGGCTAGGCCAGCTAAGATCGGCAAATTGTGAGGGAAATTAAGGTGGTTTGTGAGGTGATTAAAATCTAACAATTAAATAATAAAAATGTAAAATTAAATAACTAAGTAACAATTAATACATCCATAAATAATAAAATTATTAATAAATACATTTTTAAATAAAACACTAAATGATTAAAACGCTAAATATAAAATATTTTATTTGTTTACCTGTATGTCTTGTGACCATTAACCAACATCAGAACACTGTGATTGAATGTGTTGTTAAATTATTGAAATATTAACTTCAAATCTCAGGGGATGCTTCAAGTAAATATTATTCAAATATGATGGATTTGCAATCCATCCAAAAAGTGTGGAGATGGAAGGAAAATGGAGGAATGTGAGAATATTTTTCTCTCTTTGTAGTCTATTCATTAATATTTAATATTAATAGTATTTATTCTCTCAAGAAGGAGGGACTCGCTCTAATGTAAAATCTATTTTAAACCAGCTTAGGTTTGCTGATCTTAGTCTCCCAACCTGGTCAGAGTGTTCTGTTGGCTGGTTTTATAGTAGTTTGGGCACTTTTGAGCTGGTCTGGGTCAGATAGACCAGCTAAGACCAGCAAAATAGGTTAGGCTGGCTTAGTCTAGTAATACATAAGAATATAGTGTTTGTCAAACTGGGGTTTGTGAAATGATGAAAAGCTAATAATTAAAGAATAAAAAAATACTTTTTAAATTTAAACAACTAATAAAAAAAATGAAATGTATTTCTTTACCTGAATTTCATGTGACCATTAACCATCATTAACCGTGAACATGTGCTTCAAGTAAATTTTAGCTTAAAGGCTGACAAAAACGTTTAAGGAAACCCTGCATTATCTAAAAGATGTGAACTGGATATGAACAGAACCACAAAACTTGCCGTCTAATAAAGCATTACAAGTGAACACTTTTCAGCTTAAACGTTCCTGTTCCACCAGTCAGCATGTGGCATTAATAGTGGCATTAGTGATACACAATTTATCCAGCATCTGAACTTTTTTGTCGCACTGGGGAGGCTGAGAAAAAGTGTGAAGTTGAAGGAAAGATAAAAGTCGAATGTGAGAATATTTATTCTTTCTTTGTAGTTTTAACTTGCCTTCTTGGCGACGGTGAGCGCCAGGAGTTTGTAGTTGGATAGTTTGCAGATGCTGCATGTGAGACCCTTTAAAACAGAGTGAGCCACAGCTGTGACGAAAGAAGATTCAGTATCATCACGTTTGAATGAAGCGTATGATAAAGAACATAATTATACATTATAACGGAACATAAACGTACATTACACCTAAATGTTGTTAGACTTTTATCGTTTAGGAGACTTAATGTTTTTTTCCTCTCATTTTCTGGTAAACGTAGCTCCTCAATGATGTTGGAAAACTAATATCTTCTTGATTTATGAGTTTTGGCTCATTTTAGTACCATGAAGGTAGTGGAATGAAAGGATGTTCTTAAAGCAACAGGAGGTTTCACTAGATACTCCTTGTGCCAGAAAACCACAAATCCTCTGACATCATAAAACTCATTTATCTTCATCTTAAGTGTACAGAAAACAGACCTTTGACATCTCAGGACTCCTCAGAAAGCAGAAAGCTTTCCAGGAAAGCACAGAGCACCTGTTTCAGATGGTTCCTGTGTAACTCCTCTCGTAGTTTGGCCATAGAATTGGCACAGAAACCAAATGAAAATTCACATAGAAGAGAAATGCTGGGCAAAGGCCAAGGCTTCACTACAGCTAACTCACTTTGAAACATATGAACGTTCAATCTCAAGACCCTTGAGGAGGATTGTTAGCATTACAACTTTCCAGAAAAGAATATCATGTAACATAACACATCACACTTATATGAAACAGAATGCATTTTGGGATCCACAGCTGGATTTCGGCTCATTTTCCTGTAGAGAGAGAAAGAGGGAGTGAATAATGAAGAATGAAAAGTCAATAATCCTATGAAATATGACTTCATTTTACGGACTCGGGAGGTCGGTAGTGACTTTGAAGTTTTGCCACTGTTGGTTTCAGGTTGAGATCTCAAGACTGCGTAAGTGAAGCGTGATACCTGATAGTCACAATCCAAATCACCATCATTGCACATCAAAAATTCTAAATCTCCTTGAGGCCAGATGATTTTCATAATGATTAGCTTTGCATTTTAAGCATCACCTCAATGGATTGTATAATCCCAAGGTCTTCAAAGCTGCTTATAATAGTCCAATTATGCATGCATGCATGTGACTCTGACCATATAGGGTGCACTGCAACATTATGGACTGCTCTACACTAAACCCTGAGGAATTGGTGTACTGCCCCCTCTACTGGTTAAAGAAAGATATTTCATTTAAATATATATATATATATATTCTCTTTTCCTTTTTACTAATGTGATGTTAACTTTTCCATTGCAAATTATATTATCTGCATAATAATTTATTTTTTTAAAACATTAAAAATATTAAAGGAATAGTTCACCAAAAATAAAAATTTGTTGATAATGTACTCATCCTCAGGTTTTCCAAGATGTAGTTTGTTTCTTCACTGTAACAGATTTGGAGAAATTTGAAAGCAAAAAAATCTAAGCATTACATCACATGCTCATCAATGGATCCTCTGCAGTGAATGGGTACCGTCAGAATAAAAGTCCAAACAGCTGATAAAAACATCACAATAATCCACAAGTAATCCACACGACTCCATTCCATCAATGAATGCCTTGTGAAGTGAAAGTTGTGTGTTTGTAAAGGTGTTTTAACTTTGAACTGTTGCTTCTGGCTAAAATCCTCTATCCGTAATATTGCTACCTCCAGTAAAAACATTTTTTTTAAAAAGAATAAAAAAGTTTATTCTGAATCAGGAGAGAAATTTGCACAGATCAACCATGTTTATAAGTCAAAACAGTCCAAAACTGTCCTCTAAAATATGTTGTGGGTTTTGATGTGAGGGGATAACAGGGGGTGGAGGAAACATTATTATTAATTATGGACTATTTTAGTTAGAAGCGATGGTTTGAAGTTAAAACGCATTAATACATTTATTTCTTAAAAACAAATACAACTTTTCACAAGATGTTAATTGATGGACTGGAGTCATATGGATTACTTGTGGATTATTGTGATGTATTTATCAACCGTTTTGACTTTCATTCTGACCTCTGATCCTCTGCAGTGAATGGGTGCCGTCAGAATGAGAGTCAAAATGGTTGATAAAAACATCACAATAATGCTAAATTTCTCCAAATCTGTTCCGATAAAGAAAACAAAATCATCTACATCTTGGAATGCCTGAGGGTGAGTACATTTTTAGCAAATGTTAATTTTTGGGTTAACTATGCCTTTAATGTTCATATTAACATTAACAAAATAAATCCCAAAACTTTGTTTATTTGAAGGTTTAAATAAATTAACTTTCATTGTGGTCTTAGACTTAAGGAGTTGTGCATCTCAGTCTTTGATGTAGTGGTAACATTAAAAGAAAATCAAAATAATATCTTTTAAAAAAACAACATTCATTTTATTGACATAAATACACAATTTACATGTTCGACACTCAAAAACAGGGTTTTATAGAATCCATTCAATGTTAACAACAGACAAATAAGCAATATTGAGCTCTGGAATGGTCAATGTGTACACAAAGCAGTTGCATAATACAGTTGAAGGCTTTGTCCAATAGGTTTGATAATCTTGTGATTTGATAAAATCACATGTACCATGGAGCATCTGCTAGCAGTTGAAGTAATCATCCATCAGCAATCTGAAATAATACTTAAGAACCTTCACCACCACATATTTTCTAATGATCACACCATACTAAACAGTCTTTCTTTCGCTATATTTGCCCTCCACCACTGGACTTTATGAAATGGAGCACATCCTGTTCATGTCTTCTATTGCATTTTTTTGTTCTCTCTGGCAGCTTTTCTCTTTAATTGCATTATCTTTAATTCTGTCATGGTTGAGAAGGTCCTCCATACCCACACAGCCTAAAAAACATAGATTTGAGTTTAAATCAATAGCAAAAGCTTGACCAAGCTAACATACTGAAATGCATATTGTAGTATTTTATATGAAGAATAATATTCTAAAAGGAAAAACTTACCACAATAATAACAGTGTTGAGCAAGAGCGGGACTGAGTATACTAGTGAAATGAACATTCCTTTTGAATCAAAGTATTGGAACTTTGAAAAAGATCTAAAAACAAAATGCAGACATGTTCAGTATAACAATAAAACACATAATGTCAGGGGGTTATGATGGGTATATGATCACCTCCAATTCATCGCTGCCAGCTCATTCAGGTATTCTGCACTGTAAACCATAGCGACTGAAAAGAAAAGAAATACTGCGTTATCTGGTGTAAAAATATCTAACATATTTTATATAATTAAATAAATTTAAATGATATTTGGGGTGCTTTCACAATTCACACATTTTGTTGGTTGTCATGTAATCTTTTCAGAAAGTTAATGCTGTGTTTTTCCACTATAATTTTATACATTTTCTCTGATAATATTTTTATTGCAAAAACTCACCCATTAAGAGAAAATGACAGATCTGAAGGCGGTAGTATTTGCAGGACAGGATGGTGAAAGCTAAACACAAGACATGAAAGGCCAGCAGACCCATCAGCCAGGGTTCAGACCAGTCAACCTGGAAACCAGATCACATGATTATTACTGGTTCTTCCTAGATACAAAAAAAATACGTTTTCTTTACTTAATACACGTGGCTTCGGTTGTACTGTGGGAAAAATACCTACGAAACTGGATTAGCGTTATGTGAACCATAAAAAAAGAATGTAATGTTGCTGTGAACTTACAGACTGTAGAAAGCTCCATAATGATGTGATGGGAACATTGCTGAATCCGTCGATTGGAATAGCGCTGATATTTTTCGCTTTAGACTCGGTCATTTTATTTGACTACACGCCACTGTATTAGCTACTAAACCAGTTACAACATAAACACTTCCGCCTTCGTCACTGTCCTTTTCTCTCGACAGAACCTCCTGAAGCTCACCGATGGATGGCGCCATTACGTCTCTTAAAAACAGGTGATGCTGAAGTGCAGTTTATTCACATACATTAACATTGAATGTTTCATAATTATTTTTATTTCTACTGAATTTTAGGACTGGGTTTGAAATAAAAATAGAATGTTTTAAATTCCAGCATCGGGTTAAAAGGAACAAAAAATACCCTAATAAATGAAAGAAGATGTGTAGCAAAGGAAAATTCAAAATAAAAGTCCCATTGAAACCTTTATTTTGTAGAGGGCTGGACAATTGTGATAATCAACATACTTACAAAGAATGTATGATTATTATCATATGTAAAAAAAAAAAATACAGCAAATGTTACAATTAAATGTCAAATAAAATTTAAATATATCTATATTTGTATACAATATATTTTCATTTTGTGCCCATGTTGAATGAGTTAATTGTCATTTGAATGCCATCTTGTAATATTTTTGTTTTCTTTTAAAAAGATTAAAAAATAAAGTTGTGAATGACTTTTTGTATGTTTGATATGGTATTTTGTATATTTAATATGTTTTAAAGTTGTATGCATGGTCGTTTGTTAACTATTTATCTGCTATTTGTATGCCTTGGCGTTGAATACGTTTTTTGTTTGTTTGTTTAAGAAAATCACTTGATTTGTTAAAACTAACATGAATGTAATTTTGCATGAATGCATAATTTAGTTTTCTTTAAATAACATATCCTTATATCTGAGTTTCTAGTGTCGTAATGGGCATTACAAAAAAAACTACTAAAATAGTCAGAAAATGAATTGATTTTAATTAATGGATGCATTTGGAGTAGAAATGAAGATAATTTTGTGTGTCCAGTTCTGAACGGGTTAAAGTCAAACCACACCGCAGGAGCGTTCAAGCCGGCGATGACGCGCTTCCTGTGACGCAGTGAGATTTTAAAACATTGTCCTTCTCAGTAATGGCGGCTTCGTTCCCTTCGCTTTCGCTAAATAACAATAAATGGTACTTCACGCGCGAACAAATCGAAAACAGCCCATCTCGCCGAGCGGGACTTGATCCCGACAAAGAGCTCTCGTACCGACAGCAAGCTGCTAACCTGCTGCAGGACATGGGACAGCGGCTCAACGTGTATCTTTTCAGTTTGTGAGGCGTCGTTCTCGGCAGCTGCTCTGAGGAGACTGACGCCGGTTTGGGCGGCTTGTGTGGTATTGAGTTTCATCATTATAATGACCTGAAACAGCTCTACCAGTAAACACGCCTTTTGTATTGTCAAACTTGTGGATTAAGGCGAACGGAATAAAAGATTTATGTCCCAGTTTTGTGTTTTTTGGTTTAGTTTAGGCCGCAGGGCCTAACGTTAGCTGGAGGTGTCTCTCCTACTGAACAATAGCGCAGCCGGTGTCACTGCCATTCCTTCCCACTCTCCATTTTCTATTATTTTATTCATTATACCATTTGTTTACACTTTAGTATTAGATTTATTGGATATCTATACAATTCCAAACATATCTGTTAGTATTAATTAAACATACCTTGATTTGCCCTGCTGGAGAGAAGTTCTGGTCCAGATATAGAAAATATAGTAATAGGAAAGCGAATATGAGTTGTTCTGTTTTATTTTAGATTAATAATGTTCCTTAGAATAAAGGATTTTTTTTATTTGTCCCCCCTTTGTCAGGAGTGAGTACTTTCACTTTTACATTTGAATAATGATTCTGATGTGTCTTTAAAAATGGTAGTACCTCTAATGAATTAAAATAGAAGATTTTAATGAAAATATTAATCTGTGATTGACATGCCCAGCATATTGGTCAATACATTTTGATTGGATATGCTCTCCTAAATGTTAATAGTATTTATGACCCTTTTGAAATACTGAGGTTGAGTTGAGCAGTTGTGCTGTTTTCTTAAATGTGTTAAAATCCTCAACTTTGGACCATTAGGTCTCAACTTACAATTAACACTGCCATTGTGTATATGCATCGGTTCTACATGATCCAGTCCTTCACACGTTTCCACCGGAATGTATGTATTTTATCCTTCCACAAATTCGTATAGAAACCTTCATTAAAAACAGCTGGCTGCATTGGACAGGACTCTCTAACCTCTTTGTTTCTGTCATGTGCTGTGCAGGTGATTGCTCCTGCAGCTCTCTTTTTAGCCGCGAAGGTGGAAGAACAGCCCCGCAAGCTGGAGCATGTGATTAAGGTGACCCATGCGTGTCTCAATCCTCAGGACCCGTCACCAGACACCAAGAGTGATGTAAGTAATGATAGTGTCTATGTGAGATGGCCTTCAAAACACTGAAATATCAAATTTAATCACAAGCTGCAGAACCACAGCATCAACCATAACGTTTCTCTTTTTTTTACACAGGTTATGTAACCCACATATTTTTTGTTGAATTGACCTCAATTGTTTTTCCTCTTAGGTTGGATATGTGTAAACTTCCTTCTGTCTTTATCTGTTGTATTAGTCTTTATCTATAATATTGATGAATTGAAAGGGCATAGCTTGTATGATAAGGTGATTGGCTTGGTGCAGAAAGAGGGTCGTAATAATTTGATGAGAGCGAGTGAGCATGTAGTCCTTGACCAAGAGACCATGTGAGTAACCTGCCTGTCCTCTCAATCTCAGACATACCTGCAACAAGCCCAAGACCTGGTCATTCTTGAGAGCATTATACTCCAGACCCTGGGTAAGTTAAGAAGGGCAAGAATGAGTCAGTGAATCACTATCCTAGAGAGATGCACCGAATAACCACATTTACTCTCATTCACTGCTAATTCCCAGGAGTCGACAGGACTATTACAAGCTCCTCATTAAGAGCCATTGCTGCTGTCACCTTTGTCATTTTTATTTCCATTTCAATCTGGCAATGCGCCTAGAGCTGCACGATTCTGGTTAAATTGAGAATTATGTTTTTTTTGTTATCTCAAATAGCGATCACGATTCTGAACTGAACAAAATAATGTTTGACAAAATATTATTGCTGCAGTCTATTTAAAAGTGTTTAATTAAGTTGAATTATTAAGCAATTTAATATTTATGTATTTAAAATATAATATATTTAATACACCAATTTTTTTATATTATAATTATGGAAAAGTGGCCTGAATGAATGATTCAATGACTTACTCATAAATACTTCACTTGTTTCATTACTGGATGAATCAGCGTTTTTGAACGAATCTCTTGAATTAATGATTCAATGACAAATTCATTTTTTTAACAATGCAATCGACACAAACGAGTATTTCTGTGATAATATGAATGACTCTAAGACAGAAATAATACTGTGTAGATGAAAAGACTGTGAAGCTGCTTCTTACCTAAGCATTTCACTGTCTGCTCTCTGTGTCAGCGGCAGCACGGACGCCAATTTGAATGTCCGGTAAGACTTTGTCAAAGGTTTAATAGACACGGAGCGAATCGTTGTCAATTAAAAATTAGATCGCAATTTTTTAACGATTAATTGTGCAGCTCTAAATGCGCCCTTCCTGTGTGTGGTTTCACAATTCTAACAATTTTGTGTTTTAATCCTAGTATATCTTGAGTCCACTAGAAATGTCAGAAGTTCTGGTATTAAATAAAAATCATGTAACAGTGCAATTTTTTTTCTGCAGTATCAGTGCCAAGTACCAACCTCAATCTGCTTAAATCATAATTTATCTTTTAATTTATTTTTAGTTGACTTTGTCAACTATAAATGTTTTACAATATTTCTGCATGTCTTAATTCACCCTTCCAAAAAAATTGGCCTAAAACGGTCTTAAATTGAAGCCGAAAGTCATGGCTTTAAATGTGTCGAATGTGAAGGTACAGTAAAAGTTATTTCCATAGTGGTTGGAAGCAGAGCTATCTAAGCATTTTGCTTTTTGTAAAATAAATTAAATGGAGTTTTATTGTTTATTTTTTTTATAGAGCTTTGAAGGATTGCGAATACAAGACATTTACAGTATAGGCCATATTAGTGTTTTTGTATTCCTTTAAATTTTTCTTAACATTTTCTTTACTTGGTCTTAAAATGTTTTACATTTGCCTAAGACTTGTAGAAACGCTGTTTTAACTTCAATGGCATTTGGCCTTCAAATCTTTCTCGTAATTATAAAATTGTTTCTATGAATATCTTCTTTTTTAGGATTGTATGCTATAGCATAACAGTTTTACAGCATATTAAATCAGGAGATGGTATCAACTGCTGACATATTATTATTATTGTGATATGTCCTCCAGTTTGGAACATTCTCTTCCAGTGCCCATAATGGTCATTTGTTTAGAAAATTTTGACTATAACCAAATCGCCTACAGGCCACTTGCATGGAGCTCAAAGATATTTCCCCAGTCAAGCACAGGAAGACCCATGTTTGTGATTCACTCGCTCATCGTGTAAATTGTGTGTGGGGGCTTCACTTCTACAGAGTCATTATAGTTCAAACCAAAAACTAAATGTCTCTCTCTCATCTGCTCTCTTCCTTCCAGCTTTTGAGATCACCATTGATCATCCCCACACACATGTTGTCAAGTGTACCCAACTTGTGCGAGGTGAGAACCAGCTGCTCACTGTAAACTGTGCTTCGTATTGCTCAGTAATGGGTACTACTAGCCCAGCAAGCTCTCAGATTTCACGTCTGATTATGAGCCTTCCATTTGTTCTTCCAGCGAGTAAAGACTTAGCTCAGACCTCATACTTCATGGCAACAAACAGGTATGTTGATTTTCAAGTTTTTCAAAGGTTACATTTTTACTACAAATTAGATTAAAAAATGCTAAAATTAACATTTGTTTTTTTAAGTAAATGGCTGCCACTTACTGAACTATACATACAATGTTGCATTGCAGTGTAGCCTACCTCTTTTTGAAATATGTGTTAGTATACTGAATAGAAAGTTATAGAAGAGCATTTACTTGAAATTGAACATTTTTGTAACATTAATAAGTGTCTTTACTGTCACTTTTGATCAATCAAATACATCCCTTTTGAACACGAGTATTAATTTATTAGTTTTGAATAGTAGTGTATGAATTTATCACTGTAGAGTGACAATGGTGTTAAATGGTTTTTTGTTTTTTGTAATCATGGGTGCTCTTTTTGCTGCAGTCTCCACTTGACTACATTCTGCCTGCAGTACAGCCCACCCATTGTAGCTTGTGTTTGTATTCATCTGGCCTGCAAATGGTCCAACTGGGAGATTCCGTTTCCACAGACAGCAAACACTGGTGGGAGTATGTTGACCCCACGGTGACCCTTGAGCTGTTGGATGGTATGTATTTGCAATTGATTTTCTTTTGAAATGGCAATGTTCTTTGTAATAGAGAGAAAGTATAATGCTAGAGATTTAGAAAAAGGTTGTGATGGTTGTTTTTATGTTTGTTTCATTATTTAAAAGCATTGTTTATTTGGTTCAGTTTACATTTAAAATCAGTTTTATTATTTTTAATAAGCAACCATTTGTAGGCCTGCAGTGTAACCTTGGGCTACATTTTGGGGGTTCAGCCAGGAAAATAAACTATATTGCCTTTTAAATGGATTTTTAAATAATCTGTTTTAATCTGTCCTAAAGTTTTTGTTAATGGTTTCACAGAGCTCACTCATGAGTTCCTTCAGATCTTGGAAAAGACGCCCAGCCGCTTAAAACGTATCAGAAACTGGAAAGTAAGTCAGTTTACCTAATATTTTTGTGAACATTTGATTTTTCAGAATGTTTTGATCAATAGAATGTTCAAAAGAATAGCATTTATTTGAAATAGAAATTGTTTGTAACTTTATGAATGTCTTTTCTGTCACTTTTGATCAATTTAATTCATTCTTGTTGAATAAAAATATTAATTACTTTCAAGAATAAAAGAAAATAAAAAAATCTTACTAACCCCAAACTTTTGATCAGTAGTCTGTTCTGACCATATCAATTATTTTGTTTGTTGTGCCTCAGGCTGCTGGTCAAACTGCCAAGAAATCAAAAGTGCAAGATGGTGATCAGTCAGAAGCCATTATGAATATGATCTCCATGGCATCAGCTGACAGCACATTGGCCGGGCTGATGAGCCTCTCTGCCCCACACTCCGGTTCCTCAATGGACGACTCAGCCGACGACCACAGCGCTGCTCCCTCATCCCAACACTGGCCTCCTCCTGCCAAGGAGCAGCCCACCACCAACGAGCTTCACGCGCCTGCTAAGTTGTCTCTGAGCGAGTATCGGGTGAAGCACGCAGACGAGCTGGCAGCGCAGAAGCGGAAGTTGGAAAACATGGAGGCAAGTGTGAAACAGGGATACGCCACTGCCGCCCAGGCCCTCATGAACAAGCAGAAGAAGGAGAAGCACCATCACCACCAGCAGTCCAGCTCTAGTTCCTCAGACCTAAACAACCCCCCACCCATTGTCCTGAAGATTCCACTGGACGAGCGATCGGAACGCAGTTCCATAAAAATGCGCTTCCCAGTTCCAGGCCAATCAGGCAGCGGGGGGCACAGCAGCAGTAGCAGCAGTCGAGGATCCGAGCATGACATTAAAGTGCGGATCCGAGTTCCGGAAAGGCGAAGTGGGTCCAGAGAAGTTGGGAAAAGTCGCGAGAAACACAGAGAGCGGTCCAACCACCACCACCATCACCATCACCACTCCTCCTCTTCCACCACCGGCTCAATATCGGCATCGTCTTCCTCATCCTCAGCACAAAAACACTCGAGTTCTACCAGTGCGTCAGGAAGTAGCAAAAAGGTCTCAGGTGATTCTGTGCGAACAAGTTCTTCGTCATCAAGAAAAAGGACCCACTTGCCGGATCCTACTTCCGGCAGCCATCCCTTGAAAGTTAGCAAATCGTCCAGAAACTCGTTTCAGTTGCCGACGCTTCCCGGCGTGCCCTCCCACGCGATGGGTCAGGGGTCAGACATCCTTCCCTCGCTGAGCCTCTCGCACCTTCAGGGAAACTATTCGCACTCCAAGTCGGACAAAGCCGACACGAACGGACACAATACGGGCAGCCAGTCCAACGAATACCAGGACACGTTTGACATGTTGAACTCGCTGCTCAGTGCGCAGGGCGTTCAGCCGGCACAACCTCCGATGTTTGACTATCGCTCTCAGTATGGAGACTATCGGTATAGCAGTAGCGCTCGCGGAGGAACCCAGGCGCCACCTTTACCCTCAGAACCACCTCCACCTCTGCCGCCACTGCCCAAATAAACCCCTTTCCACTCATCCGTCCACATACGCTGATCAAATCAGTCGTTTTTGGAATCCCGGGTTCCTTTTGTGCATCTAACTTTGGGATATTGAGTTTGGCAGCAGAGAAATGTAAGGCAAAAAATGTACCTGGTGAATCTTTGCCCTCATGTTGTCTTGTGTTTTGTGTGAGCGAGTGTGTTCACAACACCCATCTGTGGCAATAATGTTATAGAACAAAATATTGCAAAAAAAAAAGCAAAAATGTTATTTATTGAAAAAAAATTGTACATACTATTTTTGATGTTGCTCAGTTTTATATCAGCGCTAACAGAAAATCGTAATGGAATTAAGGGTATGTATTACTGAATGAGAGGAACCCATTGTCCTCTTTAAAAAGTGTAACTGAATGCAAAAAAGGAAAATGTTTTTGTTTTATGTATGGATTTAAGTCTTGCTAACAATATGTCTTTTTTATCGAGTATGGTATTTATTATTAGCCTTTTAAAACCATAGTTATTAGCAGTCGTTGCTTGAACGCGTCAGACGATATCTGGATTTATTTTTATACTGTTGTAACCTGCTTCCCAGTCTGTATTTACTTGATACGTCATGTATGTTTTGAGAATGGACATACGAATCCCCAAATATTTGCATCAAAATGTATGTTTCTAATATATGAATAGTCACTGAAGTAATGTTTTGATTTTGTTTGGTAAATATTTGTGGTGTCTTTTTTTTGTAACCTTCAGATTTGTATTAATTCTGTAAATTGACTTTTTAAATTTTTCCAAAAAAACATTAATTTTTGGAAAGTGTGTCTAGTAGACCTATGGTTCTAGATTCAGAGTCAGATGCAGTCATTGTTTTAAATGGTTGTAGAATATCACGCTCATATATGATACACTATACACAACAGTATGTCCAGCTTGTACTCATTTCATTCTTGTATTTCAGTTTTTTATTTCACAAACCCAAATGCTTTCAGATACAGGCTATTTGTCATTTTATGATGTAACTGACTTATAAATGGCCTTTAAACTTGTGAAAATGAATCTGTGACGGGTAAAATGAATCATCTTTCCACCAATTTTCAGTGGAACTATTTTTTATGCTTCTTTGGTTGAAAGAAATCACAACAGTATAAGATTCATTCTGTCTGCGTTTATAAAATGGTGATGCTATTGTCCATCATAGCTTCATTTTTTAACGTTAAAGGGATAGTTCACCGAAAAATGTAAATTCTGTCATTTGCACACCCTAATATATTACTTGATTCTCACAAAAGTTATTTTTTCCTTCTAATGAAAGTCTGTGGGGGTTGATGTTTGTACTCCAAAGTATGTTCATTTTTGGATGACTATCTCTTTAAATATGCCGTGTCTTCTAAGGTCTGTTAGGTATTTGTTATCTGCCTGTATTTGAACACTCAAATCGACACTTGCAGAGCGAGAGGTGGAAATGCTGACCGCTCCTGTTTATTTGTTGTAATACCTCCGTTTATGTTTAACCCTGTGATTGTATCAAGGTCATTTTTTCATGTTTGGGAATGACAATGATAAGCCATCCGGTCCTGATTCATGAAATTAAAACTGTTGGGAACTTAAATGTTTTGAGCCGATCGGTTTGTACCTTTAACAAGATTGTCTCCATATTCATATCTTGCTTGATCATGTTTTTGTATGCAGTTAATAATGCAGATTACTTCTCTAACTGTCCTGAATTAATGGCATGACTTTCATCTATTTACAGACAAAAAAGTGGAAGCATGAAATGGAGTTCTCTGTCAAGAGTAAATTTGACTTTAATGTTGCATTCTTTTAATAAGCTGTTAGCAGGGACTCCGCCGTACTTTAATCGTTTTCCTGATTGTGCCTGTTGATGTTGAGGAACATTTCAGGAACATTGTGAAATTATATGAAACACACTATAAGCTATAAAAGACCTGTTTTGGCATATATTCCCTATATGATGCACTCCTCGTTTCCTGTCCCTGTTTTATCGTTGCTAAGTAGAATTTGAAGGTTTACCATCATGTTTTAGTTTTGTGTTTGCTGGTTTCTAGTTTGGTTCAGTAAGACTGAAGAGAAGGCGTTCTGTGGGTCTAATGCAATTCATGTCACCACTGTATTTTCGATGTACCTCCGTCTCAAGAATATAGCGTTTTATCAAATGTATATACTGTTTTATGTGTTTTAGTGGTACCACATGAACTCTCAGGTTTTGAATTGAATTGTTGGGGTGTTACTTGTCAGAAGTTAAGGTTTGCATTTTTTGTGAACTTGGTTCCTTTTTATAAATGTGGTTGATGTACAATAATGTTTTATGAGAAACATACTTGTGGGTGTTTTTCTTACCGATTGCAGTGTAAATTGTAATAATGTGACAGACGTTCTACTCGTGCTTCTTGCAGTAAATTCACTTTTCAGATTTTTATACGACAAACTGACCAGTTTTGCTTCCACCTGATGTCAACACCTTCATGGTTTGCCTTTGAATTCAGTGCTGGAATAAAGAGATACAACAAGGAATGTTAAATGTGGCTACTTAGAACAATTCTGAAAATCTGATTATTTTTTGTAAGGATGCCAAAAATCTGGGTAAACCAAAAAATCACAAGAGCTGCCGTAATCCTGATTAACTTTCTATTCCAGACATTTTTGTCTAGCCGTAATGTGTAACTTATTGTTTTATTGACGCCTTAATATGGAACATTGCCTGAATTAGAGTAAGTCACAATTCACATTTCACCCCAAAATCAAAATATAAATTATATTTTGCATAAAGGTAATGAAGCAAAATTAATGTGCTATTAAGATGTTTTGCATTGTGCAATTACTTTTGACAATTAAGAGCATTTCCCCCATCCTTAGTCAAATGCAAAAAGCATATATATTACTCGTATATCAAAGTAATTCATAGTGCAAAAATGAACCTGTTAACCTCTCTGCATTAGTATTCACAAAATGCAGATAATTCTTGCAGTATTTAGTGAATGAGCACTCCGACCTGAACAGACTCTATTGTTCTTGAGTCAGCCATCCTTGGTCTCGCATGACTCTGATACTGTACCAGCCGTCTACAGTAAATCCAACACAATTTCCCTCCATTTGCATATAACATTGTTTTTCACTCACATCTAAAAATTAACATGCATGTTTATTTTTAGGACGAAATGCAGTCTATTGCATTTGTTAGGGCATTATAAATGTTCAGATGTGACAAAAAAAAGCATGCTTATGGCCACTGACCCAATTAAGAAACAGCTTTCAAAAGCGTCAGATGTCCAGCCACATGCAGGTCCACTGATACCACATGTAAGCATTCTCTAACTACGTTCCTCATTAAAATAAGCTCAGTCTTGTAAAGAGTTTGTAATCTCAATGTGACCCTCAAAGTAAAAAATAAGACTCAAGATGGCAAATCAACCATTTTACCCTCTTAAACAACAACAACAAAAAGTTATTCTGTGGTTATTTGCAGCACTAAGGTTCAGAACTATTATATACTTTTTATGTATTTTTTTATCCATTTTTTATTTTTTCCAAATATCTATGGTTCTTTGGATATTTTAAGTAATAAAATGCATGACTGATCATGCCAATTAATAAATTCGTTTAATCAAATAGTATAATTAATAATTAATCGGATAACTCTCTTGAACAGCATCACCAGAGAATATGACACATTTATGTGTGTTTGTGTGCAGGCATGCATGGTCTTATGTGATGGGAGGAGCTTTCAGCCCCAGATGTAGGACGCGTCTATATAAAGAGTGATGCCTCTGAAGCTGAAAGTCGTTAAGGTGCCAACAACAAAGTGACACAATGAAGCTACTTTCAAGAATACTGATACTGACCTGTTTGTCTGTGGCCTTAACAAGTAAGTAAACATTTCAATATTATTTATTTATATTTATTGTATTATGTAATATTGATTGTATCCAATAGCCACAGCATCATGTTCTTGTACATCATATTTCACTAAACCTGTATTATGTTTAGTGCAGAGTTCTTTTAACTGCATTCAAAAGAATACTGGATATCAGGAAAGAAAACAAAACCGTTAACTATAATAGTTCATTATTTCAGCTAAAACCTGCACTACTAAAATCCCTAAACCCTCAGGCAGATTTAATGATGCATGACAACGTCTTGATCTCCTTGACCCACTTCTAGTCATTAAAAGTTCAGTAACAATGTGGCACAAGAGAATGTCTGGGAATTTCCAAGATCAGTCGTAACATGCATTAGCTAATCAAATCAAATAAGAATAATAAATAATATAACTTGAAAAAATACAACATAGCCCAAGAGCATTACTGTAATGTTTTTAATACCAATAATGCAATGGTTTTGACTGAGTTTCAATCATTCATAATTGTGGCATTGCATTCAGATTTTGAGTTATGCTAATCTATGTGCTCTGAAAGCAAGCCCTTTATGCAGTAAAGCCGAAAGTATGGTCACATGGACAGCTGACCATCACATGCACAGGATTTGGGGTAACACTTCAGAAAGTGTGCTGAATGTTTGATCCGGTCACATGCCCCGTCTCTCAACCCTCCACCAGTTGTAGACTTTAAAGTTTGTGACTTTCATTGTCAAATGAGAGTTAAAGGGATTCCAGTGCCTTCACTCTCAAATTGACAGATTTCTCTAAATAATTTCATTTGAATTTCCCTTTATTTTCCTCTGCGTAAGGACAAGTCGACAGAAACAACTCGAAATCCAGATTCAATCAATATCAGACATGGAATACAAAACGGTTCCCAGTGTGGAAAGATGGAGACCCACGCTATAAAAACAGCTGGACAGGTAATAAACTGCAGTCATGAAAGAAGGAAAGAAAGAAACAGATTTTCTACACTGTATGTTTGCATCAACATAAAAAAATATATTTTAAAAAAGTAAGTTTTCAGTAGCATTTCTGTAGCTCAAAGTCATGGGTTTGATTTAAAGGGAGTGCATGACCTGATACATTTTTTATCTTGAATACACTTTGATGAGGTTTTTTTATGAATTAATTAATTCATATTAATTAATTATTTTTGATGAATACTTTGATGTACACTCTTAACATAATGTTGTTCTATTGGCTTCTTTGGTTCCATGAAGAACCTTTAACATCCTTGGACAAAAAAATATTTAGTCGAAAAGATTCTATAGATTATTAAAATGTTCTTCACACTAATAAACAAAATGGTTCTTTTAAGAACTGATCACTGAAAGGTTCTTTGGGGAACCCAAAACTATGATTCAACTAAATGTTCTTTACTTGCATCTATGGTTCCATGAAGAATCTTTAGCATCCATGAAACATTTCCATTGTGCAAAAGGTTCTTTATATGTAAAAAACAAAAAAAAAAAAAAAAAGGTTCTTTAGATTATTGAAATGTTCTTCACACTTCACACAGGTTCTTTTAAACACCGTTCACTGAAAGGTTTTTTGAGGATCCCAAAGTGGTTCATCTATGGCATCACTGCAAAAACCTGTTTTGATACCCCTTATTTGTGTGTGTAGAGATAAAAGCATCAGTACATTAAAAAAGCATAAATGTACATTTCTACAGGTGGGCAACTGAAGTTTGATGTGGGAAATGATGCACCCACTTTGACTGGTGCCAAAATTACCTTCACCATTGGCATTGTGTTCCCTCACAACCAGAAGGTCCTGCCAGATGGACAAGTTGTTTGGGCAAAAAACTGCACAATAAATGGTATGTTTCTGTCTTCATCTCACTCACTGTAAAGATGAGAATGTACATTCTGTTGCTGCACTATGACCAGCAAATGTAATTGTATTAAGCTTAAACATAATGCACAGATATGGCAACTTTTCTAATTTAGGCACACAGTTCCATGAGGGTGAGCCTGTCTATCCTGAGGAGAACTCTGTAGATGAATGGAACGCTGCGTTCCCTAATGCTCCTCTCCTTTCTAGACAAGGGGACAAGCAACCTCCATATGTGTTTGTATGGAAAACCTGTGGTAAGGAAAGAAGCACTTACTGTACTGTTACATGCAGTCATCTAACGTTCCTGACAATCCTCTATTGTGTTTGACAGGTAAATACTGGCAGGTGTGTGACGGCCCTTCCTCATCATTAACCATCGGAACTGATGACGTTCCTCTTGGCTCTTACATGATGGATGTCGTCATTTATCACTACAGGCAAAAAGAGAAATTCATCCCTATTGGATATGCATCCACACAGTTCAGTATCACCGGTAAGCATAACTCAGTGTTAATCTTTTAATAACAGGTTATGGTTTTACGGTTTAAGTAATGCAATATATTTAATCCCTGTGTTTCTAGACCAGATTCCCTTTGCGGTTTCCCTGACACAGGTGAATGACAAAGATGAAGGCGATCGGAAATTCATCCAGAATAGAGCAGTGGCCTTCAGCATCACCCTTCACGACCCCAGCCAGTACTTGAGCAAATCAGACGTGACTTTTAACTGGAACTTCGGGGATGGCAGTGGCACTGTAATCTCCAGGGAACTCTCCGTCACACACACCTACATTGCAGCTGGAGATTTTAAGCCCCAAGTTGTCATACAAGCAGCTATTCCGGATTCATCTTGTGCCACTCCACCAAACCTTCCCACCGAGGCCCGTCCCACCACCAACACCCTCACCTCTGAGAGCCCCATCCGCCTAAATGAACACATTACTGCAGGTGCTCTGCATGGTTTTGCTGGTTACAGTTGTGAAAATAGTACAAAAGTTGCCTTATTACTAGAATTAAAATTTATTTTTATTCATTTATAAATTATTTTTTTTGCAATTCTTTTTGCATTTTTAAAACACCTATTTAAGGATGGAGGGGTCTAATATCCTACAGATCTTAGCCCAGTCTAATGTTTTGAATTAGTATGCACTGCAAAAAATGATTTTCTTACTGAGTATTTTTGTCTTGTTTTCTAGTATAAATATCAAAAAATTATTGAATCAGGATGCATTTACTTGACAAGTAAAATGACTTAAGATACTTTTTGTTTTCTGAGAAAAAAAAATCCAAATTTTGATAGTTTTTGCTTAAAACAAGCAAAAATATCTGCCAATAGGGCAAGAAAAATAATCTTGTTTAGCCTTTGAATTTAGATTATTTTTCTTACCCCATTGGCAGATGTTTTTGCTTGTTTTAATCAAAAACTATCAAAATTTGGATAATCTAGTCACTTTTTTTTTGCAATTTGATAAACAAGGCCTAGTCCTCAGCCCTCAAGTATTTCACACAATGAGCTTTACAGCTCGGCTTTTTACAGCAAATTTTGTTCACTAACAACTTACAGTACTTTTACGTTTAGAACATTACTAATATTCAGTATTAGTCACTTACTTTTCGCGCCATAATCAAATCCTTTGTTCAGTTGTCGACTGCAATCGAACTACGTCAAATCGCCAGTGAATCGTTAACTGTATATTGTGAACCATTTCAGCAGGTTCGTCGAAAATGATTCATTCATTGGTTCGCATGAATCGGACGTCTCGATTTCGGAGCGGTGCGATTTCTTAATTTCGAAATAATGAGGAACGATATGGTTTCTAAAATGTAGTGGAGTAAAAAATTAAATATTACTCTTTAGAAGTTAACACATTAACTAAAAGTTTCCATCGAAAATTATCTCTAACAACATTTGAGTGTTTATTTGGCTATGCCTGTGTGAAATATCAGAGAGCATACAGAAAACAATCAGTGTTAATCCTACTTATCATTTACTTCATGATTCAACAGATCATGCTACCAGTAAGTCTTCAGCTCCCATTCAGAAATCCACACCTACGTCTACAATTAAAACTATTCCACCTGCACCTACAAATGGAGTTCCAAAAAGATCCAGCCTTGAGAAGGTCTTTGATCTTAGATCTGCATCTGAGATGTCTGAAACTTTGAATACTGCAACAAAGACAACACTGAAGGCAACTGGTGAGTTGCAGTTACCAGATATTTTGAATTTTAGTTAATATAATTAATATAAATATACATGATATATTATGTAAATAAATTTACATAATAATGTTAATAATGTATAATAAAAAAATATATATCAATATAAATTTAAACACACGTTTCCAAAACACCAGCTGCTGACATGGAGGCGACGATGGAGGATGACTACATTGAAAACCAGGCCCATGTATCAATAATAAAGCGTCAGGCACCAAACACAAATGACTGTGTGATTTACCGCTATGGATCCTTCTCAACTGATATTGAGATTATTGGTGAGATTCCTCCCTTGAACAGCATTCCATTTTTATGTTTTATATTGAAGAGTATTGTAAGTTTGTGTTCTCAGAGGGCATTGAGAGTGTGCAGATCATCCAGGTGGCTGTAGCTGATGGTTTTCTGCTAACGGAAATGGAGCAGAATGCTGTTGATTTCACTGTTTCCTGCCATGGAAGGTGAGAGCTGGCAAAAAAATGTAGCTGGAACCACAGAATACAGCCTGATGGAGAATTGACCCCCTTACCTCCTCTTTCTAGCCTCCCCACTGAAGTGTGCACTGTAGTATCTGATGCAGACTGCCATGTGCCAGTTATGACCATCTGCAATGCTGTTAGCCCCTCCTCAGACTGCCAACTCATCCTTCGACACTTCTTCAACGACTCTGGGATCTTCTGTGTCAATGTGTCAATGACAAATGATGTTAGTCTGGCTTTTACAAATGCCAGGGTTAATATTAACATAGGTGAGTTCATTTATTTACGGTTGAAACATAAAGCATGGTGCTCCAAAATGATAGCAGTGCTGTTAATTCATCTTACATGTCTCTATTTCTGTGCAAAATTTAGCAGATTCCAGGTTGACATCTGCAGGTGCTGCTGCCCTGTTGTTGGGCATCCTGACTGTCATATCAGCAATAGGTGCTGTGGCTTTTGCATATAAGTAAGTCATTCCAACACAGCGTAATATCCATGCACTGATTCATTCAGCTGGCATGAATTATTCATGAATTACTATTCATTTTTCAACCTGCTCCTCTAGATTTCCTAAAGCTTAATCAGTAAGCAAATTATTGTGAACATTAACTGGTAAACTGGTTGGAAAGCACTAACCGGCCGTTTTTTTTAAATTTCTAGGCGTCTTAAAGGGTATCAAAGGCTGAGTGAGGATCCTGCTGCATGCCAATCCAAAGACACTGGCGTGAGCTCAATGCCGGTGCTCTTCTGGAGCCTGATGAACCAGCAGACAGCAGATCAGAAAAAAGGAGTAGTGTGAATTTTCCTTTAAAACCTTCAAAATTCAAATTTAATGTTACCTTAGCACTATTTTGAATAGCGTAAAATCATCTAAACCTTTTTTTACCCTTTCATATTTTAATCTTTAATATTTGAATTGAGTCTTTGGATTCTTTTATACACATATTTGACCCCAAATCCTTTTTCTACAAAGGCATGTTTTTCATTACATACATTACATAGAATTTTGTACTGTAATTTGAATTTGAATTAAAAAAAATTGGCCTGCAAGCATTTTTTAAGCAATTGAATAAAATATCACAAAAGCTGCTATTACTTTCTGCCATTTTTATCTTAGACATTGGTGTCAGATTTTCTGGATTATATAAAAAAAAGACATTTCATTAAGGTTTTTTACTACAAGACCTTTTGATACCATGACCTGCTTTCCTTCATTCATGCATACCACTGCTGTAACTCATTTGCACCTCCCTAAAAAACCAATAATGCCCTTAATACCGACTGCTGAGTGACTACTACTAACCTACTTTTCCTTCAGCCGAAGTGGTTGGAAGCCAAACCTGTCAAAGGCCATCAGTTGACCTGTGGAAACTGGTTAGTAAGCAGATTACTTCTCTTGAATGCCTGGAATTACTTAAAACCGACAGCTTATACTAACATCCACAAGAAAGATTTAAAGAACTGCACACAGACATATTGTTTTTACATCACCATCAATTTATTTAGTCAAAATTTGGCAAGCAAATTCCACAAATAATAATCATACTGGCCATAACAATAAAAACTGATCAAGAATGTGTCTCTAACATTTAGGAGTAGACTTTACACTTGATACCTCATGTATATCGTGTGTAAATTACCAGTCTACTGTTTTTAGTTTTAGACATTTAGTGAACATTTTAATATTCCTCGCCCTCCTCTTCTCCCTCACCCTCAACAGAATCAACACCAACCTCCTCATAATCTTTTTCCAGGGCAGCCATGTCCTCTCTGGCCTCTGAGAACTCGCCCTCCTCCATACCCTCACCCACGTACCAGTGTACAAAGGCACGCTTGGCGTACATCAGATCGAACTTATGATCGAGACGAGCCCAGGCCTCAGCAATAGCTGTGGTGTTGCTCAGCATGCACACGGCCCTCTGCACTTTAGCCAGATCACCACCTGGAACCACAGTGGGAGGCTGGTAGTTGATGCCAACCTTGAAACCAGTGGGACACCAGTCCACAAACTGGATGGTGCGCTTGGTCTTGATGGTGGCAATTGCAGCGTTCACATCTTTGGGCACCACGTCACCACGGTACAGCAAGCAGCAAGCCATGTACTTGCCGTGACGTGGATCGCATTTCACCATCTGATTGGCTGGCTCGAAGCAAGCATTAGTGATTTCAGACACAGAGAGCTGCTCATGGTAAGCCTTCTCTGCGGAGATCACTGGGGCATAGGTAGCCAATGGGAAGTGGATACGAGGATAGGGCACCAAGTTGGTCTGGAACTCTGTAAGATCGACATTGAGAGCACCATCAAACCTGAGGGAAGCTGTGATGGAGGACACAATCTGACTGATCAGCCTGTTGAGGTTGGTGTAAGAAGGACGCTCGATGTCGAGGTTCCTACGGCAGATATCGTAAATGGCCTCATTGTCTACCATGAAGGCGCAGTCAGAGTGCTCTAGGGTGGTGTGGGTGGTCAGGATGGAGTTGTAAGGCTCTACCACAGCGGTGGAGACCTGAGGAGCGGGGTAGATGGAGAACTCCAGCTTGGACTTCTTGCCATAGTCCACAGACAGACGCTCCATCAGCAGAGAGGTGAAGCCAGAACCGGTTCCACCACCAAAGCTGTGGAACACCAGGAAACCCTGGAGGCCTGTGCACTGGTCAGCCTAAAAGAAACAGTTTGGAAATTAACCCAACATAATATATTATTTCATTTATGTTCATTTATTTACAACTACCTACCAGTTTGCGAATCCTGTCCAGTACCAGGTCAATAATTTCCTTTCCAATAGTGTAGTGACCACGGGCGTAATTATTGGCAGCATCTTCCTTTCCAGTGATGAGCTGCTCAGGGTGGAACAGCTGACGGTATGTACCAGTGCGCACCTCATCTGGACAGACGGTCAACGTTTAGTGAACAGAGCACTTTGACATATACAATTATCATAACTTAAATCAAGTCCCATTTTCTTACCAATGACAGTGGGCTCCAGATCTACAAACACAGCCCTGGGCACATGCTTTCCAGCTCCGGTCTCACTGAAGAAGGTGTTGTAGGAGTCATCACCTCCTCCAATGGTCTTGTCGCTGGGCATCTGCCCATCCGGCTGGATGCCGTGCTCAAGGCAATAGAGTTCCCAGCAGGCATTGCCGATCTGGACTCCAGCTTGACCAACGTGGATAGAGATGCACTCACGCTGTGCAAAGGAATGGGAAAATCTTTTTATTAGGTTGTTGGCTCTCAAGACATACACAAAGGCTTCTTTTGCACCTTCATTCTGTTGACATTTGCATGTGTTTAATATTTTGGGTACAATATACATAATAACTACAATGCATCAGAAATGTACCATAAATGGCTAAAAGTATTTCTTTGGAATCATAAATGCAGTGTAAACACCTGAAAAATGATATTTATCTTAAGGACAGACATACAAGAAGTGAACTGGCATGATAAAGATTTAGTAGGTTACCAAAAAGGAAGAACAAAGAAAGCAGTCAGTTCTCTTTATTCAAAGGGAATGAGGCAGCAGAATGGGAACAAGGCAGATGCTCAGGCTTGCCAGACCGTGCCTGACTAGCCTTTGAAAGAGAACAATAAACATGTTGACAGAAATCCACCTTTTTCCATTTATGTCATCTCAACGGTCTACACAAGAGTATGGATTTCAATAAAGGAACAGTATTTTTTTAAGTAGGTTTTTAAAAGCAGAAACTGAATTTTCTCAATGGCTGTAACCACTATTTGAAGGAATGCTGCTTGATGAATATGGGTTTTTAAATTAACATTTTTCTTTATTTTTATATTTGGTCACCACTAATATTTAGATGCACTGTTGAATTTCCCTAAGAGACAGCGTGTTGAAAAAAGACAGGTCCCAGAAATTGAATAAAAACAAATTTAGCAAAATAATGAAATGCATGAAAGCTTAAAATTCTATGGAAAATGTAAAATCTCAATGGAGACAATAACAGCTGTGGAACAGAACAGGAATAGAAATCCAGTCATCTGCAGACAGCTGCAGTCCCCACCCAGTTTACTCCTCATGCGGATGGGAGGAGGGGTGGATGCAAATTTCAAGAAAATTCTGTCAATCTCTGATGACAGAGAGCTTGTGACAAAAAAAAAAAACAATCATTGCATTTGTGCATTTTTGTTAAGATATTATTTAAGTCACATTTATTTAACTATAATACATTGTGATTTTAATTAAGCTACAATTTTTAAAGGAAAAATCTATATTATATTATTATATCGTGTATATATAGCCTAATAACTGAGATAGAGATAATGCATAGTATTTTGGCTATAATTTCACATGCATATGTCAATAAATTAGTTCATCATGTAAGGTGGTTTTGGAGATGCCCCTTCAAAACAGGTGTAACACTAAATGTAATTGATGTGAAATGTTTCACTATTTAATAATGTGCATCATTAAAAACTCATGATCGTGTAATTAAAAGCATTTGGAAAAACAACGCATATTTTTCTGAAGGCACCGTTATGGATGGGTGAATGAATGAATGGATTGATGGATGAATGTAATCCTAGTGTAGGCGTTTGCAAAGGCATTTATAAACTGAATGCATGTAGTACGAATAGTATTTTTAAATGTATCGTTCTGTGCATTGCAATAACTAAAATTATTTGTTAAAAAATATTTTTGCGGCGCTACGTTGTTGCAATGTTGCGAGCTTTGCCTCCATTTTAAGCAAAGGACGCCCGCTGAATGACAAAGAAAAGCAGCTCGAGCTGCTTTGATAGAATAACAGACAAGGATTAAACGACATGCACATTTATGGCCGAAAGCGCGTTGTTATTTGAAAAGCAAAGAAAAATTATTCTACTCACCATTGTTCTGGAGGGGATGGAGCGATGAGGCTAATATCAGCAGGTAGGAAATGTATTTATTGTTGGGAGAATGAATACACTGTTCAAGATTGAGGCAGTCAGATGAGGATGAAGAGGAGGAGCTAGAATGAACTTGACGTCGAAACGAGGAAATCAGTGCAATGCACATCTGATTTATTTACCGACATTTGTCGTTTTGGTATTCATCCCATAATGTGGTGGAGATTGAAACCTGTTATCATATTTAGGTTTGTACACGTTTCCTTTCACGCAAGTAATCAAAACACACGATATGGGAACATTTCGTTTAATCACCAAAGCAAAAGATTATGTTCTTCTTTCGCTTTAATAATTTAAATAATCAGTTAATTTGATAGCGGATAATGTAATATTCATGTTTCAAATTAGCTTTAAGGCCTGTGCCTGCTCTGACCCACCTCAGCCCCTAGTATCAGTATGCAGTTTAATGTAATATTTTAGTTTAACATTTAGTGTAAATGCATGTATGCCACCTCAGAGCAGCAATAAACAATCTGTTTAAAGGCGCCTAAATGCCACTTCAGAATGTCACTTCTGTGCCACCTTTGCAGCAGTAGAGGTGCTGAATAAAAAAAAATATATTAAAGGTAGGCCTATATCACATTACTGTAGGAAATACAATTGCATTTCTTAAAACCTGCATTAATTTAACCTTTCATATCTCTCCAATGTGTTATTGAACCTGTAATCAATGATTATATGAAAACGTCATGAGGTTTTCTGTAGTTTACTGTAGATATATTGTAAATGATATGATAAAATTGAGTATGATGTACTCAGTAGTGCCATTTACTACTGTACTGCATAGCCTGCGCCCTGCGACGCTTTGACAAAATAGAATTACATGAAGCTGATTCAGTAGCTGAGGTCAAATTTGTGACTAATACTGAATAATTGTAAGAGCTTGAGACACCAGCACAAACCAGCTAAGACCGGGTTCAACTGTTATTGTCAGCAGGCACCACATGAAGCACACTTTTAGGTTACCTGACATCTTTTTTACTGTGTTGAGTTTGTGAACACTGCACTTTAATGTATAAAATATCTGAATGCAGATACAATCAAACAGTAGATGCTATCGGACTGGGCCTGTAGTGTTGCATGGTACCATGAACCCTCCTCCCACTGTCCTGCTTGCTATCTCTCCTCCCTCTGTGTCCTAGATAATGTTGAAATGATGTCATCATGTTTGTCACGTGAACGACTTGACTCTTTTTTCCTGCTCTGTCAGTGTCAGTGAGCTGTTCACATCTGTAACCGGGTTTCTGCAAAACTGGAAGCCTGTTTGTGTGTGTTTAAACATACCCATGACTGCACATTCCTAATTGCAGGGTCTGGATGTCTGAGGACAACGATTGGTTTGAGACTCCTACTTACTTCCCCAACTCAGCTATCTCTGGTATTTTAGGCAGTTTGTTGAGTCTTTCAGACTCCTGTTTCCTTAGCTTACATGTTTAAATAAATATGACTTATATAACCCTTGACTAATATAATCAGACTTTCATATAATCACATACTGTTTATCCAATCACAAGTGTGCTTGCTTACAACATAGCAAAATTCTCAAATGATTCAAGCTTAGCATTCCATTGGAAGTGTCCTATTGGCTGGAATACTGTTGGGAATTTTCACAGCTGCTGCTGTGAGAATAGGATGGGAGGGATAGGTCTGTGTGCAGTTGCCAGTGGTGAGCAAACTTTAAACATAAACCACACAACCTTTTTGGTATTCTGCCATTGACTGTGTGTACTTGCAGTGCTTTACGAATATATATAGCATTGCTCATTTAAAAGAAATCTCCAAACTTTTTAAGTAGTATTTTATAATAACATGTGTTTCTCCTTTTTATTTTTTTATCTGTCTAATGCATTTATTTAAACTCTATTGTTAAGATGTCTAAATGTCTCCAGTGTAGATAGCAGATAACATCTGGAAGTAGAGAAGCTCTGAATCTAAATTATAAGATAATCGTATCATGTCTTTCAGTCTTTGCATATCACTTTGCATATCAGTATTTGTTATATCTTGTTCTCTTCCTTGTATAACCGCTTGTCCCTGCAGGATAGCTGTAATCTGTTTTAGGCCTGCACCACTGACAATATTGATTTTTTTGGCCTTGTCTTAATGGGCTGTGCACTGCAGTGAGCAGAATCAGAGATTATGCTGAAGCAGTTGATTGATCTGGCATTAAAAATTGCAAACTGAAAGGGCTAAACATGCAAGGATGTGTGCTCATTTATATATTGCTCATATATACATGCATACATACATACATACATACACACACACACACACATAAAAAAAAAAAAAATATATATATATATTATATATATATAACAGAAAATGTTATCAATACATACATACACACACACACATACAATATATATATAAAACAGAAAAAATTATCAAATATCTAATATATACATAACATTATATATTATAAATATAAATTGTTTATATAATATAAGACTACAGTGAATTCCTAAGGTATAGTGTTATTATTCTAAACATGTCCGAGGAGCTGTATGAGACCTGTGCTTATTGTCTTCACTGCTGAACTGTTAGCAACCAGACTATCAACAGTCAAATGGAAGCTCATGCATGAAAACAAGGAAAGGGAAGAGAAAGAGAGAGAAGAGGGGGGAAAGGACATTTAGGAATGAACTGGTTTTAACCAAACTGTAATATAGGCTAAAGTAAGAATTTTACATTCATCAATTGCAATACAATGTATTAAATGCAAGTTTAAACAAGTAAAACAATCTTTTTGGGCTCACATAAAATTTCTAGAGGAAATGTACCTTTATCCTTATAATATTGCGTTTTATTTTGTTTATACTAACAGAACTCTCGGTTTCTTCTAGACTGCCTGCGATGAAGAAATTATCCACTTGCATTTAAGGTACAATACATCTCTAAAAAAGGATTTGTCCCATAGATAGATAGATAGATAGATAGATAGATAGATAGATAGATAAATAGATAGATAGATGGATGCTCTGTTGATTATGACAGAATCAGAATGTGGAATTGGGGTAACTACCGGTAAATAGGGCCAGATGGAAAAGTTGGTGTTAAAAAGGATGGGCCTTCCCCTCACTCCCTGCTGGGCAGCTGCATCCTCCCCCTGAGTGCTGCTATTCAGATTCGGGGTCATGTGATCTCTACATAATGGCCGTTAATGTAGGCTTGTGTATTATCTCCAGGATACTAGTCGTATCTAAGCAACTCCGTTATTCATCTCTTAGTGGCTGGATCCTGGGAGGAGGGAATGGGGGGGTTGGGTGTCTTAGTCCCTGGCCTATATTCCCCAACGTCTATGCAGGGTCATTTCACCTCATACATTTATGACGCAACGTTTTAAACATTTCAATAATCATTGAATTCATATTCATATGCATTTTAGTAAAGAATAGTGAGGAGATGCTGATTATTGGCTGCTGATTTTCATAAGCTATTATTTCTTGAGTTATAGAATATGTTGTACAATGTCATCTGTTACTGTGTTTACCTGTAAATCATTTATATTTTTCACAGAATCTTAGAATAACATCTGTCACCTCAGAAGATCATGTAGGCCTAGTAATTTCATCCCAGCTCATTTGAAATTGGTTTAAGTGCAACTTGGTTAAACTATATACAATAGTCCCTCTCTTAGTTCTTTTTATTTATTTATTTTTAGCACAAAGATAAAAGTTTAAAGAATGGGAAAAGAATATGTGACAACTAACTCCAAAATGTACCTCAGGCAAAGCTCTTAAAGGGGCAGAAGGTATCAAAGAGAACAGATGGAGAATAGGTTGATCAAGTTACACAAAGATGCTAGTAGGCCTACATAAAGGTTCAGATGTTATACAACTAAAAAAAAACATTTAAAAATCTTGATGTACATTACTTGATGTATACGGTTATATTAATGCAACCAATTTTGAGTCATTAAAAGCATAAAAGGATGTTGATGGAGAACAACCAAACTTACATCAAATGACAGTTTCACCCTTTCTCCTTTCTAGCAGCTGACTAAAGCAACATTCTTTAGATTTGATAGTTGATTTTGATCAAAATCTTTGATTCCGAAACAATTAAGTCTTGGAATAAAACGTTTTTCAGTAGGCCCATGATTCAGTGTTTCAGATCTATTGGGTGAGGTTCTGGGAGGTGTCTAACTAACCTTAATCTTCCTGACAACCAATAGAAATTCGTCTAGCCCTCCGAACTGGGCAGATTTCACCGCGTCTGACCAATCAAAGGTAAGAAACGTAGTCGCCTGGGCAACACTCATATATAAAGTCAGGTCAGTCCGTTATAACGTTATTCTTCTTACATCGACCCCTTAGTTGTCGAACTGTAAGATCTCTCCGTCTAGAATCTTTTCTCAACCGGCCAAGCAACTCTAACAGGAACAATGGTGAGCACGACTTCATATACTTAATATTGATTACTTATAGAAGTAAACATTTTTTATTCGGCTTATTGACTGGCTTTTAATGTATTTTATGTTAACTGCGTATTTAAATAATATTTCTGGTATATAAAATATACCTTTATGAAAAACATACCTTTTAAATAAACGATTTAATATTTTAAAAAAAATTATTTATGTATTTAAATGTATGTATTTTACATACATAATATAGTCATGGATGTGTTTATAAACTAAGAAAGAATATGGAAAAATAAGAGGTTTTGGGAATATGGAACACGCTAGAACGAGACAACAAAGAGAATGGAGCCGCATAAATAATCTGGGTGTAGCCGGCTCCATGCTGTCCGGCACGGTGTCATATTGAATCAATGGACCAAAAAAAAAGAGAGAGAGAGAGATGCAGCGCCTCCTAAAGGATATGGTCATTTATTTTTTAATCATTTTTTTAAATCAGATGTACTATTAAGAATATTTTAAAGAACGATTTATTCAAGGGACGATCCTTGCGATTAAATGTATTTGCAGAAATCGTATCGCATTTCAGGGCTGTGGGTGAGGCTGTTAAATATTCATGGTGATGTAGGCAGCATCACTAATGCAGCTGATGGACATTACCAGTAAGCCAGCAGTTGAGGGTGTTATGTGATCACTTCCTCTGACATGATATCTCACTAGGATATAAATGCACAGAAACAGGATATACAGGCTGTATGTAGTCTTAGAAGTTCGAATGTTGGGTGAAATACAGCTTGACATGCTAAAGCTTTACAAGTGAGTGACATTTATATAGTGCTGTGATATTTGTTTAGTTTGACTTTTAACTTTTGCCATTTTCTTCACAGCGTGAGTGCATCTCTATCCACGTTGGTCAGGCTGGAGTCCAGATCGGCAATGCCTGCTGGGAACTCTATTGTCTTGAGCACGGCATCCAGCCGGATGGGCAGATGCCCAGCGACAAGACCATTGGAGGAGGTGATGACTCCTACAACACCTTCTTCAGTGAGACCGGAGCTGGAAAGCACGTCCCCAGGGCTGTGTTTGTAGATCTGGAGCCCACTGTCATTGGTAAGAGAATGGGACTTGATTTAAGTTATGATAATTGTATATGTCAAAGTGCTCTGTTCACTAAACGTTGACCGTCTGCCCAGATGAGGTGCGCACTGGTACATACCGTCAGCTGTTCCACCCTGAGCAGCTCATCACTGGAAAGGAAGATGCTGCCAATAACTACGCCCGTGGTCACTACACTATTGGAAAGGAAATTATTGACCTGGTACTGGACAGGATTCGCAAACTGGTAGGTAGTTGTAAATAAATTAACATAAAATTGATTAGATATTATGTTGGATTAATGACCAAACTGTTTCTTTTAGGCTGACCAGTGCACAGGCCTCCAGGGTTTCCTGGTGTTCCACAGCTTTGGTGGTGGAACCGGTTCTGGCTTCACCTCTCTGCTGATGGAGCGTCTGTCTGTGGACTATGGCAAGAAGTCCAAGCTGGAGTTCTCCATCTACCCCGCTCCTCAGGTCTCCACCGCTGTGGTAGAGCCTTACAATGCCATCCTGACCACCCACACCACCCTAGAGCACTCTGACTGCGCCTTTATGGTAGACAATGAGGCCATTTACGATATCTGCCGTAGGAACCTCGACATCGAGCGTCCTACTTACACCAACCTCAACAGGCTCATTGGCCAGATTGTGTCCTCCATCACAGCTTCCCTCAGGTTTGATGGTGCTCTCAATGTCGATCTTACAGAGTTCCAGACCAACTTGGTGCCCTACCCTCGTATCCACTTCCCATTAGCTACCTATGCCCCAGTGATCTCCGCAGAGAAGGCTTACCATGAGCAGCTCTCTGTGTCTGAAATCACTAATGCTTGCTTCGAGCCAGCCAATCAGATGGTGAAATGCGATCCACGTCACGGCAAGTACATGGCTTGCTGCTTGCTGTACCGTGGTGACGTGGTGCCCAAAGATGTGAACGCTGCAATCGCCACCATCAAGACCAAGCGCACCATCCAGTTTGTGGACTGGTGTCCCACTGGTTTCAAGGTTGGCATCAACTACCAGCCTCCCACTGTGGTTCCAGGTGGTGATCTGGCTAAAGTGCAGAGGGCCGTGTGCATGCTGAGCAACACCACAGCTATTGCTGAGGCCTGGGCTCGTCTCGATCATAAGTTCGATCTGATGTATGCCAAGCGTGCCTTTGTACACTGGTACGTGGGTGAGGGTATGGAGGAGGGCGAGTTCTCAGAGGCCAGAGAGGACATGGCTGCCCTGGAGAAAGATTATGAGGAGGTTGGTGTTGATTCTGTTGAGGGTGAGGGAGAAGAGGAGGGCGAGGAATATTAAATGACAGAATAAAATGCAACATGCAGGAACCATGACATGGAAAAATTCAAGCAGTGAAAAATAAACCTTACAACCAATGAAAATGATGTTGTTACATTTCTTTGGACATCTGAAATAAACCTCCTTTTCAAACTAATTAAGTTGCCGTGTCTTAAATTATTCTGTATATGTTTGTAGGCTATAACAGATATAAGCAATGATAGTGTTTTAACGATCAACAATAGAACAGGTGACATACATTTTTTCTTTTTTTTTTGGTTGCAGTTTTTTGTATTATTATTAATTGTATGATGTTGTTTCTTATTGTGAAGCACTTTGGTCAGTCTTGTGGCTGTTTAAAATGTGCTATATAAATAAAGCAAACTTGAACTTAAAGTTTTTAAAACAAAAAATGGGAATGCTTAAGTTCAACCATCTTTCAACATTACACTTTTGTGGCACACCAATACTAAGGAAAATGTACATACGTTAGATGGAATACATCAGGGCCCATGAATGACACAGCAATGACCGTACAAGTAAAAACCTGTTTCTCCTTACCATCCAAAGTAACAGCACATCAACACATAATGTAGAGAACCATTACCAAACAATAAAGTAGCATTCATTGCTTCAGTAAATGACAACCATTTTTATGAAAGTCTTTTATGACTATTTTCAATCTTTATTATCCAGTTTCAAAAAATAAATTTTCCTTGCAGCAACATTTCCATAAGAACAATTCAATCTGTTTAAGTATGTGGGGCAGTGCAGATATAGCATTACATTTCATACAAATTTATGATTCCTGAACCATAGTTGTGTGGTTTTCTGATGAACGTATAATTAGCATAATATTATCGGCTTGAGTGTATTTAATTTAATCTGAATTATCAAGAAAGTTTCCTCATGCCAAGACTCTGATTAATGAGATCAACTTTGCCTTTATGTTTTTTTTTTTCTTCTCTAAATGGCAGGTAATTATGTAAGCAAAGAAAAAACAATATCCACATTGTTATTGACTTGATTCACCGGTAGGCTAATGCAAAATACATGTATTTAAATAGAAAAACAGCCATCTATGCCCATAATTAAGTACAGTGCTACACACCCTATTTTATACAAAACATCAAAGACAAAAAAAGGTTATCTTTCTTCAATTTTATTAAATGTTAATTTTTCATATGACCAGTGTTGGGCTAGTTACTCAAAGAATGTAATATATTACTCATTACTAGTTACTCCTTTCAAAAGTAATATTGTTACTTTACTTATTACTTTCTGGCAACAGTAATTAGTTACACTATAGTTACATTACTTTTTCTTCACGCCCCACAGAAGTTGTAACTGTGTATCTTCCACATAAAATTCTTCTAACAACATATTTCTGCCTCATCATTTGACCAAAATCCACATTGGATCGCAGTCAGAAGTTATTACAAACACTTAATAGTAATTGATAGTGACATTAAAGTAGAAGTGTTGTATTAATCTCATTAATTGTCATGTGTAGCTTGAAGCTAATTGTAATTTCTCCGTTTCCCATATACGATTATATTTCATTATGTATTTTATGAAATCACATAAGTTTGTAAGAAACTGTTTAATTTTCAAAAGAGATTTTTAATTATAGTAATATAATGTAGCACATGCAGATCAGAGGGATGTAATGCCAGAGTAAAGTAAAGCCACAACTTACACAACAGTATTCAGATCATCTTTTTTCCTGACAAAATCAATATAATGCAATATTTCTATCTGCTGAATGTAATCTTTTCCATATTCCAAGCTTGCCTGCTGTACTGGGGACATCACATGCATGTGCGAGTCATGAAAATTATGAAAATAAATCTAAGAATTATTTGATTGTTGGATTTTAAATCAGCGGGGTTGAGGCATCAAAAGTAACTAAGTAACTAAGCTGTTTTATGGATGGTAACTGTAATATTATTACTGAAATCTTATTAGTAATTAGTTACACTACTAGTTACTGCAAAAAGTAATATTATTACAGTAACTAAGTTACAGTAACTAGTTACTGCCCAACACTGCATATGACTAACATCCATTATTGCTCAGGTTCGTCCCGCCCGCAGCAGCCCGTCTTCTGCCTCGTACTGCATTTTCCTGTCACAGACGTTATTGTTCAAAGGTTAGAATCAGCCAATGGGGTGTCACTGACTCTCAGACGAACCAATGGGGATGTTACAGGAAGCGAAAACTCCTCACGCGCTCTCCGCCTTGCCGACGACTGACCGAAAAGTATAAATATTCCCACCCGCCTTTTCAGACGTTTCATTCTCATCAGACTCATGAAAGTCTACCTGTGAGATCACAAATAACAGAAAATCTACCATTTACATCTCATCGTATTTTTTGTTTTTTTAACAAAAAAAGTTCGAAAATGGTGAGTAAAATTTTTTTGTTAACCTATAAAGAGGTGTTATTATCGTTAAAGATGGGTGTTTTACATCATCTGTGATAACGCTTTTTGACACAGTATTTTAAAATATGGATCATTATTTTAATATTTAGGTAATGTACTTTAGTCCTGTAAGTTTAATCATTGAGCCTAACGTTACGAAGTTATTTTCTTGGTCTCATTTTGGTTCGTTAGGTATTTGAACTCGCGGATTATTAAATGTTTTGTTTTATTTTATTTTATTAATTTGTTTGATTTTTCTTAAACGTTAATACGTTTTTGGGTCAGGTTTTACAGATTAAATGTAAAGAAAAAAAAATAAAAACGTGTCTCTTATAAAAATGTAAAGTCCACGAGACTGTGTAATTTGGCGTACAATTCATACAAATTAAAAACATGCCGTTTATATATATATATATATATATATATATATATATATATATATATGAACCGATCTCATTACCAAGATTGTGTGGAGGTAAAATATCTTCCTTTGTTCTGATGATTATGCAAAGTCATTTCTCTAAAGCAGTGTGCTTGCCAACTCTCGCGAGACAAATAAGCAACCGAAGCTTCAACAACAAGCCCGATATTTTTTGCTAATTCATTATCATCAATATTATTTATTACCAATAAATGAGCCTGCAACATATTAAACTGAAACTACTCTTTTATCTGAAAAGTAAAAACAGAAGTTATTTTACAAAAATCAAAGTGGGAACAAAACTAATCTCCAATCACCTGTGAGCAGAATAGGATTAAAGAGATGGAAAAGGAGAAGAACACAAGAGCTTCAAAGGAGAGCTGTAACATATAGTCACGTATTTATATAAAATATATTCAAACCAAATGTATATACTGTTATTACCTAGTATAAGCCTACTTGTTTTAATTAATACATTACAAAAACATCAATGCATTGGAGAATATGGTGAACATAAATTTAAAGAAACGAAATTGTTGTCAGATTGTCCTAACAAGAACCATATTTTTTTAAATAAGCCCAAAAAACCATAACCCGCGATCCGGGATTTTTTCACGCAACTTTACAAAAAAAGAAGCCCAAAGTTGCGTATAATAAGCGGACTTGGCAACTGTGGAAGTGAGTCAGGAGGACCACGTGCTGGTGAAACTTGATGAATACCAGTGCTCTTGTGTCAAGAGGTTTAATTTAAGTTCCTCATGATTAAGCTTAAGTGGTTCATGAGCACGACCAGCCTAAAATCGAGAAGTGGAACCCAATACAGATTTTTCTGAATTAAAATTTTGTAGTGATATACTAGGCTTGGATACTCTCACTTATTAAAATTAATGTCATCACTTGGTTTTAGTGTTATTTTACAATGTATGTGAGTAGTTGTAGCTTTTTGTAGTTCTTTTATATTTTAAAAGTTGATGTGATTTTTAAGTAATACAGGTTCACTGTAATGAAACCGTAAAGCCCCCCCCCCTTGAAACAGTGAGACAAAGGCAGATCTGTTTCATCAGCTGTTTGTGTGGTCATGGATTTGTGCGACTATAGCAGTTTCTGATCTGCAGTAGAGGCATTTTCCATCAGTGCTTCTTTAATGCATAAATAAAAAAAAATTGCTTTGGTACAAAAAGATTCCTTTCATATATGTTAACATGCTCATCAAAGAGTCCTTTGTTAGCCTTACAAACTAGTAAAAGCAGTTTTATTTTGAGAACATTCATGACTGAATGGCTAAATCATTATTTGCAATTATAGAATGTTGACCTAAGGTGTGTTATGTCTACAAATCTTATAAATCATTCTTGCTCTTCACAGCGTGAGTGCATCTCTATCCACGTTGGTCAGGCTGGAGTCCAGATCGGCAATGCCTGCTGGGAACTCTATTGTCTTGAGCACGGCATCCAGCCGGATGGGCAGATGCCCAGCGACAAGACCATTGGAGGAGGTGATGACTCCTTCAACACCTTCTTCAGTGAGACCGGAGCTGGAAAGCATGTGCCCAGGGCTGTGTTTGTAGATCTGGAGCCCACTGTCATTGGTAAGAGAATAGGACTTGATTTAAGTTATGATAATTCTGTATGTCAAAGTGCTCCGTTTGCTAAACGTTGACCGTCTGTCCAGATGAGGTGCGCACTGGTACATACCGTCAGCTGTTCCACCCTGAGCAGCTCATCACTGGAAAGGAAGATGCTGCCAATAACTACGCCCGTGGTCACTACACTATTGGCAAAGAGGTCATTGATCTTGTTTTGGACAGAATTCGCAAACTGGTAAGTCATTAATTAAATAACAACGCCTTTTAAGTTAAGTGGCGTTAAATTGTCTAATTAAAACATGAAAATACTTGATTGCCTTTTTAACATGAATCATGTCTTTTAGGCTGACCAGTGCACAGGCCTCCAGGGTTTCCTGGTGTTCCACAGCTTTGGTGGTGGAACCGGTTCTGGCTTCACCTCTCTGCTGATGGAGCGTCTGTCTGTGGACTATGGCAAGAAGTCCAAGCTGGAGTTCTCCATCTACCCCGCTCCTCAGGTCTCCACCGCTGTGGTAGAGCCTTACAACGCCATCCTGACCACCCACACCACCCTAGAGCACTCTGACTGCGCCTTTATGGTAGACAATGAGGCCATTTACGATATCTGCCGTAGGAACCTCGACATCGAGCGTCCTTCTTACACCAACCTCAACAGGCTGATCAGTCAGATTGTGTCCTCCATCACAGCTTCCCTCAGGTTTGATGGTGCTCTCAATGTCGATCTTACAGAGTTCCAGACCAACTTGGTGCCCTACCCTCGTATCCACTTCCCATTAGCTACCTATGCCCCAGTGATCTCCGCAGAGAAGGCTTACCATGAGCAGCTCTCTGTGTCTGAAATCACTAATGCTTGCTTCGAGCCAGCCAATCAGCTGGTAAAATGTGACCCGCGTCACGGCAAGTACATGGCTTGCTGCTTGCTGTACCGTGGTGACGTGGTGCCCAAAGATGTGAACGCTGCAATCGCCACCATCAAGACCAAGCGCACCATCCAATTTGTGGACTGGTGTCCCACTGGTTTCAAGGTTGGCATCAACTACCAGCCTCCCACTGTGGTTCCAGGTGGTGATCTGGCTAAAGTGCAGAGGGCCGTGTGCATGCTGAGCAACACCACAGCTATTGCTGAGGCCTGGGCTCGTCTCGATCATAAGTTCGATCTGATGTACGCCAAGCGTGCCTTTGTACACTGGTATGTGGGTGAGGGTATGGAGGAGGGCGAGTTCTCAGAGGCCAGAGAGGACATGGCTGCCCTGGAGAAAGATTATGAGGAGGTTGGGGCTGATAGTGTGGAAGGAGAAGATGAGGGTGAAGAATATTAGAAATGCTTTTCACTTCTACTGCCTGTTCGGTTTCCTGTCCATTGTCATTTTTGTGTGTTTCTTTTCCTCACTTTCCAGTTGTCATCTGGTTAAAAGGTCAATCTTACATTTTTACGCTCTTGACAGAAATAAATTGTTGTGATTTTTACATGTTCTCCTGTGTTCCTTCTTGACTAATGATCCTGTACTTTATCCACTTTATTTGTATACAGCAGTCACCATTTGAAATGGTTCAAAAACGTTAATCAAAGTTGTCCTATAGGACAAGAAAGCATTTTGGTTTTAGGACAACTTTGATGAAAGGTTTTGATCCACTTCAAATGTTGACTAGTGTAGTATGTCTCTAAATTGCTCTTTGTTAATCTGATGAGATAAATTTAACACCACTGCCACTAGTTTAATTTCTTTTAATACAACTTAATGCAGTACTTAATTGAATAATCATGTTTAATAGTTTGATGCAGCTTTGAACGTGAATATTTGGAGGTCAGTGTGAATTTTAGAATTATTACATGTGTAAATATAGGTTTGTCTTTGTAATATTTTATCAAAACATTAACTTGCTTTACCTGTTAATTAAATCAAGTTTTAATTGGAGTTCTTTCAGATTTCGTCAAACTCTTGCACTGCAGTGTAATTTTAAGTGTGAGCTCTCTGCTTTGTGTTGAATGCAGAGGGCAGTATTGCTTTACAAATGGCTGTTCTAGTCTCAGTGGTGCTCAATCTGGCTGATGTGGAACAGTGCAGCAGTACGATTAAATGTTAATTGACCAATCATTCTTGTAGACTTTCTATTTGCCTAAGCTAATGTATAAGTGTTGATGACTTGTCACTTTATCAGAGTGAAATATTCTTCCCATGTTTCAGAGTAAATGGTGTTAGAAGAGGCCTGTGTACCACCCTAATCTAAAATTGGGCCTGGCATTCAGACCCTGTCAGGGGAGAATATGTCAAACTGCTGGACAGGTGGAGTTTAAATATATATTCTTTGTTCCCCCTTGTCTGCCTCTTAGACAAGAGAATATACAGTGCTAATAGACATTTAGTGGTTTATGTAGATTAAACTCCAGATAAAAGTGAATGTGTAATGCAACAGAATACATGTTCTAATGCTAAAAGTAAAGAGAATGACAGTTGTGCAGTTGAAAAACATTTATGCATACTTTTTGTAATGACTCCATTCATGATTGTGAGTGCGGAAACACAAGAAACTTAACAGTCATGTGAAGAGGGAAATTTGCAGGCAAATCTCAAGTAATGCAATGCATCAACCATGCTGAATACTATGTCTTTATTAGCTAAATGTAATGCATTTGAAAGTCATATTACAGATACTAATGAATGAAGAACTTTATTTAAACATTTAATGTTGCAAAGTAGTGAAAATAGCACTTGCATGTCTAGTGATTTCTAATAGCTGTATTTTGGGTGAATTAGGACTTGTAAACACCTAATCAGAATCAACTTAATTTGTTATTCTAGATAAAATGTTAAAACCCCTTTATTTATTCAATAAATAACATTTTGGACAGTTAACAATATTTTTTATAAGACCTTTTCAAATTTGAGGTAATATGAGGGTTAAATTAGCTAAAACCATGAAATGTTTCTGATAACGTTCAGAATTTAGAAGTTTACAAAAACACTCAAATGTGCACACATGCATAAAAATATGGGACATGTACATTTGCACAATCTGGTTTGAACATTCTCAAATCTCTTGCATTGTCTAGTACAGGCAGAAAAAAGGCTGAAGAACCATCACAAATTCACAGTACAACAGTTAGTAAGCCACAACATCTTTTCCCCTTCTTTTTTTCTTTTTCCATTCAATAAATAGTGGTATTTTTAGATTCTTGTTTAAAAACTCTCACACCAACTTGTGGAGACCATCTCTATAGGGATGCTTTAGCTTAATAAAATCAAGCATATAACATCTTCATAGACCTCATTTTCTAATTAGAACATTCTCATTAAAACTTTTTTCTTGTCTTTTTGTTGCAAGTATTCCACTATATTGTAGAATACTTACACTTTCATTGTGGAAAATACTTAAAGGTTTTATAGCAATTACATTTTAATTGTTCAGCCATGTTGCTCTTTGTCATGCAGGGGAGACTTTAAGACATTTTGCATACAGCATCTGAGATTATGATGCATGACACTACCTGTTGTTAAAGCACAAGTGCACTGGTGGATTTTATGTTTGTTCTAGCCATTGAAAAGAAAAAAACAGGATTGACCCATTTCGTAATGTCATAACTATTTGTTTATTCTCCAAAGATGAATGTTACATGCCAAGTGACATGTTCTGCTCTATAAGATATGTGACGTGATTGTGAACGTACATAACAATTAGCCCTTATAGATGATTCAGTTTCACCTGCATTAGACTTCAGCAGAACTGTTAAATGCAGCAGTACCCTCCACAAACAAAGCAAATGTGCACAAACGCTTTATTCTATAATGTTCAGGTACTGAGACACACTGATCATTTGGGAGCACTCGGTCCAATTACAGATGGCAACCAACTTTAGAGTAGCTCAGGAGGGCTGGTCTGGAACTGGATAACGCAACAACAGAGCCGTTAATGGAGCGCAGTGCATCCTCACAGCTCCCCACGGTAGTTTCTTTCACCTGGATGGTTTTGGCTAGAAAACAGTGTGTGAAATAATACCCACAGTGATTTTACAAGGAAAAAAATAATAGTTGCACTTAATGAAATTCACTCAAGAAAAAATGCAGGATATTAGGTGGCAGCTTACCTTAGGCTTTGTCGTCTCAAGATAAGATGTGAACGAAAAGAATTGCCAAACCAATGTTCAGGAATATAACCAAGCAGATCATAATCGTGTTTGGCCCCTAAGAGAAAAAAAGTGTTCACAGCTGTTAGTGTCTATTTTGTGAAGAAAAATAAACAAATGATGGTGCTCTAGGTGGTATTTACTTGTGTGATTGCTCAAAGGCCACTTACATCAGAGTTAACTCCAACTCTTACACCTGACTCAGCATATTAGGCCTGCGTCCCACTGTGCATACTATCCATACTAAATTCTATGTGATATTAGTAATTCTCAATACTATTTAGGGCAGATAGGGTGGATAGTATGCACATTGGGACTCAGGGTAAGTCTTCAGGGCTACTGGAAACATCCAGGCAGGTGTGTTGGAGCTAAACTCATAAGAAGGAGGCCCTTCAGGAGCAGGATTGAACATTGCTACCAGGGTGTCCAATCCTTCTCCTGGAGGGCCACTATCCTGCAGAGTTTTAATCCTGATTAAACACACCTGCACCAACAATTTGAGGTTTTCGGTAATGCTAGGAATTTTGTTTTTTGGTAGGTTGGAGCTAAACTCTGCAGGAGATTGGCCCTCCAGGAGCAGGACTGAATACCCTTGCTTTAGAGGAACCATAGAAATAAAATACCTGTTCTTTCAATTGCAAGAGGTAGGGCTTTTTATGCATTGCAAATAATTATTTCATCTAAAAACTGATTGGTGGGAGCTATGCTCGGCGAGCCATGAGATGCCGCCGTGTTGTGACATTTGAACGTGATATTGGGTATCTGATGGACTGCAATGGGCTTTCTGAAGGTGAGAATTTGTCATTTTGAGGGTTCAGCCTTGTATAGATATGCCTGATGGTGAAAAATATGGTGAGAGGACCGGAGCCAGGGCAGTATGTCAAGGAACACAATCTGCTGGTATTCCAGAGCTGTTTAGAAGAATGAGTTTTTTTTAATAACATGGGCCACTGGGAGGACATCTGAAGCTAAGATAGGAGGGCCACTGTACAATAAATTGAGATTCATTGATTAATGCAAGAAAACGGGGCTCTGATTATTCAAAATATACAAATCTAAGGACAAGAAGCCCAACAGGTTCAGAAAGGGTATTGAGGTAGGACTGAGTGAAACAAAGAAACTAAGGAATGTATTGTTTCTTTTTTCCTTAGGAAATCTAACAAGACTTATAGTTACATACATGCAGAGAAAGGTTGTAAAAATAAATGTTGATACATTTTTGTTATGCTATGCAAATCTGAAATATGTGTGTCTGCTGACTGCAATCTTTGGGGTGTTTCATGGGATTCAAAAATCTATTGAAATTACCAATTGAGATGTTTCTTGTAATCAGATTACTAAGCTTTGATTTGTTATCCTTACCTCATCTAGCTCCAGAGGCTCTTGTCTCGTTTCGCTAGGGGCTTTCACAATAGACCTCTGCCTCATCTCAGTTTTGGCCTCAACCTTGGCAACTGGTTTAGCAACCGGCTTGACCATAGGTTTAGGTTCTGGTTTAGGCACTGACTTGGGCTCAGGCTTTGGTGCAGCTTTTGGGGCAGGGCTTGGTTCTCTTTTAGGTGAAGGTTTAGGCTCAATTCTGTTTGTTAATTTCTTCTCCTCCCTGACTTCTGTCCTAGACTCAGGCTTGCTTTCTGTCATCGAAGCTGGGCGCTCATTTACAGGCTCCCTTGTTTCAGCTCTGTGTTTGACTTCAGCTGCCTTTGGCTCTGGTGTGACTGCTTTGGGGGAAAGCTTAGGAGCAGGGCGAGGAGGTGGTTCATCTTCGTCGGTGGTGAGCACAAGGTTGGTTCTTACTGGCGTCGCATCAGGGGCAGGTTCTGCTGCTCTTGACTCCGAGTCCATTTTCTGCAGGGCTTTGATTTCCAGGTCCGATCCCTGTTCGGCTTTGGCGCTCTGGCGGCTAGGGGTACGGGATGGGACCTTGCTGCTGGGAGCAGAACGCTCTTCCGGAGCGGCATCTGAAGCGGGTGCAACGGCAGGAGTGGAAGACGGGGTGGTGGGTCGACTGCTCGGCCTACTACCTGCTCGACTGCTGCCTCTGCTACTGCTGCCCCGACTGGCTTTGTCTCCGTTCCAGCTGCCGGGGCTCAAGTGGTTTGGATCTTCCTTGCTGGGTACCTTAGGAACGATGACTGCAGTGGGTGAGGGGGTGCGTGCAGAGGTGGAGCCTGGTCTTAGACTTTCCATCTCGTGCATGAAGGGGCTCTCTGGGGGTGTTGGTAGGGAATCCTCAGCTAACAAGGGCTTGTGCATCCCTGTGTCTGCATTCTCATTGCTCTCAGCAACCTCCTGCAAGGCTCGTTTTTTCATATACTCAGGACCTGAGGGACATCATGTGATGCATGCTTTATTAGAAATAGCTTTAGGTTCAGTAGATGATATTGATAATGTCTGATTATAATTTAACACTGAGATAGTATACACATACAATGACTTTTGATAGGCTCAAAGGAGCACTAATTACACTGCAGTGTTTCTAAACAACCCATATAACTGTATGAGGCTCTCTGCTGCCCCCACTAGATCTGGAGCTGACCGATGCAAGTTGATTGAAAATACTGGAGGTTGAGGTAAGTTTATTAACTTGTCACCCATCTTATGTAGAATAAAATACCTTTTTCTAGTCACTGATATGACTGATGTGTTTATGTGACTATATTTGTAATCACTTTTATATTTACAGCTACTTATTTTAAAATTACACAGTGGTCAAAAGTACAAGTCATTTTTTTTGTGTGGTTTATTTTTTATTTGAGTTGTATTTTTTTTAACCATATAAACCTTATTTTTCTGCCATTCCTGACAATTGCTGTGTCTCAGATTCATGCTCAAAATATATTATCAGAGTGGATGATAGAATTGGCTGTGGAATGATTCAAATTTTGATTAAAATCCTTACTAGTGCTGACAGTTATGAGGTAATTTTGTGTATGCATTAATATATTTGAGGGTATACTAGTGTCTATATTTAAATTTGGTGCCTCACTGTCTGTCTATCTCTGACACATTATCACATTTCTTTTCTATTATTTTCACAAAAGAGCAAAAGAACCCTGTACTGTATTTTTATCACTGAAATGCAAGACTCGGGTGTTGAATAGCATGTTCAGTTTCAGTTGACGGGTAGCTGTAAGAGGCCAAGAATGCATCCACTCAGGGACAGAATAATAATGCCATACTTCAAGAAGAAAACTGAAATTTAATAGCCTCATCAAAAACAAATGCAGGCTACAATCCCATGTATTATTATTCAAATAAGCAATGAACTATAATAATGCATTTTGTTATGCTCGTCTACAGTTTCGTCTAAGATTTTGCAGACAGACTGTGCCAAAATAAAACCGTCGAGAGCTTAGCAGTGCCCTTCAGATGGACAGACACAGGAACACGGTGAGATGCTGAGGGGCTTGTGTCCTAGCAATCTAATCCTGTTTCAGACACTCAGAGATGTTTACATGTGGGCTTTAAGGACTCAAGACATTAACAGCACATAGACTGCTCTGTAATGAATGCTGCTGTACTGTAAATCTGAATTCATGTCTGGATTAACAAGCATTCCTCCTGCATTTACTTCTCTGAGCTACAACCTCCACTAAAACAGACGCTCACTGGACCGGGAGGATCTTAACCAGCCCCTGTTCCTTTGGCCTCTGTTGATATATATTTAGCAAACAATGAAGTCTTCTACCTACCTGGTTGATGGAAGGAGGGAGAGAGCTCTCTGGCAACCACACGGGCGATACTAGACTCATTGTTAGCGGCTATGGCGGCCTGGTCTGCGGCGTCTCCTTTGCTTTTGGCATGAACTGTTCTGTGAAGAGGGAAAAGGCAGTTTGTCAGTGGTTTTAAATCAAATACTGGTGAATCAAGTTAGTTTTGTAGTCAGGAATGGATGTGATTTTAGATTCAGAGCATCAAAAAGGGAAAAAAGAACAGAAGTGGTGTGAAAATGTATTTTCTACTTTCAGTTCATGAGAGTGAATTTGAATTGAATTTTCAACACACACAACCGGAAGATAAATTGGAATGTAAGAAGAATTTACTGAATTGTTATTCATAGAAATACAACACAGGTAATGCAATCTGGAAAAGGAAGTGATCTTCCACCCCGGTCCATAAAAGTAAATGAAATCTATTTAATAAAAAAATGTATTAATTAATAAATTATCTTTTGTGGAATCTATGTATATAATATTTACTTACAGTTATTTACCTATTTTTGTCACATTTTGCACTTTTAACTAAATAAATTGCAGTTACATGACTTTCTTTTAAATGTCAGTTAATTTAAAAATTAAAAGGCATTCTTATTTCTATTCTGAATGTTGCATAATCATAATTGCATTGTTGCATTGCTAAAATATTCTTACTTTTATTGTTATGTATTTATTTAAATCATATTTTTATACCTTGTTGTCCCTGGGAACTGAACTCATGGTCTTGGATTTGTTAGTAACGTGCTACCAGTTGAGCCATAAAGACAGCGTTTCTATAGCATCAATAAAACCAAAATAGAAATTCATTAGGACTTTATGTTGACACCTGTCTACAACAGATGCATAAATGTAATATGTTGTGGCAGTGTTTCAGAGGAGCACTATTAAAAGAAAGCTCTGTTTATTTCTGACATTAGATTAAATAGTTTACTATTATAATGAGGCAAACATACTGCCAGTTCTGACGTACTTGGCTATGAGAAGAAAAGCATGTGTGTGACACTTTATTTTTTTAATAATTAAAAGCGTATAACCAACTCAAGACATCCCATCTCGTCTTTATTTGGAGAGATGTGTTAGCAGTTGTCTGCACTATAAAAAGCAATGTTAACATCCCCTCAGCTCTTAAGAATCCCATGCAGTACCCATCCCAGTCAGTGCAGGAACTCAACAGAACAACAACAATGCTGAAGAATGTTCCAGAGAGAAACCCCACTCGTCCTAGAGCTGCAAGAGTTTGGGTTGCTCGCAGTGTGTTTGACTTAAACATGAGAGGAAGAAGTGTGTTGGGGGTCGTATGGCAGGGGGTTATTTATATCAGAAGAGGGTGTCCTCTTCACCCATTGAGCTGGAACTAAAATAAATCACTCTTTTAACACCCTGCACCTCACCGTGAGAGATGAGAACTGCTGTGCTACGACACGCCGCTTTAGAGAAGACCACCCTTTATTCTCTACCGCGTGCGTTGATTATATTCATTCATGCAAAATTATTCATGGGCTAAATTATTAATGTGTTTTATTGGTGTTGGTCACATTAGGAATTACTGCACTGCAAAATTACAGTGCATGCCATAGAACCTTAGTTTCAGCTGCGTAATTTGACAACAAACACATTTTCCCTCATATTCATACTTTTGTGCTTTTGTAACAATGTCAATCTTTATGCATGAAGTAAGCAAACCTTCACGGTTAAGCTTTTTGTTTGTCAGTTTGATTAAAAACAGCAATGTAGTATTTACTCTGTGATATTTTCCATACTGTAATGTTATCCAGAGTTCAAAATAGCCTGACCACTTAAAGACACTGCACTGAGGGTGCTGTCAGGGGAACGCTTAGAAAAGTTCAGACCCTCCCAGTGATATGTCATAGATATACATTTACAGTAATGTCTGCATTAAGTTCTTGTCAGGTGCTTTCATGAATTCTTGCCGAAATGAATATCCATAATAGGAATATTTATTAATGTTGCTATGTACAATTAAAAAACAACTATTATGAATAGAAAATAATGTTTAAAAGCATGCTTTCGACTTGTAACCTGTTCAGTGTAGGAATGTATTGTTCTGCATTACTAGGTTGGTTCAGTTGTTTGTTGACAGATCTGTGATAGATGTCATTTACTGCTGTTCAGAAAACTAAAGCATACTTTCAGAGTGTGTTGTAGTGATGTTTAGAATAGTAAAACTCAATCACCATCAATTGCCAAATGAAAGTACTACTAAAATATTCTGAGCTGTAGGTTTGCAAATTTGAAATAGTCTTATTATGTCACAAATGAATGAAAGATAAATATTTCATCTTTTTGGGTGGTATTTATTTATTTACTTACATTGCATGATATGTTAGCTTTTTTTGTGCTGGTGTTGTCCCCCGTCATTTATCAGCTGACATATTTTATATCACATCTTGACCTTTACATGACTACTGATAGCCTTTAACATTAGAGAAATAATTAAATGAATGACAGAATCAGTCTTGCTTGTGAATGCTGATGAATAAGATTTATAGACACATTATCTGAACTTAATTCTCTTTAATTTGTTTTTCTTCACATGCATAATATTATGAGTGGCACACATTATTCAGATGTACATACGTAAGCATACAGCAAAACAAACATATAACACTAAAAAAAGCCTAAAACACTTCCTGAAGCATCATGCCTAATCACTTTATGCAACCGGGTATCATGTACTTCGCCGTGTCTGAACTCAGTAACAAAGTAGGGTGTTGTACATCTGTATGCCACCAGTCTTCTCACTCATTTGCAGGATAGGCAAAATTTATATCCCTGAACGATCTGACACCAATGCTGACGCATTTCAGTATGTAATACCATCAAGAGGCCTTTTGTACTGTTTTACCAAATAGGAAAATGTAAGTATATGTTGAGTTTCAGTATAATATTTACATATATAACAGATAATTATGAGGGTTGTAGATTACGTCAGGTACGTCTGTGTGAGTGTCTAAGAAGCTGAGGACAGAAGAGGCTATCAGCTGTTGCATTCCCCTGTGATTGTGATATAGCAACAGTGCCTGTCCTTTTTTAGGCAGGCCTCCTTTTCTGACACCAGACCCATGTGCGTCATTTACACCCGGTGCCGCGGCCTCCGAGGAGTCTCGTCTTCCACACAAGACCCTCTGCTGTTCTAAATACACTATGATTAGAGCAAAGGGGCTAACTGACACCTGGACCCCACTGAACAAACTCCACGGCCACTGTTTTTGAGTTTTTATCACTGGTGGAGAGCAAGGAATTCTGTTAAGGTACAGATAGGACACAGGAGTTGCAGATAGGGCTTTGAGGTAAAAGTAGCCATTCTTTTCTTTTCTAAGTTATTTTATACTTTTTTATTTTATAAAGTTATATACGTTATTTTATACTATTTTACACTTTTATTTTATACCATGTTTATTTTACATAATTTTATTTTATAAAGTCATTTTGTACTATTTAAAAAATATTTTATATAGTTATTTTATACTATTTGTTGTTTTATACTATTTTATTTTATACAGTTTTATTTTATAATTATTTTAATTTATAAAGTTAAATACTGTTTAAAATGGTTTTTATTTTATACTAATTTATTTTATACAGTTATTTTATACTGTTTAATTTATACCATTTAATTTTATATAAAGTTATTTTATGCTATTTTAAACTATTTTTTTTATTTTATACAGTTATTTTATACTATTTATTTTTTGTTCATAGCATTTTATTTTATATAAAGGTATTTTATACTATTTTATAAAAAAATATATACAATTTTTTATACAATTTTATTTTATTTTATAGTACTTTATATATTTTTAAATAATAATAATAATAATGTTTTATTTTACACAATTTTATTTTATTTTATACTACTTTATTTTAATTTTATTTCATACAATGTTTAACAAACCTACTGTGGGCCATGAATCTTGATTAAGAAATACTTTAACTAGCATTGCATTTTTCACCACCAAATTTAGGCCAGTCATATTGTAAACAATACATACACACATTAGCATTCTCCCACATTAGCATTTTTTTTTTTTTTATCCAGCTAATAGTAAGAGTTTCTTTTAAGCCATACACCATTTAGAAGCAGAATAAAAGTGTTTCTGTGCCTATCCCCATTTTGACCTAGTGTACTACTGAATGACAACAGACAAGCTCACTGTAGACAGCTGTGTGTTGGTTTGATTTCCAGTGCCTTTCTGATCTGTCTGGGTTGGTGTCAGAAGTCTGTCTCTTTGCTGATAATGTTAAGATCCGATTTCTCCTCGACAAAAAAATGATCTGACACTGGCTAAAATACTTGAATGTGTTTAGTTGTTTAGTAACAACAGGCTCCTTTATTGAACAGGCTTTACCTGAATGTTACTCTGGCAGCTATAAATGTTTTGCTTATGTATAAGGAATGAGAACAATGAAGTCTTGTTTTTTGTTCCTGAAACATGTGCTTTGATTCATTAGTTTTCCTGTTTGCAATCTGGTTTCGGTCCGCTGTCAGGTTGTCATCTTTAATAAGGCTTGAAATCATTTTTATGGGATGAGCATCAACAGCATTGAGCATCTGATGACTGAGAATCCAAGGCTGCTTGTCTTTGGTTTGTGCATCTCCTTACAAGGAGGGAAGATTTTATCAAAGCCACTGCACCTGAAATTGGCCCGCTGTTTATAACCGTAAGCATCCAATGATAAACTGCAGATGCTGTCAGGAGTGTGTGGAAATCTAAATATTGTATCCTGGAGGGAAGCTGTATTATTAGTGTCAGAGCGTTAGACTCCTCTTTATCATGTCTGGAGCTCAGCCTAGCCTCCAAGACGCCATGAATAGGAAAGAAGCTTGGAACATGTGGCCTGCTTTGAGTCTGTTTGTTTTTGCATTTGGGCAGACTGTCTGGAAGCCAACACCAAAGTGGCATCAGGATGGTTTTTGTTCTTGTTGTGTAAAACCTACAAAACACATCCTGTGGCAGGCAACTCTCTGGAAGCATTGGCCATATACTAGTTATTTAGCAATTCATTGAAAAGTGGATATCAAATTTGGGGTGTGTCAGTGGTTCAACCGTAATTTTACGAATCTACGAGAATACTTTTTGTGCTCTAAAAGAAAACAAAAATAACAACTTTATTCAACAATTCATCTCCTCCACGTCACCCTGGCACCATTTTGTAAAGACAGAATTTTCATTTTTGGGTGATCTATCCCTTTCATTCATTCATTCCTTATTCATTGAGCATAAAATATTATTAGTTTTTTTGTTGTTGTTGTTTTTTATATCTAAAACCAGTTGTTTCTAGGGTTATTTTCATATCATTGAGATAGTATTAAAGTTTTATTAATATTGTGATATTAATAAAATATTAATATACATTTACTTCTTGTATTTAATTATAATTAAAGTTGTATTCATTTTGTTGTGTTTTTGCCATTTTTCTTAAATATGTCTATATAGTTTAATTTTTAATTCAGTTGTACTTATTTTAGTACATCAATATAAACTGAAAATGAGAATGAATAAAATTAATGCAATTTAAAAAAAATATTTATATTAAAAATATAAAACTATATGTTTTATTAATAACTGAGGTTACTGGTCGTGACCAGTTACAGTTTATTTAATTATTAAATTATTTTATTTATTTATTATCATTTATAATATATTAATTATATTACAATTTTATATTTCATTATAATGTATAAAGATTTTAATAATTTTGTGTAATTCAATTCAAATTAATATTTTGTGTCCTATTTTGAATTGTATTGCCATGTAGGTGGGATAATGTTAAATTTAATAATAAATTATATATATATATACATACACACACACACATTTATATATATATATATATATATATTCCCTTACATTATGCTTTAATTTTTTTTATTTTCAAATTGACATTTAATGCCCTAGTATAATGTATGAAGTACTAGTAGCAGAATAACCCCCCTCTTTCCAAATGATACAAGGTCAGTCTTGATCTCTGTCTGGGTTAATTTTGCAATAACAGTCGACCATATCCAAAACATGCTGTTGTGAGCAGATAAATGATTAACTCCTTACCTTGAGTTGGCGATTTCGGCCTTCTGTTTGGCTATGGCGGCTGCCCTCTGGGCTCCTTCCACACTGCGCTCCACTTTCTGCTTGATCTTAGTGCCCTTCAGCTGAATCACTTTCTTCTTCACAGACTTCACCAGCATGTTGTTAACGTATTTGCCTTCTTCTTTGCCACCCTCTGTGAAAGTGGTGCACCCATAACCATGCCGTTGGTTGTTCAGCCATTCGCCCTCATATTTAAGCCCACTAGAACGTTCACTGATCCCATAACCCGAGCGCTTGTCGTTTTTCCACTCTCCTATGTAGACTTCAGTGGTGGTGGCATCAATGTCTGACTCCACCGGGGGAAACTCGTGACCTTCACCTTCCCCTTCACTCTCACCCAGGCTGATGGTGGAGTTGGCATCGCTGGCAGCGGAGCTGAGAGCTGACTCATTCCGCAAAAAGCTGAGCTTGCTCTTATTGCTGGAGAGGGACGTGCGGGAATCGGACTTCTTCAGCTTGCCAAGAAGCGAGCCACGCCGGAAGAGGCCTTTCTTCTTGGGCTTGACCGCATCTGGGTCCACTTGCAGGGTGAGGGCGAAGCCGCCACGAGATGGGCCCAGAGGCATGGGCGAGTTGACCAGGGTCTCCTGGCCGGACGCATTGGTGGCGGTGATGACCGGGATGTCCTGCTGCAGGAGTGTCCCGTTGCTGTGTTCACTGCGCAGGGAGCTCAGAGAGCTCCTCAGAGGAGAACGCACCACCGCTGCCATGCCGTAGGGAACGCTCTGACGTACTCCATAGCCGTGTCGCATGCCGCCAGTGAACTGGCCCTGGAAGGTACCTATATTGCCAAAGACATCAGTCAGGGAATGGTGAAGGGATAATTCACCCAAAAATACACTTTTTTTCACCACTAATTTAAAAGAATAGGTCACAAAAATAGGTGCCTCTGGAATTAGGGATCAAACAGCTGATTGTCACAATAATCCACAAGTAATCCACGTGTCTCCAGTCCATCAATTTACTTCTTTTGAAGTGAAACAAGTAAATAAAGGCATTTTAACTTTAAACAGCTGCTTCCAGCTAAAATATGAGTCATCTATCCACATATCTTTCTCCGGTGAAAAATCTGTCTTGTCTGAATCAGGAGAGATATATGCACACACCAAGAACCGTTTGCATACAAAAACAGCCCTAAACTGTTCTAAACTAATATGTTGGTGGATTTTCACTGGACTTTTTCTCTAGAGGAAGCGTTATTACAGATTATGGACATGTACTTGTGATGTTTTTATCAGCTGTTTGGACTCTCATTCTGACGGCACCCACTCACTGCACAGGATCCATTGGTGAGCAAGTGATGTAATGCTAAATGTGTAATGCATGAAATGAAACCAACACATCTATGGTCTGAAGGTGAGTACATTTTCAGCAAATTTTCTTTTTTGGGTGAACTATTCCTATACAAACAATAAACTAATATTTAAAATAAAATATAGCTACAATTTATAATCTAAAATCTAACATCTTATATTACAAGGCTGAATTCAAAAATCCACAATCAAAAATTATACAAATAGCTTCTAAGTAAATCCTACAATATTTTTTTTTTTTTTTTTTCAGTCTACAATGAAAATCAGTGGTGTCCAAGTTGTTTTGGACTAAAGCAGTTAAAACATTTTTAAATACGTTTTTGTGTTCTATAGAAGAAAGAAAGTCATAAAGGTTTGGAAAGACAGGAGAGTGAGAAAAGGCCTGTTCACACCAAGAAAGATTATAATGATAACTATATTGGCGTCCACATCAATGCACAATAACATTCTATTAATTTTAATTTATAATGTGCAGCAGTTTTGTAGTTTGCCACTTTATTTAATAGGTCATGTTATCTCAACAATATCGTTCCTCTGTGTCTTGTTATAGTTTTGGTGTGGACTTCCCCATTCTCATAGAATTAAGCCAAATATTAAAACTTTATAGTTATCGTTATCGTTGTTGGTGTGAACGGGCCTTAAATGATGACAGAATTATTATCCCTTCAACTAAACTACAGATTGTATTACAACACTGCATTTTATTCAAATACAGGCCACCCGTAAGCTCATTGTCACTTCAGGCATGTGAAACTGGTATTTACAGCGGTACAACTGCTAGCGAGCTGCCTCGTTCATATCAACCTCTGGGGTAATAAACCACGTGCAGTTATTTATGTCATGGGGGCTTGTGGGTCTGGTTTGGTCATGCAACACATGTCTGAGATCCATCAATCCTCAGGGACGGGCAGGGCAGAAGGGCACAGGCACAACTATTATTGTGCCCTTATTCACACAGTGCTGCACTAGCACTTAGTGATGACTCAGCTATCAGCTCAATAGATACAGTATTCAGGAAGACACCTGTATGATAATTTGTGTAATTGCATCCTACTCTATCAAAAAACAGTGAACACAAAATGTATTTGGACACTGAAGGCCTGTTCACACCAAGGATGATAACTCATGATATTGGACGATTATGAGTCCATAACTAACGATAACACAGAGAAATGATATAGTTGGAATCACTTTCAAAATTATTCTTTTTTTTAGCTGATGGTAAAAACATTGACAGCCAATCAGAATCCATTCTGCTTTAGAGAACTCCAGCATTTAAAATGGCAGATGACAAAATTTCAGTTCTATCTAAACAGGCCGTTATTGTGCCTTAGTGTGGACACTAACATAGTTATTGCTATATTTAAAATTTTCATTCTTGGTGTGAACAGGCCTTTAGTCGTATTTTGAAATGTAGGAATTTTAATACAATAAATGACAAAAAATGAAACCAACTTCAACTAAAATTAAACCACAAGTTTGGGCTGTATTTGCATATATTTATAATCAGCTTGTTGGAGGTGGTTTCTAGCAGAAAAAGTTGGTTATGATGATGGATAAACCCCTGTAGAAAACTATAAATGTTTCACCAATGTTTGATAAGCACAAAGTGTTTAAATAGGTACAGTACTTCTTTTGTTGTAATTTTGAACAGTATATTTAGTATTTATTTAGTAAAATCTTATATCATATATTGCATATTGTACAGTATTATATTATAATATTGTATAATCATATATTGTGTGATCTAATAAACATACTTTGCTACTTTGAGGTCATTGTGCACATGTAAAAGGTCTATAAATCTAAATCTATAATGCCAAGAATGCTGTTACTATGCTGATAAAGAAAACAATAGTGGTCAGAATTGACAATTTAGGACTAAAATTGTAATAATTAAGATAAAGGAAAGTCAGTAAGTTGTTTAGATGTCGACATAACAGCCATGTGACTCAACAAAAGAAACACGACTTGGCCAGCAGTGAATGAGCCTTTTTATTTGTACTCACACCACACATCCAGAAAGAACAGGATTTGTGACACTAATTTGTAACCTCCCTCCATTCTGCACTGCCAAATGTTTCTTAGCAATAGGCATTTACCCAAAAGACCATCTGTGGCAACACCAGGGTTCCATGACTGTAAGCCTCACGTTTATACTACTAACAAGAATGACTGTTCATTTAATTTAGTTTATTTTATTTAGATTTTCAGAGATGTATTCATGGGAATCGTTTAGCATGTAAGGATATCTGTGTACTGTTTATGTAGAGTTGGAACCTACTTTTAGATTGCTGTACAGTATGCACAGGATCTGAATTTTCTGCATACAACCCTAAGTGATATGAATCTTTTTAAAATCTCATTTTTATTCATTATTTAAATCAAAAGTTAAGATATTTTTATATAATTGGGTTGAAATGCAAAACAACTTTTTATGTTGAAGATATGAATATATTTTTTATATATTTTATGTTCAAGACGTCTGAATGTCTCTTGCTGAATTAAACATGTAGCCTACAGTAGCCTACTACTGTGAAATGCTTATTATGGTATAATATCCACAGTTTCACTTACTATAAAAATAGCAGATATTTTGCAGTGTATACTGTGTAGTATTCAGTAAATGATAATCTAGGATTCCATTCCAAACACAGCCACACAGCACGAATTACCCCAAACCTAAACCTACCCTTAAAGTAATACAAATACAGTGTTGGTAGCATAATCTGATAGGTAGCATTATTTGTTAGAACACCTGAACAAACGCATAAATCAAATCCACTTAGGGTATGAGTCATTATGAGCTATTGCTGAATTAATTTTACTCACTTTTCGTTCAGTCAGTATTTTTTAATAATTAAAAACGTTACCACGTTGTATTAGGCTACTATTTTTGTTATAGTTAGGATTATTTTTTGCATTACAATTATTTCTGACATCTAATATTCCATGTGTTTTTGAAATCCGGAATTAGCCTATCTATTTTTTTTAATCTAGCAACAGAGTGTGGAGTAGCCTAAATGCAAATAGCTACAGAAGTGCACTTTTCCTTTTAGTATTCAGACTCGATAAGATGAATCGGAATCGGAATCGGAAACGGAATCTTTGAACTCCACCAACGATTCTCATTCCTATAGGTATTGCGTTACATACTAACCCCTGGCTTAAAATGTCAGCTCACAGAGTGCAGTTTGCACTCACAAAAAGTTCATTCTCCAACCTTACCGCCATCCGCGTAGGTCTCCGTGCCGTAACCATCCTGCAGTCCGTTATTCCAAGTGCCCTCGTACTTGGCACCGCTGGCCTGACTGATGCGCGTCCCGTATCTGCCTTTAAATCCGTGCGTCCACTCTCCTTTGTAGATCCAATGTCCCTTGGTCTCCACACCTAGACCGTGACGCTTTCCTTGGGACCAATACCCCTCGTAAGTGTTTCCACTCGGCCAGGTATAGACTCCCACCACCTCGAACCCGTAATTCCAGGAACCGGAGAACTCTCCCAGTCCTTTAGGTCCGGTACAGATCCCATGTCCGTGCGCTTTACCTCCCTCCCAGCCTCCACAATAAGCTCCGCCATCATCGAACTCAAAGCGACCTCCGCTCATCGCGCTTATTGCAATTATCACTAACTTATCAAACTTTCAGGTGTGACTTTAAAAATCAACAATAACGAACGGCTCGATCTCTGTTAAATCCATCTGTTAAACTCCACAGATGCGTAAAACGGAGACAGGAGGTCCTTTCCTTGCGTTGAACTTCTAGAATCGTCGTATAGACTACGCGCATAATTTGTTGATGGGTAAATCCTTAAATACGTTAAAACTGAAACAAACGTGCTAAAGTTTGAAGTTGAAATGACTTGGGAGAGGGAGGATTGTTTTTTTGTTATGTTTTTTAGTTACATGATATTGTTTCAGTTTACAATGATCTATTTAATCGAATTGTCGAGCCAGTGGTCTTTCATGGCTTCACCCCTCTCCCCTCTCCCTGCCTCCCCTCTATGCACTTGGAGCTCCTGGATATGTTTTAGCAGTCCCAACAAGGCTACCAGATCCCAACACTGTTCCAAAAATACAGGCCAATCGGCCCTCAGCACCCAGGCACTTTTAAAAGCGCTGCCAGATCACTTGCAGAATAGGGTTTGGGCTCAATGTCCATATCAGGGGTCGACGGAGTCTGTGTCTGTTATTTTAAGTGTGTATTTTCAAACTACTACAAATTGTTGATGCAGTTGCATCCCTGTTATTATGTAGGCTGTTATCCCTGTATTAGTTTTACAAGGTGCGCTGTTTACAAATGTTTCGAGAGTAGGCTAAAGACAGAGAAAGGGAAAGAGAGAACATGTAAATACACTGGCTGACACCAATAGATCATAATAAACTGTCAGTGGCCCAAGTAAACAGATTGAATAGACTGCGTTTGACATTTTGGGTTTTGTGGAGTTCAAGTAGGCTAAGTTTAGGAGAGTGACATAGGTCTAATAACGCAATTAAAATTTATGAATATTATGTTACATCTCAATTCATTTCTGTTGTTTATTTATTTATTCTCCATTTTATGTCTTTAACCTTGTTCATTTTTTCCCCTATCACTTTTTAGCAGCTGCTTATGAAAAATTTTAGCCTACATGTTAACATGCCAATTAAAGCTTTGTTGACTCTCACTCTATAAATAAATAGGTAAAAGTCTAGACACTCAAATTATTTCAAGCTGAAGTAAAATTAACAGTTTCCCAAAGAATCTATTTGCTCTCTGGTAAAATGATCCTGCAGTCTTGGTTTTAGTTGAGTGATTGTTGAACAGAAGCCAGCTTGCACTCACTGGATCTTTATCCATGCTGATAATGCTGACGGAGAAAGCTGCATTAGCTCCGCTTGATCTCACAGCAGAGATGTGCGTGGAAAGAAACAGCGCCATCTGCCGGATCCTAAGTGATGTCCAGCTACGGTGATATTTAATCTTACTAAACCAGAGCAAACCACATCGTTTGAGACAAGTGTTTTATAGTCGGTTTATTTTGAATCTTTAATGCATTTTGTGTCTTATTATTAATGTTTAGTAAAGTACATTAAAAAGCCCCTCATACAGACAATTACTTGAATACACCTCTTCTGTGATGGGCATGTTTTAATTTTCTTTCTAATATTTAAATGTCTAGATGGTGTAACCATACATAATTATAGCAATATTATTATTATATTAAATATTATATAAATAAAAAGTAAATAGTACTACACTTAAAAATCTATATAAATAATTAACGTGGCATACAAGTTATTTGAATATATATGTTGCAGGCACCTCCGGAGACCCGTGCACAGATTACTGTGAACACTGTAAACACAGGAAACAGAAGAGAAACGGGGATTGCGTCTGCTCTCTGCCAGCTCCTCTGTTTGTGTTTTTATTGTTACATCAATATGCAGCATTTAATAAACAATTGTTGTTTAAACATAAAAAATAAAGCATAAAAACCTTCTTAAGTTGCTTTACATGGTCTCTGTCTCATTAAGTCTATTCAAGCATAAATCTTCCACACCGTATAAGACAGTCAAATGTAACATTAACTTACATAAATCATAAATAAACTTGTGAGTGTGTTAAAAAATACATTAAAAAGCTATTCGTACAGACAATTACTTGAATACACCTCTTCTGTGAAGGGCAAGTTTCCATTTTTTTTATATTATTTGTATAATATAAAAATGTGTCTAGATAACCGTCCAGAGATATGTAGGTTATGTTTATTTATTTATTTATAAGTGTTGATATTTTGTTAGCCAAATCGGTGTGGTGTTGTCATGTGACAAAAAAATAATAAATAAATAAATAAAAAGAAAAGAAAAGGAAAAAGATATCACAAAGAGGACTCCTATAGACCCTCATGACAGTTTCGTTAACTTTTGTTTATTTATTTATATTTGAAAATAATTATCGTGTATTCAAAGCATAAGGAAAATGTTTTACTAGTCTTTACTTTATGTTTAGACATTTTGGAGCCAATAAATCAACACTATTTGTAGAAAATGCTAAACCTTTTTTTCTCTTCAAAAATTTATAAAACCAAAATGATAACAAATATGACAATTATGCATTTTTTTTAAACAGTTCTCCTGTTCCAATCCGTATTTTGCACGAACCCTATAGATGTATCGTTGAGTGAGTAAAGCAGCGGCTCGAAAGTGTCGATGATGCCCCTGTTCGTGGTGCTGAACCCCCCCCCCCTCTTCCTCCCTCCCTCCCTCCCTCCAGCCATCCCTCTCTATCCCTCCCTCTCTCCCTCTCTCTCTCTCTGCTCCTCTCTCACACGCACAGAATCCTCTGTCATGGCGTCTTCCAACAATGTTACTCCCACCAACTGTAGCTGGTGGCCCATATCAGCCATGGACGAAGATGGCAAAATCACAGACGGAGAAGAGAGTCACGAGCCCACGATAGAACACAAGCCACACTCCAAAGACAGGCTCGTTCTGTACCACTGGACTCAGTCCTTCAGCTCTCAAAAGGTAAGAAAAACACAGCATGAAAATGGTGGGTGAATCTATACTATGCAGTGGGACAGATAATGTCAGTCAGATAATATTGCGCTTTCTCTGGGTGGATGCGTGTTTTATTGGCCTGCCTGTCTGTTCTGTTGCGTCCTTTATGAAGACATTACGAAACCTCAGCAGAAGATGGAACATTTTCACTTGACTATAGCTTCAAGTCCACTGCAGCCCATCATCATCGATCAGTTACATGCATAGTGCCTATCAGATGGATTTGGGAGCAAATAAATAACAGATGTAACTGTTTATGACGGGTTTAAGGCTGTCGTTGCAGAGTTGTGTGTTGCTTTGCTCTGGAGGATGATGGCACTCTAAATTATTCATTAAAATGAGATAGCTTTGTGAAAAACAAACGATGATTTGGTATTCTGCTGTCAGTTGCTTCGTGCACCTTTCAGCCAGTGTCATTCTACGAAAAGATGGCTTTCGTGTCTCTCATGAATGTGTAAAGAATGACTTTAACAATTAAAACTGACTCCCAACTTTTGCTATGTTTTATTATAAGCGTTTTTAAAAATAGTTAATAATTTTTCCAACTTCTCCCTGCTGTATTAGCAAATATGCATAATTTGATTAAAAACATATATACTATATGCACTATAATAATAATGTTATATATTATACATGTTTCAAAATTATATATACACTGAAATTGATTTGAATGATTATTAAACAGATACAGTGTTGACAAGAACACTAGTGATGATTCTTTTTATTTTGCATGTTCCTCTAATTAAATACAATTTTCTTTATTTTATGTATATGTATGTGTGTGTGTGTGTGTACATTTTAATATATGTATGACAAAGATTTCACACATTTACACAAACACACACTATTATATATAGCCTATATATAGAGAGAGAGAGAGAGAGAGAGAGGCATCTATTTTAAAATGTGCATACTTATATGCATATATACTTATGCATATATTTGAATGCATTCAAAACTTACATTAACACAGAAATTGATTTTAATGTTTATTAAATAGATATAGCATTGACGAAAACCACTTGTAATGATTCTTTTATTTAAAATTTTTCTAATTGAATACAATTTTCTCTATTACAGATTATTGAATATATACATACACACATTCAATAAGTGTGTGCAGTTTAATATAATATTTATGACAAATAAATACAAACACACTATTATATATATGGCTGTGTGTGTGTAAGTATATATATATATATATATATATGTATAGGCTGTGTGTGTGTGTGTGTATATATATATATATATATATATATACAGTATATACTGTCTTTCTGTTTTGTCTAGACTGTCTTGCATTCTTATATTATGCGTTAAACTGTCTTTCTAGGAAACACCTTGTAGTGTCATGACCTTGAGCACAAGGCTAGTCATGGCTAAATGGCTAAATATGACTGTCAACCCTTTTTTGCAAGGTGTTGCAATATTCCAACATATAGTAAAAATTTTAAATGTAGTGTGTGATGGCATAATGCACTTTATTACAAATTAGACATTCTTTGTCTGATAAATGTTTATTGTAATATGAAACACTGAATCACAGTGGGAAAGGCCTCATTATTTGGTGGAATGTCCCACCAGGCCTCAGCCTCATGTTTGTTGTGCGAGAGACGCTTCTCTCCACGATCAGTCTGCTGCTGGTGTTTACATGATTTGAATGAATGTCACGTGTTACCTAAGCTAAACCTGACTCCTCACAACAATATTAAATTGACCAAAACATTGGTGAGGATCAGATCACAAAGTGATTCATTTTGCTGATTACAGTAGTTACAGACCTACATGGAAATCTGAGTAAAAAATCAATGACCTGCCAAAATTCATCTCCTATTTACTTACCAGCAGACTGAGAAATACAGCTAAACATTGCAAAGCTTGACACCATTGAGTGTGTTTTCTCTCGAAGGCTCCTGAGAAATTAGTTTTTGACTGATTTTTATAGAAATATTAATTGGAGAACATTTACTAGGAATGAGCATCAAAACAATCATGTCATCTCAGAAAATAGATCGGTGCTGCTGACCTTTCAATATCATTGCCTTGTGCCTTTGTTTTGGTCATGAATTGTATTTAATCAATGCATCATCTTGATGAAGCTGTAAAAAGTTAAGCTGTAATGCTGGCTGAGTCTTTTTCTGTTGATTATTATGTGTCCGGTTGAATCCAGACATCACACCGTTGTTGTAAAGTGCTTCATCAAATGTGTCTATTGGCTTTGCAACACCTCAGCACAGTCAAAGCTGAACACAGCCTGACATTCATTAGGCTTTGCTCAAGCTGCTGGCTGATGCTCTTGTCACTCATCAGTCAGAGCCTCGTTTTATCTTGATCGATCAATCTGGATTTGTAGTATCAGGCAGGATTGTATCTTTAGTGCTACTTGTAACCAAAACTGAAAGAAAACTAGCTGCATTCCTCTTGTCCATCAAGACTTAAAGCAAACAGATATTCTTTTTAAGTGACTATTCGAAACACATTGTGTTGTTTAGCTAAATGCCAAAGAGTCAGAGCTGAGCATACAAAATCTCCTATGTTTTTATGTTGTATTTATAGTTACTACGTATATGTATAGTTGCTATAGTTACTGCAGTAGACCTTAGATAGTGATTAAGTATACAAACAGGCATTTTAAGAGAAAAAAACATTGAGTTATTGAGAAGAAGAAAAAAGAATGATCCATTGGTTATTACTGCTTAGAGCCATAGGATGAATAAGAAGTAAATTGGACCTACAAGCAATAAAATGGTTTATTTAATCAAATTTTCTAATTTCAAAAACAGCTAGCCAGCCAGACATTTAATTAAATCTACACTGAAATTAATTTTAATGATTAATAACTAGATACAGTGTTGACAAAAACAGAGTAGAACATCTATTTACTGGTTTGTGACATACGTAAATATAAAAAAGTGGGGTTCATCATCGGGGATGTGTCGGACCACTAGATTTCAGATTTTTTTTTTTTTTTTGCATTTTTCTAGTTGAATACTATAGCCTATATATATTATTGAAAACTGAAACCTGAACTGCTAAATTAAGAATTTCCTAGTAGCTATTTTATATATTTTTTAATGATATTTTCTTTTAAAGTCCAAAATAGTGATAATAGTGATAAAATAGTCCAAAATAATTATTTTAGTATCATTCATTCATAAGATTTGAGTTTTAAATAGGTTTTAGTAATTTTGCTGTTTGTTTTTGTCATTTTAGTAGTTTTTTATGTATATGTCTACACTAGTCAACATTTGAAGTGATCACAACCTTTCATCAAAGTTGTCCTGAAACCTAAAACCAAAATGCGTTCTTGTCTTAGGACAACTTTGATGAACTTTTTTGATCCACTTCAAATGTTGACTACTGTATATAGTTTTTATTATTTTTCATTTAAATTTTAGTTAATTTAGTACATCAAGTTAAGCTAAATTAAAATGAGAAAAAAAAGCTGAAATAAAGTTTTTTTTATATGTTATGTTATTTCAGTTAAAATTGATTTTATTTCAAGTAACAAAAATGTTTATTATTATACATTTTTAATGGTTTTAGTTTTAGTTAACTATAATAACCCTTGTCCAAAATCCTAAAGCTCTCAGAGTCTTGAGGTAGTATGTCATGTTGATGTCGTGTGTGTGTTTTGTGGCAGGTGCGTCTGGTGATCAATGAGAAAGGGTTGCTGTGTGAAGAACGGGATGTCAGTCTGCCTCTCACTGAGCACAAAGAGCCTTGGTTCATGAGGCTCAACCTGGGGGAGGAAGTGCCGGTTTTCATCCACGGAGACACGATCGTCAGTGACTACAACCAAATCATTGATTATATAGAGACCAACTTTATTGGAGGTATGACTACAGAAAGATACCTTGCTTGTTACTGTACCAGCTGGTATGAATTATAATTTTTTCATAAAAAAAAAATAAAATAATAATAATATATATATATATATATATATACACACACACACATACACATACAGTATATATATATATATATATAAAAATATATATTAGGGGTGGCACGGTACATGTATTCGTCCCGAACCGTCACGGTACAGGCATCTCGGTTCGGTGCATGATGCCTTACGACGAATACAGGCAATTCCCCCCCAATCCAGAAGGGGGCGCCCGCAGCAATGCAACGCTGTTTGATAACCGCCAGCAGAAGAACAGCGAATGCCAACCGTGACACAGAGGAGGCCGCGCTGATGTTTGGCTCACTGTATTTTATTTTGATAAAGTACCAACTGGCTGTCAAGTTAGCAATGCTGGAACTGATGTGTGTGCGCGTGCGCGAGTGTGTGCAAGTGCGAGTGTGTGCGTGTGCGAGTGTGTGTGTGTGTGTGTGTGTGTGACACGATCACTTCAACTGTTTCCTTATACCAGCAGAATCAACTTAAAACACTTATTTTCTTATTAATAATCACTGTATAAAGGTCTGCTTTTATTTGTGAAAACAAAACGGATTTTATATATATAACATGTAATTATATGTAGTGTTTTCACATCTAGATGGATTTTTTTTTATCTGCACTACTGTCTGTTCAAAATAAATGAAAAGAAACCGAGCATAGTAGATTTCTTTTTTTTTCATGTTGTACCGAAATCGTATCGAACCGTGACCCCCGAACCGAGGTACGTACCGAACCGTGACATCTGTGTACCATGCCACCCCTAATATATATACACTGTATGTATGTATGTATGTATATATACAGTATCTCACAGAAGTGAGTACACCCCTCACATTTTTGTAAATATTTTATTATATCTTTTCATGTGACAACACTGAAGAAATGACACTTTGCTACAATGTAAAGTAGTGAGTGTACAGCTTGTATAACAGTGTAAATTTGCTGTCCCCTCAAAATAACTCAACACACAGCCATTAATGTCTAAACCGCTGGCCACAAAAGTGAGTACACCCCTAAGTGAAAATGTCCAAATTGGGCCCAAAGTTTCAATATTTTGTGTGGCCACCATTATTTTCCAGCACTGCCCTAACCCTCTTGGGCATGGAGTTCACCAGAGCTTCACAGGTTGCCACTGGAGTCCTCTTCCACTCCTCCATGACGACATCACGGATCTGGTGGATGTTAGAGACCTTGCGCTCTTCCACCTTCCGTTTGAGAATGCCCCACAGATGTTCAGTAGGGTTTAGGTCTGGAGACATGCTTGGCCAGTCCATCACCTTTACCCCCAGCTTCTTTAGCAAGGCAGTGGTCGTCTTGGAGGTGTGTTTGGTGTAGTTATCCTGTTGGAATACTGCCCTGCGGCCCAGTCTCTGCTTCAGTATGTTACAGTACATGTTGGCATTCATGGTTCAATTCAATGAACTGTAGCTCCCCAGTGCCGGCAGCACTCATGCAGCCCAAGACCATGACACTCCCACCACCATGCTTGACTGTAGTCAAGACACACTTATCTTTGTACTCCTCACATGGTTGCCGCCACACATGCTTGACACTATCTGAACCAAATAAGTTTATCTTGGTCTCATCAGACCACAGGACATGGTTCCAGTAATCCATGTGCTTAGTCTGTTTGTCTTCAGCAAACTGTTTGCGGGCTTTCTTGTGTATCATCTTTAGAAGAGGCTTCCTTCTGGGACGACAGCCATGCAGACCAATTTGATGCAGTGTGCGGCGTATGGTCTGAGCACTGACAGGCTGACCCCCCACCCCTTCAACCTCTGCAACAATGCTGGGAGCACTCATACGTCTATTTCCCAAACACAACCTCTGGATATGACGCTGAGCACGTGCACTCAACTTCTTTGGTCGACCATGGCGAGGCCTGTTCTGAGTGGAACCTGTCCTGTTAAACTGCTGTATGGTCTTGGCCACCGTGCTGCAGCTCAGTTTCAGGGTCTTGGCAATCTTCTTATAGCCTACGCCATCTTTATGTAGAGCAACAATTCTTTTTTTCAGATCCTCAGAGAGTTCTTTGCCATGAGGTGCCATGTTGAACTTCCAGTGACCAGTATGAGAGAGTGGCTGCATCCGAAAACTTAGGCAGCTGACTTGCTGCTTCACTGCCTCATGAGGCAATGACTTTGCAGGCAGTGTTTTTGCATGAAGGCACCTCACAAAACTGATTTCGGACAGGCTTCTGAGGCAGTGTAACATTTTAATGATCTACAACAAAATAGAACGAGTTTTGGTGATAACTAAACAAATATTTAATTACTATAATACTAATTTCTCGCTAGAAATAACATCAAAAGTGCAAAAAGTTAATCAGAAATATACATTTACACACAAACTAACCACCAAACGCAACTTTCAGACGCCATCTTTATTTTTTTAGCTCAACAGTCACGGAATGGAACGCACAGGATTGTGGGATATCAAAGGCAGCGAAGGATACATCTACGCTGCCTTCAAAAATCGATCAGATGAAGGTATCTCATGAGACAGGAAGTGAAGCTAACTTTGGATTCAGACGTGCCTTGATGCCTTCCTGCCTTGAAATGATACCTCCGAAGGCAGCATTTTTCAGTTTTCGGATGCAGCCAGTGAGAGCGATAACACCAAATTTAACACACCTGCTCCCCATTCACACCTGAGACCTTGTAACACTAACGAGTCACATGACACCGGGAGAGAAAATGGCTAATTGGGCCCAATTTGGACATTTTCACTTAGGGGTGTACTCACTTTTGTGGCCAGCGGTTTAGACATTAATGGCTGTGTGTTGAGTTATTTTGAGGGGTCAGCAAATTTACACTGTTATACAAGCTGTACACTCACTACTTTACATTGTAGCAAAGTGTCATTTCTTCAGTGTTGTCACATGAAAAGATATAATAAAATATTTACAAAAATATGAGGGGTGTACTCACTTCTGTGAGATACTGTATATATATAAATATATATATATATATATTAATTTATTTTTATTTTTTCCAATAAGTACAAATATTTTTTGTAAATAAGTAATTAGTGCTAAATGGCAAATCTGTACCAAGAATATGACAAAAAAAACTAATTTAAGAACATATCCATTTCTTCTCTAATTAAATTTATGTGAAAGCGTGTAAAATATATTTTTGGAAATTCTACAATCCCAAATTGAGCAATAATTTAACTCTGTTAAAAGCAGAGTTTAGTCAGTTATGCACTCTTCTTCTTGGTATTTCTGTACAGTATTACTGTGTTCATTTAAAAAAAAAAACATACATCATAATTATACAGTGCTGCTTGAAAGTTTGTGAACCCCTTGCAGAATCTGAAAATGTGAGTAATTTTAACAAATTAAGAGAGATCATACAAAATGCATATTATTTTTTATTTAGTACTGTCCTACTAAGTAGTAAGATATTCATAGTAATAAGGTATTTTACATAAAAGATGTTTACATTTAGTCCACAAGACAAAAAAATAGCTGAAATTATTACAATAACCCCATTCAAAAGTTTGGGAACCCTTGGTTCTTAATACTGTGTGTTGTTACCTGGATGATCCACAACTGTTTTTTTTTTTGTTTTGTGATGGTTGTTCATGAGTCCCTTGTTTGTTCTGAACAGTTAAACTGAGCACTGTTCTTCAGAAAAATCCTCCATGTCCTGCGGAATCTTCAGCTTTCCAGCATCTTTGGCATATTTGAACCCATTCCAGCAGTGACTGTATGACTTTGAGATCCCTCTTTTCACACTGAGGACAACTGAGGGACTCAAACACAAAAAAAGATTCAAACATTCACTGATGCTCCAGAAGGAAACACGATGCATTAAGAGCCGGGGGGGTGAAAACTTAAAAAAAAATACTCTGTTTATACTATGGAGCGGCAGTACTTGCCACACATTTTACAAGATCAGATGCTTATCAGGGGTGCTCAGGATCTGTAAATCATTCTCCATCATCCTCAGTCATCTCTCCTTACCCTGTTTATGTGGTAAGTGAAATCTTATGTACTGTAATATAACAGGCTACAGCTAGCAAGGAGCTAACCATGTCCCTTTAGTGGCTCGCATTATTTTATTAGAACGTGTTATTTGCTTTCCGTGCCTTTCTGAATACAGACATGCACTTCACATCACATCCCCTGCACAGCCTGGAACATAACATTTATTTCCATGATCTGCCATTTTCTTCACAATACCTGCAGAACTTCTGATGGTTCGGCTGGCGGCTGGCCTAGAACATGGGCGGGTATATGCAAATGTTGGGGGCGTAACTATTAGTGTAACGACACAGACGGTGTTATGTTCTGATTCGCCTATTTTTCAGTGGTCTTTTGCATTCACGAGATTTACATAAGAAGGAGGTAACAATGGTGTTTGATGCTCACTGTATGTCATTTCCATGTACAGAACTGTTATTATTCAACTATGCCAAGGTAAAGACAGTTTTCCATTCTATGGCACCTTTAAAGATAACTGCATTTGCCCTGTGTAAGCAATACAAATGCTAAATCACAATCAGTGTATAGTGCACTGTATTTTCTCTCACAGGCTGCATGGCTGGGTGTCATTTTGAATGTCTTCTCAGTTTGAGTGTGGGGGTGTTCTCACCGAAGCTTGTCTCTGATCCAAGATCACTCACTCATTTAAGTGATAAGAGCTGAGCGTGATCACTCAAGCTCAATGAAAGAGACACTTCTGAACTATATTTTACATTTTGGAGTGTCCAAACACAAATGTATCAGTAATATATTAATATATCTGATGCATCAATTTGATATGAAACTCAATGTACATTTTGAACACTGACTATTCTTTCATGTAAGTTTTTTCGATTTTGAAACATATTTGCATTGCATTGCAAACACTAAAATAAAGCCTAATTCATTCAGATAGCTCTCAATGCATAAAATGCATTACATGTGTTTACAATGCATAAACATGAAAAAATTGGGCTACTGTACGATTTTCATTTGCATTGTGGATGGTGTTAATGAGTTTATGTCCTAAATAACAAATTGTGAAATGAGGCCTGGTAGAGTGGACAAGAGAGATGTTCATGATGTTTGTGCCTTGGTGTTGTGGCATATTTCAGCTGTTTGTGTGCCAGGGTAACAGAGATGTTTGATCTTGTATTTATCGGCTGAATTGATCTTGGAGAGCTGCAGGTCAGCATGCTGGAGGTGCAGAGCAGTGTAAAATGGGATAGCCCTTTGTACCATCCTCTATCTGCCCCAGTGTAGTAACACTATAGGCTTATTTTTACCAGATATGACAGCTTTTTCTCATTTTGTTACTGTTGTTGACACCAAACGCTTGACTAAATCTGTCTTCATTCTATAGATTGGTCACCAAAGAGACAAAGACATCCATAATATCTGAAAAAGCTGCTGCTAGCATTTCTATTCATCTTAAAGCAAGACACATTAAATAATAGTCATACAAAATATTATTTTTGAAATAGAATAGTTTATAGAACTTTTAGACAAAATATTTTTTTTAAATCTTTAAAAACTGTATATGTTTTTTTGAGTATCACATTTAATACATCAGGCTTCTGTGGCTCACATAGTATGATATAGGAGAATATGAAGCTCATATTTGCAGAGGAAAGAATTTAAATATGCAGTTGCTGATATTTATATGGCCAACAATTAAGATGAAATTCTGAAAGCTTGTAAAGTAAATTAGTGAGACTTTTATAACAGACATAAAATGCATATAAATATTATTTGTCAATCTATATCTCCCAATATGTCTAGATTATATTTAAATGCTTAGTTTTGTGATCAGAGCTATGTAGTTTTAATTATGATGGGAAAACATATAAAGCAATGCAATACAGTGATGATAGAGATATATAAATAAAAGTATCATATTTGATATTCGTATTTTAACATGATTTTTGTGTTCATCTAAAAAAATTTCTTAGGTTAACTCTATAAAAATGAGAAAACTAAAAAGACAAGTGTACCATGACCTGAAGAATTATGAAAAAGGCCTTTTACTTGTTAAAAAAGTATAAACTATCAATCGGGCATGTAGTAGATAGTGTGCAACATGTTTTTTTGTTGTTGTTTTTTTTTTTCAAAATTTTGATCATATTGATAATTTAGAGGCCTTAGAAATTTGAAATGTTGCTTGCAACATTTTTGGTTATGTTAAAGTTTTTTGTTTTTGTTTGAAAATAAGCAGGTTAATTATATGACCATCAGAAGAGTCATGGTTATATTTATGTATATTAAAAATCTTTTTGAGTGTGATCTTTTTTTCTTTCAGACACAGTAGCCCAGCTGATTCCAGATGAAGGAACTCCCATGTATGCAAGGGTACAGCAGTACCGAGAGCTGCTGGATGGGCTGCCCATGGATGCTTACACACATGGATGCATCCTGCACCCAGAACTCACAACCGACTCCATGATCCCAAAGTATGCCACTGCTGAAATACGTAGTAAGTGATGCTACAATTCAGTGCGCCATTAATTCCTACTAAAGAATATTTTTTCTTTGTGAAATGCATAGAAAGCAAAGCATCTGACTTGCAAAACCTGCTTAGTCTGGGAATCGTTTTATTTCTCAGATTTCACGTTTTGAAGCAAATTGCTGTCTCAAATGTTGACTGTAAACTGGCATGGTATCCTCTCACTAAAATGCTCTAATGCTGGCTTATTTATACAGTTCATTGATATTGGATCTACAGTACAATGCAAATGAAGCCAAAGAGTTGATCCAGCCAATGTGTTGCAGCAAAATAAATTATGTCACGAAAATCCGGCATAATTGCAAATAAATCTCTTTTATAGTTCATAACTTGGAGGGATTTCCTATGATAGGTATTGTTTATCACATTGACTGCTGTGATTTTATGTATGAAGTCTTATTAAATTCTTTAATTAGTTGTCAGGAACATAAATAATTAGCAGAAAACAGTGCCAGTTCACAATGTGCTGCCCGACAATGTTAACTATGAATAACTCATCGTGAAGGAAATACAAAATCTTCTCAGTTTTGGGGGTCTATGAAAGCTCTTTTACTGAACTACACAATTTGGCCTGATTTCTCTCAGGACATTTGGCCAATGCTGCATCTGAACTGATGAAGTTGGACCATGAGGAACCCCAGCTGACAGAACCATACCTCTCCAAGCAGAAAAAGCTCATGGTAAGTCAGCGGTTTCACGGCATACATGATGTGTAGCACATTTTGGATGGATAATATTGTATATATTTTGTCCTAGCTGAAATATGAAATTAAACTGCAGTCATATCTTAGCATGAAAATGAAATAATAGATTGTCCTTGTCTTGAATACTTAAAAACTATATTTTGTAGGCAAAGATCTTGGACCATGACAATGTGAACTACCTGAAAAAAATTCTTGGTGAGTTGGCAATGGTGCTAGACCAAGTAGAGGCAGAGCTGGAAAAAAGAAAACTGGAATATCAAGGTATGTTTTCTGTTCACTTAACATTTAACAATTAAAATAAAATAACCCTAATAAAATAAACTTATCTTATTTCATTTTATTAACAAAAAATATATAACCATAATAAAAAATAAGCTTATTTAATAACATGTAATTATATTTTACAAAATATTAAAATAATAAAATGATATAAATAATTGATAAATAAAATAAAAATATAATAATCTTATTTAATAACCTTATTTTATATTGTTTTATTAAAATAAAATAAGGTTGTTGTATTTTATTATTAAAATAAATAACTTAAAAAAAAATACTTTTTTAAATAACATTTACCTTTTATATATACCTTTTCTTTTTGAAACAATTTTTTTATAGGTGCATTTTGTCATGTAATTCCTGTAAATCATAAGAATTCACATTTGTTAATCTGTATGTATGTATTCATTTTTTACATATAAATATTAGCTTTGAGAGTGTTATTTTAGTATTTTTTGAGATACTGTTATCATTTTTATCAATATTTTGATTTAGAGTTTATTTTAATATTTTCTTTTTTTTTATTTAATTTTAGGTAAATTTTAAGCAATTTTCTTGTATTTGTGTCATTTTAGTTTTTATTTCTTTTTTATTTGTCTACTGATTTGATTAATTTTTAATTAAATGTGAGCTATTTTAGTACATTGCTAAACTATATGAAAACGAGAAATGTTGCTTTGACACTTCATATTTAATCATATTTTATTTTCAGTTAAAGTTGATTTTATTTCATGTAACAAAAGTTTTTTTTTAATGGTTTTAGTTAACTGTAATAACCCTGCTTTGGAAACTGTTGTTTTTGATCATCTTTCCTTTCTACGCAGGTCAAAAGTGTGAATTATGGCTTTGTGGACCTACTTTTACACTAGCTGATATTTGTCTTGGAGCCACATTGCACAGGCTCAAGTTCTTGGGACTCTCGAGGAAATACTGGGAGGACGGGAGCCGGCCGAACCTGCAGTCGTTTTTTGAGCGGGTGCAGAAGCGCTACGCTTTCCGCAAGGTGTTGGGGGACATCCACACGACCCTGCTCTCTGCGGTTCTACCCAATGCATTCCGAATGGTAAAAAAGAAGCCGCCGTCCTTCTTTGGTGCGTCCTTCTTAATGGGCTCTCTCGGGGGAATGGGCTATTTTGCCTATTGGTTTTTAAAAAAGAAATACATGTAGTGAATGTGCTCTTGTAGTGTTTTGTGTCTGTGTATCTGTGTGATGTTCGAACTTTTCGGTAACACTGTTTTACGAGAGCAGGAAAAACAAGACAATATACAGAGATTAACACTATTACTTACTTGGGTAAATAATTAAATAAATATATAATGAGAACATTCCAAGACTAGGAATTCTTCTTAACAGCACCTTCTCTGGTAATGAATGCCTTCATTACTTTTGTTTTATGATTTACTGGTTTATTTTATTCATATTAGGCTTGCATACAGCATAATCATGTTGTGTTGTTCTGTCCAGATTATAAACACTACACATTCTGCCATTTAGGACACCTGTAGGTTGATTTGGTTATATGGTACAGCACAATGGCCAAGTATATTATAAACATAAAGCCCAAAATAATGTTTATTAATCTACCCTGAGCTCTTAAGCATTTAGATTTTGTATGGGTTTCCAAACACTTTGCACGTCTAATTTTAAGAAATTCAAAATTATCAGACTATTTTGCAAAACTTAAAATTTAGTCATTCACTTTTTAGTGCAGATCACAGCTGAAACAATATTCATCAGCAGAATGCAACACATCGCTGTTAGCATGACGATTTTCTGGTCTGAAACGGTTTGCTTCTGCATTTGGTGAGAGGAATCAGTGCTAGCAAACATTTTAAACGCCTAAATTGTCAGAATATTACACTTTACCAAGAATGCAAAAACCAAAAACACTGAAGAGAACAGTGTTCCACATAAGACTGCCAATTCAAGCATTTTCTTTCCTATTGAATTGTATTTTTTTCTTTTTGTTTTATCACTAGCAAAGTTGTCAAAAGTATACTGAGTCACATGATGAGTAAAGTTCTTAAAATGGAGGTGGTATATAAATGTGAATGTCAAGTTCCAGTTCTGAGCGTAAAAGATAATGCGATATTTAATATGAAAGCAAACACACCTTGATGTTCAATAGAAAAATTACTTATAATAAAAATCAAATGGTCATTTAAAGTAGTATATCCATTTTAAACATGCCACTGTTTAATTTAATGGGTTTATAACCAAAGACAATGATAGGTTTTTCTGTCTTTGTTTTCCAGTAATGTTCACTTATGCATTTAAACTCAGCTTGACTTAGAAAAACTGTGAGAGACCAATAACACAAGACATTATATACATTATGAGTTCTATACCACCTCACACAAAAGCCATATACAACTGTGAAGATGCATTAATACTCTATGATTTCATTTTATGTACTGCTGTTAGTCATTTTCAATACTATAACTACAACAAATGTACAGTACAATGTCTGAGATTAATTTCTCAGCACCTCAAAACTCGGAAATTTCCTTGATCTGGAATGTTTGTTGTAAATTCAGATAAGTGGCGATCCCTACTCTAAAACGGAATGACTGGAAGATAAATTAATACGTGAGAAATATATTGATGTCTGTGGTCATTAGACTTCACAATAGATTTTTTTATTTTGTAATTTTTATTTTTATATTTTTAAAATATGCATTTATTTACAGTGCTTTCTAAGATGTTTGTTCATGAGCCTTAATTTGTTCTGTTGCCATCGATTTCAATAAATGAAAATGCTTACCTTAACTTCTTTGTATGGTCTGTGTGCAGCTCAAGCTATAGATAATAGTCTGTTTTTTTAAATAAGAAATACATTGCAAGCTGAGCATTTCCTTTGTGCTTAAACCCAGTTTATCATCATTCTAAACCACACTCTTGCTGTGTCCTGGTCATTTTAACCCAGAGAGGATATTATTTTTCTCAAAAATGCTAGTATCGCATTGGGCAAAAACTTACTGACTACTCACAAAGGGTAAAACAACTCCCAACCAAAAATGTGAACATTTTTGTACCTTTTAAAAAAGTTTTTTCATTGTTACATTATTGTAAAAAAAAAAAAAAAAAAAAAAATTTGACCTGGCTACAAAATATTGCTTGTATATCTTTCATTATGCAATGTTATTGATCGTAGACCTTGATCGATTAATTGTAGACCTCACTGATCTGAGCTTATGCACCTCTGTTTTTTTTTGCTTTTTTGAGTGAACTCAAAAAGAATAAGTTCAGATCAATGATTCCTATGATCAATCAGTTCTAAAACGAAATAAAAAACCTGTTCTTGCTTTTCTGGCTGGATGGCTGATAAAAAAAATAAAAAAAAAGTAAGGCCATCTGCAGATTTTAAGGAGTTTATTGGTTCTATTAACATGTACTTTCTGATTTAACCCATAAATACAACTGTTTAACAAGACTAACCTTAACAAAAAAACAAACAAAGCATATAAAACCATAGTCCATAATCCAGTGTCCGTCTTTCTACAACTCAGATTTCTCCCTCCAATTTGGTCCCCTCTAGTCTCAGCTCGGCATCATTCCTGCCCACTGTGAAAAGGCTGACGACAGCAAGCAGAGCGGCCAGCATCATCGCCGCACATCCTGCAAACATGTGTCTGGTGCCACTGCCAGCCTCCCCTGCACCGGCCCCAGACACCTCCCCGTGAAGAGCCAGCAGCCCCAGACAAGCCAGGAGGTGAAGAGGCAAACGAAACCACGCCAGCACGGCGGCTCTGCGCTCCACGGGAACCACTCGGCCTTGGAGAAAACTCACCGCCGGGAAATAAAGCCCGGAGGCTAGTTCCAGCAAAAGGAAGGCGAGCAGAGATTCCCTCGGCCGGGGCTGGCCAGGCACAGTGGAGAACATCAGCATGAAGAAGGAGAAGAAAGCTAGCAGAACTGCTAAGCAGAGCAGGTGACCAGGTTGGAGTCGATACGGAGCCGACGTGGCCAGCCGGAAAAGCGTGGAACCAGCCATGCTGGCTGCCATTAGACTGGAAAACACGATTCCTAATGGCGGGCCATGTGGGTCCAGTACAGGAGTCCAAAGAAAGACAAAAATATAGAGCACGCTTTCGAAAAGTGCCTGAACGCCTCCCAAAAGCATAACACGGCGGTCCGACAGCAAGCAGCGAAGCCCGTCCAGACAGCTTCGCCAAAAACGGGCCCATGTTGACATTTGCATCTTGGGGGCATTTAGAGGGTTGGGAAGAGGGCCATTTTTGTCTCCACTGGCACCTTCTTGTCTATCCTCCTGACCCCATTCGGACAGCACAAACCAGGCACAGGCGGCAAGGCTGGGGATCGCCAAGAGAAACGGAGCGACCGGTCCCAACCCAAGCCATTCGGCGAACAAGTTCGCCACCAGCCCGGCACCGACCGCCAGTCCGTGATTCCAATCTGCCACTTTACCAAAGGTAACAGGAATCCATTCTTTGGGAAAGTCATGGACGTCAACGTGACCGTGCACATACCAGGCCTCAAACACGGTGGTTAGCAAAGAGGTGGACAGGCCTCCTAAAACACGTCCGAGCATGAGCATGAAATAGTCTTGTGACAGCTTGGTAATGCAGCAGACAGAATAAGCCAGGCAGAAGAGGAGACATGTCTGTCTCCGTCCCAGAAACTGCGGTAGCCAGCCGGCCACTGGGGCAAATAGCACGCAAGAAGCAAGGCCACATACATAAAGAATGGCGATCTGAGACTCCAGGAAGTTGTAATGTCGGTAGAGTTTATAAAGGTAAGGTCCCTGCAGCCAGTCTGCCCAGAGGGCCAGGAGATACGCCTTCAGAAAGAGCTTCTGGAACCGTCTGAATGCCGGATTGGCAACAGCTGTCTGTGTGGCCTGGGACGAGGTGAGACGGCGGGCTGTGATCTCTAAAGTCACGCACAGTCCCGCCAAGACTATAAATGCAAGGTATGCGGTCACAAACATGATGGACAAAAGGTGACTGAGTCCCAAATCCTAAATCAGCATCCTCGTACAGCTCTTGGTCCAGTCAAACTCATGGTTCATCTGCAAGAAGGGAATAAATATTAATTATGAGAAATAGTGTAATGGGAACTACATATCAACTAAATGTTAAGAAGAATTGTTTCTACCAAAAAAAAAAAGAGGCTTACCAAAAGTGACATTCTTCATCATGAAACATTCAAAAAATATCAACAAAAAAGCCCAGTGGAGACAGCTTGACTTCTGAAATAAGCCACACAGTAATTATTAATTCATGGCAACAGGCCAATAACACTAAATTATGCTTTAAAAGCACTAATGCTATTTTTGAAATTCAACTTGACTTGTTGACTAACATTTAACATCCTTAACTGTTGAGTTAAGCGCTTTAAATACACCTACCTTACATTTAACATTCTCCTTAAGAGTTTGAAAAGTCTCCGCTGATTTTGGGAGATAAAATACCTTTTCTATGCCATGGTTTCAGAAGATTTTACAGCATAAATGCTTTCAATATTCGCATATCTTCTCTACAACATCCGTGTGTGTTTCCGGGTTACTCAAACGTAATGACGCAAAGCATACGAAGGACGGCTGCGCTTAGCTTATGAATATTAATTACGTATCCCCGCGTTCAAAGAGTACCGCTCTCTGATTGGTCACTTAGCAAGCTGGCAATATAAATATTAATTAGGGTATGTACCAGGACGCTCTGTCAAGTTTCCCAAGCAAAGCTGGATTAATATTTTTTTTTCTTCTTTATTCTTGTTCTTATAAATTTAGTTAAAAGCGTCAGATATACTAAAGTATACTAAAACTGTCCTGGAACTTTTTACCACGACTTCATCTTTTATTCATTGGCTTATTATAAGTATTATATTTCGCTTGTCCCATAATTTTTTATCTTAAAAATACAACCAAAAATAATTTAAATTTTAATATAATATAATTTAATTAATTATATAATTTTATTGTAAAAATAATAATAATATTAAACCACGAGATTTTGATACTAATAAAGTTTTTTCAAAATGTACTTGGTTACCAATGACACATGTTTGTGTTTTGAGACGAATGTGAAGTATATGACGAAATTAATGAAGAAAACTAAAATTAAGGTAAGAGTAAGCAGAATATTTATATCATGCACGGTTTAAAAAAGTATTTTGACAAAATATTCAAAAAGTGTGTAAACATTATACATTTTGTAGGATGCGTATATGCTAGCTATCAATTTAGCACTAGCAAGAATTTGAAACATGTTAAAAATGTCATCCACCACCATCATGTCCACTATCAAACTAAATAATTTCAGATATAATGACGTGGTGGAGCGAATTACGTTTCAGGAAAACATTATAACACACTGTTGTACATTGCTAGCTTCCACATTAAACTAGTGGAAGAGTGAAAACTGTGTTTTTGGAGAGTTTATCTTTCTAAAAAAGAAGTGTTGATGACACAAACGTAAGCATGACTACATTAATAGTCATAGGTTTTATCTTATGCCATATTTCGATTTCCACACGGTGTCACTATAACATCGTTTACTATGTAACGCGCTTCTTTGAATCATTTTCTGGATGACAGACATCTCTTATGTCTCTCAGATTAACTAAAGCGCATCAGTGTTGTACAACAATACCACGAAAATATGATAGGTCCTACAAATACGTTTTTGAAGCATTAGAATTTAAACAAATGGCTACATGCGTAAGTTTGAACTGATTCTGCATAGTAGCCTATCCTTTGCCAGTGTCCTGAATTAAAGTCTGTTTGACAACCAAAACACGACTGACAGTTTCAGGCCAGTTACAATTATTTCTACATCACTCTGAAAAGCTCCTGATATAAAGTCTACTGAGGAAATACATGACAGTCTACATGGTTTGTCTACTTAGTTTATCTTTAGAAAGCAGAAAGCATTCATTGGTGTTGCAATATACCCTAAATAATTGTTCATTATTATTTTTGGAATTTAGTCAGCAATCAATATATACACTACCGATCAAAAGTTTAGAATAATTCTTATTTTTATAGTGTTTTTTTTTTAGTATGTTTCTATGTATGTATTCTTTAATATACACACACACACAAAACAAAAACAGAAGACATCAGAATAGATAATCTCGTATTTATATTGGTTCTTCAGAAGAAAACAATTTACAAAATATACATTACCATATGATTGAATAACATAAATGTACCAGCCATAATAACAATCGACTCAGCTGATCCAATCAACCACATGGCAGCCCAAAATGCTTTTTTGACATGCTTTGTGATCTTAGTAAAGGCTGTAAAGATACTGTGCTGGTGCCAGAAGTTCAGGGGCTCTTTCTCAAGACACACAGACGAACAGTCCATTTCTTACAAGGCACCAAACGCCCCGTCTTAGTCAAACACACCACTGCGTATCCCTCTTTCTCTGAACAGGCAGTTAAATCAGTGTAAATGTACAATATTTACAGTAAGAAAACAACAGAAAACTACAAAACATAACATGCGTAGGAGAGAATGCTGGTTTTGTATCCCTAGATTCAGATATATTCTTGAAGGAGAATGTGTGGAAATATACTCTGACATACTGCATTCAGCTTGACAATGATAATTAAAAAAATTAACAAATATGAGTTTTATCTATTTTCAAAAGTGAAATGACATTTAAAATCGGTTTCTTTTCCTTTTCAAAGAACTTAAATGGTAACTAGAGTTGTTGTAGATACAGTAAATCTTGTGTAATTAAATGTTACACACTAACAAACAAACTCAAACTGAAGTTTTAATGTGATGTAACTGTATAAGTGATATCTATGGCTTATGTACATGGTATTTCTTTCCCTTTCTCAAACACACAGGCACATACACTCACATAATTGGCTTTAAATGGTCCCTAAAATGACCTTTCTACAGTATACTTGACTAAAGACTGTGCATCTCAGTGTGCAGGCAGTACAGAGGAATGACCCGTTTTTGGTCTTCAAAAGTTCTGTGTAAGCTTATTTATGATGATATGACTGGCGCAACGTTCCCTCGGATAAATATAATCAACAATGCTCTCGAGGCGAGCTGAACAGAAGGGCAATGCATGTATGAAAATGATCCGCGAAAGCTTAAATGGAGATATAGTCTTGTTTAGAGCTTGCTCAGAGCCATCTGTTCATTGTGTTTCTCATTAACACACATAATAACGAATGGTTCCTATGGGAACATGCTCAACATCTCTTCTTCTAAATGAGCAGTCTTTCTCTTAACCAGGAAAGGTGTTCTCTGATTGGCCGGTGGTGGCTGGTGGTTGAGTTCCAGCTGCAGCGAGCGATAGCTCAGGGATCGATGCGGAAGGCCAGCAGCTTGTCGGAGTGAAGGTTGTTGAGGGTGCACAGGTCTGGCAGGCGCAGGAGCAGTTTGGGAAAAAGAGAGCTGTCGTCAGGGCGGCGACGTGTGACTAAGGTGCGCAGCGCTCGGATGAGTCCTTCCTGTAACTGTTCCACAGCTACCGTATCCAAAATACCAGAGCAATCTGTGGATAAATGAAGAACAATTTATCATCAAAAAACCAACAGAAAAAAATGTATATAAATATTATAAATAAATTATAAAGATTATGAATACAATATATATATATATATATATATATAAAAAAATGTAAACCTATATATTAGGTTTAAAATTAAAAATGTATATACAAAAATTATATATATATATATAAACCTAAAACCTAATTTGACAACGCTGTTAAATGTTATCTTTTAGAAATTCCCAAAATGAATATCCACTTTTCATATTGTACATTAGCATTTTGTGATGCCTTTTTAGTGATTGATTTTAGTTTTTAGTGATTGATTTTAGTTTTTTAGTGATTTATTTTTTTTAGTATTTTATGTTTGATTTAAAATAATTGTATTTTAATTTAAAAAACAAAAAACAAAAAATATGCTCAAATAAATGTAGAATATTATTAGTAAATTTATTTAATTTAGTATATCTGGTCTTTTTTTTTCATCATACAATGTAAGTTAGTGTTGTTTTTTACCCAAAACAGTGAAAGTCAGTGTTTGTTTGTACTAACATGAACTTTGTGTTTAAACAGACTTCTATTTGAGTTTCAAATTTATATCAACCATTTATCTATTTATCAGTTATCTGCTAAAACATAAAAAAAAAATCAGTTTATTAGTATCAGAATTTTAATATTGCACTAATGAGCATCCTTATTATAAATAATTAGCTCAATGTTAGTGGATTATTCACATCTCTAACACTAAGCATGAGCAATAATAACAGTAATGCACACCTTAGCAAACAGCACTAATTAATTTGATTCCTGTGTTGCTCTTACCTGCAGAAACCAGCACCACTGCCATAAAGAGAGCCATCTCATCTGACTCCAGGCCCAGAGAGCTCAGCTTGGAACTGAACTCGAACATGGCGTCCAGCAAGGAGCCCATGCCCAGACCCCTGAGGGTGAGCAGCGGGTACGTCTGCCCATTCAGGAAAGTCACTGTTCTTTCCTTGTGGTTGAACAGTGAGCAAAACCTCACCATAAGCACCTGTAAAAGACAGCATGATCAGATGGAGGTGAATTTTTTTTTTTTTTCTCTCTCAAAATACTTTTGTCATTTGTAGGTTGATGTCCCTGAGGTTGTTAACACTGTGATGTTATCTACACATTGCTGTGTTTGTTTCGAGTGATCTGACGTGTCAAACTGTGGCTTAACCAATTGCGTGAGTTTGAGTTAGGCTGATTGGGAAATCTGTTTGGTTTAGTGCTGCTAGTGGCCTAGAAATGACACACTTCACCTTTAATAGTACAGAAGGAGAAGTAAACTTTAAGAGAAATGTGTAATCAGTACCTGGAAAGTGCCTGCTTTGAGCAACATGACTTGATCATGCTGGCAAAGCTCCTGGAAGCCCGGAATGCCCTTCGCGAACTCGACCACTTCACGTACAGCCGGCGTGAAGCACTGAGAGAAAGACTCCCACACCTGCTGACTGGAGACGCCAGGTGCTGACACAGGGCATGCGTTCAGTGGACAGGCCTGTGATAGAGATGGTATATATTATTTTAATGTTTTATTAGCACGTATGCATAACTTTCATGTTGTGTTTCGGTTATCACATTGGATTAAAACTTACTGACTTTGCTCACAAAGGGTAAAGCAACTTAATAAGAATTATTAAGAAAAACCAATAATAAGAATTTTTGTACTTTTCTGCAATATCCCCCCCCCCCCACTGTGTTACACTTGTGATGTTCCTAATCAAAAATGACTGGCTAACAAAAAAAAAATCACCTTTAAATTTATTGTTATGATATATTATAACCAAATATTGGTTTCAGTGTTTTTGTGTCAACTTGTTTTCTGTCAGTTAGTGCAGGTTTTGTATTTCTTTTTGTACTGACTGACCTTAGTTTTTGAGTGAATACTGCCAAAATTGTCCACAAATAATGTTTTTTTTTGTTGAGGTCATTGAGGCCTACGATCAATCAGTTCCAAGAAAGGAAAACATAACCTGTGCTAACTGACAGAAAACAAGTTGACAAAAGAATTGAATCCAAGATTTGGTGATAATACTGCACAATGAGAAATCTGAGCAGTTTTTTTAAAGGCCAGTCCATTTTGGCAAGTATAGCACAAGGGTTAATTAATTGATCTATTTCTGTATTTTGATCTTAAATTATTCCTATAAACATAATATTGGCACTATAATGAAACACTGACATGACAAACTCGTAAAAATAAAGGTTTTCACAGCAGTGCCATATAAGAACCATTTTGGGTTCCCTAAAGAACCTTTCAGTTAAAAAAGAACCATTATTTTCTTATTGTAAAAACATTTTAATAATCTAATGAACCTTCTTCCATTATAAAGAAACTTTTGTACAATACAAAGTTCCATGGATGTTAAAGGTTCTTGATGGCAATAAAAAAGTATGTATCTTGAACCATTCTTACCAGCACTTTGGAGCCAGCAGCCAACTTAAACGGACAGGAGGCCTGGGTTTGGGACTCGCCAGCCACGTAGCTGTTGTAATCGACCTGAGTATGTTGTGAGGGTGGGCTAACGCTCGACTGGGGGTGATTTTGGCTGAACGAAGGAGCGTAGCTGTACCGATTACTGTCCACCAATGAGACCGGGCATTTGCTGTCTCTGGAAGCAACTGGGCAGCGAGGTGGGGCCGAGAAGCTTTCGTGAGTAGTCGAGTGATACCCCACGAGAGGGTTCATATGAGGGTAGTTGCTGTCCTGAGAATGGTTGTTTTGAAAGGTGCTCGATCTGCTGCTGGTGTTCATGTTGCCCGCACGCTTGCTCAGGCGGTCCTGTGTGTTTGTGAAGATGTCCTGGTAGGCTCGGGATAAGGTACCAATGGCCTCTTTGGATTGGTTCTCGCTGGGGCTGGGAGGAGGTTCGTGTGGTGGCGAGGTTTCCATGCTCATGGTGGACGATTCGTTGAGGCTGTTCATGTAGCTCTGCATCTCGTCCAAAAGCCGCTGCTTCTCTCGTTTTGGGATGCGGCCGAAACGCACAGCTAGGGTTCAGAGAGAGAGAAACAATTGGTTGACAACATGAACAAGACAACATAAAGCCATAATTTGCTTTCTTAATAAATGTATTTGTTATTATTATTGTCTGCTTTATCTGTACATGTTATTCTACAGACAAAAAGTTTGTAATGTTTAATGTTTTCTTTCAAAATGCAGTAACGTTTTTTGCCTTCTTTCTTGAAATTGAAGAAACTGCTTTTTGTCCATACAGTGAAGGTCAGTGGGATCCAAAACAATACTGAACACCACACTTTTTCTTTATATGGACAAAAACTCTGCAAAAATTTTCAAAGAATCTTCTTTTATATCTCACAGAAGAAAGTAAGTCAGGGTCAGTAATTAATGATAGAATTTCATTGGTGAGTGAAATATGAAATGCATGGCGAATTTTCATTTCATATTGGCCTTAATATTAAATTTTAGACAAGATAAATGCCTGGGATGCATTGAAGACATTTTATCTGAAAAAAGGAGTCTTAGTCAATGTTAAAAATACAAGATGTTGTGAAACTACTACATTTCTATGCAAATCAATGATAAAAAGATCCTGCCTGATCAGTAATCAAAATGTCCATGTCCCATTTCTTTTATAATAAAGCACATGGCAGCATCAGAAATAGCCTAGTGTGATAAAATTAGTGAAATATTGTCTGAAAATTGCTTTGGATGTGAAGAAAAAACACACAAAAATGTGTTCGTGATGTTTTGGATGCTTTCACATCTTTTACAAGCCCCTCACTCTTTTCTCCATCACCACCCCCTCCTCTAAGTAAATCTGTCAGCTGTCGAATCTAAAAATAGCACCAATGCTACCATATGTTACCTCCCCCCACTCTTCAACTCTCTCTCCGTCACTACCTCCCCTTCCTCTCTTCATCCCTATGCTACTCTCACTCCTCTCTGAAGCCGTAAGTAGGGCAGTGGGTCAGGCAGAGCGTGATGACAATGCCACGGTAATTGGGAGAGAAACTAATGACTGGTAAGGGAAGGAGGGGAGAGGAAAGGAGAGGAAAAAACAGGGAAGAGAAGAGAAGAGAAGAGAAGAGAAGAGAAGAGAAGAGAAGAGAAGAGAAGAGAAGAGAAGAGAAGAGAAGAGAAGAATGTCATTAAGCAGACTGAGGTGGCAGTAGATGTAAGGTATTATGGTTTACATCCTGGGTTTACAGGATGAGAGCAGAAGGAAGACAAATGAGATGTTCCATATATCATATATGTCTCACAACACCTGCATCTGAGAAAATGAGATAAGCCAACAGAAGGACACATTTTTTTCACTTTTCTGTAACTAACATGCAATGGTTGCATATGTTACCCTGCAGGATGATAAATATTTTGCATTGCTGAGTCCATAACTGACTTGCCATTATCAATCAGGGTTGTGTGCCATTTAGAACAGAAATGCCTTTTAAACTGCAATTCAATCTCTGAATTTCAGCTCAATTTGTATTGTATTGTGTGGCAAACAGGATACAAAATTGTACTTAGATTTGAATGTAGGAAAGCAGAATTAAAATTCATTATAAACTGATATAACTGTAATTTTCAACTAGAAAAGCAAAATAAACTTAAAATTTTGGTCTGACAATACCTTTTGTCAAAAAAGAGAAAAGTTAAAAAAGCAGTTTTTATGTTTATAGATGATAATGTTTTTTTCATTTGCAATTAAGTAAATTCTTATTTCCATTCCAATTCAGTTTCCTGAATTTCAGCTCAGTCTTAATTAGTGTAGCATCAGGATGCAGAATTGCACTTTGACTTTGAATGCAAGGCAGTAAAACTAACATCAACTGAAATAAAAAAAAAGTTAATGTTACTAAATTTTAACTAGAAGAGCAGAGTTAAAACTTTGAATGTTGTTAAACAAAAGTTTATTTATTAAGTTTTTTTTTTTTTTTAAATTAACATAACACTTCATTTCCTAGTATGCATTGCCAGTGTTGAGTTTTTTTAATTGCAATTCAGAAAGTTCCTCTTCCTGTCATTTCAATTAAAATTCCAATTCAACTTCCAGTGGGTTGTGGCCAATTCAAATTCCAATACATCAATTCTGAATTTCACTTGAATCTGTTAAAATTCTCAGAATGAATCTGATATCAAGCCTTTGGTGCTTCTTCCTGTGCAAACAACATGACACACATAGCTTCAGAGCGCTGCATTGATTACTAATCTAACAAATGGCAAGTTCGTAGCGGAAGTGAAACCATGCCGCCCCATCGTGTCAAACCAAACATCTGTTTGTATAACACGACCGAAATTAAACTAAAAACTGCAGTGAAGTGAAATGAAATCAGGGCGTCTACTTTATTGTGGTATTTGAGGCCGTTGGATGAGGTTTTCCTGTTTGTGCAAGAGAACCCGTCAGAGAAATAGGTTTCTAGGTTGTGGGCCCTAACAATTTCAGGAACCAGGGTAAAATGACTGTTTACCTCCCCCACTTTGTACCCAATAGACTAATTTCTGTTAGTGCCGTCTTAGAACAACATCCAGTGCAATCTGATATCATAGCTAACCTAACTTTGATGCACATCTGCTGGTAACGTGAAATTCTGCTGAGAACCTGACTAAATAGGTCACAGTGTACAAGTGTCAGTTTATTTTGCTAAATTTCCTCAAAAGTTCATCGGACAAGATTTATTGTTCATTTCAGTGTTATTCAGGGTTAAATCGCCACCAAAGGCATTGTTCTTTTGAAGAATTCAGATGCCTTGCTTTTTTTCTGCATCCCTTGCTTAATTTTTGCTGCAGCACAACATTAATTGCTGAGGATGTTATAAGGCCACAAGCGTGGTAATCAAGTCGCCCGTGTTCCAATTTCTCAAAATAATTCTTGTATTTGCTGCAGTTTTCCAGATGACAGATAGCTTCAGGGACTGCGTGACTCCATCCCTCATAAATCATTGTCTCTAGGAGGGATTGGGAGGCAGAGCTTAGGGAACGTACGAGGGGATGGGTAAACCGATGGAGAGGAGGAGGCGAGAAAAAGAAGGGACCACAAAGTGCAAGTGAGCGACAGAAACGAGCGCACAGCCAAACTAAAAGAAACTTGCTCTCTTGAAAGTTACCAACGGTGCAAGACTAAAAGAGGAAAGTAGGTTGAGGGGGCGGGTGTGGTGCTTGGCCTGAAGAATGCTATGAAAGTACGACTTTTCACTATTTGTCATATGTCAGTGCCCTAATAACCTCCTAAAATTCTTACCGTCACGGGACATGCCAACAGACAGGCATTTTTTGAAGCGGCAGTGTTGGCAGCGGTTGCGGTTCATACGCATTATCAGGCAGTTCTCGTTCTTCACGCACATCTTGTAGTTAATGTTCTGCTGAATGCTGCGGCGGAAAAAGCCCTGCAAAGAACGAAAGACATGCGATGTGATAAACCACAGTGATATGACAGAAAAGACTCATGCATGTTTGTTTTATCAGAGGCTCGTTCTGTCTTACCTTGCAGCCTTCACATGCATGGACACCATAGTGGAACCCTGATGCGATATCTCCACATACTTTACAAAGAAGCACCATGCCTCCAGTCTCTGCTCAGATAAAGATAGAAACAGAGAGAGAATGGGGTCAGGACGTACAAGAACACATGTCCTTAATATTGAGGACTCGTTATTCCTTTGTGAAAGAAGATGCTGACTTTGTGTGATGCAGGTACTAAAAAGGGAACCCGCACTTACTGGTAAACGTGCCAGTGTATCCACAAGGCCTTTTACCGGCGATGGGGTGGGAGTAGCTGTGTGGGTTTGAACCTGCAGTGGAGTTGTTGTAGATTTCAGGGAACTGAAATACCAGATTTGGAGAAGGTGGTGTTCCCACTCTTCCTTGCTGCTTGAGGGACCCAATCTCAGTGAAGGTGACCTCCTCTGGGGAAGAGGGCTGGGAGTGAGAAGATGGAGATTGGGTTTGATAGCCGCTAGAGGGGCTTCCTGGGCTTGGACTGGCACTGCCATTGCTACCAGCGTAGAGTATCACACTCCCTGTAAAAATACAAGAGTATATGAAACCTTTGAGTGGGAAAAAGCTTTATTTTGTTAGTAAATTTCATTATTAGTAAATGTACATTATTAATTCATTTAAACTGTTGATGTTGCATTTTCACAAGTCGTTCAACCACCTTAAGTTTTAACATGTTAAATCCCTAGTATATGTTAGAGTTAGGGTTAATTTCATGTGCCCCAGTTCAGTTTGTTGTACTGGCTCATCTGCAAATCAAATCTAATTTGCATTGGCATTAAACAATGCTAAATGTAATTTACCTATCTAGACTGAAAGCCTTTTTGTATATTTTAATATAATGTTATATATTTAAACCAGCATGTGAGATTGTTTATTTGCTGATAACTGTCATGCTATCAAGTCATAAATATATTTCCAGTATTCATTATTTCTTATTTGGCTATTAGAGTAACACCTTGTTGCTCTACCATCAAATTCCAGGTTCACTACAAATGCGCTTATCAGTTTATTAATTGGTTTTCTAATTTTCATGAATGTTCGACAACAGACATTCATTAAGTACATCCTTGTTGGTCCTGGAACAACATTCCCATCAAAGTCAGTATAAAGGGATAAGTTCACAGAAAAAAACAGTTTTAGGTTCACAACCATGATTAGGTGTTTCTACACACTTTGTTACTCAGCTATTAAGTTTTAGGAGTTAATCATGGTTAGGGTTAGGTTTAGGGGTAAGGATAGGGTTAGGTCTATGTTTTTGGACGGTAATGTTGATTCAGGATTAACTAAAGATGTTGATCTAGGAAAATGTCTAACTTGGCAAAATCACGGCGTCCAATATTAGGCGAAGTATGCTAATATGCCGTTCTGAATTCAGCCAGTGGGTTTTTGACGCGAGAAATGCTCCGACTGATGAGCTGAGACACGGTCTCACGTGTTCGCGAGCTCTGCCTCCTCTCCTCTCTAATAATAGCCCTGGCATAGTGCCCCAGCCAAACTGCACAACACCTGACCGCCGGCTCACATGGATTCCTGACACAGTTCCTACCCAAACTAAATCCGCAGTCTCGTGTAAACAGCTACAACAATCGCGAGTCGCGAGCATCAAAAGCTGCACACACCGACACACACACAGGGGCTTTGCGATGATGTTACGGTTCCCACACAGATGCGTCTCCTGAGAGAGAGGGGCAACGAGGAGTCACGTTTTGGTAGAATGTGCACCATGGCTTGTAGTTTGACTTTTGAAACAACCCGAGGACACAGTCGGTCAGATCTGGGCCAAGAGAATGCGATTTAAAACCGCAGTGTCCAAAACGTTTCTGGAATCGCTTGCACCATGGTGCTTTAACAATGTAATGCATTAGTGGCTTTCAACAGGCAAACTTATCAATGCTATTTTTAATAAACAAAATGCTTCTTGCTTGTGCAAACAATGATGTTGAAGCTATGCCAGTATTTGTAGGTAGTTGCTTTACTGTCAAAAGTCAATATGTGACCCTGGACCACAAAACCAGTCATAAGTAGCACAGGTATATTTGTAGCAATAGCCAACAATTCATTGTATGGGTCAAAATGATCTATTTTTCTATCTGATTTTTCTTTTATGCCAAAAATCATTGGGATATTAGGTAAAGATTATGTTCCATTAAGATATTTTGTCAATTTCATACTGTAAATATATAAAAACTTAATTTTTGATCCAGCTAATTATTTCCTCAATCCTGTCTTTCAATCTGTGTTTTCCATGTACACATAATTTGGAACCCTTCTGTGGTAAACAAGTTCAAACTACCAGCAAATATCAGCCTTACTCATTTTTTTCACATGCTGCACGCGGTATTTATTTAGCCTAGCTCAAGTGTTTTTGTGATCCCTCCACTGGCACGTGCAACGGGACTTATAGTTGACATACTGCAGCGCAGGATTTTACAGTCTTGTGATAGCGAGCCCTACCTGAGCGTGTTACTCAGCCCAGGCCAGCTCACAAACCCCACCCACATACACAGAAATACTCACACCTGGATACACATGTGAGGCCACAGAGGTTAAAGAGACAAATGACATTATGGATAACAGGACATGCCCGTTATTAAACCAAACCATGGCATCAAGGGGCGCAGCTGTTTTTATCACCAGTTTCACATGATTGCAAACCAGTCCAAGGCTTTAATTAGATATTAATCTAAAATATGTGAGATTACGTTGTCTTTGTCCTGCCCTTTATGAAAATAACCAGTTTGGACAATAAGCAAAGGTAATACCATTTCTACAAGCTAAATGAGGAGCCGTGCACATGTCATTGCAAGCCGGTATAAATTAGGGTCAGTGGAAACACCAGCATTAATTGAAGAGTCAGCAGGTCTCTTTGTGAGCTTAGGCAACCCATGCAAACCTAATCTGCTAGTGAGCAAAGGCAGGCGTAGAAACGTGAGGACTTTGCAGGGACAATTATTCCCTCCTCCCTGGTCTCAAACACTGGCATGGTCTCTCTTCCTCCCTCCCTTGAGGAAAATAGCTGAAATACTCTGCCTTGCATGACCGCAATGTCTTGTACATTTGCCTTGATACGTATATGCCATCTTAACATTTCTACATTTGTATGGGTTGGGGATGCAAGAAAGTTGAGCATGTTGAAATTGTGTATGTAAAATTAAGATAAAAGCACATACTTTCACTTTTTAAAACTTTTTTTAGGACAAGCATGACATTTGCTTACTATTGAAGGACATGTGCTCACTTATAGATTAAATGGGTTAATACAGACAGAACTTCCATTTGTGGGTCAAAATCACACAAATATGTACCATTTAAGGCCAAAAGTTTTCAAACTGGTGTTCTCAGACCCCCAGGGGTTTCATTAAATATTTAAAAATTATATTTATATTTATATTCTTTTATATTGTATAATATTATTACATTTAGTACTTAGTAAAAAAAAAAAATATTTCTCAATTTTCAGCTCTCCTTACAATACATATTAAGTTGTTATTTGTGTTGAATATTTCTAGAGTTTTCTTCTTGCTCATTGGTCAGATGTTCACTATTGAAGCTGCTTTGAAACAATATTTATTATGTAAATTCTAGTATTTTTTTAAATACAAAAAATGTAATAATTTTTTATTTAATTGAAAATATTCAAATATTGGAAAAAGGTTTTTGTATCACTTAATACAAAATATTTTCCAATATTTTAAGTTTGGTTTTCTTAGTAGTGCTGTCTACAATATAATGCTCATTTTACACACTCTAATATCTATCTATCAATCTATTCCTAGGAATAAATAATATATTTATAAAATCATAAACTGCCTTGAACTGCCATAAACTGTCTACAATATAATGCTTAGCATTTTCCACACACTGTATAAATAACAAAAGCAAAAAACATTGAGGTCCTAGGCATTAAAAATGTATATAAAATCATAAACTGCCTTCTAAATCTCTGAAAGCAAACACCAAAAGTACATTTGGATAGGTCATTTCGTACAATGCAGAATGTTCTCAGAGATAAAGTTGCATGAGGCGGGAAAACGTGATGAGGCGCTACACTGACTGCATGAAATCGCTGACCCACTGACCAACCTCCCCTTTCTAACGTACAATCTGCATCAAAACACAGAATCACTGAAAGAAGCGGTGAGGGCGCCGGGCGGGGGCGTGGAAATCACGCGCCGCACGCGGCTGAAAGAGCGCATGCACGTGAGGACGATTGAAGGCGCGAGGGATGAGTTCAGTGGGAAGATACGCGCGCGCTGCGCTCCCACAAGCAAAGCTAAAAGCCTCGCGCCTCTCCTATAATCGAAAAGCGCTATAAAATAGAGCAAGCGGCTGTATAAAATGGTGGGGGGGGATGGATGGTCCGTTACCCTGCTTAAATCGCTTCTGGAACTTCTCATTCACCAAGTGTGAACTCACTGGCGTTAACAGAGTATAGACTTTATGTGTGATACGCATTTAAACCATATTTAGTTCCATAAACGTCACAGCGTTTGTTTTACACGAATAATGAAAATAAATGGGACCATATGGGTAATAGAAATTATTCAAGATCCCGTTGTTGTACAATAGTCACATATTCAACAGAGGTTTCATAAGTGGATTTCTAAAGCATCTGAAGTCAGTAGGTTAGTAAACCAAACCAAATTTGCCATATTTTGCACAAGGGACAAAAAGATAAAACTATAGAACACGCTCTAGTCCCTTTGAAAATAGAAGCTGATTCTGTTTTCATCTGATCAAAACCTTCAAATTACTTATTGTGCTTGGGTCAATTTAGATAATATTTACTTTTTGAATGAAAGCAGTTTATTTAGATAAATAAAAATAATTTAGATAGCACATTATTAAACCATATAGAATATAGTATTTTTTTTCTATTCCTTCCAGGTTTCTAAATATGTTTAAGCTTGGTGTGAACTGTTTTTTTTTTACCTGTATGTAAGATTGTATAGACTTAGCCTATAATATCAAACATCATATTGGTTATTGAACAATTCTTGGCATTAGTCAAAATTGCAATATCGTTGCATCCTATAGAACTTCATGTGGGCTGGATCTAAAGTCACATGTTTGAGTTGATGTAGTGTGTTTACTTGCTTCCTTGTTTCCTGTTGTCTACCACTTAGAGGTCATGTGTTCGAATGTTATTATTTCCCTGTCTTTAATGACTTTATGCAGCATGTTATTTGTTTTAATTGCTTTCAAGGCTTTCTGTCAAACAGAGGGTGTGTTGAGAGGGTGTGCCAGGCACGAGACAGTGTTTCCATCACCTGTTCCGGAACGTGATTGCAGCTTTTGTAAATGAATCAGCCGTCAATTAACACTGAAGTGGACTTAGTTGACTGAGCCAGCATGTAATTGGCCCTTGGCTAACCTCGATAATGAACCACTACTCAAATCAGCTTAACCGGTTAACCTCCTTGGATGAAGGCTAGTGCATACTTGAGTAAAGTTAAATTATTATAAGCTTTATGAAATAAATGAAAAACGAATGCAGCTTTAGTGCATGAACACCCATGTTCCCCAAGAGCTCACTAATTTTCCCTAAGTGTTAGTGGGACAGTGAACAATGCCTCTGGACTCTTTCTTTTCTATTTATATTACAGTTGCATGAAGTTTGTTTTGAATATCGCATGTGATTAATGGCCATACTCTAGTTTACACTAGTAAAGTGTGCTGATATGTGAGATCCAAGTTTGACAGCGCACTTGGACCATCTACATACACGTGAGTTTGTTTTCTTGGCTAGTAGCAGGAAGTTGTTAGTGCACACGCGTAGTTTCTAAGCAGATTCCATGAAAGTAATCACACAGGGTTTATGACAGCAGTTACAGAAGATACTCTAAGTATGGTAATGTTTATCACCATCATTTATGTGATTCACATATAGGACTAGGCTGATGCTATATTTAGATGCACTTTGTAGTCTTTATGCTGCACTGATGATGAGTCTAACGAGCGCAATCATAAAAGCATGCCAGTGCCTTCATGACACCTGCTTAGATCATTACTGCAATCCAGTGTATCACGTAATTCACTGCAGCACTGTAAAACGTCTTTGTTTTGAGTATAGTTCAAATGCAACTTGCAGCTTTTTGAGTGAACGTGCATGGAATATATTAAAGTTTTAGAACCATATGCATTGTGCATCTAAATACACTGAAAAAAATGATTCATTGAATTTACTCAATTTTTTTTAAGGTAAGTGGTTGCAATCAATTTATTTTAGCTACATTTAAATAAACTAATTTTGTTGAAAGTTAGTAAACTAAATTTGTTTATTTAAATGTAGCTAAAATAAATTGATTGCAACCACTTACCTTAAAAAAATTGAGTAAATTCAATGAATATTTTTTTTCAGTGTACAGTTCAGTCAGTTAACACAAAACATGGCATGTACATTTACTTAATTATGATGTATGAAATGCACAGAGTATTATTCCATTTATTAAGAAGTGGAACAATATCACCATTACCCCTGCCACCAATAAAAGTATTTATAATAATAGTAATCATAATAATATTAAAACCTGTTCCAAACTCTAAAGCTTTTAGAATGAGCATGTCTAATATCCTCAGCACTGTTAATTAAATTGTGCATTTAAACATCATTTAATCAGAAAACACAAATTTATACAACCTTCAAATGCACCGAATTATGAGTTTAGCATTTATATGAAATGCCAGGTTTATAAACATATTAAGCACTATCACCATCATCGATACAATGTCATTTTTATGAATAATAATAATAGGCTATACCAGTAATAATATTGCTTTATAAAAATAATAATTGGAAATATAATAATAATAAATGTATTACTTACCAGGACTGCTGTCCATCCTTGATATGTTTTTCAAGATCCTCTGTCTTCAGAATTATTATCTTCAAGAAAGTCTGTGTGTGTCAATGTGTTAAAGTCTGGTGAAAACAGGTATAAAAGTCACGAAATGCCTGTGCATACAGTGAGAAGCTCGAAGAAGGCAGGCAGTATCTCGAGCACTGAGCATTTGGCAGCGGAGCCAAACAGTCGGTAAAGAAATCGAGTCGGTCACAGGTGTGCAGATGCCCTTTCCGCGCGCGGCTATACCTGTACTCTGCTCTTGATCTAGAGTGAAGCACGCGTTAGGTGTGCTGGGTGATGACGTCTCTCGTCTGTCCGTTCATTGCAACAGCATCTCTGTGACTGTCAAACTCCACTTTCACACACACCCTTCCACGCCCACATCAATCACGTTTTAAGATCACTGGCAAATGTGACTGGATTTAGGGGAGCCGTCAACCTCTGTTGTCTTTGGTGGGGATTTATCTCACTCTAACGTGCCCCATGATCTCCTAGCTTTCCCTTTCCTCTTGATCCTAGCGTGCATTTTCATTGGCGGGAGTGTAAGCGCCGAGCTTAGCTGGATGCGCTTATTCGAGCGCGCTACGTGCTGGTAAAGCCACGCTGCATGTGCCCTCTGCATGTGCCGTGGACGCGCTTGTCCTACTGACACACATTTTATGCAAAACACAGCGTGAGACTAGGCGACATGAGAGGCTTGCACATGTACTGCAGGAGGGGCTCTGCGTGACTGCTGCCGAGCGCGACTTTTAAAATCTCTTCCAACATGTGAATGAGGCATAGAGTCATGCCATAAACAAGTGCATAAAACACAGCTGTATGCAAGATACAGTGATATAATATTTATCTTTAAAAACAAATTAAAAGATAGCATGCACTATATCAATATCAAATAATTGTTTTGGACCGCTCATATTCATTTTAATTTGAATGAATTGGCCTATACAACATTTATGTGACAGCTTGCCCTAATAAGATCTGACAAAATGATCTTAACCAATCTTTTATTGTAGCTATAGTTGAATCTTGCCTGAATGTAGTTTTGTTGTGTTCACTTGTTTGCCTAGTAGCTATAGCAACAACAACAACAACAAAAACATTACACACACACACACACACACACACACACACACACACACACACACACACACATAAATTGGACTTTTGACTGAAAAGATTACAGTTAGCCAACTAAGATGCTCTTATGGTAACTTCCTTGCGTGACAACTAGCCCCAATCTTCACTCTATGTATGTATGTATATCTGTCAGTCTTGTGTCTTGTCTTGTGTTTTGTTTTGCTCCCCATGTGTCTTCCTTGCCCTAGTTTCTCCCTCTATGTCCATATTTGGGTTTTCCTGTCCTCATTTTAGTTCTTTATTGTTCATTTGGTTCCAGCCTTGTTTAATTAATTATCCTATTTAGGCTACTCCCAGTTCTTAAGCCCTGTGTTTCCCTGTCTCTAGCGTCTGCTGTATGCGTCATTCTGTCTCCTTATGTGTAAGTTCCTGCCTGCCTGAGTTCCTTACCTTTTTGTTTTATTAAAAGTCTGTTCATTTGAAGTAATCCTCATCTCCTCGCTCCTTCGTTTCTGTGCTCCCCGTGTGTCGTGACAATATCCTATATATATACATACATATACATATACATCATACATACATACGTACACACACACACACACACACACACACACACACACACATACATACATATACATACATAGAGTGAAGACTGGGGCTATTTGTCACACAAGGAAGTTACCACAAGAGCATCTTAGTTAGCTAACTGTAAGCTTTTCAGTCAAAAATCCAATTACACATATAGTTTTTACATTTTACTTATATTTTAAAAATACCTGCATGTAATTACATCTGTAATTAATTTCAGTAATTACATTTATAATTACAGTGTTGACCCATCCATTACACCTTATCACCCTTAAACCTACCCATATAACCAAACCTGTGCCTAACCTTACCTGTATCCCAGCTCACAATAAGTACATTATGCTTATTTTTGGATGTAAGTACATAGTAGTAAAGGCCACTTAATATAAAGTGGGACCTACACACAGAGATTTTTTCAGTTTCTTAATAGCTGGTTTTGCTTTAATGACAGCATGTGCTTGTGCTGCTGTGATTAGAAACAGATTTTGGGGAATAATGATTTGTAAACAATATCCCGTTTAAACTGAAAGAACCGCAAAACAGCGTCCTCTTGTGGTCAATAAACGCACATGGCTGTTTTTCTGCACTTGAGTCAAAATCATTTTATTTATGCTATTACAGGGGCGAGGCCAGACATCTTTAAGTGGTTGGGCCTTCATAAAAAGGGTGGGCAAAATGTATTGTATGAAAAACAACCATTAACAAAGGCAACTCTCACAAACTAACAATAAAATGCTCTTTCTATTTTCTGTCAAGTATAATGACGGTATAAACTTTTTTTTATATATTTGTATGAAATATTTGAAGCACTGACAAAAATGTATGGTGCCTTTGCATCATCATCACAAGTCATCATTTTGACAAGCATATGGTATTTATTGTTGTTTTTATTGTTGTTGTTAATGATGATGATTAATAAATCACATCTCTGTGGAAAATTGCTAGCTTCTTATCGGGTGAGCCACAATTAAAAGTGCTTTGCCACTGTGCTATTATGGCGGTTAAAAAAATGGAAATATTAATATGAAAAATATTAATAATATAGTTTTTTTTTAAATATATAATACTAAAGTTTTATTTGGCATAAAATAGGCTATATAATATTGGCAAAATATAGGCTAATCATATATTCCTTTAAATAGTTGAAAAGCTTAAACCTTGTACAGTGTCTTGCAAATGGAATATGTATTGTATTGCCCATAAACTTGATATTTACTCATTTACTTGATATTTACAGTCCTTTATAATGAGTAGCAATACTGTAAAGTTTTCTAAACTAGAGTTGGTCAGTGCTACCTGAACAAAGTTTTTAGGTATAGTTAAAAATTATATTCCAACAAAAAACACAGTATTCTCATTTATAGTGTTTGCAAACAATTAAAGTGCATAATAATAATAATGACAACGTAATGCTTATGAAAGTGTTCTTGTTTATAGTGCTTTCTTATACACTGTGACTGAACTTGAGCAATAGTGATGGTTTATGTTGTACTTCCAATGTTGACCACTAGATGTAGCTTTAATGCAAGAAGTGGCTCTTAAACCACTCAATTTAACATCTTAATTTAGCACTAGCTCACACCAATAGATCAAACCTTCCTTTCTATTTTTCTTCAGTCCTTAATATAATATATTCCCCTCCCTCCATAAATAAAATATGCCTGTAAATGTGAAAGTAAAAGCAGTGTAACAGGCAACAGGAGAGGCTAAAATATGCTTCTATAATATCCAAACCATGCAACATATCATAAACCTCCTTTCAAGGCCTTTATTTGGACATCGAGATGAAGCTCTGTCAAAGTCAGCCATGAACATTGTAGCTCGCATTTCTTTTTTTCTGAATCCATAAAAAAGCTTGATTACAGCTTGTGTGCTTGACACGTTGATTGAAATGATACATTTCGCACAAGATAGAAATAATCCGAAGAGAATGTGGCACCTTACGTAAACCCTGTTTCAGTGGTGTTTTGACAGTTGCCAGGGTTAATTGGCTGTGTTAAATTTGGAGCTCTGTTCCACAGCTATGAACCCATGACTGTGGGCAACTCACGCACCGAGGAACATGTTATGGCAGGGCATGCCGATAATTACAGAGGGAGAGCGGCAGTGTTTGGGAACCGAACAGGGGCTGCTGCCAACACGCACACAGTAGAAACACCTTGTGCCTCGGGCTAGGCAGACAGCCATCAGTGTCTGTCATCTTTCTGTTGCTCTCTCCTGCCCACCAACACTTACCTGCTCAAACTCTTTCGCTCTTTTATTGAAAGATCGCTCTTTGTGAAGTCTTGCCAGATTCTCTGAGGCTGATGAGCAATTTAACAAGTTTATACCAAGCTCCCTGTTAGGGAAAGGGCACTAGTATGGTGAAGAGGATATATAGTGGAAAGTTTAGATGTGACTTTTAAAATAGTCTTTTGTAGTATGTATTTTACTTAAAAATGTAATGTTTAAAGGAATAGTTCATCCAAAAATGAAAATTTGCTTAACATTTCAGAAACCCTCATGCTATCCAAGATGTAGATATGTTTGTTTTTTTATTGTAACACATTTGGAGAAATTTTGCATTACATCACCAGTGGATCCTCTCTTCTGCAGTGAATGGGTGCCGTCAGAATGAGAGTCCTAAACGCTGATAAAAACACTCCAGTAATCCACAAGTAATCCACATGACTCCTGACAGTCCATCAGTTAACATCTTGTGAAGTGAAAAGTTGCATGTTAAGAGAAACAAATCCATCATTAAGATGTTTTTAACTTCAAAATGTTGCTTCTGGCTAAGATATGAGTCCTATATCCATATTGCTTTCTCCATTGAAAAAGTCATCTCGACTGAATCAGGAGAGAAATATGCACAGATCAAGCACTCTTTACAAGCCAAAACAGTTTTAAACAAATATGTCGGTGGATTTGATGTAAGAGGGCAACAGGATTGACTTTTTTTTTACTGGAGGAAGCATAATGAAGGATTATGGATCTTGGATGATGATTCTTGGTTAAACCGTCTTGATTGATTTGATTTTTAAAAACATGCATAATTTCATTTCACAAAACGTTAACTGATGAACTTGGTTACTTGTAGATTATTGTGATGTTTTTATCAGCTGTTTGGACTCTCATTCTGACGGCACCCATTCACTGCAGAGGATCCATTGATGAGCAAGTGATGTAATGTTAAATTTCTAAAAGACTATTTCTTTAATTCAATTAGTTACTTGGCATTTCATTGTAGGCTAATTATTTTTAAAATTTACTAGCAATTTCTGAGTGAACATCGTTTCAAAGCCTTTTTTTTCACTGTACAATGGCAGTTTTATTTGCTAAGGAGAAGGCATTGAGAAGGGGACCTTTCCTCTCGAGCACAAAGATTTGCCGCAATTACAGAATTGCTTCCATATGTGGATCAGGCAGCTTCTCCCGCTGCCCCCTCCAGCCCCTCTCTCCTTCCTCTCTTTCTCCGCGTTCTCTCTCTCTGTCTTTTAGCGACTTCCTTCCCCGACTTCTATCTGTTTTTTAGCCATACTATATTTTTCCGCCCTTGCTTTCTTTCCCTTAGCGCCATCACGAACGGTTTTGAATTAAACAAAGTCCGTCTTAATCAGAACATCCTGGTACTTTTGGCAGTGGCTTCACTTGTGCTGATTCAATTAGATTTAGAGTGAGAGAGCCAGGGACAGAATGCGCCTGGATCCGAAAACGAAAGGGAGAGAGAGAGAGTTGGAGGGGGGCATGAAGGGAAAGAAGCGAATGAAAAGAAGAAAGAAAAAATGTGGTTTCACCAAAAGAATTCGGACTGGAGGGAGGCAGCCTGGTGAGTGCAATAGGGAAAGGTGGAAAATGAGAAGCGAAGGAGAGGGAGAGAGCGAAATGTTTTTTGACAGAGGTCGGTTCAGAGAGGGTTCATGGTGACATCATGGCTGATTGTGAGGAAAGTATAGACAGGAGGGCCATTCACCTTTCATTGGACACATATGTTGGAGGGTAGGCCGCGCGCTCATTTGCATGCGCTTATTGGCACTCTGTTAAGGTTTTTCCGACAACTCTGTTTGGACCGCCGAAGCGCGCTCGCTCCCGTGACTCGCGCACACAAACATACAAAAAATAACAACAAGCATGCGCACATATGCAACCACAGATTAAATATGACATGTGGCTTTTACATTTACATGAACTTTAATGCAAAATATACACCACAGCCTGTCCCATTTTTTTCCCTTATAGCTTTTTCCAAAAGCTCTCTGTGTTGTTTTTCCCCGTGTATGTTATTTCTTCATGTCAGTTGGAGTCTAAATGTGTACATTTTGCCATGCGGAATGAATGAGGCCTTTTATTGCCCGAGCCGTGCGTTTGACTTTGAAACTGAAAACGGATGCCTTTCGTGTGCGTGTGTTCATGTATTTACGTGTGCGTGCTTTGAGTAAATCTACGTTGTGCTTGTTCGCGCGCGCGCATGCACATGCCCGCCTCGCGCTCTCTCTCCGCATGTCTCATTGCAGCACAAAACTTCACATGACATCAATCTGCATGCAAGGAAATAGTGATCTCATTACAGGCATCTTGTTCCTGATTAAAACCTGCCGTGGCCACCAGCCTCTCTCTTTCTGCGTGTCTCTCTCTCTCCTCCCCTCCCTTTTTAGTTTTCTTCTCCTTCTCTTTTTCATCCAGGCCCACTAGTCCTTGGCACAAATAAATACACGTCTTAGTGGAAATGTTATTCGTTTATTTATTTGCACTCCTGACAATTAACACGGGGGAAAAGAAGGTCACGGATGAAAAAGAATGAAGGAGGAAGGATAAAATAATGATGATGTCAGAGGCCTTTAAGATGAGTTATGATGTCATAGCAAAAAGTGACAAATGCAAACCATTAGGGGAAAAAAAGGGGGGGGGGGGGGAGTGGAGCAAATGACAGAGAGCCTGTGTTCAAATACACTGTGAAAAAATATTTTTATTGAAGCTGAAAATAAACAGAGTATTGGAATTAGAAGTGGAAGTGTAAATTTACTAGCAATTTCTGAGTGAAAATTGTTTCTACACCAATTTTTTTTTTTTTTTACAGCGTGTAATAAATGTACTAATTGATTGTTGATTAATGCATCTGCCCTGTTTGCATTGAGCCAAGTGTTTTTGACATGTGACGTGTTAACAACAACCACAACAATTTATTAATTTGCAGAAGGTGTTTCAAAAATACTACAGTTTATCTCTAAGGAACAACTTTAACAACTTAAAAAGAGCCACAATATATATATATTTTTTTTACTTTGAATTTGATGTCTCCTCAATACCGTGACTTCATGGGACAGAAAAGTGTTGGTTTGCAAATTTCATAAACATAGTATGTAATCTGATATGTGACCCTAGACCACAATTCCAGTCATAAGTAGCATGGGTATATTGTAGCAATGGCCAAAAATACGCTGCATGGGTCAAAATTATCGATTTTTCTTTTATGCCAAAAATTATTAGGATATTAAGGAAAAATAATGTTCCATGAAGATATTTTGTAAATTTCCTACCGTAAATATATCAAAACTTAATTTTTGATTAGTAATATGCATAGCTAAGAACTTAATTTGGACAACTTTAAAGGCGATATTCTCAATATTTAGATATTTTTTTGCACCCTCAGATTCCAGATTTTCAAATAGTTGTATCTCAGCCAAATATTGTCCTATATGTATTCAGCTTTCAGATGATGTATAAATCTCAATTTCAAAAACTTGACCCTTATGACTGGTTTTGAGGTCCAAGGTTACATATAGTTTGCTTAATGTGTTATGACAACTATTACTCATTAGTTGAACTCATGCATATTTGAGGAAAGAGTAATTTAGTAGTATCTGAATACCAATTCCATATTCAGATACTAATAACTAAATCACTAATAAAACAGTTTACAGACATTTCCTTTAACCCTAACACACAACACACTACAACAAATAATTCAAAATATTAATATTTTTCATCTGTAAAAAAATCTATACAGAAACTTTGTTCATATTAACAGTAAATTGAGCACTATTTTATGGACATTTCTTAGAGTGTACTACACATTTAACATACATTCCTTAAAAAAAGGTTCCAAAATTGCAGTGATGCCATTGAAAGAAATATTTTGGTTTTCACAAAGAACCTTTCAGTGAGCAGTTCTTAAATGAACCATTTTTTGGAATGGTTCTAAAGATCCCTTTTCCACTATAAAGAAGCTTTTGTGAGGAGGAAAGTTTCCATGGATGTTAAAGGTTCTTCATGGAGCCATCAGTGCCAATAAAGACTACTAAGTGGGCATGATCAGATACAAGAATTCAGTATAAAAGCAGAATAACATGAAATAGGGAGAGTGAAGCAGGTGAAGGTGAAATGGAGTGTGGAATACTGAAAGACAAAGTCAGAAAGTGACAGACGGGGGGTACACAGGTAGTGTGGGAGAACGAGAGAAGCGAGAGAGAAAGAGAGAGAGAGATAGCAGTCTGATCTATCTTCATTATCCTCCACTCTGCAGTCTCCTAACACAGAGATCATAAATCTCAACCTCCAGCACACTTCACTGACAATGAAACACAAACACTGCTAACCTCTGACCTCTCTCCTGCTACTGACACATACTCGCTCAGACACACACGGAGAATGACAGCACATACTGTAATATTGTTTGAAACTTGGTAAACTATATGCTCCAACGAAAATGTAAGATACTAAGTATTTTGAAATGATTTGATAGGGAGCATTGAATCTCAATATAAAAAAAAATAAAAAAGATTTAAATATCCTCATATTCTTAGTGATCACATTCTAAATGAGAAGTTACCTTCTTTTGACAGACAGACATGTTAACAGAATGATATGTAGATAAAGCTGTGTAGGGTAGGTTTGTGTGGCAAAGCAAACCACTTCCTGTTGACTTGTGTAGCCTATTGAGACCCAATGCCAGCCCTGCTAAAGTGTCCTACTGCTACACTTTAGCTGAGCTCAGTTTGGTAAACGGTTTTATGTTAGCAAAGAAAAATCTGAATGCTGAAAATGTTTTTAAACGTTATTTGACAGGAAGTTCATATTTAGTGCAGTACAAACTAAACGGAACCTTAGTACACAGCAAAGTTGTTTCATGCCCAACCAGCCTTTCAAAACATCAGAATATGATAATTTGTAAAATAATTGAGTTTAAAATAAAAACAAGTGTTCCATTTGATTTATTTGCACGAATTACCGTAAACCCAAGGCTGAACCTGACATGCCACCTCCCTGAGCTTGAGATGGCACCGTCGAAAAGAAGACAGTTAAGGTGTGTCTTCACAGTGAGGTTTCTGGGGGTTTCTGTTAACCAAAGCCAGTACAGAATGGCAGCTTTAGGAAGAACCCAGGCAAACGCCCAGAACCACAAACAAGCCAGCGCAGAACTGTTCCATACAAACACAAACTGCACACTGTACTGATATAAAACACATAAAGAGCGGCATATAGCCGGACACATCCTCGGCACCATGAACTTCCCATATTTACAGTCTCCCATCATCAAAAAGATGACATATTCTTGTGGACTTTTGTAGCAAATAAATCATTACCATTGATGACAACCCTGAAAGGATTCATCGGTGGATGTTATTGGTTTGTTTTATGCTTTTCAACTTGTTAATCCAGCATCATTTTACATGTTTTCCGGTTTCATATTTACTACTGTTCATGCAAGTCTGTAATTCACATCGCATGAATAGTATGATTTAGGGTTTTCACACTTTCACGCTGTTTGAAGCACGGTTATTGCATTTTTTTTCCAACTGGAATAACATGCACCAATGAATCGTTCACAGTAAGACCAGGAACATGTATCAGTTAAGTAAGACCAATTTTGAATTGGTCTTGAAAAGAAACTGTATCCAGCATTTTAACTACGAGTTCCTCGTTGGCATTCCTTCATCATGTGCATGTCACTTGTGAATACACAGAGTTCAAGGAGTGAGAAAAAGGAGAAAGAAAGAAAGAGAGGCAGAGAATTAAAAACAGAAATTTAAGCTTGCCTCTGTTTCTTCCCTCTAGGCATTTTGCGGCTTGTGAAAAATGTGCTGTATATTTGAAGGGTGGAGTCACGTGACCCAGACAGGGTTCATGAATCACAGCGCATAATTATTTCTAAGAGAGACGAAAAGAAGAGAAGGAGGGAGGGAAAGAGAGTGAGAGAGGCAGAGAGAAAGAAACGACCGTGTAGTGTGAAAGGGACTCTGATGAACGGAGGCGCGCTTGTCTTGTCTTCACCTCGCGGATTTTAGTCACAGTGGGTGAGTTTAACTTTCACAGAACTGATCAAACGATGTTTTTATTAGTTTACTCTCTTATGTCTGTCACTTATGACACATATAGCAAAGGAGAAGCCGCGGTGATTTAAAACTAATCTTGAGTAGATACAACAGAGGAGCGAGAGAGCGATGAAAGAATCGTATTGATCGCAACTTTTTTCGTTCGTTCGTTTGGCTCGCGCGACTCGGTTCTCTTGAATTCGTCTAATTGTAGCGCGTGCGCTGTGCGTGTGTTTTCATTTATTTTCGTGCGGCGTTTATGCTTGGCGTGCGAGTGTTTTCTGGATCCGCGATGTGTTTCAAGAAATGACTGGTTACGTTTACGCATACCTTTACCTGGTGAGTTGTCCCTTGACATATGTAGACCATATCTTTGACAGGTATTGTTTTCCTTTTAGCCTTAAGTGTTAATGTCGCAGGCTTACAAGTTTTAAGTAACTTATGTGTGTGTAAATATGAGATTAGTTTGTGCAAAACTAAGTATTTTGTACAGCTTAAGGAAAAGGTGTTTTCAAAAGCATCTCATGCAGTGTATAAATTGTTTTATTAATAAAACTAAAATGTGGTAGCAGCTACATTACGGTTTTTTAAAGTTAAATAAATGATGTAATGTAACAAACCTGGATACGTTGAGATGCTCAAGTTTGTGAAGGAATAGAGTAGAACTTTTTAAGAATGCGTTCTCCATACAATGACAGTGAATGGTGTTAAACCTCAAAATGGATGCAAAATCACTGTATAATCCATACAACTCATGCACTATATTCAGAGTCTTGCAGCCATGTTAGTGGTAATGCAAGGGACCAATCAAAATGTACATTTTTATCTACTTATAATTTTGACATCTGCCCTAGCTCTGCATAAGAGAAGTGGTCATGCGTAAACAAGTTAGATCTTTTTTAATAAATTGGTTGATCTGAGCTGAATGATTTGTTCCGGTTCTTGGGTTGACTCAGTAGTACAGACACTGGAACGTTGTCAGTTAATTTGGGTTTGTTTGACACATAAACCCATCTTATGGCTTCTGAAGACTTGGAATATAGCATATGAGATGTGTGGACTGTTAGTGTACTATCCCTTTTAGGTAACATCTACATACTGGCTTTGTACAGTGCAGTTTCTTTTGAACAAGTATTGCATCTGTTCTATTGTAAGAAGTAACAAAATGCATAAAAATGCACATATCAATGGCTTCTTGTGTTACTTTTTCTCTTGTATTACCTAATAGCTGAACCTCAGTACAGTGAAGCTCCATTGCATTGACTGTAGCACCTGTTCTTTGTGCTTTCTGACTCAGTGCTTTGGATCTTTGATCTGAAAGAAACTTGCTTTCCTTTGCTTTTCAACATGTTGTGTGTGAGATTTTCACGAGCTGAAAAGTTTTTTGAAAGTTTATGCCAGCAGTGTTTAATAGTGTCAGAGCCAGTCGTGATTTATGATGTCTTCTTTTAACATGTGACAGAATGTTCACATCCAAACACACATCTGGGGCAGAGGAGCCGTCTGAGCGCGTTACAACATTAAAAACAACAGATTTACTCAGCACATGCACAAACAAATGTATGCACGGCTCTCTTTTTTTTTAAAATGAGAAAGGAATGGGCCAGCCCTGTTCTGTCTTCAGCTGTTTATGTCTCACAGATCAGCAACATGAGTTTACATGAACTCAGACAAAAGAAGCAGAGACAAGGAAAAACAAACTATTGTCAAACCAGATATTCACGTTCCATCAAAACCAAAACTCCCACTCTGACTCCAGCAGGACTGTGGAGTCTGATCTCAGTGGTACAGTAACTGTAATGGAATACGGGAGTGTCTTAATGTGTTTGTGTGTTTGGGTAAACTGCTGTCATTATATTCTTGAGTGTATTTTCCCTTTTGAGTGACAGGGAAATGTGTCTTTTCTTCACTGTATATCAACTCTAACCACAGTATCAGATTTACAGCATCACTTCCTGAATCTTTTATAGTTTATAAATGTTAGTAATGTTTTTATGGTACTGTAGGTACACTATTTCACTTTTTACAAATTTCACTTTTATTTCAGTGTGTTACTTATGGAAGCCTGTTTCCGCCACATAATAATAATAAAAAAAAGGTAATTGTGGCTTTTTATCTTACTATTTACAAAATTTTCTCACAATTCTGAGATTGTTTCTTACAACTTGTACAGTTTTCTCGCAATTTAGAGAAACTCAGAATTCAGAGAAACAAGATATATATAAAAAACTCATAATTCTGGACTTACTTTCTTACAATTCCAAGATTACATCCCACAATTCTGGGTATATATATCTCATAATTCCGACTTTTTCTCAAAATTTTGAGTTTACATCTCACAATTGTTTAAAAAAAAAAAAAGAAAGTCAACTGTCTTTTATCACAATTATGTTTTTTTTCTCACCATTGTGAGTTTATAAATCTCACAATCTGAACTTTTCTTATAATAACAAGTTTATAGCTCGCAATTTTGACTTTTTGTCCCTTATCACAAGTTTAAATCACTCAATTCTGAGTTTAAATCTCACAATTCTTATAAAAAAGAAAAAAAGAAAAAAGTCCCAATTAATTTTTAAATGTATTTTTGTTCTGTGGCGTAAATCAAGCATCCATTGCTACTTGCCATTTCCTTGTAATTTATTTGTGAGATTTACTAGCAATTTCTGTTCCTACTTCATTTTTTTCAGTGTAAAACTCCTCTTTGTTTTTGCATGCATTTTAAGTAGGTTTGACTTGTTGTTTGGACTAGGCCTATGTGTGTTACTGAACATAGGAGATGTTTTATCTGTCTATCTGTCTAGATCCCAATTTTTCCTTCAGTCTTCAGCTCATCTGGCTGCTCTTTGGCTTGTACTCATAAATCCAGAAGTTTATCCATGACTCTCTCAGGAATTTTTGGGGGCAATAGAATGAAAGTGGCAGGGAGGGGCTGAACAGGTGGTTTATGGGGGATCAGAGAAGGTGGGGGGACTTTGTTCTGTACTCTGTAATTATGAAGGAAACCATCAGATCACTGCTTCCCCTGTATATTTTTGCAGGTGTGCAGGGATGTATCCCTTTGACTGCGTGTGTATATAAGACTTTATATGTCAGCCTGTGTGTCTGTGAAAGGGAGAGAGTGTCCGACATCTGCTTATAAAAGTTCCTGTGTGTGTCAGGGCTTTTATTAATGCGTCTGTGTTAGTGTGTGTGTTTATACTCATGAGTGCGAATGCTCCCCGTGCCAGTGCTACTGTAATGAGCGCCATCTATTACCTTCTATTGCTCTGATTAAATAAACTGTGTTCATCTGAAATGGCTAGTTTAGCTCAGCGGCCATGTCATTTGTTTTTATAAATCTGATTTCTTGTCTGATTACGCTATGTAATAAACCACAACTACAATCTAGCAACGATCATGTTAATGCTCTGATCCTTAACCAATTATTTAACCTCATTTCCCACAGAGGAATACTGCAATAAATAAGCTCACTGGTCATGTTCGTTTTCTCTCCGTTCAGACGTTTTATGGGTCTATAAACAAGTTTCTCTTTTTTTGTTGTTTATCCGTTCCTGCAATGTGCCTGCGCTCACCTTGTCCATATCACATTGCGGAACAGAACTGTCACAACTGTCTTTCATCCACTCCGTTTATCCCATCACTCTTTCCATTGCTGCCTCTCGTTCTTCCATGTGTCATAAATCCATCCAAACCTCGGAAGTTTGGGTATTTGTTTATTTATAGAAAAGAGAATTTAGAATCCTAAATCAAGAATCCAAGAACAATTGTGACACCCGTGTAAATAATATAGTAAAAAGTAAGTGACTGTTAATGATTTAAAAAGCTTTTTGAAAACATTTATTTAATTAATTATTTATCATTAAAATATATATTAAAATATATAAAACTCTTTAATTTGGTTTTGTAAAAGTTTTGTAAAAAAGCTGTTTTAACTGTTGACTTGTTTTTATTTATTAATATTAATATTTATTAATATAATATTTTGAATTATTTATAATTAATTCTTAATTATTATTTTTTTACAATAATTATAATTAAAATGTGTATATACATTTATTTATTTCATCTATCTGTCTGTCTATCTATCTGCAATTCTTTAAAAAAATATGTGTGTGTGTGTATGTATGTGTATATATATATATATTAGGGGTGGCACGGTACACAGATGTCACGGTTCGGTACGTACCTCGGTTCGGGGGTCACGGTTCGATACGATTTCGATACAACATGAAAAAAAAAGAAATCTACTATGCTCGGTTTCTTTTCATTTATTTTGAACAGACAGTAGTGCAAATAAAAAAAGAATCCATCTAGATGTGAAAATACTACATATTATTACATGTTATATATATAAAATCCGTTTTGTTTTCATTGTGAGTGTACACAAATAAAAGCAGACCTTTATACAGCGATTATTAATAAGACAATAAGTGTTTAAAGTTGATTCTGCTGGTATAAGGAAACAGTTGAAGTGATCGTGCCGGAGCGCACGCACACAAACACACACACACACACACACACACACACACACACACACTATCAGTTCCAGCATTGCTAACTTGACAGCCAGTTGGTATTTTATCAAAATAAAATACAGTGAGCCAAACATCAGCGCGCCCAGCCCGATCTCACGGCAATTCGTACATATTTTATGAGGTGGCTAATTCGTACGAATTCGTATGACCTCACTCGTACAAATTCATACGATTTTTGCTAAATCGTATGTATTTTAAGAGTTGGTAATTCGTACGAATTAGTACGAATGACCTAAACCTAACCCCGCACCCTAAATATACCCGTCATTGGGGTTTAGACAAATCGTACTAAATCGTACGAGTGAGGTCGTACGAATTCGTACGAATTAGCCACCTCGTAAAATACGTACGAATTGCCGTGAGATAGCGTTGGCGCGGCCGCCTCTGTGTCACCGTTGACATTCACTGTTCTTCTGCTGGCGGTTATCAAACAGCGTTGCATTGCTGCGGGCGCCCCCTTCTGGATTGGGGGTGAATTGCCTGTATTCGTCGTAAGGCATCATGCACCGAACCGAGATGCCTGTACCGTGACGGTTCGGTACGAATACATGTATCGTGCCACCCCTAATATATATATATATGTATGTGTGTGTGTATGTGTGTGTGTGTGTGTGTGTGTAGATAAATATATAGATAGATAGATGTATAGATAAAAAAAGTTTTTTTCACTTACAATATTGATTGTTTTAGTTTAGAAGAAAATGTTAATGACAGTGTTAAATGATAACCAGTGTAATATGAGGTAAGAGTACACATTTATGGTTTATTGTGAATGACAGGGTGCTTGAGCCTTACAGCTGGGTCTGTGAGAGTATATAATATACTCTTTTAAATTATTACTTGAGGGGCAAGTTATACCCAAGTGCTGTGATAGATATTATGGCATTGTCAGTGTTGTACAGTGATTGGGTGTGAAGAATGTTTGTTGGGGGCCAGGAAAGGGTTCAGTGTCAGACTGGTTTTAATGGATGGGAGATGTGACTCCGAAGCAGAAGATCATTTATCACTCTTAATGTTGTGTTACCATTTGCCCTGTCAGAGGAATTCGAACGTGTCAGTTTTATCTCCCACAATAAAAAGGTTTATGAAGGGCTTTCTCAGAAACGACTGCCTGATGACAATGATACGCTTTGTTTAATTTTGCAGCGGACCAATTCGGCGAGGCTATATTTTATTATTGTTTATTAATGCTGCTTGACAGCACTGTAACCACTGTCCCCTGCTGTGACGCTGGGATAGGGAATGTAGTAGGGGAAAAAATAAAACAACAAATGAATCATTAAAAAGTTATCTTTCTGCAATAATGTGTGTGTATGTGCGTGTTAATGATGTCTGGCCTTTGAACCTTCAGCACTCAGTTCTGACCCTCCTTATGACCATGTGACCTCCACAGCGCCTGGAGGTTCTTCAGCTGCAGACTTTCCACACAGTGCGTCTCGTCTCCAAACATCTTTCTTCAATTGATTCCACACAGATTTCATTCAAGGTTACAGCACACAGTGCTGTGTCTTATTGCAATGTCTCCTGTGCATAACAAGTAGACATCCAGTTTTATCCATCGAAGTTTGCTGTAAACATCCCTCGGACACATATGCTTATGTTTTGTGCAGGATGTGACACTTATTTTTCAGCAGAAAATATGCAAACTACAAGCAGATCTCTTTTTTTATGGTCAGATGTGGTTAGTGTTTTCTGGTTTATTTTTTGCATGGTCAAACTATAGTGTGCCTGGCAAATGTGAGGCATTTTAGGAAGCATTTAAAAGTTTTACTGTGCGTTCAATTTAGGAATCTGGGAATCAATAAACAGACACTTTTAACAATAAAGGGACTTTATTGGCAATGATTAAAAAGCTTTAACATCCATGGAACCTTTCTAATGCACAAAAGGTTCTTTAGATTATTATAATGTTCTTTACACTACAAGTTTCTTTGGGGAACCATTAATGGTTCTTTTATGGCATTTCTGCGAAATTCCTCTTTTGGAACCTTAATTTTGAGCCAAGTATTGGTTGGGTTTCATTACAATGGGTCTGATTAGATGAAAGTGTCTTTCTCTCCTTTTCCTTTGTGTTTTTACTCGCTTTTTAGGAATGGAACAGTTTGTATTTGCTCTTTAAGTGAGCTTGATACCTCTCGTAGAAGTTTCCAGAGCCCTGGTCCGCAAGGCGTTTGATCTGAGTCCATACGCCCCGCTCATGTGGCCTCCGCTATACGGTGCCTCTGCCTGTCTGGGGGTGTTTAAGAGTATACGGTCGGATGTGTCAATCCGTCTTAGCACTGATCGACAGCAGGAAGGCTAATGTGGAAAGTTAAAGTAGCTTTTAAAGTAGAGCGTCGTGAGCTTAGAACGAAGGAGTGGAAATATTCAGAGTGTAGACAGGAAATGAACCCAAACCGCTGTACCATCCCAAATCCGTCACAGCTTTGGAGGAAGAATGGATTGCGGTTATAGCCAGGCAGAGGGAGGAAAAAAAATAACTCCCCATCGGCTCCGGTGGTTAATGCCTCCTATGACGCCTTGGTTTTTGTTTTTTATATACTGTGTACCAGTTAGGAATGATTTCTGTGATGCTCAAAAGTTACTCAACAGGTCATTACTAAACTTTTGGAATAATATGCTGATTTGGTGCTCAAGAAACATTTCTTATTAATACCAATGAAAACAGGTGTGCTGCTTAATATTTTTGTGGAGCAGCAAATCAGCATATTAGAATGATTTCTAAGGATCATGTGACACTGAAGACTGATGCTGAAAATGCAGCTTTGCATCACAGGAATAAATTACATTTTAACATATATTGAAATAGAAAATAGTTATTTTAAATTGTAATAATATTTCACAATATGACTATTTTTACTGTGTTTTTGATCACATAAATGCAGCTTTGGTGAGCATTAGAGACTTCTTTAAAAAAAAAAAAAAAAAATCATATTATTCCAAACTTCTGACCATTAGTGTAGGTCTCAAATGGTTGTTTTCCAAGCAAGAACGTGATAGCTTCGGTGGCAGGGACACTTGATCCGCGAGAGGCAATTCTCTCCTGAGTTGAAATGGATACTTTTTCTTCCTCTAAACACAACCTGCTTACCCTTTTCACGGTGGCAAACTGCAGTACTTTAGAGGAGAGTAGACTTCACCCGCCCGGCTCGGCCCAGCCCCGAGGAGCCATGAATCACATAAAGCTGATTCTGTCAGAGATACACAGCGCATCACCCAACCATGCCAGGAGCATTTTCTCTCTCTCTCGTCTCGCTCAATCTTTCTTTCTTTCTCTGTGGCTAATAGGCCTCAGCATGCTCTGCTAATGATGTGTTTGTTCTGTGAGGAGCAATGTAGAAACGGTGGTGAAATCAGGCTTTTGGAAAGTCCCAGCCTGTTCTTATAATCCCTGCAAAAGTCGGGTCTGCGGTGGGTGCCCGCCGTTGCCCCCCTCTCGGCCCAGAGCGGGCTAGAGGAGTTTGAATGAGCGTGTGTGTAAGGGTCAGCCAGAGAATAGCAGTAATGAGAGAACATGTGTGTATGTACTTATACATGTGTGTGTATGTGCGCCCCGGGGGCCCGTGCCAGAGAGAGAGAGGGCGAGGGCCCTAGAATGAGCTCACTTTCTGCACAGCCCGCCTGCCATAAAAGCAGAACATACTCTGTAAAACTCTTTGCCGATGTGACTCATGAAAATATGCAGGCGCCAAGTGTTTTATTAATTCATTATTGTGTTTGGGAAAATTCTAGGAACACACAGATCCCTTTTCAATCAGTTCCCCTCTTTTCAAATGGCTGCATGAGATTTGGATTTTCCCCGGCTCCCTTTTTTACCTCCTCCTTTTTCCACTATTTTCCTGCTTTCTTTTTCTCTCTCTGTAAAAGCTTTTTTGGGTGTGATTTTGATGTTTTTCTCCGCTGTCTTTCTCTCTCCCGCAGTTCGTCTTGTTTCTTTTCTTCGGCTTTTTATTGTATTCCCAAAGTTCTCCTTATTTTGTTTCTTGATGTTCTTACTACTGGTAAGAGTCAAAAGTTCAGAAGACTTAGAGTTAATGCAAGCCCTAAAATATTATAGTGAGAGCCAGAGTGGAATTGTATTTCCAGCAGACCACTTGTTTAGACTCATTTTATTGTATGCTGTATTTAGTCCAGTTTCTAATTTTTCACCCTGTGATCAGTATTCTAATCTATCAGTTTTATTAATGCAAATTAAAAGTAAATAAGTAAATTAAATATTTAAACAAACAAACAAATAAATAAATACATACATACAATTTGAAAAAAATACATTACATTTAAAAAATAATAAAAAATAATACAATACGTACATTTAAAAAACACAAGTAAATATTTAAATGTATATTCATTAATTTAAATAATATATCTTAATTTGAGAAAATATACAATACTTATCTTATCTTGAAATAAATAAAAATAAATAAATAAAATGTAATTAAATAAATAATTACATTAAAATACATTTAAAAATGATGTACATTTAAAAATAAATGCATTTAAAAATGAATTAAAAACATTTATAAATGCATAAAAATAAGTAAATACATTTAAAATAAATACATTAAATACATATAAATATATATATTTTTAAATGACTTAAAAAATAAACATAATCTTATCTTAATCTGAGAATTAAATCTGAGAAAATATACAATATTTAAAAGATTTATCTTATCTAATTTGATTTATTTTATCTTATCTTATATCTTAATTGACTCTTTTAGCATATAATGATATCTGATTATAGTTCATGCATTGCATGTGACAGTAGAAACTAAGCATTTCAATTGAAATAGGAAGTCTGGTAACATTCCCGGTGGATATATAAAAAATATTTCCCAACCTTGACTGATATGTGTGGAAAACATAATTATGCTATCATTTTAGTTCACAGTAACGCTTTCAGTTCAGCAAATAGCACATTTGGCCTGAGAGCGAGCAGCTCCACTCTGCTTCAATTGCGAAGAATTTACCCTATGCTGCCTCAGTCTCCAGAGTAAACACGTTGACTTCGGCAATGTGTGGTTTTGAATGGTGAGCTCTAAATGATATCTGTTACATATGGAACAGTTCTGAGGGGTCACGGACGGAGCTGTAGTGGGAGCGGGAGGGGGTTTGGGGAAGGGGGGCGATCTGGGCAGGGATGGGTTCGAGGGCACACGGTCGCAGATGAAAACCAGACCTGGAGAAAAAGAGAGAACAAAGGAGGAGGGGGAGAGATGGCAAGGCCTTGTTGTGGCTGGCTATGGGCGTGTGCCTATCTGCAGAGCTCCTTCCTTAGACGTGGCCACCCTAGCTTGGATGCACATGTGGAAGAGTTTACTGTAATGGAACTCTAAATTAGTGGTGGTTTGAAGCTGCCTGCAGCAGTAGGCTGTAATTAACTGGCTCTGCTGAAAGAAACAGAACCAGAGAGGCTGGAGGGAGTGTGTGTTTGTGTGTGCATGTGTGTGTGTGTCGGGCAGATGTGTATACTGGAGCCAGGAAAGAAAATGGCACACTGAGGGAGAAAATATTTGTTTTAGCATGTATTAATGAATGTTTATGCAATACATTCTTACAAAAGATTCTGTTCCACTTTGTTTCTTCAGGTACTATTATTTACCAGGGGTTGTTATTTTATATTATTTTTTTACTTTTTTACTTTTTGATTATATGAAGGTCTTAGAAACTTTTAAATCATGCTTGCATCATTTATTTTTATGCTTTTCGAATACATTTTATGTAAATAATCCATCAAAAAAAAAATCCATCATAAAAGTATAAGTATAAATAATTTAATTATTTTTGTGAAAGTGATTTTTATCAATTAAAAAAATATGACTGTCCCACAGTTGTAGCATCATTTGCACAATTTGTAAAAATTAATAAAAAAAAAAAAATTGCAGTGTCAGTGAAGAGCTTGATATGAAATATGGGACATGATGTGTGAAGGAATCAATGTTAAATCAATGAAGAAATATTGTAGTCCTTTGGTTTTGGCATCATTTTGCATAATTTTTAAAACAATTCTATAAATAAAACAGTGCATTTCTGAACTAGTGCATGAAAGTGAAGAGCTTGAGATGAAATATGAGATGTGATGTGTGAAGAAAACACTAAAATCAATCAATAAATATTACAGAAGCCAAATTGTCAAATTTTAAAAGTGTGAAAATATTATTCAATTGTGTGTACTTATAGGATAAATAAAATAGTAACTTAAAATTTGCCTTAGTAAGACAACAAACTGAGTCAGCCTTTTTATTTTATTTCAATATGTTAAAAATATCACTTCCATCACAGAATGCTGTTAAACATAATCTGTAACTTGATATGTGAAGTGATATCATGAAAAAATGTCCAAGAAAACTTTTACTTAGTCCTGTGATGCCTGCATATCCACTGTTGGACATTGTTAGTCAAATTAAACTAATAATAGTTAGAAAATTTATTTTAAGCATGTAAAAGCGCCCAAGAAAAACCCTTGAGGTATGTGTGTGTAGCACTTGGAAAGAGGTTTCTTAGGCGTTCATTGTGTGGATTACAGTAGAGCTGTGTGCATCTGTTATGGAAAGGGAGCTCAGTATTTCTCTCAAAGACTATGTGTTCAGGTGCAAGTGTTTTTATGCGACAGTGAGAAAGAGACTGTATGAATGTGTGTTTTGGAAAGCCCAGGCTTCTTTCCTGGCCAGAGTGCCGCCCCCGTAGTGCCCCCCAGTGCCCGGACTCCGTCACTGAATCTGTCTCCTTTTTTCTTTCTTGAAAGATGTTTATGCCGAATTCATGAGAACGATTTTTCCCTTGCTTTTTGCCCTGATTCACAAACCACAGCACTTTCAAAAAGCGCTGAATTCTTTGGCTCAGCTCATTTTTCAAAAACCACATTTAAACAACAAGCCGCCAGCACCACCCACTCATAAAAATCACTCAAGGGAGAAGGAACAAAAAATGGAAAGGGACAACCCAGCATTCACTAGTGCAGTGATGAAGATAGGTTTTGTCTTATTGAAAAGTGTGCGTAAGAGAAACATAGAGCGAGATGCCAAAAAATAAGTCTTGTTTAACAGTGCAAATATCTAAACATCCTTAAAACAAGATAAATGTTTTTGAGAAGCAAAACTGCTTAAATCAGAATTTAGTGAGGTTTCTGGTTTCATTTTTGACAAACACCTTTGTGTTTGTGAGGGAAATCGAATGGAAGCAAAACAATTTGGACAAACAAGCTGTCACCTCTTCCTTTCACTCCTTCTCTTCCAGTTCCTCATCTTCTCCACTGGAGCCCATGTTGGGGCCTCGGGTCTGTGAGAGGCCGACTGTAGTCGTGCAGGGATGAGAGACTGGCAGCACAAACAGAGAAGCTCTTTCTTGTGGAGTTTGGGTGATTTAAATCATATGGAAACACCACAAACGTCTGGACACCTTTCAAAACGGAGCAGACAAGAGCGCTCTCTTTCTCCCTCCCTCTGTTTCTCTTCTCCTGCCTCAACCTAACTTTTTCCTAACCGCTTTATTATTTTCCTCCCTCCCCTTGGTTTCTTTTTTTGCTCTCTTTCTTTTCCTCCCTCCGTTTTTACATATCACCCCATCGTTTTCCCTCAGTCTCCACCCTCCTCTCAAACACACAAGCGCTCTTATGCACTGGCTGCTGGGTTGTTGTTAAACTGATGTGAGAAACTCGCAGATTGCTGTTTGTGAGACGTTTGGGGTTCTTAAAAGATTAGTTCATCCGGAAATTAGCATTCTGTTATCTATTCGTGCTCATGTCGTTCCACACCTTCCTTTTTATTTTGAACAATGTACTAGTCACATTTTCCGTGCAATTTGAATGAATGAGACTGGAGCAAAAGTATGATTTGTGCAGTATATTTCAAATCTTCTGAAGCCGTATGATAGCTTTGTGTGAGGAACAGACAGATCATTTATTCTTTAAAAGCCTTGATATCTGCTTCATGTCCTTGATGAATTAATGAGGGAACTATGTGAACAAATGAATCAATGAATCGGCTGACCTGATTCACAAAATCACTCTGAATGATTCATTCTTGAATTGGTCCGGTCCATTTAACCCACTGAGTCAGTGATCCAGTCGGAAGGTTTTTTTTCATATTCACTTGAGTGGAAGATTATGAGTGAATAACAAAGAATGAAAGTAATTCGGCTTTGGAATGGCTTGAGAGTGAGTAAATTGTGTGGTTTGCACAGGAGCTTGGACTCTCTGAACTGTTTTACTACTGTTTAGAATTCTTTGTAAAAATGCTTAACTTATCATATGTGCTTCCTCCTGAAGGTACGTCCTGTCGTACGAGTGAAAGCCGAGCCGTGACGCAGATCTGAGAAGTTTGCCAACATTGTCACACAGGCCGTTGAAGCGCACGACAGGCCCAACCAGCTTTTGGCAATCAACCATCGCCATGGCAACCAATAGGGAACGGCAGGTGGGTCACATGACTGGCTTCCCACCTGCTGTCTACCCCTTTGCTTTCAATTCCATGCGGAGCCACTCCCCCTTCGACCTGCTGACCAATAGTAGCCTTTTTGGACGGTTTGGGGCGGACCTTCCCAAAGAGATGGCAGCGTTGTGTGAGTATTGAACCTGTTCTACATTCGTTTATTAGCAGAATTAGCATTCGATTCTTACAAAAGATCTTGTTTTGGTGTGTTTCCTCAGCCACTTTCAGGTTTTTTTTATATATTGATTTTTCTTTTTTTTTTTTTTAAGATATTGGAAGGTTTTTATGCATTTTACCCTAACTTTAAAAATCTATCATAAAGTTGTGAATTATTACATAGTATAGTGTTTATCTTTAAAAATATATATATATAAATGTAAAACGGAATGCAATTTGCATTGAAAAACTTTTAAAATGGTGTACTAAATGATCTGTAATCAGATTTATGGCTAATATTGCATCCAGTTCAATCAGACTATAATTGTGGGATATGTGCAGTATGCATTATTGGATGCTGCACATTTTGGTAATAGTAGGTCATGCATGTAGTGCGTAAAGTATACATAGTCTGAGTAGTATGATATTTAAGAATCTTGTTTGTTTTGCTGTGAATTTGTTGGAGGAGAAAGAGAAAACTGACTCTTTTACTGTAATGTTCTTGAGTCTTTCAAGTGTTTGCTAGCTAGCAGTCTTGTTTCCTGGAAAAAGGGCATTTCTTACAGGTGTTTGACCTCAGAGAGAGAGAAAAAGCCCAGCATTTTAGCTTTAGTGTCACAGGGGGCGCTGTTTTACATCCGACAGCAGAAGAAAAGTGTATGTGAGACAGGATAGAGAAACAACAGATGGCTGCGAGAGAGGAAAAGAGCCATTTAACAGACATTTTATTCTGCAGAAATACTTTTGCCGGTTTAATATATCAAGTTTTTACATTTTATAGCATTCCAGAAAAATAGCAGGTTTCTCGAACCAGCTGTCACAGTTTTTCATCAAGAGAGATTCTCTTTATTTTTTTTCTTTTCAGCTGAGGTGTATAGCACATTCACTGGCTCTTTACATTCAGAATGTGTTGCAAGAATGCGAGCCGTCTGTGGATTTTTCTTGTTTAGACAGTGCTTGGGGGAAAACACAAGCCACAGACATCTGAAATCTCATCTCAAGTCCTGAGGGGAGAATCTGTGATGGGTTTGGATGGCAACAACAAAGCAGAAGACTATGCGTTCCCCCTCCTCAAAACACACACACACACACACACACACACACACACACACGCACAGATATACACTACTCGCCGTCTCCTGCTGTGCCGCTTTTACTCCTCTGCAAGTCTGAACAACACTCCAGCCTTTTAGATGTCAATCAGTACCCACCCCCTACAGCTGCCCACCTAATCCAATAGGTATTTACAGAGAGAGGCAGAAAGAGAGAGTGAGGGAGGGGTGATGGAAGCACCTGGAGATGACGTCCTGGTGCGGTGGAATCCAAGAACACACCCTGCTGTGAAAACACACTGACGGATACACAATAAACAAGTCTCCTCTGTCTCCTGGTCCTGAAAATGAGAAACATATTTCGCCTTGCATATGCAGACGGCCTGAATACGAAATTGGCTTTGTGGAAAACATGAATGTTTGAAAATCTGGGATATGATCGGAGGAGCTTGACGAGGCAGATGTTGATTAGCATTGTCAGCTGTGGCTTTAGCTTTAACATCATTTTGAAGTCAGCGTGAAATTAGAATTCATCTTATTTACATTTTTGTTTTGCTTCCAGTTTTTTTCCTCGTCGTTTTTAGTCAAAATGATAAAACATGCTCTTCCTCTGAAACGTTTTTTCCTTTCCGCACGACCTATTGGAGAATGTTGACAAATCGCCAAATGGCTATTTAGGCATTGATTTAGCAAATTCATGTTCAATCTGGCACTATTATGATTTACAATACTGTTCCAAGGTTTGGGGTCAGAAAGATTTCTTTTCCCCAAATATTTTGAAAAATGTATTCAACAGGGATGAATAAAATTAATCAAAAGCGACATTAAAGACATTTATAGCAAACATTTCTATTTTAAACAAATGCTATTCTTTTTGAACTTTCTATTCATCAGATAATCCTGAAAGAAATGCAGCATGGTTTTCACAAAAATATTAAGCAGCACCGTTTTCAATATAGATAATAACCAGAAATGTTTCTTGATCAGCAAATGAGCATATTAGAATGATTTCTGAAGGATCATGTGACACTGAAGACTGGAGTAATGATGCTGAAAATGCAGCTTTGCATCACAGGAATAAATTACATTTTGAAATATATTCAAATAGAAAACCGTTATTTTAAATGGTAATACTATTTCACAATATTACTGTTTTTACTGTATTTGTGATCAAATAAATGCAGCCTTGGTGAGCATAGGACTCCAAATTTTTGAATGGCATTGTATAACATCCATTTTTCATGGTGCAATCAAGTCCCACCCTTTTAAAAAAAAAATCCTGTTTCACATTGAAATCGGTAAAATGAATTGCAAATGGTAATTCATGTTGACTTTTAAAAGTCAAATTTAGCTCATTTTTTAAACTGGAAACAATTTCTGCCTCGCTCTGGCTGTGTGCATATCCAAAAGCACATCGGTCCCTAAGCAATGCCAGGAATTGGGTGAGAGTCGAGACCACAGAGGCCCTAATTTGCTTTTGGGGACGCCGTTTGACATTCTTTTTAGACAGGCATGTCACAAGTTGTTTTACTGAGCCATTCTCATCCCTGGCTCTGAGACGAAGGGAAACAAAGGCAGACGAGCAACCGGCCCGGTGCTGTTTTTGCTTTTTTGAGGGAGTTGGTTTAACAGGCCTCTTCATTGTTGTCAGAGCTGTCTGTCGGCTAGACTGTGAAAATTCTCAGCTCATAAAGGCACAACATACCAAAGGCCCTGTCTTTAAGTGTGTCTGCGTTGTTAGTACTGCATTCTTCCCTTGACTGGTGTGAATAATTTCTCAGAGAAGACAGTCATGCTTTGGCCTACTTCGGATAGGTGTGTTCAAGCAGATATGCTGACAGGTTCAATCACCTTCCAGAGATGTGCAGTTGACACAGAGCTCTTAAAAATGTTGATTTCACACACTGACAGCTGACAGCTGATCACTTTTTGTTTTTAAAAAAGCCACTTTTCACAATTTTCTAAAATTCTGTTGCATTGTTTGCAGTAACGCATTGATAAAGTGAGTGATGTACGTACATTTAGATTTAAGCATTTGACAGATGCTACAAAGTGACTTGCATTGTATTCAAGACATAGGTTTTATCAAACTCACCCATTCAGTGGCAATTGAACTTATGACCTTAGCATTGTTATTGCCATGCTCTACTGTTTGAGCTACAGTAATGTAGACAAAATCAGAGACCTTTCCCGGGATCTGTCTCATATTTTTATACATATTCTTAAAGCAGATGAAAACAGGGACTCATTTCTTTACACCAGCAGTTCTCAACTGCTCTAATAGGGCTGTGGACTACAGGGAAAAACAACACTAAAGGCAAAAAATTAAAATGGCACACTCATAAAAAAATTGTGTGGCAGCATTATTATTTGCATTTTATTGCATTGCATCAGATTTATATTAGTATCATTTAAATATTATTACAGTTTTTATTAATATTTTGAATTATAGTTTTATTTTGAATATTATTTGGTTAGGGTTAGACTTTGTGTGTGTGTATTTTTCAAGCCCCACACTAATTGATCCTTTTTTGTCCTGTTTTTATCCTGTTTCCTGAAATCGAAAAACGTACTCGGTTACTGTCGTAACCTCGGTTCCCTGAGATACGGAACGAGTACTGCGTCTTGATAAAGACGCATATGGGAAAAAGCCTTTTTTCTCCTGAACTGAAGTCTATTTCAATCACGCAGTGAAACTGCACGACTATTGGTTCGTGCAGTGGTAAAAAACGAACCAATGGGTCGGCAGCGGAGCTGCACGAACCTATGGCGACGATTCCCGCCAGATCCCGCCAGATCCCGCCAAAATGGGCGGGGAATCTGGCTATATAAGCGGTCGTTTCGCCATAGGATCCTCAGGTTACTTCGACTGAAGCGACGACTGAGTCGTGCAGCTACCTGGCACGGCAAAGTACGCAGTACTCGTTCTGTATCTCAGGGAACCGAGGATACGACAGTAACCGAGTACGTTCCCTGTCGATACTCCACTCGTACTGCGTCTTGATAAAGACGCATATGGGAACTGAATTTAATCACGCCGTGCTAGGGTAGATGAACGACTGTATATACCTCCATAAGCATAAATGCCCATAGGGAAGTAAGTAGTATACTTCAGGCTAAAGCGAGCTAAACTCATAGAGGTCATGCTCGGCCTGGATGATCGTTCCATATGACTCCTGTATACTCCGTTAACCGGAGTATGCAGGGTGCCAATCAGAGAGCCTGAGCGCATTGCGGTCAAGAAATCTCTGACAGGATTGTTCCCACAGCGTATGTATACAAGCTCATCTAAGCAGAGAGGACTCTGGCCTGTAAGGCCGGTATGTCCAGGTTATAAAACCTAGCAAATGTGGACGGAGTGGCCCAGCCAGCCGCCGCACAAATCTCTGTAATGGACACACCGCTAGACCACGCCCATGACGAGGCGATGCCTCTAGTCGAATGGGCTCATACTCCAATGGGGCATTGCAGGCCCAAAGAAGAGTATGCCAGCATGACAGCATCCACTATCCACTTAGAGAGTCTCTGCTTCGTGACCGGATGCCCTTTGGCGCTGTTACCGAAGCCAACAAAGAGCTGTTCCGTACGCCTAAAGGGGGCGGAACGCTCAAAGTAGATTCTCAGAGCTCTGACAGGGCATAACAAGGATAACTCCCGGTCCTCCTCAGACGGAGGAAGCGCGGAGAGCGTGATGACCTGAGCTCTGAATGGGGTTGAAAGTACCTTAGGTACGTAACCATGCCTTGGTTTCAGGATGACCTTGGAGTCGTTAGGCCCGAATTCCAGGCAGGCAGGGCAAATAGAGAGCGCCTGCAGGTCTCCAACTCGCTTAACCGACGCTAGTGCTAGTAGCAGAGCAGTTTTCAGCGAAAGTGACCGGAGGTTCGTAGACTGTAGCGGCTCAAAGGGAGGGCCTTTCAAGGCCCTCAGTACAGTGGGCAGATCCCATGTAGGGACAGTAAGGGGCCGAGGTGGATTCAACCTCCTGGCTCCCTTCAGAAAACGGACAACTGAGTTGTCTCTGCCTACCGACTGGCCCGCTATAGGGGCATGAAAGGCCGCTATAGCTGCTACGAATACCTTGAGTGTACGAATACCTTGAGTGTAGAGTGAGAACGTCCTTTATCTAGCAGTTCCTGCAGAAAGGACAGAACCACCGCTAACTCAGAGGTAGAGGGGTTTTCACCACGGTTGAGGCACCAAGTGGAGAAAACAGACCACTTAAGGGCGTAGAGGCGTCTCGTAGACGGGGCTCTAGCCTCAGAAATGGTGTTTAACACTCGCTCTGGGAGGCCAGTAGGCTCCCGTTGAGCGGCCAAATGTAGAGAGCCCACAGCTCGGGTCGAGGGTGCCATATTGTTCCGTTCGCCTGAGAGAAGAGATCCCGTTTCAGGGGCACGGCCAGGGGGCTGCTGTCAGTAGCTGAGTCAGCTCTGACAACCAAGGTTGGCTCCTCCACAAGGGGGCCACCAATAGCACCTTGTGACCCTGTTCCCTGACACGCCTGACGACCTGTGGAAGCAGGGCGATCGGGGGGAATGCATAAAGGAGGAGGTTGGGCCAGTCGTGGGCCAACGCGTCCCTGTCCTTCGAATAATAAATTGGGCAGTGAGAGTTGTCTTTGGAGGCGAAAAGGTCTACTTCTGCCTTGCCAAAGATCTTCCAGATCTTCTGAACCACCTGCGGATGGAGCATCCACTCCTCTGAGGGGACATTGCTCCGAGATAACATATCCGCTCCTTGGTTCAGTCTGCCCGGCAGGTGTGCTGCCCTCAGCGAGCGCAGGTTGAGCTGAGCCCATTCCAGAAGGCGCTCTGCCAGAATAAAGAGGCGCTTCGAGGAGACACCTCCCTGGTGATTTATATAGGACACCACGGACATGTTGTCTGAGCGAATCAGCACATGGCGTCCTATTAGGTCCGGCAGGAAAAACTGGCAGGCTCGACAAACTGCTAACATTTCCAAGCAGTTGATGTGGAAGCCCTTCTCCGCCTTCGACCAATGGCCGAAGGTCGGTTTGCCTTCGCACAGCGCCCCCCAACCTGTATTGGAGGCGTCTGTCGTGACAACTTTCCTGGTGTGGACCAACCCCATGGCCACGCCCTTCTCCATCCACCGTGGGTTCTTCCAGGGGGTCAGGGCTGTTACACAGGCCTGATTCACCCTGATATGCAGGCGTCCATGACGCCATGCGTTGTGTGGAACCCGTGGTTTCAACCAGCGTTGAAGGGGGCGCATGCGGAGCAGGCCCAGCTGTAACACTGGCGATGCTGCGGCCATGAGGCCCAGCATTCTCTGAAACACTTTGAGTGGGCGAGCGGTGTCGCTCTTGAAGGTGGCCGCGAGTTTCTGAATGGCCAGAGCGCGTTCTGGCGCTATCACCGCTCTCATGCGAGCTGAGTCCAGAACTGTACCCAGGAACGATACTCGTTGGCTGGGAGACAGTGCGCTTTTGGCGAAATTGACCCTGAGCCCCAGGCGCTCTAAGTGGCTGAGGATGAGGGTTCTGTGTGAAAGTAGTTCCACCTCTGACTGGGCCAGAATGAGCCAGTCGTCGAGGTAGTTGAGAATGCGGATTCCCATCTGTCTCAGAGGGGAAAGAGCCGCGTCCATGCACTTCGTAAAAGTACGGGGGGCCAGAGACAGCCCAAAGGGTAGGACCGTGTACTGGTAAGCCACTCCCTCGAAGGCGAATCTCAAGAATCGTCTGTGATGGGGGGCTATCTGGATGTGAAAGTATGCATCTTTCAGGTCCAGAGAACAGAACCAGTCCCCTGTGCAAATCTGCGAGAGGATCTGCTTCAGCGTGATCATCCTGAACGGCCGTCTCATGAGGGCGTGATTCAGGCGTCTGAGATCGAGGATGGGCCGGAGGCCGCCATCCTTTTTGGGGACGAGGAAGTAACGGCTGTAAAAGCCTGACTCGCTCAAAGCTGGAGGAACCATTTCTATGGCTCCTTTTTCCAGCAACGTCATCACCTCTGAGCGTAGAACGCGAGCGTTCTCGCCGTGCACCGAGGTGGAGACCACGCCGCTGAAACGCGGGGGTCTTCGAGCGAATTGGAGTGAATAACCTCGTTTTATTATCCCCATAACCCACTCTGACACTCCGGGGATGGCCTGCCAGGCCTCGGCCCGCGTGGCAAGGGGTTGGATAAACTCGAGTGGCCGGCTGCACGGAGGCAGGGCACTCGTGAGGGACGGAAGAGGAAAACTGCTCTTTTTTTGAGAATGTTTGTGTTTTATTTTTTCCACTATCACAGCGGACGGTTGCATGGGCGCTTGTACGGACCCTGTAGCAACACAATTTCCTCTGCACCCGGAAGAAAACGGGGTGCAAAGAGGTTTCTCATGAGAGGCCTTTTGGTGGGCGGTCCGGCCGTGGCGGGACTCGACCCTCTCCTCTTCCTGTCCTGCAGATCAGGAGGACGCCGGAGGCGCAGGGTCCAACGCTATCTTGGGTCGGGGGCCCTGGCGCTTCGGAGGGGGGTGGCGTCTGGCTGAGCGTGAACGCCCTCCCGGCTGCTGAGTCCTAGCAGGCTGAGGGGCGGAAACGGCAGGTGCAGGTTTCGCGGGCTGCTGAGTCGGCGCAGTCCTGGGGCGACTCTGAGCAGCTGCTGGGCTGGAGCGCTTGGGCAGGAAGTGTCGCATAGCCTGTGATGCCTTCTGTGCCTCTGTGAAGCGCTCAGCGAATCCTTCCACCGCAGGTCCAAAGAGGCCGCTGGGGGAAATTGGAGCATCAAGGAAGGAGACCCTGTCCGCGTCCTTAATCTCCGTCAGCGTGAGCCACAGGTGGCGCTCGAGCACTACCAGGCTGGCCATAGACCTTCCTATGGCCTGGGTGGTAGTCTTGGTGGCTCGCAAAGCCAGGTCCGTTGCACTTCTCAGTTCCCTGAGAGTCGCAGGATCAGGCTCAGACTCATCTATGGCAGAGAGGAGCTTGGCCTGATAGACCTGGAGAACCGCCATAGAGTGGAGCGCCGAAGCCGCCTGTCCAGCTGAAGCGTAGGAGCGTCCAGCGAGCGCTGAAGTGGTCCTGCATGGCTTGGACGGGTGATTGGCTTTCGCCTTCCAGCAGATGGCAGTGGGTGGGCAGAGATGTGCAGCCACTGACTCATCCAGTTGAGGCATCCTCTCATATCCCTTTTCTTCAGCGCCGTCAATTGTAGTGAGGGCGGATGAAGCGGAAGTACGGAGGCGGGCAGAGTAAGGGGAGCGCCAAGATCTCGTGAGCTCGTCGTGAACTTCAGGGAAGAACGGCGATGGTCGTTGCTGAGGGGCCTGACGGCGCCCCGGCAGAAACCACTCATCCAGACGGCTGCGAGAGGGCTCCTCTGGTGGAGACCACTCCAAACCCAGCTCTTCAACCGCTTTTGAGAGGACACGGAAAAGTTCGGCATCCATCCCGGCTTTGGCGGCGCTGGGCGCGGGCAAACCTGAGGGGGCGGGGTCAGTCACTGAGCCCGACAGCTCCTCAGCATCTGAAGCTACCAGTGACATGCTGTCATCGGCCAGCTCATCGTCACTTCCCCCGAACGAGACCAGATCGCTCACGCTTGCAGAGGGACGCTGGTCAGGTTGGGAAAAAAGGACGGGAGACACCTCTCTGTGTGGCGAAAGCGAGGCACGCGGGATCTGAGCCGGCGTGAGCTCGCTCTCAACCGGGCGCTGAGAACCTCTGCCCCGCTGTTTTTTCCTCACAGGTCCCTGGGAGGAAGAAAACGGGAGGGCGCGAGGGGCGGGGTCGCTCTCTGAAAAGAAAGCGATCCGCGAGCACAGAGAGGCGAGACTGATGCTCTCGCAGTGAGAACAATCAGAGCCAGCGAGCGCGGCATCTGCATGGGATTTCCCCAAGCAGGAAACACACTCGCTGTGACCGTCATCGGCGTGCAGGGGGGACCTGCACGAACCGCAGTAACGGCGCGGCATTATAACGCCGATTTGCTCTTTTAGAGACTTACGTGATAATCGCCGGATGGCGGCAGCGAACGGGACCGGAACTGCTGCGATGCTGGGGCGCGTAGAAAGGCGGATCAGCCGAGCAGATCGAGGTCGCTGGGTCCAGCTGCGAGGCGTGTCAACGGCGAGTAGGCTTCTGGGTCAGTGTAGACGAAGTCGTCGTCGCTGAAGGAGAAGAAATCTGAGGATCCTATGGCGAAACGACCGCTTATATAGCCAGATTCCCCGCCCATTTTGGCGGGATCTGGCGGGATCTGGCGGGAATCGTCGCCATAGGTTCGTGCAGCTCCGCTGCCGACCCATTGGTTCGTTTTTTACCACTGCACGAACCAATAGTCGTGCAGTTTCACTGCGTGATTGAAATAGACTTCAGTTCAGGAGAAAAAAGGCTTTTTCCCATATGCGTCTTTATCAAGACGCAGTACGAGTGGAGTATCGACAGGGAACTGAAGTAAATAAGTTGTAAATGGTAATCCTGCCTTTTAAAAAGGCAAATTTAAAAAAAAAATTGAATTGGAAACATCCAAAAACAATTTCCAGTTCAATTTTTTTTTTAATTTGCCTTTTTTTTTTTTTTTTTTTACATACTTTGAATTTTCATAATTTCCATTTTCATAAATTTATTCAGTTTTTTTATTTCATTTTAGTAATTTTGTTGTGTATTTTTGGCATTATGGCGTGTGTATATAGTTTTTATTATATATATATATATATATATATATATATATATATATAATATATAATATATAATTATTTATTTTTTTCAGTTAAATTTTCATGGTTTTAGCTTTAGTTGTTCTTTTAGTTTTAGTTAACTATAATATTCCTGTATTGCATTGCAGAATTTACTGTGTTTTTTTTTTCTTTTCAGTCTTTGTGTTAATAATTATGCGTATTGCTGGGCCTGTGCAGTTGTGCAGGGTCAGGGTCAGGTATCCGGTTGGTGTCAGGTGAAACCAGTCTAATTACAAAGGGCTTCCTTAAGATTGATTAGTTGACTAGTCATTCAGAAACACACTGACTTGTTGGTTTTAAAAATAGTTGGTGTTTTTCTCATCCCTACACCACTAAGCATTCCTGGTCCAGCATGGAAATTCATGTTACCTCGTGCTGGTATTTTTTTTTTAGCATGCTGTTTTTTTTTTTTTTTTTTTTTTTAGCATGTAACACAGAGGTTCTCTGTCCTACTCGAGGCTTTTGCGTGTAAAACGTCCATCTGTGGAGCTCCGCTGTTGCTTTGACACGGAGTATGTAAAGCAGCTGTGCACGTGGGGCCACCGGTCACTGTGTGTGAGGCTCAGTGTCTTACGTGCCGGCGTGCAGAAGCCGTTATCAGTTGATCCCTGTCATTATCGGAGCTCTTCAAACAAACAGTTGGAAGCCCATTACCAGCACTTACCGTGTGATAGCATCTCAACTGAGCCCTCAAACGCTCCTGAAACCTTTTACCAATCAGGAGAGGAGGCCTTGCTCCAAGCCACCAAGAGGGATGTTTTGAAAGGCTGCTTGGTGATTTCCTTTAACCAGACGGAGACCGCGTGGCTCTAATCTAATAGTCCTGCTAGGGCCGTGCACGGTCCAGCTGTCTCTCTTGCGCTCTCGCCGCACATATCAATGATATTAGTTCCCTTTTGGCTTGCGAGCTCGAGTTTTTATTGTTGTGACTGGGGCCAAGCTGTTGTGTGAAGGCATTTGTATTGTATAAAACAGAACAGCGTGCTTGTTCCAGCTTGTCATCGAGAGAAAGGCAAACATTTTGTTGTTCACTGCCCCCACAGGAATGAATCAGTACAGTCACACACTTTCACACAGTAAATGCATAAATATGTACAGCCTACTTACTGCAGTCTAAAAGTGCTTTTGTGCGTGGTTATATAATTGAGACCATATCTGGTGACGTATATTTGCGTAATGCAAACAGATTTAAAAGCTCTAGGAGATGTTAGATTGAAACATCATATGACGAGGACGGATTTCAGGGCTGCGCAATAAATCTAATAAATAATCAAGATTATGATTCCGACTGCAGTAATTAGTGATGTGATGATTGCAGCATTTTATGCTTTAATTTTTTTATTTCTGACCTGATTTTGCAGAGTTTGAGCATTTTAAACAGTCACAGATGCTTTGAGCGCATGAATGCAGAGACGTTTAAATTCATATATAAGCCTTTTAAGTAATGATCTTGATTAACAATTTTTTTTAATCTGATTAACAAATGAATGTTTTATGTTTTACTTCTTTTTGTTTTAGTACCAAAGTGAGATGCATTGAATGCTGTGCGACAATTGTGTAATTGTCGGTAAATGAATATCAATTAATAAATTAATAAATGATTATAATCCCTAGTAAAAAAGTTATATTTAAAATACATTTATGTCATACTAAGTATAGTTCAAATCTATTAATATATTTACTGATATTTTGTTCGAGAATAATTATATTTAAACTTTATTTGGAGTACTACTTGTGCACAATGCACATTTCTTAATGTGTTTTAATATCATTATTGATGAGGATTGTGTGATCTTTGAATAATATCAGGTTTTAAAAGCAAGATATTTAAAGTGTACCTGAAGTTTACTTACAGTAGTTCCACTTTAGCACAATCAGATATACTTCAGCTTATCTTTAGCTTGACGTCAGCACTACTTCCACACAATTAAAGTGCATTAAGCACAAAATTACTTGTTCCAATTTAACTTTAAAAGTACAATTGCAGGGTATTTTTTATTAAGTACATAAATGTGTAAATGTGTCTGTAGTATACTTAGCATGAAATAAATGTATTTCAAATACATTTTAGTATATTTATTTTTCACTATGTCATGGGAAATACATAACAATTATGATTTGTACAAAGTGATCAAACATAGAATAAAGGATCACTGAAAGGGAAATATGTTTTTAAAAGAGGAAAATAATGGGTCTGTGTCATCAAAAGGCCAATGCACAAGAACTACATTATATCTGATTATTCATTTACAGAAACATTTTCCCGTCAAAGTGTTGGCTTTCCTCCGCAGCTGGCATGAGTTTGTGCGCAAGAGGGATCAAATTAAAATGACCTGCCAGGTTCCTCTCCGTTCCGTCACTCATCACCAGCAGCACTTACTTCTACTGTAAACAGTCAGAGTTTGAGACCTTCTGGTGGATGAATCAGTTATCTACGGATCTTAATATTCTTATTGTGCATTTTCCATTATGTTGTTTTTGTTGTTTGATGGTTTGACTTCTAAAGTCTGGAAGCAGTTTGGCTGGAAGCAGATGAACTTGGCCAGTGATCAACATCAAATGCTATTCGAGAACACATTATACTTTCTTAATATGGCATACTTTCTGATTGAAACAAAATATTCAAAGTGGAAAAAATGAAGGCCAGGACTTGATTTTATCCAGTGGGAACTGATTGGATCATGAACAGTGGGCGTTTTGTACCAGAATGGAGCCAGAAGTGAATACAAGTTTGCAGTTGATTGTGTACAGTTTGCTCCCCTTCTTAAACACAACTGACACACTCACGTTTGAGGAAGGTCAAGGTCACCCACAAGAGCAATGTATCCCAATGGTAACATTTCTTTTTCAGTCTTTATCCTTATTATTAACTGTAAAAATAATATTATTAATTAGTATTTTTCTCGTCTTCCAGTTAAAATATCTAAAAATGTAAAAAGACTGTTTATATCTTAAAATCTGCCAGTGCAGTAAGACAAAATACACTTAAATTAAAGATTTATTTTCTAAAAACAAGTCTTAAGAGTGTTAAAAAAAGACAAAATTCATTTTAAAAGTTTTTATTTATTACATTAACACTAATTTGCCATAAAATTATTGTTTTAAATATTAAGGGGAAAAGCGTTGGTGAACAAATAATTATCATGTTGATTTATTATCAGTGTTGAAACTTGTGCTGCTTAATATTTTTTTGGAACCTTTGATTCTTTGATGAAAAAAAAAAAGTTAAAAAGAGCAGCATTTCTTTAATATCACTTTTTATCCATTTAACACATCCTTGTTGAATAAAAGTATTAATTACTAAGAAAAAAATTACAGACCCCAAACTTTTGAGTAGTAGTGTATATTGTAACACAAAATTTCTATTTTGAATAAACGCTGTTCTTTTTAACTTTTTAAATATCAAAGAATCCTGAAAAAAGCATCACAGGTCCCAAAAAATATTAAGCAGCACAACTGTTTCCAACATTGATTTTAAATCAGCATATTAGAATGATTTCTAAAGGATCATGTGACACTGAAGACAGGAGTAAAAATGCTGAAAATTCAGCTTTGCTTCATAGGACTCAATTATATTTTGAAGTATATCAAAATAGAAAACTGTTATTTTAAATTGCAATAATATTTCACAAAATTATTTTTTTTCCCCCTGTATTTTTAAACAAACAGATGCAGCCTTGATGAACATAAGACATTTATTTAAAAAACATCTTACCGATCCCAAACTTTTGAACGGCAGTGTATATATGATGATTTACACTGATGCATTGTTCACAAATTAGACCGGAACGTGCATTAAGGAAGTAAATAGAGTCAATTTTCATGTTTACAGACACTGTTTACAGAGCGCTCCAGTGCTTTCCTGGCCGTCATCGATAGAGGATTCTGCTTTTTATTCTCTAGTATGCTGTCTGTATTGCTGTAATCACATATGCAATGCTGGGCCCTTTGTGTATATGGGAATTCATAAAGTCTTTGTTAATATTTTGGCCACAAGCGACTCCCACACTTGTCTGTTTTTCAGAGAGTTGGCGTAACCGCAGTCCGAGTGGGAGACAGAGTCAGGAGTGGCCTCGCTCTGCCAGGTCATTAAGAGATCAGTTTGGGAATTTTGCAAATTGTTCACAAAAGGAATCTCAGCTTGACTGACTCTATCCCTAAAATCCGGTGGATTACTTCCCTCCCCTCTGCTACCCCTCTCCTACCTCCTCCACTCCTATGTGGATTTCCTTCCTTGATCCCACCGTTCCAGGCAGACAGACTATAGCGGAGGTGAGAGACGGTGTGTCAGGATGAGGTAGAGCATGTGAGCGAGCACTGAAAGGTAAAGAGTGCACTGGCATGTTAGCGAGATGACAGATGAAGATAAAGAGCGTTGAGAGGGGCGGAGCTTCACTGTTTGCAACAGGCAAGACTGGGCACGTGCAGTATGAGGATTCTGCCATGGCGACTGGGAATGGGAGAGGCTTCCCACAGGTCAAAAGGGGCGTAGCCTCAAAGTTAAGGGAAGGAGTGCGTAACTTTTTGCCAGTCAAGATCATAACTACAAAACATGTGTTTTCCAGTTTTGAATACCTCATGTCAAAAGTCATGAGAATACTAAAGAGAAGCAGGAATACTGGCATGCCGAGAGAGAGAATGAAACAGCGGGGGGTGAGAGAGAGACACAGGCACAGAGAAGGCTTGTTTGAGAGATGGCCAAGTTTGATATGTTGGTGAAAAGTTTTACTGTTTCTTTTTTATGCGGTGCAGAACACGAGGAGGCCGAGTGAGGACTAGAACAGCCTGTCTTCTAGCTCTGTTTTCCCCTCTGGTCTAGTCTTCAAGTGACTCTTCCAGACTCTCGGGGAGATGTATTGTGTGTACGAGTAAGATGTCAGGATAAGATTACATGTCTCCTCAGAGCCAAACATGTGTACGATGTTGCTCGAGGTGGACGCCATGATGAATGACCAAGCGATGGCGCTGGGATGGGAGTTTTGGAACTGATGCAGTGTTGGTGAAGATTCTTTAAACCTCAAGTGGGTTATGATTTTAAAGTAGTTCCATTTCAAATCAATGCATCATTTTTTGAAGCCATTCATTTACATGAAACTTGAATAAACTGGTTTATTAGAAAGCACGTTTTCTAACTGTGTGATTAATCCTTGTGAATATTACCTCAGCTAGCTCAGCTATGTATATAAATATGTATATAGATTTATAAAAAATTTGGTCCCACTTTATATTGTGGACCTAATACATGTGTACTAACATAGTAACTAGATGTGTACGTAGTATGTAACCACAGTGTAAGTACACATTGGTACATAGTATCTACAGCTCTAATGTTAGTGTAACTACACATATGTAACAACCCACTGAAGGGTATGCACAAGTACAAATGTGTAACAGGACTAACAGCACTTTTTGGTAAAGAAAGTGTCACACTTTATATTAAGTGGACAGTTCCTGAGGAGTTACAATGTAAGTACACTGGTATTACAGTGGTGCACCGTGCACCAACTCCACCAACTCGAGATCCAACTCCTCCCACTTTACATATCCCTAAACCTACCCGTTTCCACCCGTTGGATCCCATTTCCACCTCTAAACCTACCCATCTCCACCCCCTGGATCAAATTGTTCCAATTACTCTTATACATATTGTTGTTACAAAATGTAGTTATATAATTCCTGTTACACGAATACTTAGTGAAGTGAAAAAAAAGTGTTGTTACCAATGTCCTGTTACACATTTGTACTTACACATACCATTCTGAGGGCTGTTACATGTGTGTAGTTACAGAAATATTACAGCTGTATATATTATGTACCAATGTGTACTTACACTGTGGTTACATACTACGTACACATCTAGTTACTATGCAAGCCAAGTACACAGGTATTAGGGCCACTTAATATAAAGTGGGACCAAAATTTTAGTTGTTTGCTTATTTTATTTACAGTTTTAATTTAGTAAAATATATGTACTTTTTTATTTTTTATGTATTTTTTAAATTTTATGTATTTTGTTTTTTGTTTTTTTTTACAAATTTTATTAGATTTAATAGATATTTCAATAGTTTTGGAACTATTATTTATTTTTATTTAATAAATGTATTTTTTTAAACAAATTTTATTTAGTAAATATTTTTATTTTTATTTTTTATGTATTTTTTTATTTTATTTATATACTTTTTAAATTATTTTACAAAATTACACAATTTTATTTGATTTAATAATAGTTTTGAAACTATTATTTATTTTTATTTAATAAATGTATTTATTTTTTAACCAAATTGTATTTAGTAAAATATTTGTACTCTTTTATTTTTTATGTAGGCTATCTTTTATTTTATTTATATACTTTTTAAATTATTTTACAAAATTACACATTTTATTTGATTTAATAGATTTTTTTTAAATAGTTTTGAAACTTATTTTTTATTTAATGTATTTATTAACACAATTTTAATTTAGTAAAATATTTGTACTTTTTATTTATATGTATTTGTTTTATTTTATTTATGTTTTTTATTTTATTTTACAAAATTAAAAAATGTATTTGATTTAATATTTATTTTAATTGTTTTAGAACTTTTATTTATTCATTTATTTATTTTTAGCAAAATCTGGAACTATTATTTATTTATTTATATGTTATTTATTATTATATGTATTTTTTATTACAAATATTTCACAAAATTACAAATTTAATTTAGCAAATTTTGAAAGTAGTATTTATTTTCATTAATTTATTTCATTTTAAACAAAATTCTGAACTATTTTATTTGCTTTATTATTATTATTATTATAATTACTCTTGTTTAATTACGAATTTTGAAGCTATTATCACATTTCTGACAATGTAGTTATGTTAGTAACTTTAGTAAAATGTATTTACCTATTGTTTCTCTGAAGTTTTGTTAAGGGTTACAGTTGCAGTTCATATGTCGGGAATTCTGGAATGTGTCAATGTGTTTAAACATGCATACTTTTGGGTAAGATGTGCTATTGAGTTTGAGACTGTTTAGTGTGTGCTGAAGGTGTGTGTTTCATGACTCAAAATGTGTGTTTGAATGGTATGTGTGTGTGTGTGTGTCAACATCTGAGTGTTCCCTGAGGGAGCTACAAGGACTAGTTGTGGTAATCTGAGGCGTGTGCACGCAGACAGAGCAGAAGTGAAGTGGTGTTCTGTGTCTCTGTCATCACCGGCAATCTGTCTGGACACATCCACGCACACAGAAACACATGACTCTCTGTTGCTCACACTCTGCACAAACTTCCTGAGCTGTATAACATGGTGCACAGATCTAAAAACTAGCAGAATAGGCCATGCATGCTCAATCAATCCTTCCTATAAACATTTCAGGCCCCACGGGAAATTTTCTTGCTCAGAGGTTGCTCTTTCATAGTTCAGGAGACATAATGGAGTTTCATTTAAAAGACAGACAGTTCAGAAAATCAATATTCTGTCATCATTTTCTTATTCCAAACCTATTTGATTTCTTCTGTGAAACACAAATGAAGAGACTTTAAATTTTAATATTGGTTTAAAAGACATTTAATATTCAGTAATATGATTGTTTAGACTGCACTGACACTAATAAAACATGAACTAAACTGAGTAGGCCTATTCTGTAGAGCTGCTTTATAGTTGAACTGCATTGAAATAAAATTAAGTGGTGAAATAATTTTGCTAGTAAATTTCACAAAGAATTACTAAGAAATGGCAAATAACATTGAAGCAAATGTGAAATTTTGAAGACTGAAATAGTATTTTCTATATGGTGAAACATATAGAAACATATTCTAGTAATCTTTATTTACAACTTATAATATTTTTTTACCGTGTGAGTTTGTTTCAAAACTAATGAACGTTCCATAATTCACACTGTCAGTAAATTATACTGAATCAAAATAGAACTAAATTGAGCTGAAAAATTACATTATTATCTTTTTAGGGTTTATTTAAAGCTGAAATTGTATGCATTTCATAATTTAAGAAATTTGCAATATTAATACTGTTATTTTCTTGTATATTACTGGGAAGCTGCTTTGAAATCTGTATTTTATAAAGCTCTATATAAATAAATCTAACTTGGCTGGATTTGAAAGTCATTGGCAACCAAAACACATTAGACCTGTTTACTTTCATTGTATGGACAAAAAATAACATTTTTGACATTTTCTTTTAATTCCGAGCGAAGTCATACAGGTTTGGAATGACATCAGGGTGAGTAAATTTTGACAGAATTTTTATTTTTGGATGAGCTAGCCCTGTTCCAGATGTCCTACTTTAGAGTTACAAAGTTTTTAAAGTTTTTTTTTCGTGTACGTGGCTTAGAAAAAATGGTCTTTATTTGCCATCCATTTAATCTCATCGCTGTCTAGGAGAAGCAGTTGAGATATTAAAGAGATCTTCTTTGTGATTTTTTCATTCCTTTGAGGCCACACACAGCCAAACCAGTCCTGGCTAATATCTCTAATGCATTGTGTCTGCTATCTGAGGTCCACATCAGTGAGTCATGCGGTAGTTAAACCTGATTCTGAGGCTCGGCTCGGTGACTGGACGCCTGACATCGGCTCATCTGGTGCGGCTCGTCTGGCCTGGACAGCAGAGATGACAGGGAGCCAGCTAAGTGAGATGGATTTCCAGCAGTTCTGGGTCTGTTTGTCATCGGAGTTTTGTCACATGACAGGAAGGAGCGAATAGCGAGAGAGCGAGCGAGCGAGAGAGAGAGAGAGAGAAAAAAGTATGGAAGAGCCAGGCCTTTAAGACAGAGCGAAAACAAAACTGTCTTTAAAGATGTTCCTCTGGGTTGTTTAAAAACTGTTGCAGGGTTAGACGAGTATAAGTTTGAAAACAGAAGGAAAAGGAGGGAAAACGAGGGAGTGAAGCAGAGGTGGTGGAGAGTGATGGAGAATAGCTTGAGCTCCAGAGAGAGAGAACGAGAGGGAGGGAGAGCAGGATAAGTTGGGGGAAAGTTAGTGGCCCAGTGGGGATTTCTTCTGGAGTTCAACCTCCTTGGCTGGGGAAGGGAGGGAGGGGGAGGAACTTGGGTCAGCACTATGAAGTTGGATTAAATGTCCAAGTCAACTTTTTTTTCCACCTTCAGACTACACGAAACAGTTTCTAACAAAAGAATTTCACCAGGAGAGAAGAAATTGCAGAGTTAGAGCAGTTTCTGTCTCTGAATGACAATATGCAGGCACTTTTATCCATGAAGGAAAAAAACATTCAATTTATCACACAGGAGCCAACCATATTAGCAGTACCGCAATATCAGATTTCAAGAGTAAGAGTGTAGCTGTGGAAAAAGTTGAGAACGGAGATGACAGAGAGTTAAAGAAAAGTCTGGAATTGAAAGACAAGTCTATGGTCATGAGGATCATTTTTATGTGCCTCTACATACAAATGCTCAAACTCTTTGTTTTTGGTCAATGCTTTATGCTTTAACTTTCTTTTAATAATGAAGATTTGACATTACTATAGCTTACTCAACAAAGCAAAAAAAAAAAGTTCATTATGATTTTTTTTTTTTTTAAATACAAATTATGTAAACATAAAACAAGATTAGTTCACTTGAGAAGCAACACCGTATTGATTTTAATGAAATATTTTTTAGAGATGACACCTTAAGCTATTTTTCATATTTAATATTCAGTATTCAAAACATTTTTTAATTAAACATTTTGTTTGATTTAGACAATACATTTTTGTAGGAAAAAAAATAAATGTTGAAGTTGAATATATATACAGTACCATTCAAAAAGTGTTTTTTTTTTTTTTTTTAGAAATTAATACTTTTATTCAGCAAGGACATGTTGCATTGATCAAAAGTGATTGTAAAGACATTTATAATGTTACAAAATATTTTTATTTCAAATAAATGCTGTTCTTTTGAACTTTCTATTCATCAAAGAATCCTGAAAAAAATGCATCACAATTTCCACAAAAATATTGAGCAGCACAAACGTTTTCAACATTGATAATAATAATAAAATAAAATAAAAAAGTTTCTTGAGCACAAAATCAGCATATTAGAATGATTTCTGAATAATCATGTGACTTTTATGAAAGGAGTAATGGCTGCTGAGAATTCAACTTTGCCATCACAGGAATAAATTACATTTTTCATTATTTTTTTTTATTGTAATGATATAAATGCAATATTGGTGAGCATAAGAGACTTCTATTATAAAAATTATAAAAATCCTACATATACTTTTGAACAGTAAAGGATTTTTAAAAAAAGAAATGTTTTAAAGCATAAATCTCAAGAAATTTTGTTAGATCTATGCTTAAGATAATGTTAATGGTGTAAAAAAACAACTTTTATAGTTTAAATATCTTGTGCAGTTATACATATCAAGTAAACTGGTCCTTTTTAAGTATTTTTAGATATTTTACTCAGTTTTAAAAACTCAAAATTTTGCTCCATCTTAAAAATACTTACATTTTATTAGCATTCACAGCTTCCTTCTTCTACCATTGTACTTTTTGATCTGTTCTTTTGTTTGTTCTTTTGTCACCCTCAGCCTTTATGACACAACAATTACATGAAGAACCTCAGTGTTACAATTGATGCACTTTACTGTCCGCTCAAACAAAAGGACCATTAAAGTGTCCTTCTCTCTCTCTCTCTTTCTCCCCCACTCATATTCTCCTCTCTCTCTCCCCTGCTCTCTCTCTCACTCTTTCTTCCTGCCTCTGTCTATGAGGGTCGCCTAAAGAAAATAAATGAGAACCATAACAAAGTCAAGAGCCACAAGATCAATAAACAGCCTAATGAATACCATTCTCAGCGCATGCCCCGACGTGCTCGGAGAAGGACTCTTTGTTTCTTTGTAAGTGTGAAAAAGCAAAGGGGGTTTGGGAAAATGAAAAGCAGAATGCCGCAGAGTGGGAGATTGTGAGTGTATTTGGAAGGAAGGGCAATATGTGTTTATGGAGAGCTCGACCAGCAGCACAGATTGACAGGAAATGGTGTCTTTTCTTAGGCGGCCGGGCCGTACCACTACCAGCGGGACGACAGGGGTCGGGAAGGGGGTGAAGATGGATGAGGCAAGGCCGAGACGCAGGCACCTCTGTTGCTCCTGACATTGTGTTCAGCTGTTTGCTTGACTTGAACCCTGGTATGGCTCCGTCCACTCCCCAGCTGTTCACTTATTGAAAGCCATTGGCACTGACACTGGCAGAGCTATTTATTTCATTGGGTTTTTTTTTTGGGGGGGGTCATAGTACTGATTGTCTGTGTGTGGCGGAGGTATATGTGGCTTATTAGGGGCAGGGGGACTAATTTGTGACAACTAAGGTTGTGAGGGTTACTGGCAAGAACTTGTTGAATTGACTGGTAGTCTCTGAGCTACTTGTTACTTGGTCTAGTACTTGTACACCAAACCCAATGGTCATGGTTTTGGAAACCTGAAAAAATTCTGAGAATTTTCATTTCCAGACCTGGAAAAGTTTTGGAAATGATTAAAACCATAAAAGCGAAAATACATGTTTCTTGTTGTGCTCTGCTCAGGTATTTTCTCAGCTGGACATTGCCACAAATCACCATATAACATTAGTTTCTCTTATTAGCGAACAAATGGCATCAATATGTATAATCGTTTACTTCTATTGATGCTGAATCTTGGTATTTGACATACAAATGGAAATCTATTGCAGCAATCTCTATGAGATGATTTTGACCAGCTTGAAAGGTCAGGCAAAAAAGGTCATTAGTCAAAATAGTGTTGGAGCCCTCAATAGTCCGTGTAGATGCCATACGCAATTCTACTTGAATGAAAACAAGGCTGTGACGAACAGAAGTACGTTTTATTTAATAGGTTGTACTGAATGGTAAAGTAAATTATTTAAATATACAACTGTATTTAATTTATTTAAATATATAAATCATATTTGAAAAAAAAATATTATTATTATTATTAATTCTATTAATTTTGAATTATAAATTGATTTATTTATGTGCTTATTTGTTTGTTTATTCATTAATTAATTTTTATTTATAAAGAGGCTGTAAGGAATAGAAATACATTTTATTTGATAGACTTTACTGTGACACATCTAAATGTATTTTTAATTAAAAAATAATAATTTTATTATAAAATATATATATATACAGTATTTTATTTTTATTGGCACCCTTTATTTATTCATATGTTTTATCTCAGGAAAGGAAAATTTGCAAATCATGCAAGTCAACAGCTCACCTCAAAAAATTCACAAAATTCTAACCTATCATTGAAGTAAAACAATTGAAAGTGGGGAGAAAATCTCATTGTGAAATAAATGCTTTCACTATTTCATGTTGGCCACAATTATTGGCACCCAATTATTGCAACGTCCTTTTCCCAGGGTAACAGCTCTGAGTTTTCTCCTATAATGCCTGAAGAGTTTGGAGAACACCTGATAAGAGATCAGAGACCATTTTCTTCATACAGAATCTCTCCAGATCCTTCAGATTCACAGCTCCATGACGGTGCTGCTTCTCTTCAGTTCACCTCACTCATTTTCTGTAGGGTTCAGGTCAGAGGACAGAGACAGCCATGGTAAAATATTCATTTTGTGCTCAGTGGCCCATTTTTGTGTTTATTTTGATGTTTGTTTTGGATTGTTGTCCTGGTGGAAGATCCAAACACGGCCCATTATAAGATTTCTAACAGAGGCAGTCAGGTTTAGATTTTTTATCTGTTGGTATTTGATAGAATCCATGATGCCATGCATCTGAACAAGATGTCCAGGACCTCTGGCAGAAAAACAGGCCCACAACATTAAAGATCCAGCAGTATATTTAACCGTGGACATGGGGTACTTTTTTATCCCTGTTTGTACTAAACTCATCTGGTGGGTTTGCTGCCAAAAAGCTCTTTTTTCAGTTTCATCTGACAATAGAAGCCAGTGTCATTTGAAGTTCCAGTCGTGTCTGATAACTGAATTTGCTGGAGTTTGTTTTTGGATGAGTGAGGACAATTTTTCTTGAAACCCTCCCGAACAACATGTGGTGATATAGGGGATGTTTGATTTTTTTATTTTTAGGTTTCTGACCCCAAGACTCAACTAATCTCTGCAATTCTCCAGCTGTGATCCTTGGAGAGTCTTTGGCCACTCAAACTCTCCTCCTCACCGTGCATTAGGACGATATAGACACACGTCCTCTTTCAGGCAGATTTTTAACATCTTTAGTTGATTGGAACCTCTTAATTATTACCCTGATGGTGGAAATGGGGATTTTCAATGTTTTAACTCTTTTCTTACAGCCACTTTCTATTTTGTGATGCTCAACAATCTTGTTCTTCACATCAGAAATATATTATTTGTTTTTTCTCATTGTGATGGATGATTAAGGGAATTTGGCCTTTGTGTTCCTCATATTTATAATCCTGTGGAACAGAATGCTCCTAGTCACCCTGGTGTGCTAAAAAATTTAAATATGAATGGGAATATACTTCAGAGATATTTTACTCATAAGAATTTCTAGGGGTGCCAATAATTGTGGCCAACATTCATTGGAGAAAAACAGTTATTTCACAATGAGATTTTCTCCCCACTTTCAATTGTTTTACTTCAATGATAGGTTAGAATTTTGTGAATTTTTTGAGTGAAAGATCAAAAGGATAAACAATGCAGATTTATTTTCACAGCCGCCTTTGCTCATATTTATCAAGGGTGCCAATATTAGTGGAGGGCACTGTATAATATTTTTGGTTTACTTATTTATTCATTTATTTATCTCACTGTTTTGGGGGCAGGAAAGGAAATCAGTTACGGTTGTTTGTCAAAACGTCATACAGCCATCTGGTTATCTCTAAATTTGCTGTTGTGCTGCTAAACCGGTAGACTATTGTCAGGGTAGACATCATATTTCATTACACGCAAATGATAATGAGGCTGTGAGAGATAGATGTACAGTCCATTCAAGGTCCTAGGTCATATCCAGGCACACATTTAGAAGCTGAGCAGAACTCTGTTGAGAGCTCATTAGAATTACTCATTAGAATTACCAATTAGAATCGGATTGCATGCTTGTTTAATAAATATTTGACTAATTTGATAATGCTGTCAAGTCCATTGATTCCCTCTGGGCCTGGTCATGTCTAATTTCCACAACCCATGTTTCCCAGTTTTTTATCCTCTGAATATATATTTAAAAGTACACATTTTTGTACTTGCTCAGCTAAGCAAGCATCTTCAGCGTACACATCAGTCTTACATTTAACCGACTGTTCGCTTCTACCCCTCACAGCCTCATTTTCACGCACGTCAAATGAAATACGCCATCCACTGACTGTAGTCCATGGGAAAGGACTCAAATTCATCATGTCTTGGTCGCAAGTGTGAAGACAAGCCCTGACATTCCTTCCCAAGTTCATCTTCCTGTTGGTCTCCTGCTTGGCATCCTCTAGCGCATGGATTCTCCCCACACAACTGAATAAAGTTCCTCTTTTAAAAGCTTCTATGAGGGCCAGAGGGGGCTTTGAATATTCGCCACATACTTAATGAGCTAGAGACAGCAGCGGCCATCAGTCATTTACTCTGTTTTTGTGGAGACAAAGGCAAGAATTTTGCCCTGGCATCTGCTGCTTGCACAATGCTCTCCCTCTCTCTCTCTTTTGCTCGCTCGCTCTGGACTTTAATGTGGTTATGATTAGAGACGGGGCTGAGGGACGGGTTCGGGGGGGTGGGGTGGGGGTCTCATATGTACTGCAAGAGAAAAAAGGGGGAGGTGCGCAAAGCAAGAGAGCGTGTTTGTGTGCAGTGCGTGCTGAAATATGAATCACAAAAGAGACAAAAAGAGGCCAGAGAGAATCAAATAAAAGTTTGTCCTCTAACCAGATCAGAGCTGGCAATGCAAACACACAAACACACACTGTGGCCCCTCCCTGTGGCCCTCTCTCTCTCTCTCTCTCTCTCTCTCTCTCTCTCTCTCTCTCGCTTAACCCTCTCTCTCTCTCTCTCTCTCTCTCTCTCTCTCTCACCCCCCCTTCTCGATCAGTCTCTCTCTCTCTCTCTCCACCCCCCTCTGTGTGCGCAGGACTGAGGCAGTTGGTTCGCTCCAGTGTGTCTGAGAGCCGCGAGTGCTATGTGGGGCTGTTATTTAGGTCTGTTACAACACACTAGGAGCAGCTCACCCCGAGCAAGCAGCACCGCAGATCAGCCGGAGAGGGAAAGAGAAACAAGCAGCGTGACAGAGAGAGAGAGAGGAAACGCTTACAAGAGCAAAACCAGCGGGATCAGGCAGCACGTATATCCTGACTAGAGGAATTCCAGCAGGGGATTTAGCACTGTCGTAGCTGCGGGTGTTGTTATTGTTTTTTTTGGTGACGCGAGGCGTTTGGAGGCGGGTAGACTACGGGGACGCAGCATGTTTGACTGTATGGAGGCTCTGGGCATGGGTCCCCGCCAACTCTACGATGTCACCAACCGGGGTGCATGCATGCTTCGGAAGGCAAGCCCCTTCTACGCAGGACTGGACCCTTTTGCTTGGACGGGGACGGCCAGCGTACGTTGTAAGTGGCTTTTCTTATTCTTTTAAAGGGGCCTCACGTTGACCACAGGACGCTCGGTGCCAAACGAACCCCTCGAGCTGCATTCCTCAAGCTGCGTTTGTGTGTTTTAGAGATGCTGTTTGAGTCGATTGGTTTCCACGATTGTCACGAACAGAGTCTGGTTTCAACGTCGGTGTGGGTAACCTGATTTTTGACCTTGTCGGTTGATGAAAAGTTAAACAGAAAGGAAGTAATGCGAGAGGGAGAGATGAAAGAGAGATTGTTTGAGAAAGAGAGGGAGAGAGAGAGAAGTGGGTGGGGGGGAACCTGACACTTTGCTATAATTTCAGTCATGCAGATTGCATTTGTCTTCTTCACTTCACAATTGTGCCTGACAGCTCTGGTATCCCAGCATGCCTGACCACGGCTCGGCCCACACAACAGCATCAAACAAGCGTAAAAGTGAAAAAACGAGAGGGACATTACTCAAGTATGTGTCACTGATGAAACTGGAATTGGAAAACGGATTGGGTGTTTAGACTCTGACAGGAAGCCAAATTGCAAACGGCATTAAATAAATAGTAAAGAATTGGCATAAATACACTGAGTGGAAAGTTCTCTAAGTATGGGAGCTAGAAGACCTGGACCACTCTTCGATTTTCTCCCTTTTTCATTCTCTGTCTCTGTTTCAACCATTTTATTTTTCCTTCCTCCATTCCAGACCTTAGACAGCCTTTGGCTTTAAAACAATCATGCTTTATCATAGACAAAACTTGGGTTGATTTTCTTAAGGGATCAGTCTGAACTTGATGAGAGAACTGAGAAAAAAACTCAAATGTCCAGTTCGGTAAACATCCCTGTTACCCTTTTCCCAAAATGCATGGCGCTCTTGCTGTTTTCCATTTGTATTTGTTGAAGCTTCTGCTTTTTGTTCCTCCTTCTCGGCCTCTGAGGGCGACTCATCTGTCTTCATTAATCGTGAAAGACACCAACGTTTCAGTGGCTGTCAGCCACACTGGGTTCTCTTTAATGAAGACAGATGCCCTGTCTGAGCTCGACCCGGAGGGGAGGGGAGGGAGGGAGGTCCATAATGTCTCTTCTCCTTGGCCAGGGCCCTGATGATAACAAGATGAAATCTGTTTATTTAATCAGTCATGTCTCACCAACGCTACACAAGCACACCATCAGGGCCCACGTTGGAAAACGAGTCCTCCGATTGCACCGCCGCTGCTTCTCGAATTCTGTTCCTTCCTGGTTCCAGGAAATAGCGGAGATCGAGAGGCAATCGGACAGATCCCGCTGCCCTAAGGGAAGAACAGGAGCGGTGTACTGTTACAAGCCATCATGCCCAGTAACCTCTGTAAACAAGACCAGCCTATCTGACCACAGGACACACAGTTGTTGCTCGTCATTGTCCTCTTAGGCCAGATTAATCAGTGTTTAGGCCAGTATTTCATTAGGGGCAGGCCAGCTGCAATGCATTGTGGGTAAACTTGTCTCACTGTCTCTTAAAGTTTCTGCTTTTTTGTGTCTTTATTTGATTAGAGAGCAGCAGAGAGGGGGTGGGGACACATTGCAGGCCAAGACTCAAACCTGTGTCAGCAACATTAACACCATGACTTGACATATGTGGGAGATTTTGTTATTTTTTTATTTAGTAATCTGTAGTAAGGAAGTTTCCATCTCATAAAAATATTTTTTCTGCATCTGGTACTTTTTGTTTTTACAGTTTGTTGAATTTTAGCCCACAAGTGCCTTTTCTTGGCTCTAGGCGAAGTGATGTCTGTTTCTGCCTGATGTCCTCATAAACTCTATAAATATTCTGGATTGTGCTGGTCATGTGACTCTACACCAATGTTAAAAAGTTTAGGGTTGAATATATATATACAAGGATGCATTAAATTGAACAAAAGTGACAGTAAAGACTTCAATTCAAATAAATGCTTTTCTTTTGAATTTTCTATTCAGCGAGTATCCTGAAAAAGTAATCGCAGTTTCCATAAAAATACTTAATTCCATAAAATTCTTCAACAAATTTGAAGAATTTGATTTCTAAAGGCTCATGTGACACTTAAAAATGGAGGAATGGCTGTTGAAAATTCAGCTTTTCCATCACAGGACTAAATTGCATTTTAAAATATATTAAAAAATATTAATATAGAAAACAGTTGTTTTACATTGCTATAATATTTCACAATATTATTGTATTGAACGTTTGAACGTCTTGTGTGTTTTTGACTTGCTAAATGTACATTTGTGTATTACATTAAGATGTTTTGCTTTTATTTTCACCACATGATTAAAATGTACCAGTTTTTTGGTTTGTAGTGGCTTACAGGAAACTTGAACCACACTGTAAACCATGCTGACAATGAAGAGTCTTCATTTGCATTGCCCTACACCATTCACAAACCCCCTGCTGCCTGTTAGAGGTGAAGAGCAAGAGAATCACAGCCCACTGTCAGTGTGGCCAGTCTTTCCTGTTTTTATGTGCAGCAGTTCAAGACCTTTGCAGTTTTTTTTAAATTCAATGTCAGAGGTTATGGAGAGGCTTTGCACGGGCCAATGTCAGCTCTCGTGACTATGTGAGCTGCTCTTGTTCCATCCCTGAAAGGGAAGAAAGCTGAAAGAGCTTTTTTATTGAGCAATCTTTGAAGCACCAGGGCTCTATTGAGCCATATGTTTAAAAAAAGGAAGCACGCAGGTGATTTAGTAATTTATACATAAGAAAGATAACATCACGTTTCTCTGAACTGCTCTTAAGTTCCCTTTTTATTTGCTAAGAGGTTGCTCGTGATGTGAGACACTACAATTTCACAGCTTTGTTAGACCGTTAGAACGTTTTTGTGTACATTTTTGGGATTAAATGGTGGATTTTTGCTGCATTAAAATAAGGACTAGAATCCGGGATCGTCTTCCTGTCCTGATCATTTGGGATCATACACACACGCCATTGTTTTCTGCAAAGTGTGCTGTCCACATCAGAGTCTGATAAGCTCTCTGAAACAGAGCTCTGCGTGAAAGACAGGGAAATGAGGGCTTCCTGTGTCCGCTGTCACACGCAGCCCGATCTCATTTTTTGTTTTAATGGAAGTCCTCAATTATTTCATTATAATTGCAAAAAGATTCAATTAAAAGATTAGAGTGCCCGACAAGGCAGGGAAATAAAAAACGATACTTGATTGATTTGATGCTTGTGAGAGTGTGTGTCTCTCAGCGTGTGTGTGTATGTTGGAGGAAAAAGGAAAAAGTGGTTGGCCGTGAGGGATTCACACTGATTGCATCCCAGTCCAACAATAGAGAGATACTCTGTTAATGTTAAACAAGATGTGAATAATATTTTTACTTCTTAAAACTTGTGCTCTTCAATCTTGCACTTCATTGCAAGCACATTTTTAGCCCAGTGTGGGTTGTCAACCGTACAAATTAAGGAGGCACTGATATTAAAATTCTGACTGATAAGCCTATAATTATTTTCATGTTATAGCCGATAACTGATGAATGGCTGATATTTAAATGTCATAATATTTTGTCTAAATAAATTAAATATGTAACACTAAAATCAGTTGTTTTAGACGCTACAAGTCAATTTAGGCATCAAAACATCATAATGTACAGTATAAAATGGATTTTTACTAAAGCATTATTAGTGCTTTTAAAGATTAACTAATTAAGGATTAGATGACAGCAAAGTTGATCTAGATGTAAAAATGAGAATGAGAATCCACAGTTACATATCCAGTGCATCCCTGAATGGTAAGCTTATTAAATGTCGAATCTCATAAGAAATGTGTCTGTGCTGTAATTATGTGCTTGTATCTTGTGCGTTTGCATCTGTGAATTATGCATAAGGTGTTTCAGTGCATTTTGCTGATTTAAAGGTGGTGCAGTAGCTGTGTATGGATGGCCGTTGAACTCTAAAAGGGAGTCGAAGGCAAACCCAAGAGAGGAGGCCTTACGCGGCCGCTGAGATTCCACAGTCTGCCGCTGGAATCCATTTGCTGCTGTTTGGGCAGTGTATAATATCCCGGCAGGGTCAAGGAACCGTAAATAAGAGAGATCCGCCTCTCATGGAACAGCAACAATGACTGTTTTGCACTGCCTGAAGGATGGGCGAATTTTAGACTGACTGTGAAATGATCAGACGGTGCAATTGATAGAACCAAAACATGCACATTTTTCTGTTTGGTTTAGACTGTTAGGCGAGTTCTTTGCACCTTGTTGTAGATTTCAGAACCGTCCCGATGGGCAAGCCGAAAGACTCATTGGACAGTCCAAATTTGTCCCACATCTATTCAGGAAGCATTGCTAATTAGCTAATCTTTCCACTTCACTTTCATGGGTCTCTGAGAGACACAAACAAGGCCAGGCATCATGTGATTGAAAACTCTGGGTGAGGCTCAATGGCTGTCATAGTTTGGCCATCACCTCCCTTTTGTCCGATGATTTAGTGGATGTTTACTGAGAGCTCCAGTGCCTGGTTGGCAGTTTCTCTCTGGGGGCGAGGCGTTGGCAGGATCTTTGTCAGTCTGAAACCATGTGTGAGCTCAGTGTGAGGGGAGAAGTTCTGTTACCAGTGTGTTGTTGACTGACGGCTTGGCTCCGTCGTTACTAGCGCTCACTGTTATGTGAAAATGTGAGGCAAAATATAGCTCAAACCCCCACTATGTTTGTCTGCAGCTGGGCCACAGGAACTCCCTGTCAGTCAATCATTGGTTTTATCTAAAATGAGAATCAGGTTGAGGGGTTGCAGCACTGTTGATGAGACGATGCTTCTCAGAAGACATTGATTCTGGTATTGTGTTGTATTGCTAGCACCGAAATGTGGTGCATGTTTCAGTGTTTGTTATCTCAATGCTTTTTGATACTTTAGAAATCTGCACAAGGATATAACAATACTTTCAGACTGATTTTATCAGTGGTTTCACGTCACTGATAATCTTGCAGCTCTTGTCACAAAAAACATCCTGTTGTACGATGGGGAGGGATGGTCAGCAAGTCATCCACCAACCAACTAGTTGATGTAGAGTTTTTTTTTTTCCTCTGGTATTTTTAGTGGTATTGCTTTAAAGGGAAATTAAGATTTCTCTAGGGCTTTTCTCACTGCGTTTAACCCCGGGTTATCATCGTTCTAAACACCGCTTTTAATCCCGGGTAAAGACACGTTTCACACCTGTAATTTGAAAGCGGTGTTAGCACCGCATTTTACCCGGGGTTATGAAACCCTGCTCCGGAGCAGGGTTAGCACCGCATTTTTGGTGTTATCCCCGCATTGCGGTGCTAAGTTTGTTCAGTGTGAAACGAGCGGTGTTTGCTTGTTGCTGCTGGACGCTTGGCAACAGACAGCCAATCAGAAATTGAGCAGCGAGGCTCATGTCACGTCAGTAACAGGAAACGCGCGTCGTGTAAACTGCAGCCGGTGAGAATAAATATCAAAAGACGGAAAGCGTGTGAACTGGAGTGAATAGGAGACGGTATTATTCTTACGCTACTGTACAAGTAAACACTAACGTTAGTCTCTCCACACTCTCCACACAAAACGCTAAGCGCGCCGCTTTCTCCTTCTTTCCAAAGCGCTCTGTAGCTTGCGCTCCCATTGCGTCTGCCGTTGCTAAGCAACCATGACCTGCGCTCTTCATGAAGACGCAGAAGTTTCAGCAAAGGATAAATGGATTTCCAGCACTAATTATCGCTTGCAGTAGCTCTGCTACTAAATTTATTTAAAAATGGCTATTCCTGCCTGTACAGCTATGATCAGCTGTTCCTCAGTCTTCGCTGATCTAAAGACATAAGAGGCGACCTAGTTTTTAATAACTGGCAAGAGCGGGAAAAGCCGTGTAAACAGGTTGCCTGCTGTTCGTCCAATCAGTGACAGTGACACCGCAAATATGCAAATAAGAACGTTAACCCGGGGTTTAGGAATGTACAGTGTGAAACCTCTGTTAATGAATACCCAGGGTTAACAGTTAACCCCAGGTATAGAATGAGCAGTGTGAAACGTGATTACAGATAACCCAGGATTCCTTTATCCGGGGTTTAGGATGACCCAGGGTTAACAATTTCAAGTGTGAAAAGCCCTTCTGAGATTTTCATGTTCTGAGTGTGTGCTGTGGTTTAGCATACTGAAATTTACAGTGCGGTAAAACTCCCAGAGAGAAGTTGCGCCTTTATATTTATCCCCTTTAAAGCACCATCTCTACTGCCATCAAAGCATCACGTGAATAACCAATTCACTGCCTTTACACATACATTTTAAGAATATTTCTGACATAAATTGCCATTTTGTCTCTGATATTTTTAAGACAACACGTCAATATCTAAGCAGTAAAAACATTTACATGTTTAGCATGTTAAAACCCATAGCTGTCTCATATATATATATATATATATATATATATATATATATATATATGTATGTGTGTGTGTTATAAATATTTTTTTATAGAGAGAAAAATATACATTTTCTTAATAGTGAAATAACAGTACAAGTCATGTAATATGGAAACGTACATATATTTTACATTTTGTGTGTATACATGCAGATGGAGGTGAGAGGCCATCCTAAATCAGCCATAAAAGATGAATGGATACAAGAGCCCAAGGATGCTTGTTAGGGAAGACCATCTGTACTTTACCCCCACACATCCATCTTTTTAAATGATCATCTGCTGTCTAAAGACTCAGCGCAGTGTTTAGAATGAGCAGGGACGACACCGTCTGTCTGGTGGACGGTGTCTATGGCTCGGCTGGTCTACGCTTCATTTAGAAAAGCTGTGTTGGCTCTAAATAAAAAGTGTATTGTGGTTTTGTCAATACGATGGGGTTGGATTTGTCTCTCAAGGTGACTTCCTACATGGCTGAGCTCTGTCTGTTGCTCTCTGGGTGTTACGAGAGTACATCAAACCGCACGCAGTATTGTTTTGAAACTTCGCAATTGCCAGTTTCCACGAAGCGTGCCCATCTACACCCTAACATCTTGGGCAGTCGCTGAAGGCGTGATGCCACACTAAAGTGAAAAATTCCACTCGCGTAAGCACACATCATATTGTAATTTCCCCTATAGTCAAAGCAGAAGTTTCTCACAGACTCGCCCTTGTGCCATTAGAAAGAACAGAACTGTGCCAGGCTGTTGAACTGATAGTGAAATAACGAGTATTTATACACAAGAGACCCACAGCTACTATAAGCATCGACCACAAATCACATAAACAGCAGGAAGCCACAACTCTGTTGGGTCCTCTCCTTATGCAAAGCAAAGTTTTGCTTTGAGCTCATGCAGTCTCTAACTAATGACAGTTAGATGAGATCCAAGCAAGTCAAACAGGCCTGCACTTTATTTTGCAGAATTAAGGTGTCAGCCTTCAAAATTCGGCTGCTTCTTCTTTTGTGGTTTCTATTGTTTGGGGAAGGAAGCAATAAGGTCCCGAGTCCTGCCCCAGTCCTGAGAGACACTTCAGGCTGTGACTCAAGCTAAGTTGCCCATCTTAAATCAGGTGAGTGCAGACAGATGGTGAGAGGAAGTCTGCGAGGACCAGAAGATCAAAGATAATGGGTAGATGTCTCGCTGCCTGTTGGCTTGATCAATGGTTGTGTCCATGGAGGACGCATCCAGCCATTGGAGTGGAGAGGAATTAGAGGAGACACTCTCACTCAGGGGTTGACAGCACAGATGAAGCCTGGTGGGGGAGCTGGAGATTCAGTGGAGTTGCAAATTTGGATGTCTGTACCAGAAATCTGTCTTCTCTGAATCAGGCCTTCATTCCCGGTCTTTGTGATCTGATTACCCCTCACTGTCTAGTTTGGATAGAGTCCTACTAGAGGAATAGGACACAAGTCCCTTAAACGGTTTACTAAATGGGCCTTGTTTTGGACTACACAAAAGCTTTCTGTCAATAAACTCTTGAATTGTTCCTTTGCAGAACTGTTTCTTGCAGAAAAGTGCTAGCAGGTTCTAGTTTCTGTGAAGAACCACTGAATAGATGACTTTCTAAAGAGCTAGGGAATTGAAAAGGTCTTTGTGGAGGTTTCCCTATGGCTTTGGGCTATAAAAACCATTTTGTTTCTAATTGAAAACTTTATTTTTAATTAAATAGTCTTTCAGTGGACACTTTTATCTAGAGCAGCTTACATATTGCAAATTACATTTATTATAGAGACAAGCCCCTGGAGCAACCAAGGGTAAATGACTTGCTCAAGGGCATGATGGATCCAATGAAGATCAATGGAGTTAAACCAGCAACCTTCTGGTTACCAGACCAGAAAAAAGACGCCTTTGGTAATGGAGAGAGCAGTATCTGTGTAAGCTGTAGTTGAGAGGGTGTCTGATTGCCTGTAATCCAGGAAGGACTCAAGTGTGGGCGATTGATTCTCTGAGTCCATTGATGTGTTAGTGCCACTCATTCAGGGGTCATTCAGGCCAAATGCTGGCTCACCTTCATCCAGATATGCCTCGGGTCTATGACATGTTGCAGATTGAGGGTAGTTTAACTTTAATTGGATAGTTGATCCAAAAATAATTTACTGGTGTGGCCATATTAGCAAAACGGCAGCAAATTTTTGCAAGCAAAAAAGGGTCCATTGTCCACTGTCAACAGCGTACAGATGTAGGAGGCATTTCCTACACAGAAGTCACTTTCAAACCAAGCAACTTCCTGTTGGTCAATGTGGAAAAAATCATGTGACCAACTTGAAAATATGCAAAACCTGCATTTTGCAACTCCCAATTGCGCAAATTCCAATTGGAATGGCTCGATTTCTCAGAGCAACAGTCAATGTGACCCCATTTACCCTCACATTGTTTCAAACCTCTATTACTTTTTTCTTCTACATAAAGCAGTTCGTAAACTGAAAGTTAATGGATTCAAAAGCAACACTGGACCACCTTGACTTTCTCTGGACACAAAAAACAGAGACATTTTTCAAATGATTGTTTTGTTGTTCTAGTCATGCAGGTTTGGAATGACTTGATGGTGAGTAAATGATGACAGATGCTTCATTTTTGGGTGAACTAACCTTTTCAGACAGATCCAGCCATTAAGTCTGCTCATACCTGTTGCCCTTTTTCTCACCTTGCGTGATGGGGCTGGCCTATGGAAGACCTATCGCTGGCTGACTCCATGACTGAGAACGATAACTGTATGTGTTCATGTATGTATTCATGCCTGTGTGCTGGTTATGACATGAGGGTGTAAATTCCTTCAGTCTTGTCCAGTCTGGGCTGTATGTAAGTCTTTCTCTCTTTTTCTGTCTTTCGCTCTGAGCCATCTCTTGGACGGCAGCCCAGTTTTATCACAGGGCTTCCTTTCAGAAAGGGCCTTACTGCAACAGGAAGGACTCCTCCTTTTTTTACAGGCCTGGGATGGAGCGCATGAAAGGGAGGGATAAAAAGTAGAAAAATGGGAGGAGAGGAGGGAGAGATCAGGTAATGAGCTCTGAGACAGCTGTTGACAGCAACTGCTACTGCTCAGCACCTTTAATGAAAGCACACACACCTCTCAGCCCTGTAACTTAAGACTCCTTGTGCACTGCATCTGTGGTGCAGAGACATTGTTTTTAAACTGGCCTCCTGAAGTAATTTTAGAAGGTAGGTCAACTCCTAAATTAAAGTTTTTAATTAGGGGTGCACATGATATCAGTTATTGTCTGATATTAGTGATTTTAAATTGATAACTGTCTGATGAAATTGGATCATTATTTTATTTTATTTTATTTTATTTAAATTAATTTTATTATTGTATTTTATTTAGACATAAAACAATTATCCACTTTTATTTATTTATTTATTTTGTTGATTAGTATGTTAGTGTTTTTTTTTGTTTTTTTTTTATATATATTTTTTTACCATTAACATTGTTTTTTTTAAGTAAATTTAAGTAAATTTGCCAAGTAAATAGCATTATAGTATCTGGAAAGTGTTCACCTCTTCATTTTAATTATTGTTTCTCTCAGTACATGAAAAGTTTCTTTTCTTTTTTCCTTTCTTTTGAAAACAATTATCAGCTATAGAGGTATCTGGAAATTGTTCAGATCTTTGTTTGACTGATTTAAAAAAAAAAAAATTAAGTTATATTTATGGGCAATTTATGCCTTCATTGAGAGAGGACAGTGGAGTGGCGGGAAAGTATTGGGTAGAGAGAGGGGAGCGGGATTGGCAAAGGACCTCAAGGCGGGAATCGAACTCGGGTCACCGTGAGCACAGTTGCGCTATATGTCGATGCACTAACCACGAGGCTATCGGCGCTGACATATTTTATTTTACTTTAATAAATTATCAGCTTTTTTTTCAGGATTTTTTTCGTTTGTAAATTTGAGAATACATCCAGCGGAAAGAGACAGTGATGCGGTGGAGAGGAAGGAAATGGGGTTGTGTAGTATGAGGTGGTACGATGACAACAGCATGTGAGGAGGATCTGGCTGAGGGCAGGAAGCCGTGGGCAATGAGACACAGAGACAGAGAAAGAGCCACGGTCGGTTCCCCTCATCAGGAAGTTGGCAGCCAGAGGAGGGCTGTGTGTCCTTGCCCATCAGGCACCGCTCGGAGAGAGAGGGGGGCTCTGCCAGTCAGTCTATCAATCACACCGCTCCAAAAAACCTGGCCAATCTGTGGCCCGTCTGCCACACTGGCTGCACGCACAACAAAGCAGTCTGTCCACCCCACTCGCTGGTATGGGGCTGTAATATGAGGCGAAGGAGAAATCATGGAGCTTTCAGTGGAGGGAAGCAAGATTATGTTCTGAGAAATGCAAAGCGAGTGACACGCAAATACACGCCCAACACGCTGAAATACTTAAGAGGAATTGAGACGCAGAGAACTATATTTGCAAATCAAATGGGAGTCTTTAGAGACACTCGTTGGACGAGTGCCAATGCAGAACTGAACACACACACGCTCACATGCCAAGACTAGATTTGGGAACAGAGCTCCACTGAAGATTCAATCACACCCACAGTCACGTACACAAAATCTGCTTTTCTATTGTGAAAGAATAGTTGTTCCGCAGCCAATGCGTCATATGCTGCTCAGCTAAAAGTAGTGTTGCAACACTTAAAACACATGCAGCTGACACTTGTTATTTTTATCCTTTTAGACTTGTGTACTTGCTAATTTTTAATGCTTTCATTCTGAACCAAAATAAAGAAACTCAAGGTCACCGCTCACTTCCTGTTACCCATGTGGCCTGATTTGTTTGCACTACTTGTTTATTGTGTTACCAAAGTCAGCTCTTCAGGAAATGGATTTGAACCTAGACCACTTTTTTCGGCAACAATGCCATGTTTATGGTATGCATGCATGTTTATGTGCACCGCATTGTGGCCATTGACACTTACCCATTAGATCTCACCTAAATATAGATGTTATTGATAATATTTAGATGCTTTTTAATTGTATTAATTTAAGAGTTAAAAGTTTATTAATAAATATGAAATACTTAAATTATTTACTTTATATTTTAATGTAGAATTATTTGTTTTATTTTAAATATTAATATTTTTATAATAATGTTTAATTGTTTATTAATGTAAATGTTTAAATTTTATAAATTTTAATATAGTTTTATGTTTATATAAACATACATAATATAAAGTAAATAATTGTTTAAATATTTAAAAAAATATTTAATATTTTTTTAGTAACAAATAAATGTGCATATGTATATCTAAATATTTGTTTTATATATTTTAATATATTTAAAATGTATATTTTTAATGTAGTAATAGTTTTATTTAAATATTTCAAAATATTAAATATATTTTAATAATACTAATAATAAATTAATGTCAATAATTTGAATAAATATTATATTTATAATAATAATATTTTTAATAATATAAATACTGTTAGTGCTTATTAATATATTATGTTTTTGACACCCCTGTTTTGTGTACGTATACATATTTTCCCAGCACTGGATCATTGTGTGTGTGTGTGTGTGTGTGTGTGTGTGTGTGTGTGTGCGTGTGTTCTTATATTTACTTATCTTTACATTTTTTGCATTTGTGTATTTACTTTGCCCTGGTGTGACACATATTGTGTATGTTTCTGCTTGTAGATATGGACATTTTCCTACCACATGGGCACTTTGTCTAGGTTGACACTGGGATTAGCATAGGACGGTCCACCTGGAATACTTGTGTACAGAGGACACAGAGAGACCAGTTCAGGACAGAAACACAATACCAGGCAGGAAATGAACAGTGTCTACTGATAACTGCAGTCAGTTTCTACCTGTCCCTCCATCAGCAGCCATCCACCCTCTGCCTTCGCATTGTGATGCAAATCAAGTCCCTGGCTGGAGAGCTGATAAGGAGGCCTCTCATTTCAGAGCGCTTTGTTTCCCAAACAGAGGAGAGCTTAGCGGAGGGGACGCAGAGAGGGCCTCCGGGCTGACATAAGAACCCATCCCATTGTGCACCCCGGGAGAAGTGTTGACTGATATTTGGGAAGAGGTGTTAGAGGGAGGGAAAGCGACCATGGTTTTTACGGCAGGAACCGTCTCGGGTTGTTGAGAGATCCTGATGGATTTTTGTCCCTCTCCCCCCTCCCATTCTTTTTACTCTCAGCTACTCAGACGGTGTCAATCAGTAGCTGTTTCTTCATGCCACATGCAGTTTGCGATCCTTTTCAGGCGCTTGTCATTACCAGCATATTGCCAGTATTGCTATATAAACAAATGAGTTCACGCTAGGTTCAGTGGAGAGCATTGATCCTGCTGTGCAACATTTAGTTCAAAGCGTATACTTAGTATTCAAAACGCATATGTGTTGTGATAGCATACATGTTTGGGGTTTATACACGAATTATAACTTTAATGTGACCTATTATATTTGATAGCCTTTTTGCGTTAGTTCTTCAGTTATTTTGATGGTATTTTGCTAGTTAGTGTTCTCAACGCACCAATATATCGGCTAATAATCAGCAGCGGCTGAGTAATTATTGACGCTATTGGATATACAAGATCAGCCAATGATCAGGGCTGATTATATCCTGTTAATCAAATCATTGAGTGATTTTCAGAATTCAGTTAATGAGCATTAAGAACATCCAAAAACTTAAGAAATCTTAATTTAATGTTCAGTATTCTGTTAATTCAAGTAATTTTACTTTGAAACATGGAAAACATGTTAATAATATGGAGAGACTAAAAGTTATTTACATCTCTTTCAAAATTGCCTAATAAATTGTTCATTTGAAAAGGTAAAAAAAAAAAAAGAGAACCACCAAACTTTCGTATCTGTATCGGCACGTCATTCTAAATAATCGGATATCGGTATTGGCACAGAACATTTGTTATCAGTTGATTTCTAAACTAAACTGGAACCTGTTCTGATAACATTCCTCTATCATAATTCCAAGTAGACCAGTAAAAAAATAACTAACTTGACATTGCACAACAGTTGGGAAACAAATGTCATGCACGTTGCTAGTTCAAATGCAATTAGCCTTTTTATACATCATATACTCAGAAAGCTTTTGCATTTCTCACTCTCGCTTGAATAAGTGATTTGTTTGTAACCATGGCCATGAACATAAGGCCCTACTGTATGTGAGCTCGACCTTAAATGGGCCTATTTGCCTCTCCTCTTTCACCCCTCCACCCTCGTCTTTTTCTTTCTGTTTTCTATCAAATTCCTCTTTTTATGCCCCCTTTTCTTCTTTTGAAGTCTCCAAACTCTTGTAAAAGGCCAAGCTGGTGGTTTTTGCTGAACCCTGTGGTGGGACTGCGAGGGAGGGGTTGTAGGTTAAGTTTAGGCTTTCCATTGAAGGTGGTTGAAGAAGGTGGGGCAATAAAAGTTAGAAGTTTAGAGCCTCCCTGTTTTTTATTTTATTTTTATGATTGGGCCTTTTTTACTAGCTCAGGCTACAGCTGGTGGTGTGAATGGCTGCCCGAGGTGTCTGAGTCTTAATAAAGACCCCGCCAGCCGGGCTGGGGCCTCCAGTCCAGCCATGAGACCACCTTTTATAGGCCTAGCTTACGAGCAGGGGCCTCTATTAAAACCTAGCAGGACTGCACTGAGGAATTTAGGGCCGGGAAATAAGAGAAAAATAGGGTTTGTGTGTCAAAGAATGGCAAGGGTGAAGGCTGGGGGTTTGAATTTGGAGCGACCAAGGGTAAAAGTTGACTTTGGCATGTGCAAATGTGAAATAAAAGGTTTAATCTGGTGTGATATCTCAAAGTCGTGACTAGGGGTGTAACGATACACTCATGTCACAGTTTGTTTATTTACATAATAATCTCGCATGATACTAAAAAAAACACCAAAATAGTTAAAATGTTTTTTTTTTTTTATTATTGTTTGTAAGACATATGATCACAGTTAAAAAGTAGTTTAATTTTAATTTATTAATACTAATTAATAAACATGGAAGCTCAAATATGTGACCTTTTAGGTTTACCATATTTGATGCTAAATTAATTCTGTCTAAACATTCTTTTTGGGTGGATTATAGATTGACGTATTGTCGCCATCCACGATATTGTTGCACCCCAAGTCATTACTATTAGTAAGACTTGACATCACAATTAGTGAGACATTAGACACTCGTCCCGCAACGGTCAGCCGTCCCGCATGCAAGGCGCCAAACACAGGGTGGAGTTTTTCCCCCAGGCTGTGACATAGATGAGCTACCTGTCTTATCGGCTCCGCTTATCTGTCTGCTAGTGTTAAACTGTTTGTGTTTTCTTTTCTTTCCAGTGTCAATCACCGCAGCCTAATCCCCTAAAATCCTGGACCCCTAAGGACAGGGTGGGATGGGGGGGAGGAGGGTGGAGCTATAGGGAGATGAATTCAACAGACATGTTAACTTGACTTGACTTTTACCTAGTTGGCAGATGCTTCGCATACAATAACAGATTTAAAAAGCGGCGATGGGTAGCGTCTTGTGTGTTTCTGCTTGAGGGCATCATGAAAAAGGTTTAGCGAGGAATCATGATGGGTTTCAAAGCCCTTGTGGGTCTTTGAAATCAGATACGGTTTAAAAGGTTCACGGGAGGATCTTTTCTTCTCTCCATGTGGTGTTTAATATCTCCCTCTCATTAAATCCTCCTGTGTTGTGTAAATAGTGTGAAGTGATGTGATTAGACGAAGCCTTTGTCTGATGTTTTCTTTTCTCTCCTCTTCAGCGGTGGAGACCCAGAGCACCAGTTCGGAGGAGATGGTGCCCAGCTCCCCTTCTCCACCACCTCCGCCCCGTATTTACAAGCCCTGCTTCGTCTGCCAGGACAAGTCTTCTGGGTACCACTATGGTGTCAGTTCTTGCGAGGGCTGCAAGGTAAACAGCAGAACTCCCATCGTCTGTGGCCTGACGAATCTCATGTTCTTCATGAGTCTGTTACACAATTTGTCTTGACGTTTGGCAAAAATGCGAAAAATACAGAGAGAGACATGGAGGTTTAGCTCTCGCATGTTAAAAATACTTGAATACTAAAAAGTATTTTTGCTCCTGTCAACACCAAGAAACTAAGACTGACTGAGGAACTTGTAGTGCAGGGAGCAAAAATGTTTATGAAAACATACAAAAGGTCACTTGAAAAGGATACAGTTGCGCAGTATCAGCTACACGAGACACCAAGTAATGTGGACAGTATGTTAAAGGGATAGTTTACCCAAAAATGACAATTCTGTTATCATTTACTCACCCTCCACTTGTTCCAAACCTGTATAATTACCTTTCTACTGTTGAAGGTTATTTTGAAGAATGCTGGTAACCAAAGATTTGATTGAACAGTTAATTTTTGGGTGAACTGTCCCTTTAAAGCAATGAAAAGCAATGCAATACAGTAATTTTACTATGTTTAAGGGGTAAAATATGTGTTGTACCATATACCTCTGTGGTAAAATACAACTATGGTCAAGACTCAAGCAGCATATATATATATATATATGTGTGTGTGTGTGTGTGTGTGTGTGTGTGTGTGTGTGTGTGTGTGTAATATAAAAAAAATACAAAAATGATTCTTCCACTAAGTAAGGGGTTAGTTCACATAGGATGTGTTTAAAAAGAAGTTTCTCGTCTATTTTTGTTAAACAAACATCTTGTGACTTGCTAAAAAAAAACGGTCTAGCACATGTTTACATACAAAAACAATGTAATGGACACAATAACTTGTCCTGTGTGAACAGTTCTAGTTAGTTTCATTAACCCAGTTCTAAGCCGTTTGCCATAAGTAATAATACAGTTTGGCACAATAACAATATTTCGATTAATTCGGTTAATGTGTGGTCACAGGTATATCAGATTTTTGTCTATCCTTTTATATAACAAAAACAAAATGACATCATTAGCAAAAACAGTTCTGGATCAGCAACTTTGAACAATATACTGACAGCTTGTGTAAGTGAAATGATAGTGGTTGACCTACTCTTCAGCTGACCTACTCGCTCTCTCTTGGATGTCTGTTGCAGGGTTTCTTCCGTCGCAGTATTCAGAAGAACATGGTGTACACCTGCCACCGTGACAAGAACTGCCAGATCAACAAGGTCACACGCAACCGTTGCCAGTACTGCCGGCTGCAGAAGTGCTTCGAGGTTGGCATGTCCAAGGAAGGTGAGGGTTCAGGCCTCTGCCAGGCACACGGGCTCCTTGGCCTTCAGCCAAGACCCACATACACAAACACAAATATAGAGACAGGACAGGAGACAGACGGGTACACGCTGATATAGATTAGAAGCTGTGAAACAGACATAGAACCCAGAGGCACACAGACAAATTTAGAGTTGTGAGACTTGAGCGCCGGGACACAGAGGCATAAACAAACTGTAGACGACTGTAAACCACCAGTTTGAGACACTTGAAGACACAAAAGACAAATAAAAGTTCAAACACAAACCAATAAACTGGTTAGCATGGAGGTTAGAGCTCAATATGAATGTTCACTTCACAAATGGGTTTCGTGTCTGAAGTTTCACCCACATCAATCCATCAACGCTAGGTGTGATTTCTTTGGTAGCCCTTCCTCTAGTCACTTTATGACTTGGCACTAACAGATTTGTGTTGTAACAAAGAGAATAGCCGAGGTTGAAAGAGCGAGTCTGGGGCATGTGTTTGTTCATTTGCCAGGGTCACGGCGATGATGTCACGGGGAGAGTGGCACATTGGCCCTCTATGTGTCCGCTGGGACATGTATGTGTGCGTTTATATGTATGGGATGTGTGTAGGGACCGGGATCACATTGTGTTTTTGCTATTACTGGATATCCTGAGAGGAAGGAAAGAATGGGAGGGGGGCGAGAGAAAGAGGGGAGGGGGGTTAGGGTTGGCAGGGCTGCTCTCTCCTTGGGTCAGACGCACCAAAACACCCACGGAGTCTGATCTGAGGTCAGTTTCCATGTATTAGTGACTGCATTTGGAATTCGGTATACAGTAACATTGTGTCTTATCCAAGCAAGATGCGATAATGCAACATGTGATAAATGGGTTAATTTTGAGATTTTTCAAACAGGTGATAAGCGACAAGATGAATCTCACAAAGCCTGTCAAGAACATTTCCTGGCCATATTTCCCCTCAAAATCTATAGAAAGACATTTTAAATAAATATTATACAGTTAAATTATATTTTTTGTAAATATAGTAGCATATTTTTAATGCCATTTTTATGACAATTAAGCACATATTCTGTTGCAATTATATATTTTTATGTTTATATTATTTAAATGTCATTGTGGTATTTGTTGTAATTTGTTATATTTAAAATAGTTATATAATAACTATTATAACTAATAACTAGTAATATAATTAAAAAAGAATCAGTAATAAAAGAGGCATCATATAAAATAAAAATGTTTTCATTTTATTTTATAGTTTTATTTTTCAAAAGCTTATTGCTTTTAAGTGTAATAAAACAATATGAAACGGTGGCGTTAGGATGAAAAAATGTCTAATAAAAAAAAATTGTCCTCTATGCACACACACACACATATACAGTATGTTAGTGCCAAGTCATATATATATATAATTTGTTGTACATAATTCATGATTGAAATACAAGATTTAAAATCATATTAAAAATAGAAAATTAGAAAAAAATATATATATATTTTATTTTTGGGATGAAATGTGACACCTGGACATGATTGACCCAACAGGACGTTTTTTGGTCACTTGGTTTTGCTGAGTAGCTAAAATCCTGTTCCACATAATTGTACATTAAACCGATTGTTGTATTGTACCTGGTTAGACATTCTGAGGAATTAAGCTCGAAATCATCAGAAGTTATTTCTGGCACATCACTTTGTAGAGTTTCACCAGGTTGCACATCCAAGTACTAAGATCATAGTTTGACAGTTTGTGAGTGAAGCTAACTCATTGTAGAATTATTAAGCTGCCTCTCTTTGTGACTCTCAGCTGTGCGCAACGATCGAAATAAGAAAAAGAAAGACGTGAAGGATGAGGTCGTTCCACCAGAGAGCTATGAGCTGAGTGGGGAACTGGAAGAGCTGGTTAACAAAGTGAGCAAAGCACATCAAGAGACCTTCCCTTCACTCGGCCAGCTGGGAAAATACACCACAGTGAGTATTTTCTGAAAATGAGGGGATCTGTCAGCAATGGAATGTGGAATTTATTTATAGCGGTGTAAACTGACCATGTCAGATGTAGTGTGATAAACATGTTCCATTATTGAAAACATAATTTAAAGGAACAGTGCACCCAAAAGATAAATATTGTCATTTATTCAACCTCATGTTGTTCCAAATCTGTATGACTTTTTCTTCTGTGAAATTCTTTCTGAAGAATTTCCTGGACAATCTTTTCAATATAATGAAAGTAAATGAGCACTGGGACCATCAAGCTCCAAAATGACAAAAAGAATCATAAAACTATCATTAAAGTAGTCCATATAATTCATATGCTGTATTCCAACTCTTCAAAAGTTGAAGAGTGTGAAGAACAGACTGAAATTCACATTTTTTGCATAATTTCTCCTTGTGTTCCATGGCATAAATAACCATATGGGTTTGGAATGACATGTGGATGAATATATGATTTATTCTGCGCACACATTAACCTTTTTTCTTCTTTTCTCTTCCTCAGAACTCAAGCTCAGATCACCGGGTTCAGCTGGACCTGGGCCTATGGGACAAATTCAGTGAGCTTTCCACCAAGTGCATCATTAAAATTGTGGAATTTGCCAAACGCCTTCCGGGCTTCACCACCCTCACCATCGCAGATCAGATCACCCTCCTTAAATCAGCCTGCTTGGATATTCTAGTATGTGTGCCTTCCTTTAAGAATCTCACCTTGATGTAGACAATGCCATCTACTTCATTACTTTCACATAATTCTTAGCCTCATAAATGTCTGTGTCTCTTGCAGATGCTGCGAATCTGCACACGATACACACCGGAGCAGGACACAATGACCTTTTCAGATGGACTGACCCTCAACCGGACTCAGATGCATAATGCTGGCTTCGGTCCGCTCACTGACCTGGTGTTTGCCTTTGCTGGTCAGCTTCTGCCCCTTGAGATGGACGATACGGAGACTGGCCTCCTCAGCGCCATCTGCCTCATTTGTGGAGGTATTACATGATGCAATTTTGTTGCAACACTGCTGCAACCTAGATGAAGCAACAGGAAAAAATTACACATTTGACAGATTTAGCTAGTATTCAGAATTAGTTTTAACCACCAAACCACTAAAAATGGATGGAGGTACTACTATACTAATATTAACCTCTTTCTCTGTAGACCGAATGGATCTTGAGGAGCCTGAGCGTGTAGATCGTCTACAGGAGCCCCTTCTGGAAGCTCTGAAGATCTATGCACGACGCCGCCGACCCAACAAACCTCACATGTTCCCTCGCATGTTGATGAAGGTCACTGACCTACGTGGCATCAGCACCAAGGGTCAGTTTACTAGCCAAAAAATACATGGAAATCACCTCAGCATTACTATGGTTGATTTGCAAGATTTAAATCTTGATGAAAATCAAATGTTTTTTTTTTTTTTAAATGCATTAGTGAACTTGAGGCCTATTCAAACCAAGAGCAGCATTATTGACGGTGTTTTTGCGCATCGATGGTATTCACACAGAGGGAACGCAAATTTTCTCAAAGACTCGAAAAAAAGTTTGCATACTTGAGCGAAAGCAAGATGCACTCCATCATTCACAGGCTTCAATGCAAAATACAATTCATTTGACAATAAAGATTACTCATGTCTTTTAATGCAAAATGCACTGCCAATTGTAACAGATGTATGTGTGTGTGTGTATATATATATATATATATATATATATATATATATATATAAAAAAAAATTTTTTTTTAAGTATGATCACAAATACAGTAAGTACATCATAATTTATTGGATCACAAATATGGTAAATGGCAATATTGTGAAATATTATTACAATTTAAAATTATTTTTTTCAATTTGAAGCTGGATTTTTAGCAGCCATTACTTCAGTCTTCAGTGTTACATGATCCTTCAGAAATAATTCTAATATGCTGATTTGGTGCTTAAGAAATATTTCTTATTATTATAAACGTCGAAAACAGTTGTGTTGCTTTAATATTTTTGCTGGAAACCATAATACTTTTTTCAGTTATTTGCTGAATAGAATATTCAAAATCAGCATTAAAAAAAAAAAAAAACTCACCCCAAACTTTTGAACAGTAGTATAAATATTGTACAATAAATGCAAACAATAAAAATCAATTTACATTATGGGAAAACAGTCGTTTTTGCCTATTTTTTGTATAATCTTAAACATTGATGCCCAAAATTGGTGTGAAAATCAGTTTGAATAGACTTTCACTCTCTGCTAGGTACTAATTACCTTAATACATATTATGTATAACGTAGACGACACCGTCCTGAAATCAACTGTTTTTGTGCAACAGGAGCAGAAAGGGCCATAACTCTCAAGTTGGAGATCCCAGGCCCCATGCCTCCTCTCATCCGAGAGATGCTGGAAAACCCAGAGGCCTTCGAGGATCATGCCGAGTCCACAGAGAAGAAGCCCGAGCTCGAAGAGCCCGCTCCTCCGCCCGCCCTGCTCACTATGAAGAAAGAGCAGGAGGACGAGGACGACAGCTGGGCCACGGAGAACGGCAGCGAGCCTTCACCGGAGGAGGAGGACGATGATGACGACGACGGAGAGGAGGAGAGGGGTACAGACAGCGACGGAGAGGCCTGGGGCGGCCAGGAACCCAATGTGGACGTGTCTAGAAAGAGCCATGGAGGAAGAGCTCAGTGAGGAAGCTTTCTTCTTCCTGCCTTACCTGTACAGACACTCCGAACTCAGGCCACTCGGTCAATGATGAAAGACATCAGTGAGTCGATTTGAGGAAACTCGCATAAAAAACCTCTTCTCAGGACCTCTCCCGCAGAACGAGAGGGAAGGCGAAAGACAAAACAGCTGGCTTTTCAGACAAAATAACTGCCGCTTTTATAAAACTTGTTTGTTTGCTTTGAAAAGGAGAAGCCAAATGGACTTATACCATTAACAGCTGACTCTCAACGGGTTCAAAAAAGTCTTTCAAAAGAAAATACAGGATGAAAACTGAAAATGCTAATCTTTTTCTGTTGTCGTTGATGCTTTCGAATATCATTTTGACTTTTTCAGCCTTGAGATAGTTTGATCTCTTTACATTTTATGAATAAGCCCATACATCTATATATACCTTTATATATTTTTTGTCCTGTATTCTATTTTCTTAGTTATATTTTGTTTGGATAGCTTTCCTGGGCAGACTTACAGAAAGATAATCGGATTGCTATAACTGGCAGACCTCCGCTGAGTCTTTATCCAGCTTCTTGGTTGGGTTCTTGGGCACTTTGGCTCAGCGTTAGATGTCATTGATAATCAGTTCAGTGGCTGGGTATCTCCCGTCGAATTATCTGTGTTTTTAGGGGAATGCCATTACATATCGGCTTTCATTGCGTCACATGATTCGCTGCCAATTGAATGGTGTGTCTGTGCCAAAGTTTGCAGCTTGTAGGGTTCAACTCCTGTCAGGGAGCCCAGCTCCAAACAGAAACACCCACATGTCCATTACCTTCAAGTCTCTGCATCATGCATATTATGTCATACTGGACCGGTTTCAGGCAGAAGTTATGCAGCACTCGAGTCAAATTAACTTTGACCTCATCGGCCTAGATGGTTCTTCAGGATAACTACACAATTGCATCTGGATGATTTTCTGAATCTCATGTATCATGATGAAATACAGGAATGCAGATCTGTGCTAACACACACACACACACACACACACACACACACACATGCTACATGTATTCATGTATTTCAACACAAAGCATGCTACATGTATTCAGAACTCTTGCTATAAAAAAGAAAAACATGAAATTCAGACTCAGGGCATCTCTGTAAGGACCAAACGCTTGCTGTCTAGGCAGCCTAGAAATGGGCAATACTTATGTGTTACGTTTCAGAAATATCGCCGTGTCACCATGAACTGAAATAAATCTGCGTATCTTACACAGAACTTCATTGCAGAACTTTCATCTTCGTTATAGAAATAGAGTTCTTTTTCTAATGTTACCTAATCCATTTTATTGCCAAAAACACACAGTATGCAATTTGGTGGCCGTGTGCCACTGAACATTAAAAGGTATCAGTCTCAGTCAAGCAATACGACTATGACCAGAACTCAGCTGTGTGTGTGGATGAGCGTGCGTGCATGTGTTTGTGTTGAATGTGAGGATGGCTGCACTCAATAAGCTGTAGAGTTAAATGAATGTCATCACTGTGGTGCTGTCAGAGAGTGTGTGTGAGCTGTCATACTGACCTCTTCTCCTTCAGAGTTGTGCCACAGCCACACGTATAGCAAGTGGAATGTTGAGATTACTTTAACTCTTCGTCATATTTTTCTTGTTCTCTAAACTTGGCTAATGTATTGTCAGTCCTTTGTTCGTGTTCAACAAATTCTGTTATATAAAAAGCCATATAAACAATAAGAGGCACAATAAACTTTTTTTTTGAGAATCTCTCTCTGTTATTCATTCATTTATTTATTTAGAATTTAGAATATGCAATAGGAATTTTATTTCGGAATTATCCAATTTAGGAATCATATTATAGTTTTGTACTGCATTATATGTAATATAAGTTTGTTTTTTTTAATTACAGTTGGCATAAATTTAAGACATTAAGTATAAATGTGTTACAATTTTGTTCTATTCATGTGTCCATCCAATCACTGAGACTCCTTTCAAAACTTTGTTTTGTGTGTATTTACGAATGTAAATTTTAAAATTAAAGTTTAAAAAGGGCCTTAAATTTTGCTTACAGCTATTTGACTGGAGGACGAATCTTTTTTAATGTTATTTATTTTATTTTATTTTTGTGAATGGATCAAAAGATTTAACAGGATGGAAAAAAAAAATCCACGAAATTTGGGATGTGTAGTAGTTTTGCAATCGATGTAACAAACATGATGACACTCGACACTAAACGAACTAGCTCCGCCTTAACTTTCATTTGGAACTATGTATATTATATAAAATAATATCACAATGCAAAAATTAGCTTTATGTAAGCAAAATGTGTGGTGAAATCAAGACGGATTTACTATTTACTTTTTGGCACAATGACGTCAATCTGCTACGCCGTCCACGGCACGCGCCAAATTTCACCATGGAAGCAGGGAAAATATTAAAAAGCGACAGCCGAGGATTTTGCCGTGAATAACGACTCAAATTTCGGTCTGAACTTCACACAATAGTGTAACATAGCTTTAGAATACTTGAAATATAATGTAATAGTCGTATAGGCTATATTTATGATATTTTTATGATGTTTTTTGTCCGTTTTTACGCCTAACAGGCCCTGGTCACACTGTTCTATTCAGAACGAAAAGCAGTTAGGACCTTTCTTCAAAAAAAAATCTTATTTTGTTCTCTACAGAAAATTATACTCGTCTTGAACGACACGAGGGTGAGTAAATGATGACACAATCTTAGCAGACAACATTCACAATGAAACAACGGGTGTGAAACATCTAAATCCGCATAGAATTCATCCAGCAGAGGGCGATAGTGCACCACAGATTAGCGCTAATGACCCTGCTGGCTGGAGAAGTGTCATTTATCAAACGCTAACCACACACAAACACTACTGAGACCAGACTAATGGATCCTGCCAGTGTGCCCTCATTTGTCTGCATGTGTCATACAGTAATTATCTGAGGACAAAGAAACATCCCTGCATTACTCATACTGGAGCATTAAAGGCTCAGACATGAGACAGGGCGGATGGTTATTATGAAAATTTTGTTTCATTAAGAAAAAATAATTGAATCCTTTAGATAATTAAATGTGAGATAATTAAGTATTTAATATAACATTAAATACTTCTGAATTGGTTAAATTAAACTGTCAATTTTGATATAACATTAAAAAAAATAGTATTTTTTTTTACCAGATCAAGAGATGTTTATTATTACTATTAAATATTAGGTTTCATATTACCAGGTAAATTAATTTCAGAATTTATTTTGGTTTATATTTTAAGTGTTTTCTGAATGATAAAGATGACCACACCCTTTCAAGCATTTTCTCAATATTCTCAAAACCCATAAAGGACAAGTTCATATAGATTTATTCAGGTCTTTCTGAATTCATGGACGGACACAGTACTTGATGGATTTAGACTTGGCCACTTTATTTGTAAAGAGCACACAGGGGCTCACAATATACAATTCTATTTATTCATAGCTCAAGGGTATTGTAGTAAACCGGGGTATGGTACTCTTAATTAAAAGATTACTATAATTAAGTTTCATTAAAAAGATCAATAAACTAGGGCTAAGATTAAAAACAAGGCCCATACATTATACACTGGTTTACAAGGACCCCATATATTCAATCCCAATGAGATGTTGCCATGGGAACACAAGGCAGATAGACTGAGGTGATGGATTTAAAGAGGCAGGACATGTTTTTCTTTCCATGGCAAACACACACCACTTCCTGTGGTGTTCAGAGCATAGTGCTGAGAGTAATGTGAGTTAAATGAAGGAGAAAAGAGCAATAATAAAAGGCGAGAGCAACGTCTAGACTATGATTGTTCCAATTACAAAAACAACAAAAGAGGCACATGTGGAGAGATATTCATTCATTTATTCTGATTAAAGCCATTTAAATGGATATCAATGAAACCTACAAAAAAAATAAAAAGAACTGGATTCTTTTGATTGGAGTGGTGCATGCCTTGGCAAAATATGATGTCATGGTGTTTTTGAAGATGAATTATGGTCAAATGTGGCCCCCTTTTATCTCTCCTACACACTTTTCACTCTAGTGTTAAAAGATAACGTATTCTAATAACTAATTTTCATATTTAACAGCTGCAATTTGAAATCTGTGAGTTTGTTTCTTAGACGTATGACTTTAAATCTCAACATTTTATGCTTGAAAACAAAGAATTACAGCTTTAGTCTCTTTATATTTTTGCAACTAACTGTATAGTTTGCAAATGTGACTTTTCTAGTGGCTGATAAAAACTGAAATGATGTAGGCCTACAATATCAATATCATACTGTAGTATCTTAATTGTGAGGTGTAATGTCCTAATAATGAGAAAGTATTTGAAAATATAATAAGTATTCATTTTGTGAAATAGTCAAAATCACAGTTGTAACATGTGCTTTAAATATTGTAACAGTGGAAATGACTTGTATAAAACAATCAAAGCTGCAATAATTTTCAGAAGGCCAAACTAGTCATGAAGAGGTGTCTGGGACAAATAATATTTCATTTGTCCTATTTTTGCATTGTGAAAACAAACAGTGGCACACATTTAAAGGAATAGTTGACCCAAAAATGAAAATTTGCTAAAAGTTTATTCACTCTCAGGCCATCCAAGATGGAGAGGAGTTTGTCTTTTAATCAGAAACAGATTTGGAGAAATTTAACATTACGTCACTTGCTCACAAATAGGTCCTTTGCAGTGAAAAATGGGTGCCGTCAATATGAGAGCCCAAACAGCTGAGAAAACATTACAATAATCCACAAGTAATCCACACCATTGTAATCCAGTCCATCAATTGACATCTTGTGATGCGAAAAACTATGTGTTTTTATGAAACAAATCCATAATGAAGATGTATTTAACTTAAAACTTTGGCTAAAATACAAGGCCTTTATCTCTAATACTGCTTTCTTCAGTGAAAATGTCTGAATCGGGAGAGAAATATGCACACTGTTTACAAGCAAAAACAGTTCTAATTTTTTATTGTATTTTTTACTGAAGGAAGCATTATTGTGAATTATGGACTTGTATTTTAGCCAAAAGCAACAGATTAGGGGAACTATTCCTCTAATCACTGTTCTCCTATCAATTTCATGTTTGCAGTACCTTGTTTTTCTCAGCTTGAGGCTCCAGGCAGTCAATGGCCCGGGCCATAACCCATCCTTGGTTGGAAGTGGTTGTGAGGACATTGCTATGTAGTTGCTAAGGTATTAATTTTTGGCACGTCACTAGGGTAGTCTGGCTGGTAGGTGGATGCTCACTGATCTACCCCCAAGTCTATATTATTTTCTAGTCCACATAGATGTGGCTTCTTTAATGGTATATTTTTTTCTTCTAGCAAAAGTTGTCAATCCACTCACTAGAAATGTAATAGCACACCTATCTTCAACAAACTGCATGATTTGAGGTATCATTCATATCAGTGGCACAAAATAATAGTAATAATAATGCTCTAAAGTTTAAGAAATATAAAAAATTGCAGAATAAAAGTGAGGAAAAAAACATCCAGACAAAAAGTGAACTCAAAATAAGGTATTAGGATGTAAAAGAAAAGAATGACTCTAATATCTTGCCCAGCAAGCGGAGACCATACAGGCTGCACTGGTTTAATGCCGTTCAATCAACTTGTAATAAAATGCAAAATGACCCATAATATATTTTTCATTTCTAGTGTTGTAGAAAAGACTGGCTGGAGGTGTTTGGTGAAGGAGAGAGACATATTGGGGAGATTACACGTTACACATCCTCTGCAGGGAACCGGGGCAGTGCCTTCCTAAAAGACATGATAATGCAGAAAAGGAAATAGAGAGAGAGGTAGGGAAGGAAGGAAGGAAGGAAAGAAAGAAGGAGAGCAGGTAAAATGTTGCAATGCCAGGGTGCAGTGCTGTGGCCCCAGGCTCTTCATATCTTTTACATTTCTAATTAAAAGAGATAAAGAGTGAAGGAGTCATCAATCCTACAGTGATTTCCCTGTTAAGGTTTTAGAGGCAGCCGTAAAGCAGGCAGCCCAGCTCCATTGATTTTATAATTAGCTCCCGTCATGCTGCTAGGGGAGTGAGTGTGGAGAGGAGAAAACCATGAGAGAGCTAGAGAGGGAGTGGTATAGGAAAAGCAACAGAGGAAAAAAAATGGGGTGAAGGTCAGCAAAAAGTTAAAAAGCAAGAGAGGATAACAGGAGGCCAATGGTCCAATTCTACACAAGTATCTTTACAGGTAAATCAAAAGCCAGTGTAGTGCATCCATAATCTAATGTACCATTAGGACTTTGTGCTGTATCAGTGAAATCATATTCTTGTGACCAAAATTAACCTTGTGAAAATGGACCTAAATGATATGGATTTTTTACTCGTAATTGTTCAAATAATGTTTAGTTATTGTGAACTTACGATGAACAACAACTGTTTGATATTAAAATTATATATTATACTAGTGTGTATATGTACTATCATGTACAATACTATTTGCAAAACCACAAATCAACTGTCTTAAATTTAGGCATGGCGACACTATACTAAATGTAAAATTTATATCCATTTATTCATTTTTATATTCAAAGATTTGTTTTCATGTAAAAATTTATATTCAAAATATGCTGAAGATTAAGGGTAATTAAATTAAATTTTAAAGACTAAGTCTAGGTGAGTTTTAGATGACAGTAAATATGATCTAAATATAAATGGGCAAGTAAATATACAATAATGTATGATACAAATGAATAAAAATATAATTTATACAAATTGTATAAATTAGACGATTCTAACATGAATTAAAGAGCAACTTCACCCAAACATTTCACAATTTTCACCATGGTAAATGTCACCATTTACTCACCCTCAAGTTGTTCCAAACTTATATATGAATTTCTTTCTTCTGCTGAATACAAAAGAAGATATTTTGAAGAATGTGGGTAACCACAGTTGTTGGTCCCCATTGACTTACATTATATGTTTTTTCATACTAAGGGACCAGCAACTATTTGGAATAACTTGAGGGTGTGTAAATGACCATTTTTGGGTGAACTATCCTTTTAACAATAAACAATATGAATAACATTACGTAATAAATGATGTATAATTGTTAGTTCATGTTACCAATGCATTAACTAATGGAAACAAATGACCCTTATTTTAAGGTACTATCCAATACTTAAGAAGAGCCAATGGACACATAACAAACATTACATTATTTTATTAATGAAACCCATCCCACACCCTAAACAGAACCGCATAACCTACAAACAAATTAGATAGGTGAAAGAAGGAATAAATGCACAAAAAAAGCAAACAATAAATCCAAATCTCTGATTGTATTGCCCTGAAATGACCTGTGTTATTTTAGACATTACTGAATTTCAAGAAAATGGAAAACCATTACTTGGGACTCATCTTAGCATATTCTCTGCCATAAACAGGTTTCTGGCGGTAACAGGAATCTTTTTTTGTTTTTCCAAACTGGGATTTCAGGTTCAGATGAAGTGTATCTCTTAAAAATGAGAATCGTTTTCAATCTCTGATATCCTGATGCTAAGATGACGCTCTAGAAAACAGCTTTAAAACTATCAAAGTAAAACCTGGTCAAGCGCACAATACAAATACAGTAGACTGATGGATACAGAGTGACCGCAAAAGCCTGTTTCAGTGAGGTGTAATGGTTACATCACTTTTAAAGTCAATACAGATTATGACATGTTGTATAAAAGGCAAATAACATATAGGAGCTATTTAAACATGACCCTACAGTAAACAGCAAGAACAAATCAACCAAACAAAATAAAAGTTCTGCATTTACAGTCAGCCCAACAGGAAAATGTTTCAAACATTTAAAAGGAAAAAAGAACTTGTACTTTTTAATGTATGATACCTTTTCATAATATTCCCCTTCATTATTTTACGTTTTAATATATGCATTAAAATATTCTCCATGTGAATGTTATTAAAATGTAATCATGGTGTTCTGAAATTATGAATTTTTCCTCCGGTAATTAGCTTAAACACAGCCAAATAATGTTCTCCACATGATCCACGTGACGCACTATTAAGCCATCACACATTAAATTGAATTAAAGATGAGATTCCTTGAATTACATGAGGCATAAATTTAAAGCAGTTCAATTCATGCCTTAAAATTAAAAGTCCTTCTCGCAGTACTGCAAAAACTTTCTAATGTATCACCAACCTCAAGAGGAACATTAAGTAGATAAACTGTCTTAGTACGTTTTGCATACAAATAATAATTTTATCATTAATGTAAAACAGTTTTGCATGAAACTACAATAAAGCACCAAATATAAATTTAGAGGAATTAAATTTAAAGAATTCAATTAAAGTGACTAATTAAACTTCATAATTCCCTCAGGCTCCATGCTAAAGTGGATTTCCTCCAAAGAAGATCTTGCACATATGAATGTTCCATGAGGATGAGAGTAAACGTCCTGTAAGGAATCTAAAGTGCCACTCTTTGCTCTTACATTTAAACAGGACGATCAGTCGCTGGTGTATCCCATTACACATAATCAATCATTTAATGTGTGAACTTTCACACAATCTATCTTCAAACAAACAAAAAAGTTCAAACTTCTACCACAAGACCCACGAAATAAAGAGCACCCAAACTAAATCTTCCATTTAAAACCTGAAAGGATCTCGATGATATTGTGCTTTACATTATTGCTGATGCAGATTAATGAAAATTGTTATATCAGTACAAGTCTTATGACAGAACACAAGAAAATCAAGATTGAAAAACAACCCTTACACACACACACAGAAACACACTTTACTTCTTCCGCCTCTAATACAACCTTTCTCTCGATCTGCTCATTACAGACACCTTCTGCTTGTCAGTTGATATGTGTAAAATAACACATCCGTGCAAGTTACCTTAAAACCGTGTGTGACATAAAGAGGTCTAATAGCTTATGCATATTCTAAGTGCATAAATTGTAAAGCAAATTGCATATTTAAATACTCATGTCAATATGATATAAAGCGCAAATGCTTCTAAATACAAAACTCATAACACATGTTGCATTGGTGCAAAGCAGTCCACGCTGCGCTGGCCCTCGGTTCCTGCAGTTCTGCCTCTCACCACAAGGGGCTCTCTGCCAGATCTCTGCATGACGACACACAACAGGACAAGTGTGAGTTTGGGAAGAAATGGTGTGTTTATAGACAGCAGAAGGTGAAAGAGATGGATAGTGACGGAGGGGGTGGAGGAGTAGAGTTAGGAAGAGAAAGAAAGAGGGTGAAGGAGAGAAGTGAGGGAGAAAGGGTTTTAATGATGCTGAAAATTGGCCGGTGAACGCTGTCTACCCTCTCAGTAAATCATTGCTACAGCTTCCTGTCAACTTATCTGTCCTCTTGTCCTCCCCTCACAGAACTCCCCATATCCTTTCTCTCGCTCTCTTCTCCCTCACTAATTTTATGAGGTGGTATTCAAAACTTCCATCTCCTCACCATATTCGGACTGTCATCATAAATAAAGGCCTGCATTAGCGTGTGCGAGTGTGCAAAGACAGAAAAAGAGACAGACTGTGACAGGGAGATATAAAGCCAGGTGTTCGGGAGAGAGAAGGGCCGAATGTTTTTTGCGACAGTGACATATTTACTTGTGTGGGTTGTATATGTGAAAATCTATCTGAGCCCGTGTCTGCAGGTCACAGATAACGACAGTGTGACTGATGGGGTTTATAGACAGTGAATGTGTGTTTGTGCGTGCTGTACCCGAGGGTAGTGTCTCTGTTGTCAGGCAGGAGAAGAGCCGTCTCCTCTCCATAGCTGTGCCCTCTTGACAGAGCGGCCTCATACTCTTCCTCCTGTAAAGCACACACACAATCACATTCACATGAATAAAGGGCCTATTCACCACAAGTCTGAAGAACGAGCGCAACCAGATTTTTAAAACTGCATAGCACAAGTACTTCAGTTTGAAATATCATCTGATATTATTCTGATTGTTTTCTTTTTACCTGAACGCCACAGGTTTTTTTTTTTTTTTTGTCAGTGCCAAAAAACCTTGCCAACAATTCAGAGAACTAAAAAAAAATGCCATGTGGCTCAATGCATCTCTGTGAACTACAACAAATTGAGCCTGAAATATTATTCTGCAATATTCTGATACATTATTTTATTTGGATAATAGGTTTATTCTTATTCTCTTTTGAGATTTATTTTGTTTAATGTGCATGGTAAAATCATTAAATTTGAATCCTAAACAAACTCGACTAGAAGGACTATTATTGTAGCTTAAAAAATACAATAAAATAAATCAAAATTAACAAATGGCAAGAGTTTGTACACTATTTAGAGAATCTTAGCTTATGAAAATTCATTGCATTTATTTATGTTTTATATCTGGGGGTCTCTGATACACAGCGGTTTTTAGGTAATATCTTTCATAAATGATGTTGAAATTTGATTAAAAATCACTTAACAGAAGGAAAGTTATGATGAATCAACTTCACTTCTCAAACAGAACATGAGCATTAAGATTCCCAAGAAAATCTAATTTTACTCAAATTTGATATTCAGAGAGTTGATTATTGTTTGGATGATGGAAAAATGTATAAATTAATAACAAATAAAAATGTTATGTATAAATTGTAGCGCCTTTCCAGAGGTTTCTCGTAATGTAATGAAAAAACTCGATTCAGACACAAAAACACAAAAATCTGTTAATATTTCAAGTGCAAAAAAATAAAAAAATGATAGATTCTTGTGTGTCATTTAATCACATTAGATTTGATGTGAAGAGGCCTTGAAGGTTGAGGGCACCTCATAGCATAAGATGTAGGTAACATACAATTAAACATCAGCTATAGCTCAAACAGCAGAGCATGACGCAAGCAATGCCCATTAAGAGCAAAACCCGATAAAATGGGTACCTTCAATGCAATATAAGTCTCTTTGGATTAATGTGTCAAATGCATAAATGGAAATGGAAATAACCAACCTATGTGCCAATTTTTTTTCCCTAAATATTTTTTATGTAGACACAAATATAATTTATCACTTTTGGATATTTGGATGTGCTCATTGCAATAACTTGACAACAAACCCTCACCGACTCAGAGCTGTGAGCGTGTGTGTGAGCACTGGGCTGATGTGGAGATGAGAGGGGTGCAGGTTGGCTGATGACCACCGTGTCCATGCCCGAGGGGTGTCTGGGTGAAGGTGGCGGGGTGGCCGGGAGCAGCAGGTCGGCCTGGGACTGCTCGCACAGACTGTAGTGGTTCAGAGGCCCAGAAGAGTGTGTGTCCTGCAAAGCCTCGGGGTTCTCATCCTCAGAATCAGACAGCAGTGGGCTTTCTGCACGACCTGAAACCACAAATGGCAGGTGTACGTTCACAGTGATACTAAATATGTGACCCGTGCTGGCAAAATGAGTCGGAATGAGCAAATTTTCAAATATGTATTATTTTTATTTTCACATTCTCCATTAAAATACCTTCAAAATATGACTTGTTGGAATCGGACAAAAAATGACTGAGCTACAGCCGTTTGAAGGCGCTAGAGTCAGCAGATCTGATTTAGAGAAAAATCAAGTTAAAGTTTTCTGAAGATTCTAAAGTATAATCAGTAAGCAACGTTGCATATTTCCTCCAATTCTTTGCTTAATAATAATTACTATATTATTAATCCCAATATAGCTAATAGATAATGTTGCACATCAGATTTTTCCCCAACCATTAACTAAACATTCATGTAAGACATAACAGATTATGTTTGTGTGAATCTCGCCAAGATATATTTTGCAATAATAACTTTATACGGAGATTGCGCACTCCAGGAGAAAATCATATTTCACAGGTTTGGACTCATGTCATTGAGAATTCGGTATGAATATTCACAAATCTGGAATGCTGCGCTTTGCAACAATATACCTACAACTTGTGGTGAGAAGCAGCAGCAGTCATCCAGAAGTGATCAGAGAAAAAGGTACTCCTCTCAGAAAACATACAAATAAAGATCATTTTAGATGTTTAATTACTATTTGGAGCATTGTGATCGATAGAAGAGGGCTTAATGAACTCATTTTTGTGAAAACCTCAAATTCGACCAAAACTGACATTTTTCACTTCTTTTGCCTGTAGCTCAAAATTAGGCCGTGCGCATTCCGACTCATTATACCAGCACGGGTCACATATATAATCTAATTTATAATAAAGCAGGGTTATATTTTGATGTTGTTTAAGTATGGCAGAGTTGTGTGCTTTTGGGAGGTAGGGTTGGTGTGCTGTGTTGTATGGCGCTGAAGTCTCGTCATTGTGCAGGGCCGTATAACGCAGTGTTGTGCAGTGGTGTGTGGCATTTTATGATGTGGCTGTCTGCCGCCTGGAGTTCTGTGGTATTGTTGTGTGAGGGCAATAAAGAAAAGAGACAGATCCACAATAGTGTCGTTGTGTAGTGATGTTTGTACAGAATTAAAGAAAGCACAGTGACTCACTGCTCTGCAGCAGCGCCGTCTCACTCCATTTAGAATCGCTCAGCACCTCCAGCCTTCTCTCCAGCTGACGGCTGTACTCCATCACTTCCTGCGCACACACACAGTTAACAAACCTCACATTGTAAGATGAAATAATGTTACACTGTAATGTTTAAAATGCCATACTCTCCCACATCCTCTTCTTAAATAATGGGTGTCTTAACAGATCAGATTTCAGTAAATTTGGTATCTTGGTACTTTGCTGTTAGGGTTGCATGAATTAGGAAATTTAAGGGTTTGTAATGTTGTGATTGGCCGATACCAGTGTGAACACAATACAGTATGACCAATGTTGTGGGATTACTGAATAACTAAATATTTTCAAGAAGCCATATCAGTGCTATTTTCGTTTTTACTGTCATCGGGACAAATCCAAATGTGATTATCTCTAAAACTCTGTTTGTCCCAGACCATGCACTTCTGAGTGCACTCATCCTAATAAGTATACTCAGATTTGCATTTGCAAAGTTGTTTTTAGTTAGTTCATTGTTACATCCAATTGCAGTTTCCTTTTTTCTCTTGTTTTTATCTTTTCTCAGTACAGCTATAGAGAAAATGATTGTAATTACTTGGGAAACTGGACACCTTACAATTCATAAACGTGTATTTTTTTGTACTTACCCTAAATCTTTGTAAAACTGTTTTAGGTTTAAAATCATAGCTTAAAGTAGCTTAAATATTCTAGGAAATTTTTAATAAATAATATAGGGTGGCCATACATCCTCTTTTTCCTGGGTATGTCCTGGCCAGGATTTTGAAATTGCCTAAAATGTCCAGGTTTTGCCTTTGTTTTCATATTGACTTAAAAAAAATGCTCTCTACAGTCCCACCTTCTTGCATGCCACGATTGCTCAATTATGTACAATGCCTAAATGCTATTAGTCAAACTACCTTCAGAAAATATGAAAACAATTGGTGTAACGGCGACCAATATCCGCTGAGAGGCTGAGCAGTGGATGAATCCGTGACGCGTTTTAATGCAAAAAAATGTTTTATTTCCAACGATGAAAGTAACAACAAACATAAATGATGACGGTAAAATATAAAACAGAAAATAAACAAGAATGAAAATTAAACAAATGAAACAAAAACGGTCAACAGAAAGTGAGCGCTCCAGCTACTCACCCCCTTCCTTTCCAAACACACCAGAAAACTAACAGGTACATATGCACCTAAGCCCAAGTGACGTAGCAAACAGGAAATGACAATTTCAAAATAAAAGACAAACCTTTCCCGCACCTACAATTGGAAAACAAAGTCCAAACCTAGACATTTTTGGCAATTTAGAAATACCAGCCGAAAAATAGGACATATGGTCACCCTAAATAATATAAAGAAAATGCATTTACATTGGACGCCCATTAGGAAAACAGACAGAAATGCAAATAAATATTCAAATTATACAAATTTATGTTGAAATATAAACATAATGACATATGTTAGTAGGAGACTGTTGTGACAGAATCGCTTATCAACCATCAACTAGTTTTATTCAGATGTTACTCTTATATCATGAATATCCAAAAATGTAAACCTGGTTACTTTCACTTGGTACTCACACAAAGATATCATAAAGGTCCCACATAACTACATACGCATAACCAAACTCTTATGTTTATGTTCTGCAAACTCCATTCACAGCCCTTACATAGGTAACATACTAACCAGATGTTCCTCCACCTAGAAAGAATAATTTAAAGTTTATAGCTCACGTAAGATTTCTTTACTTAAGAATTCATGCAAAGACTAACAAAAATACAAGTGTCAGATCTCTCTGTTTAAATCCCTCGGGCCGCTCGCCTGCTCGGTTTCCAATGTAAGTGTACTTAATATGTGGAAAATTTCTTTAAACCAGTGCTGTCAGACACACAGAGAGCAAAACATACTCTTGAGAGACTGGTGTTTAGGACTGGTACAACAGCATGTTTCTGCCATGCCTTAAGGCTCATGTGAATGAGATAGTTGTTTACCAAGAGACTAAGCACACTCTGTAAACTTGTTGGATGACCTGTGAGAACTTTTGAGATGGCTTTAATAAGAATAAGACAGCATTGAGCACTTAAGAGTTTTGTGAGAACTGCAGAGATCTTGCCTGTATTTCTGTCTGCAGCTGCTCCTTCTCTTTCTGAGCCACTCTGAGACTGGCCTTCAGCTCTTGCAGCTCACGACGAGTCTCGCTTAGCTGAACCTAAACACACAAACACAAATTTCACTAGAGTACTAGAAACCATAACAGTACATGTCTTAAAATATTTAGATTGACATTACATTGCAAATGTAATTTATGCATCAAATTACATTATATAAAAATGTAAATGGTCGAGGTCATTCTAGGTCACTAAACAAATATAAGCAAATATGTGATATTGACCATGATAACTCCTACAAAGTGTGCTGTTAACACTATTAAACAGACACGACTAAAAACATATTGACAAGAAAACCACTGCTCTTAATTTCTGTTTTTATTACTTTTAATTAATTACTTGAAAAACTTGAAACTATGTTTACTTGAGATTAAGCTACATGCCATTGTTTGAAAGTAATTTGTTAATTATATTAATAATTAAGTTATTAAATAAAGTTTGTGCATTAGCATATTAGCTTCTTTTTAAAAGAGTTTTTGTATTTACCCGATTGCAGTCTTTCTCTCGTCCCAGCTCCACCACTGCTTTCTCTCTCTCCATCCTCGCCTCTTGCAACATCTCCTCCTTCTGCTGGAGCTCATCATTTAGGCATTCCAGACGCACTTTGTCCAACTGTCAATTCATGCAATTGCTTTAAAGAACAACAGTCTCAAAGCTGCCTTTGTGTTTTTTTATTTTTTTATTTTACTACACGTACCTCAGCATTCTGCTGCAGGTTCTCTTTCTCCTGTGCCCAGTTGGCCCTGCCCTCTCTCAGAGCCAGACTGGCATCTGCCAGCTGAAGTGTGAGCTGTGCGGCCTGCAGACGGGCCTGATGGAGCTCGGCGTGTGCAGTGTCCCTCTGAGCGACCATGTCTCTCAGCTCCCCCCTCAGAATCTCTACACAGCGTTCACTCACGTTCAGACGCTCTTGAACACTCCGGAGTTCACTCAAAGCCACTTCATTGGCTGCCTGCTCAACAACAACACAATCATGTCATGCTCAAAAGATGGTGACAGTCTACAGGCAGTTAGGGGGGCTGGCATATATGACTTCTAGCATCCATCTGCATCAATTTCTTTATTTTCTGAACTATATAGACATTTTTCAGATTTGTCACATCTGCATTTACAACAATGGACCATTTACAAGATGCTGGGGGCAAGTTATATACAGTTGATAATTAAGTGTCAGTAAAGACATTTTACATTGTTACAAAAAAAACTTTTTTGTTTTCTCAAAGAATCCTGAAAAACAATCACGGCTTCTACAAAAGCATATCAGAATGTTTTCTAAGGTATCATGTGACAATGAAGACCTGAGTAATGACTACAGAAAATTCAGCTTTGTACCACAGGAATAAATTACATTTTAAAATATATTCAAATAAAAACAGTTATTTTAAATTGTAATAATATATTTCACAATATAGTAATTTTTAGAATAAATAAATGCAGCCTTGTTGAGAATAAGAGACTTCTTTAAAATCATGAAAAAATCTTACCAATCCCACAAATTAAATATTTATATGTTGGTCGCAAAAAAAATAAAATCTATTTTTATTTTTTTTCAGAATACATGCTACTACTAAAAGACATGATTTCTGCCCCCACATGGTGTAATTACAACATCTAACAGCAGGGGCTGTCTGGACCATGCTAACCAGTCAAACCTTGACCCTCTTATAAATAAAATGCATTAGTTCACAGATAAATGGCGTCAAGTCTCTATTCTGAGACACTACATCCAGTATACGCCTCACAAGACATCCAAGGTGAAAGCCGGGGTGTGAAAACTACTGGAGTGTTACCTCCTTCCTGTGAGCGCTGTTGAGTTTGTGTGTGAGGGTGGTGATGGTGTCTCGGAGTTGTAGGGCATGTGTATCTCTCTGGGCCAGTGAGCTTCTCAGACTCTGGAACTCTGCTGACAGACTGTGCAGCTCCTTCTCTGTTTGTTCCATCTTTATCTAGTATGATACACAAAACAATGACACAGTTATGACCATGTACTTTTATTTATGCTTGCATATAAGTGCATAGGTGTTAGCTGACAAACCTTCAGGTTCTTGTGTTCATCCTCATCTTCCTTCTTTTGAGCTGCTGCTTTCTTGGCCCGTTCCCTCATCCTACACAGATACAACACCAGAGAACCAATGCAACCATGTGGCTCATAGAGACAATAAGACATTGTTTACTGTGCTAAACTGAGCTCTGGGGGGGGGGTCCAATCACTCCAGCAACATTTGGATGTAGTCAAGGGTGCATATGGCCACATCATATGAAACCCTATCATGTCCTGATGTGCCCCAGAGAATGTAATGCAACAAAACAATGATTTTAAACTTTTCAGAATAGATAGAGCTTAAAAATGCTCAATTCAATGCAGAAGTCATCAACATGCAGTGATAATTATGTAGTATGTGTGTGTAGCCTTTAGACCACTTGTTGAAGTATGTAGTCATGAAATTAAGAGAAAATCTTGAGGAAACTGGATGACAAGTGGTTACTGGAGACAAATTTGATACATGCTAATAGCACAACTCTTATGGGTTATTTTTAATGAATCAAAACTAAAAATAGTAATGCATTAAAAAAATTTTTTTTCAAAAGCACCGAAATCAAAATGACAGTTTTCATTTAGGCAAAATTTGAAACCAATGTTTTGGTAATTAAACTCGGTATGCAGTTGAGGTTGTCTTGTTTATCAGTGATGAACCAGTTGTAGTAAAATTATTTGGAAACAAAGCACTTCTCCATATTTCAGCCAAACAAATGTTACATTTTTCTACTCTAGCATCATTTTTGGTCACAACAAAGTGCATCCACACAGCTGACATGTTTTGTAGCTTATCTACTGTTTGTGCATGGAATAGACACTGACACCAGAGTCATCAGAGAAGCGCCAACTGTTTCAGTCAATAATTTCGGCCCTTCAGAACTATTTTTGAAATTTCAGTGCATCACTTATTAAAAAACATAGAATGTGACTGCTATTATAGCTGTGATTGTAGCCTGATTTCCAAAATGAATGTCTCTTATGAGATGATTCTAAATGGTTTGAATTAGTCTGAACCACTGCCCTACATAATTTACAGCATCAACAGAGAGACAGTTTCTTTCATATGTAAATCAAAATGTTCATTATAACTAAAATGCACCCAAATGAACTGGAATCAAATCAAACTGAGAAATCTAAAACAATACCCAGCCCTACATTCAAGAACTAATACCCCTTTTCCACCAAGGCAGTTCCAGTGCTGGTTCAGAGCCAGAGCCTAGTTTCAAAACGGTTCTTTGTTTTTCGACACCCAAAGCACCAGCTCCGAACCAGGAAAAGTGGTTCGTAAGTAGCACCAAAACATTGCTGGGCTAGAAGGAAGAACCGCTTGCGTCAGGGGCTGGGGGCGTGGTTACCGTGACCAACAAGACGAACAGAAACTTTGGACCGCCATATTTGAAATAGCAGCTAAATACGAACACGTTGGATTCGCCGTGTTTGGATGCCGATGTAGGTTCGCAAAGCCATGAACATCAATAGCAACGCAACGTCCGCCATTGTTGATAGTTTGTTTAGGCTTGTTCGGGATGGATCGGCGCTGTGAGGCATCGGGGTGCTGCGGGAGCGACTGGAAAGCAGATGGCTCTTTATGCTTTTGGATCGCTCTCGCGGTGCTTTGGTGTGTTGTGTGCCGATCGATCGATCGGTCTGCGTGGCGCTGATACACTTCGAACAAGTCTGTTGTGTTTGGCGCTGCCACGGCCGCGCTAGTGAAACGAAACATGAAACGTATTCAGTGACGTAAGACCTGGCTCTGTATTGGCTCTCTAGCCTGTGGAAAAGCAACCGGTTCTTAAAGGGCTCGCCAGTCGAACCAACTAAGAACCGGCAAGAGCACTGGCTCTGAACTAGCACCTGGTTCCTGCTGGTGGAAAGAGGGTATAAGTGACACAAAGCTTCTCACCTGTCTAGATCAGTCTCTCTCTCCAGGCCTCTCTGGGTCAGTACTTTAATGTCCTCCTCTAGCTCTCTGATTCGCTGCTCATTAGCTTCTTTTTGAGCCAGCAGGGCTCTCTTCTCCTCTGTCAGGGCTTCACCTAAATCCTCAACTTCCTAAAAGAGAGAGGTGTGATGGTAGTGAGGTGTTTACACTAAAGCGTAACACAAAAAATCATTTAACAGTTAGCTTTCTGTCAGTGTGTGTGAACATATACACCACAGTAAACACAGTAAAGACAAAATACACACACAACTGTGACCCGGGGCTGACCACACAGGATGATGGAATGAGTGTTTACACTACCTTCTGCTGCTTCTTCATCTCCTCAACTTTCTCCCTATATTCTCTCACTTCCTCCTTCAGCTCGCTGATCTTCCTTTCTAGCTCCTTGCGGCTCTGCTCCCAGGAGCTTCTGTCTCTCTCTCTCCTGCCTTTCTCCCTCTCCACGTTCTGGTCTGCTGCTTCCAGAGCCTGGAGAATCTCAGCACGCTCCTTCAAACACTCCTGGAGACGACTCTGTTAGAGAAAACGACAGAGAAAGATTAAGACATTAATAAAAAAAAACATGATGGAGACTCAGTTTTAAATTAGGTCAGTTTTAAATCAATCAATTAAAAAGTTTAATTAATTACCCTATATGGTGATTAATCAAATTAATAACATATATCAATTAGGGATGTCAACGATTAATCAACGATCAATTAATTGTCGATAAGGGATTTAATCGATTAAAGCTATCGATGTCAATTAAGCAATTTAATTTTGGGGTGCGTGCGGCTCACGCACCAAAAACTTGCAAGTAGTGATGAGTAATGGTGACGGGGCTGGATCTTTTGCGAAAACAATTCACTAATGTACAAATTACACTTTTAATGTGATCCAAACTAATATACAGTATATATATAAATATATATTCCTACAACTTGTTCATTTGTTCCTACAACTTATTAATTTGTGGCCACAGTCCATGTTTCATTAATTTGTTCCCTAGATAACCCATAATTTAACTAAAATGAGGGAACAAATTAATAAATTGTTGAAACTTATTCTTAATTTATGCCCATGAAATCTTCATTTTACAATCCTGCTACTAGCCTTTTTATTTAGACTAAAAACCCCTTTCATTCGGGTGAGGAAACTGGCGTTCTGAGAGGCATTTGCACATCCTGTCATGCCGGTGACAGTAGATGCATTTTTCAGTATTAAGGTTAACGATTAATTGATTGTTAATTTAAATGACGATTGATCATGGCAATGATCGAAAATTTACATCCCTAATATCAATATTTGCTGTGAAAACATTATTGTGGCCGATCAAGTAATTCGTTAAATACATGATCTTATACTATAATTAATAATAAAGTTTAGTGTGATTATATAATATAAATAATTATCTTAAATGTCTTTTTTTCTCACAAATGTTTAAAAAAGACATTACCTCTGCTGTCAATCAAATAAAAACAGTAAGAGATATAAGACAGCAACAATGCTATATCAGTAACAAAACAGCAGTATTGACTTGGTTGGAAAGCTCAACACAGACTATTTGGCGTCTAAAGCTGTTCATGGGGTTTTTAAACCACACAACAAACCCACACATTGTGGCAATGTTAAATGGAGACTGTCTGTCTGAGGTCTATAGCCTTCTGTGGATAAAAGTGTCTGTACACTGGGAGATCTCTCTATTGCATTTTTACCCTTTCTTGCCCAAACAACAGTGTAATTTTTATTGTATTACTGTTAACTTTTCAAACTTGCTAGTAAAAAAAGTATGAAACACTTAAAGCTCAAAAATACAGTGAAATGGTGCGTTAATAAAAAAATCATGAAGCATGAACAATTATATAATAAACAGAAGTATATCAACTATATATATATATATATATATATATATTTTTTAGTGAATTAAAATTGTAGAAAATTTTATTTGTGATATGATTTGTGCAGTACTATTATTTCCCTGCTAGTTTTGGCTCTATTTTTGTTTTTGGAAGCGGCAGCTTATGCATTTACAGGTAATGCTTCCACCCTAGGTAACTGGATCCGGCATTGTCTTATTGTGTCTCATTTGTGTGAAATGATGGACTGAATTAGAGTCTTAACGTAGTTTTTGAGAGCCTCTGACCTGCAGTAGCTGGGCTCTAGGGATGACCAGCAACATGTCATCGGCCACTTCCTCCCCCTGACCCCCCTCCTCCAGAGTCACCAGCTCCTCAAGGGGCTTTGGGGCTGAGAAGGTAAAGGCAGTGCTGCGAGAACAAACCTCTCCTTTTCCATCCACATACACAAACTGGTACTGCTGGGCACTAGGCCCTGGTAGGTAAGAAGCTGAAGAGGGGAGAGAAGAGGGCAGCTGTGAAAGGCCAACAAAACTATAAACAAAACAATTGTCATGTGTCGGCTCTGGTTTTGAATGTAGGCAAAGCATATTTGAATATTTCCTGTCTGGTTATTCATAGTGAGTGAAGTTTGGAGATTTCATAGACAACCACATGAAGCCTGGGGCACTGCTGATGACCTCTCTGAGGTCATAAATGCACTCTGTCTACATCGCCATTACTCACCACAAATTACAATGCTGCCATTCTGCACTGTGCAAATCTCAGCCCAGATGACACTTTCACAGACACACGCTTGCAAAAACTCAGACTTGCACAACCATTCAAAAGGTTTGGGGTCTATTTTTATATATAGATTTTCATTTTTTATTTTTAAAGAAATTAATACTTTTATTCAGCGAGGATGCATTAAATTGATGAAAAGTGACTGTAAAGACATTTACAATGTTACAATTTTGATTTCAAGTAAATGGCTGTTCTTTCTATTAAATGGCTATACTTTCTATTAATCAAATAATCATTAAAAAATGTATCATTAAATAAAACATTGTTTCTACCAAAATATTAACAAGCACAATTAATAATGATCAGAAATGTTTCTTAAGCAGTAAATCAGTGTATTGGAATGAGTTCTGAAGAATCATGTGACACTGAAGACTGGAGTAATGATGCTGAAAATTCAACTTTGTCATTGCAGGAATAAATTACATTTTAAAATGTATTCAAACAGAAAAATTACTTTAAGTTGTATTAATATTTTACTGTATTTTTGATTTTTTTAAAAATGCAGGCTTGGTGAGTATAGACTTCTTTCAAAAACAAACAAGCAACAACAAGAAGTTACTGACCCCAAACTTTTGAACGGTTATGAATGTTACTTTAAAAGAAGGATATAGAGTCCTCACTGTGGATTAATTACTACAGATGTGCTTTTCAAAAATCAGGTAGTCACAGGGTTGTCTCAAAGATTAATCGACTCTTTAATATTAATCGGCTATAGGGAATAATTAGAAAATCAGATATGTTCGCACTAAATTTAATGGCTGTCATGGTGTTTTACCATGTTGATAGAACTGCACGCTATAGCATAGCAAGATAAAACCTTTTCAAATAAATTGCATCTCCAGAATCATTATTTTTAAAGCATCGCCAACTCTACACAAAAATGTGCAGAGAAGCAAGTAAATCAAGGGTAATTTGGGAGCATCCTGCCCATCCCTACTAATAACTACAGGCGAATTCCTTTGTGGCATTTTATCTCCTTCACAGGCCATTCGAGGAGGAACATTTGCTAATGTACTGAATGCACCTCAGTGAATGAGACCAGCAGTTGGGTGAATCAATGCAAGAACTGTAATTAGCTCCTTTAATGTCCCTAAAGCACTCTATTCTTTATTCATACTGTATTGAGACTATCAGCTGACTTTCAAGAGGGCTTGAACACTCAAAATCAATGCTTCAGAGACCTTGGAAATTAACACAACAGTTGACAGAGGTCCCCTCTTTGTAGCTGGATGGAGCTACTGCCCAAACAAACGTATGGTAGTCCTTGACTGATGACCAGCCAACCTGAGGGTAAAAGGAAACAGAACAACTTTAATTACGCAAAAGAGTAACATCAATGCTGAAGAACCTGGAGATGGCTCTATCTCTTACTTTAAATAGTCCAATCCAGTCGTTACTGGCCCATGTGTGCTGTGGGTTGATGGTGTAGTGGCAGTCCACTCTGCTCTGAGGAAAATAGCAAATTCCAATATTGCGAAACTCCACCCCCCATGTCTTCTCCATGGCAACAAAATAGGGATGCACCTGGGTAAATAGTAAAATGATAATACTTCAGAAAACATTTTTCTCATTCTTTTAATTATTATACGTGTAGTTTTATGGCATCATTATTTGAGAGATTATGTGAAATATTGGCATTTCCAAAAAAAAAAGTAATTTCCATCAAACTGCAACAAAGTTGAGATAATGGTTTAAAAATTAAAAGAAAAACAATACATATAAAATAAAATGTAACAAAATCCTGATGTTAAGAAAAAGTTAATGGACACCATTTATCCCATTGTAGAAGTATATAACTGAGGTCAAAACAATCTCTTTAAGGAAAAAAAAACTTGAATACACTATATCCACATTTTATCTAAAAGTTCTTTATTTTTTTTACATCTATTGTTCTGTAAAGAACATTTCACATCCATGGAACATCTACATTCCTCAAAAGTTACTTTATAGTGGAAAAAGGCTTTTTAGATTATTTTAAAAAACATGGTTCTTTAAGAATTGGTCACTGAACGGTTCTTTGGGGAACCCAAAATGGCTCTTCTACGACATTACTGTGAAAGCAACCTTTTGGAACCTTTATTTCTAAGATTGTATGTGTGTAGTTATCTATCTTTATATGTATGCCCCATTTGTCTATATCCACATTTACAATTATACAATATACAGTAATACAGCTAAACAGGCTTTAATTAGTCCATTCGAAGTTGTGTGGACATTATTATCAAGGCTAATTGAGCACAGTAGGGGAGAGGTGAGTGTATTGCGCAAGTGAAGAGGAACTGTTTATATGTTAAACTAGATGCCGAGTTCCTGCAGATGACTGATGTTAAGTGCAGACTTTCTTTAGTCGGACACACATCAGCTCTTAGAGAGCATTAGTGACAGTGACTAATGCTGTGACTGACTTTGTGAACTGTATGGATTACAAGCAATGACAGGTGTGTTCATCATTAGCACCACATAATAAACTACACACTCCATATTTAGACTCCATGAACAGACCAAGGACGCTTTCTGACGTCATCTGTCTGATGTCAGAAACTTGCAACTTCAATGCTCCTTTATTTTAAAAGATTAAGGATAACTTGATTCCTCGTGATATGACTCATTTAAAATAAAATAGTTGGTAAAATGAGTGAAAAATTACTTGACATGTAACACCAGATTGTTGTGGCATAATAAAAAATAATGCTTACAATAGTTCAGTAATTGCAATTGCGCTTGCAATAGCCAACAATCGTGGATGACTACTGCAAGCGAGGCCCAAAGTTAGAAACAATCTCAAGTTACTCGGTAACAAGAAAAACAATGCATACGCAGATCCGACACTTTGTTACAGCTATTTTTAAAAAGGACATGACAACATTATAACACTGTAATAGTCAATACACATTCCCTGGGACTGCCTCAAATGAGATGGGATGTTATAAACATGGCATGCTTTTGTCTCTTACAGTAGCTGCGTGCTACTGAGCATGCAGTATTTTTTTCTCTCTCCCTTTTTTTCCCTTTGTGGAAAAAAACCGCAACCGTCGTATAACAAAACTCACCCGATTTAGCTTAGATAATCAGAACAATGTCCTCTTGGAAAACGATGTTCGGTGATAAAGGAGAACACATGTATGAGACTGATGACAAGTGAAATTTACACTGACACATTCGCCGAGATGAGCTGTGCCACGAACCTCTCACAACAATAACAAAAACAGAAGCATGGGTGCTCTGGGGGTCTCGGTGCATTATGGGAAATGAAGTTCCATTACTGGTTCTGAATAATGTCTCAGAGACTCAAAAAAACTAAAATCCCCATCTGTAATGACGATGCTGTGAAGGTCGACGTGAAAAGTCAGACGTCATGGTAACGGTACAGCTATTGGAGCTTTGATTGGTTCACATTTCTCATCGGATTCACCGACTTGGTTTCTATTGGTTAAATAAATGTGTCAGTCAACTGCTGACCAATGTGATAGGTGTACGTCAGGAACGCATGGAGAAAAGCAACGCGATTGCGAAATGAACTAGTGATGGGAAGTCTGACTCATTTCCGCGAATCGGTTCTTTCGAACAGTCTAAGACAACAATGCAATGATTCATTCAATTACTTCTTGACTAAAAATGCTATTTATTGTAGGAAAATGCAGCTTTGTCTTGAATGTGTGTTCATAAATTCCATGCATGGAGTAAACATTTGCAGAATGTTCTATTTGTATTTCTATGTTTTATTTATTGATTTCTAATTAGCCGCTTAAACTTGAAGTACCCTTAAAACAGGTCAATTTCAAATGCTCAAACTATCAGCTCACTCCTGGGTTTGTTATGAACCGGACATGTCTCTTGACATAAGAGCATTTTAAATTGACCTGTTTTAAGGCTACTTCAAGTTTAAGCGGCTAATTAGAAATCAATCAATCAATCAAAAAACATAGAAATACAAATAGAACATTCTGCAAATGTTTACTCCATGCATGGCATTTATATGAACACACATTCAAGACAAAGCTGCATTTTCCTACAATAAATAGCACTTTTAGTCGAGAAGTACTTGAATGAATCATTGTATTGCATAAGTTGACTCGAGAACCGCTCGACCCGATTCAGTTCGTTTAGAACGATTCGGTCGGTCTGTTGTAAACAGTTTCAAAAGATTCTTTAAAAAGATCCGGTTCAAAAGAAGGATTCGAATGTTTCAGGTTTGCAAGAGAATTTTTATATAATACAATAATATTCGCATACATAATATAAAGCACCTGAGTCAGACATATATGGTTTCCATCGTCTCTCCCCATGCTTGACTGATGTCTGCAATAACCTAATTCTTTAAACGACATATTTTCAGTGTTATTCGCTTTGAGTCTCAGAAGGCAGACACACATTCAGCTTGAGCAAACAGCACTCTACATTTCTTGCTGACTCACAGAAACTTGAAACTAGAATGCTTGCCTGTGAAGCTGAAAAGCAGATGCTAAATGCCTATCGTGTTTCAATAATTCCCACAAATATTTGTCTCTCACACTTAGATTCACTTATAATAAGTTGATATAACTGTCAGCTCAATCCGTGTAAAAACAAAGTGAACTAAAAGGATTTAGGATACTTTTAATAAATAGTTCATAGAAAGAGATATTTGGAAGTCTTAAATTCGAGCTGATGAGACATTTCTTTTTCTAAAACATTAGTTGTCTGATGTTCTCGTTATGAACACCAGATGGCAGTATACTTTTAGGAAACGCACTATTAAGAGGGAAGAGTTGTGAGGTAGATGTGTAGCTTATTGCCCACTACGGGGATATCTTTAAATATATTACTATTGCCTAAAATATAATCTTCCTTTTTATTAGAATGACAATATGATTAGGCTTAATCCAACAAATTAATATATTTCTTTATTTACACTGTAACAATTTAAAGTGAATGCCCATAAATTTTAAAATAGCGTTGTCACACATCACTCTCTTTCAGAAGTGTATCAGTGTCTTCTTTACAATTTAGAAGTAAAATTCCACTTTATTTTTCCATAAAGCTGGAGTAATAGCTTGGATCAGCCAGGCATGTTATCTTTCATATTTGTGGCGTGCTTAAATGGATGAATGATTATATTGAAGAACTTTCTTGAGGAATTTGGCACATACAACACTCAGGTCTCATGGTGCTATTAGGAGGTCAGAAGTCAAAGTGATATATACATTCTAAACGAAGTGCCAATTTAACACTCACATGCCTTTGATGTTAAGGATTTGGGGCTTAAGTGAATCTTTCACTATTTTAAGATCTTACAGTGCTGTCCATTGCACTGCCTGCCTGCACATTTGAGTTCTCTAAATCAGCCTCAAAATGATTAAATTATTTAACCACTGATAAAATATCACCTTATTTTTTGTGTTTTAAGCCATCAGAACCAGTTCGCACTGCAAGGAAGGCAGCCGTGGCCACTGCAAACAAGATGGCCACCCTGAGCCTGTAATTGCATGCAGGCAGTAAATGAGGCAGCCCAATAAAGGTGCTGAGATTGTTTTAACAGAGTGAGCTTGGCTGAAATGCGTCGAAGGAAGGAAGGCAGGCAGGAAGGGGGGAGAGGCGTGTGATTGATGGCACACAGACAGTGTGTTACCGACCTTGCTTGATGACAAGTCTCCCTCAGGCCCATGACACTCCTAACCTCGCTCCTCCTCCCAGGCGCTCCATGTCAAGTGTTTTTGAGGAGATCAATGAGAAGATCTGGTGCAGGCCAGACTTATGTTGGCCAGTCATTTTATCATCTCATTACTAAACTGGTCAGAGATTCCACTTGCTTGTTTTATAGATACTGCAAAACATATAGGATGACAACTATTGAATTTGAATTAAACTGTCACTTTTGATCAACTTAATGCATCCTTGTTAAATAAGTTTTAATAATTATGCAAGTTTCTATTAAACATCAAATTTAGTAGTGTATTTAACAAATAATATATTAAAGTATTTTTGATAAAAGTTAAAATTAAGAAGCTAAGATTAAAAAAAATGTTTCATTTTCTCTCATTTCAAAAGGTGCATCTCAATAAATTAGAATGTCGTGGAAAAGTTCATTTATTTCAGTAATTCAACTCAAATTGTGAAACTCGTGTATTAAATAAATTCAATGCACACAGACTGAAGTAGTTTAAGTCTTTGGTTCTTTTAATTGTGATGATTTAGGCTCACATTTAACAAAAACCCACCAATTCACTATCTCAACAAATTAGAATACTTCATAAGACCAATAAAAAAAAACATTTTTAGTGAATTGTTGGCCTTCTGGAAAGTATGTTCATTTACTGTATATGTACTCAATACTTGGTAGGGGCTCCTTTTACTTTAATTACTGCCTCAATTCGGCGTGGCATGGAGGTGATCAGTTTGTGGCACTGCTGAGGTGGTATGGAAGCCCAGGTTTCTTTGACAGTGGCCTTCAGCTCATCTGCATTTTTTGGTCTCTTGTTTCTCATTTTCCTCTTGACAATACCCCATAGATTCTCTATGGGGTTCAGGTCTGGTGAGTTTGCTGGCCAGTCAAGCACACCAACACCATGGTCATTGAACCAACTTTTGGTGCTTTTGGCAGTGTGGGCAGGTGCCAAATCCTGCTGGAAAATGAAATCAGCATCTTTAAAAAGCTGGTCAGCAGAAGGAAGCATGAAGTGCTCCAAAATTTCTTGGTAAACGGGTGCAGTGACGTTGGTTTTCAAAAAACACAATGGACCAACACCAGCAGATGACATTGCACCCCAAATCATCACAGACTGTGGAAACTTAACACTGGACTTCATGCAACTTGGGCTATGAGCTTCTCCACCCTTCCTCCAGACTCTAGGACCTTGGTTTCCAAATGAAATACAAAACTTGCTCTCATCTGAAAAGAGGACTTTGGACCACTGGGCAACAGTCCAGTTCTTCTTCTCCTTAGCCCAGGTAAGATGCCTCTGACGTTGTCTGTGGTTCAGGAGTGGCTTAACAAGAGGAATACGACAACTGTAGCCAAATTCCTTGACACGTCTGTGTGTGGTGGCTCTTGATGCCTTGACCCCAGCCTCAGTCCATTCCTTGTGAAGTTCACCCAAATTCTTGAATCGATTTTGCTTGACAATTCTCATAAGGCTGCGGTTCTCTCGGTTGGTTGTGCATCTTTTTCTTCCACACTTTTTCCTTCCACTCAACTTTCTGTTAACATGCTTGGATACAGCACTCTGTGAACAGCCAGCTTCTTTGGCAATGAATGTTTGTGGCTTACCCTCGTTGTGAAGGGTGTCAATGATTGTCTTCTGGACAACTGTCAGATCAGCAGTCTTCCCCATGATTGTGTAGCCTAGTGAACCAAACTGAGAGACCATTTTGAAGGCTCAGGAAACCTTTGCAGGTGTTTTGAGTTGATTAGCTGATTGGCATGTCACCATATTCTAATTTGTTGAGATAGTGAATTGGTGGGTTTTTGTTAAATGTGAGCCTAAATCATCACAATTAAAAGAACCAAAGACTTAAACTACTTCAGTCTGTGTGCATTGAATTTATTTAATACACTAGTTTCACAATTTGAGTTGAATTACTGAAATAAATGAACTTTTCCACGACATTCTAATTTATTGAGATGCACCTGTACATTTTGAAATGAGAGAAAATGAAACATTTTTTTTAATCTTAGCTTTTAACTTTTATTAAAAATACTTTAATATATTATTTGTTAAATACACTACTAAATTTGATGTTTAATAGAAACTAGAAATTATTTTTTATAAAATAATTATTAAAACTTATTTAACAAGGATGCATTAAGTTGATCAAAAGTGACAGTCCAGACATTTATACTGTTACAAATGATTTCTATTTCAAATAATCCTGTTGTTTTAAAGAATTTCCACAAAAAAAATATTAAGCAACTGTTTTCTACATTGATATTAATAATGTTTCTTGAGCAGCATATCGATATATTAGAATGATTTCTGAAGGATCATGTGACACTGAAGACTGGAGTAATGATGCTGAAAATTCAGCTTTGCCTCACAGGGATAAATTGCATCTTAAAATATATTAAAATAGAAAACCGTTTTTTTACATTGCATGAATAGTACACAATGTTAGTTATTTTTTTTACTGTATTTTTGTTCAGTCAATATAGCCATGGTGAGGCTTCTTTCAAAAACATTTAAAACATATAACCGACCCCAAACCTTTGAACAGAAGTGCGTTTTATTTTTTTCTCACAAAAACTAGTTTAAGATACAATAACAATTTGAGGACCCCTGTTCTAATGTTTCTTTTCTAATGCTCTCCTGTAAAAAAAAAAAAATCAAATCAAAATTAAAACATATCCGTGCATGACAAAATATAGATGATTAACTATATTACTGTGTTTCACAGCAAGAGACATGACATATTCTTGCTTGTGTGACCGATTACAGCATCTTGAATGAGTGTGCAGTGACTGCGGTTGGCATGCAGTAGCATGCATTTGGTTGCAACATGGGTGAGCTAACAGTGGGTTTTCTGGGGTGGGGCATTTTTGCTTATTTCATGGTGGCCTCTTCAACAAGAAATGGGAGGGGGGAGTGTAAACGTCAATAACAAACACCCACCACACCCTGAACATGTAGTCCTTCCTAAATGGAAAGTGAGAGAAACAAAGAAAATGCTGAATTGTAGAAGGGCAGGGAGAAGACGTAAAGTAAAATCTTAAAGTTATCAAAGACCCCAGAAGGGTAGAAGACAAAGAGTGAGGGAAGTACGTAAGTGACAGAGATAAAGGGATGGAGAGAGGGAGCTGGTGTGCCAAAGAGAAAGGGAGAAACATGAAGGGGGCAGCGATATTTAGTATGCACGGCCAAGCTGCCCCATCTGCTTAGCACAGCAGTCCCCATCGTATAACTGTCTGTAGGCCGTGGGCCGCATAAAGAATGTCTCCAATTTGATGTAATTCCGCAAAATTAATGACAGCTTTACCCGGGATGGGCCGTGAGGGAATGATTAGAGTTTGATCATCCATCTGATCGGTGGCCATGCCTGGCCCGAGCAGCGCGTTGACGCATACTGGGTACACCCTCGCCAGGGACCCGTGCGCACAGAGCCGCTGACAAACATGCACGAAAGCGATGCCAAACTGGCAGGCTTGAGCCTCTCCTTTAAATGAGGTTTGCAAACATACCTCCGCGCAAACACACCGTTATGGCAGGGGGAATATCTCTTGTGTGCAGTGGCTGGGCTGACCTCAGTTTTAATGCTGCTCCAGGCAGACCTGCGCTGTATTTCAAAGCAAAGGGGTCCAAGCGGCATCTAATTTACTGAAGTCTGAGGTCGCATTGTGGTATTTTACAAGAGAGCTTTACTGTGGCCATGATTGGAATTGGGTATGAGTTTAAGAGAGATGGGGGCGGATTGGGAATTGCAGAGGGGATTGATCCAGGCAATGGATAGAGGGAGTTAATTCCTGGATGTGTGATTTTTCCTCCTTCCCTTCGTTGCTGTCCCTGCCCATCCCCCACTCGCTCTCTCTCTTTCTGTCTTCCAGGGATCCTACTTTTACAAGCGAGCAGGGGCATTCCTTTTACTAGGGGGCCTGGTGCATCTCTCTGTGCTGGGGACATTAAAGGGAAAGCCGGTGTGTTATCAGTGCAGAGTGCAGGGCTTTAGATCAAGGTCTGTCGTCTGGCTCGCACTGCTCTTCTGGGTTTGTGCTGTTGTGTGGTGCACTCACTAGGTAATTTAAGTAAACCCACAGATAAACAAGTGATTGACTACAGAGGTGTGTAAAGAACTAGCTGTCAGTGTGGTTGGAGAGATGGCAGAGATTAGACTGCAACAAACAACCAGTGCTTCACCTTTGTGCAACACTCGTTGAGCAAACGAAATGACTAATACTGATGGCATGAAGAGTGTAAGCACTTTGCTTTGAAATTGTAATGGTGGCTTTTGTTCTTGGCGTATAATTGCTGAGTGGAAAAGATTTACACACGGTAGGGAACACGGTGAAATTAATTTCCCATCTGACAAAGACTCTGGGTTTTAACCAAGCTGGAAAAGCGTGACTGCCAGGTACCTGCATTAAAGGCAGCATGCCAATGCACTTTTAAGGGATGGCTCCGGTGCAGATTTCTGGGCACGCTGGCACATTTCCTAACAGCGTTTTGATTTTGTCCGAAGAGCTGTCCAGAAAAATAATTGCATGTGAAAGAATGAACATCGACAAAAAGAGGATAAGAAAATATCTTGCCATATGGTTGGATGGAATCAATGCACATAAGCTCATTAGAAAAATACACAGTGTTCTGTTTGCTTTTAATGATTTCATCATGTTTCTCCCTCATTTCTTGTATTTTTTTCTTCTGTTTTATGTCATTACATTTGGCTTGATCTGTGTTCTTAATACATTTGCATTCATCGGTTGCCATTTACCCCTTGTATCATTTTACTCATGCACTCGCGCCCCTCACCCTTCTTTCTCTCTCCCTCTCTTTTTCTTTCTTTCTCTATCTTTCTCCACCTCCACTTTTTTATATTTTTGGCTGAGCTGGAGACGTTTCTCTGTGCTGTGACCTTTAGGTTTTAAATGAAGCCCCTCTGCGGCTTGTCTCTCTTCATAGACCGCCAGTTACGAGCCTTGGGAGGACCGCAAAAAAATAACGATTCAGATGAAATGGCCCCTTTAAAAAGCTCTTCCAAATTCCTTTTACATTTTTCCTCCCTGTCCTACTGCCTTCCCTCTTTTTTCTGGCCACATTAATATTCATACTAATGAGGAACATCCTAAAGAGCAAGCTTTTTTGAAAATCTCTGCCAAACATAAGTACACACAAGCTAGCAAAGACACATACACGCAACATGCAGGCATGGAACAGTGAGGCGTACTAATACAGTGAATGCTCATTACTGATGGATTTCAGACAAATGCCACAAATGCCAAATGATTTATAGAAATTGGGAAGACATGACTTATGATTATATGTTTGCCAAGGAAGTAACCGTTTTTCCTCATTTAATTACCCTTTATAGTTGCCCTCTATAAGGGGTAATCATCGAGGTTTTACTTTAATGCATACATTGGCAAAATGGAAAATGAAATTATTCCTTTCATCCAAGATGTGGGTTGTGTTTGGAATAACATATTTAATGGGAAGCAGTTTGAGCCTTGAAGTTCTGTATACTGCTAACTTTCATCATATCTTAAGACAGTAAATAGAGACATTTATTAAAATATATTGTAGGCCTATATTTTCCTTATATTATTTTATAAAATAAAATATATATATATATATATATATAAATAAAATATACATATTAAATATTTGTATAATGATCTAGCCATTTATTTATTTATTTATCTATTTATTTGCTTTACCTTTAAGACTTTTATGTGAACGCTGTGTTTGCTTGTTAAATGAGTAACAGCACTTTTGGCACTCATATAGCCTACCCTTATTCCTCCACATACTACTTTAACGTGACTTTTTGGTTAATTTGGTGAATACAAAATAAAAGCCACGTTTTCACTGCTGACGAGAGACTATAGACCGGAAATCATTCATTTCCAATGGAGAGTCGCGAGGGGGCTGTGTAGAGGTCCGACACGCTGCAGATGCGGGGTTTTCAGATCCGGTGTTGTGCCCAATTCTGACCCCTGCCAGATTATTACCCCCCTAGTATTGGTAGGTTTAGGGTTAGGTGTGGGGGAGGGGTTAGGATTAGGCAATCATATAGCGATTTCAACGAGAGGGGTAATAATTTGGCAGGGGGTCGAAAATGGGCACGGCTTCACAAACAAATTGAAAGTTCACCACAACTGCCACTAGGGGGACGCAGACAGGCAAAAAGCAGCGTAAACACGTGTTAATGCTTTTAGGTTTCTGATGTTGACAAGCTGTGTTTGTGGTATGGTGCGTGCAATATAATAAATACATTGCAGAGATAACAGAGCCACAGCATGAGCCCATTTCGTATAATATGACTTATATAAGATTTAATCAAGATTTCATTTTTTAAATAGCATGTTTGTTAACCAGTAAATAGCCAATATATAAACTTATTATCCAAGACATAGGGTGTGTTTGGAATAACATACATTAATTGGGAAGCAGTTTGAGCCTACTGCTTGTTCTTTGTAATAAAACTAATTTTCAAATTTCTTGTTTTTATTAAGGTATATTTTTCCTATATTATTTTATAAAAAAATATTATAAACATATCATGTATATAATATATTTTATTAAATAATAACTAATAATAATAATAATAATAATGAAAAATACATTTTTCACTTTCAGTTTTTCCTGGTTTAAATTACATTTTATTCTGTATTCACCAACTTAACCAAAAAGTCTTGCTGTATGGAGGAAAAACAACTTTTTGATTTGGTCCACAAAGCTGTCTAGAAAAACAATTGCATGCGAAAGAATGAACATCGACAATAAGAGGATAAGAAAATGTCTTGCATGTGGTTGGGTGGAATCGATTCACACAAGCTCGTTAGAAAAATACACAGTGTTCTGTTTGCTTTAATGATTTCATCATGTTTCTCCCTCATTTGTTGTCTTTTTCTTCTGTTTTTATTTCATTACATTTGGCTTAATCTCTGCTCTCTCCTTAAACTTGTTTCTTAATAGATTCACATTAATCAGTAAAACCCTTTAATAAGACTCCTATAAGATTTAATCACAATTTTTAGTAATTATTTTAATATCATGTTTATTAACCAACAAATAGCCAGCATATAAACTTATATACTGTTTCGTCTAATTAATTGAAATAATGATATTATTTCATTAAGTTAAAAATGTTTTAATGACTAACTAAGCTAGAGTTAGATGGCAGCAAAGATAATCTAAATAAATAAATAAAAAACGGTAGAAATGAGCATGGACAATATCTATTAAATAACTAATTTCGACTGATGAATTAAATCTAATATCAGCTTACAACCAGTATTGTTGTCTACCTGATATAATGTGCATCTTTAGAAAAGTGGAAGTTTAGAAGCATTTCAGTCAGGCAAATTTCACTGCTAGCAGAACAATGCCTTATTAATAATGGCTGTTGTACAAGCAGCAATCATCGTGAGTATGAACAGCACTCCCGTTTGTCACGGTATTAGAAAGACCAACAAGAACTTGTCCAGTTATCAAGGAAAATGAGAGCAATTAGATCTGAGAACGAGCATGGAGGCCTAACACATTTGTGAATGCCCTGGGCGAACTCCAGAATTCAGCTACACCAGACAGTGGTCAGCGGGGTTCCTAATCGGAGCCAGGTAATCAGCAGGGCCCGATTACAGAGACTAGATGTGCAGAGTGAACACACACAGAGCTGCATATGCAATGATTTGTAAGGCTAAATTAAGACAAACAGGCTTGTTTCACACACATGCACACCTGCGTAGTGTTATCCTTTTCACACTGATGCTCCAAAAATGACTTTAAACACACGTTTAAATGCACATCAAGGACATGAAAATATATAATTACTGAACTATAGTTCCATGCACTGTTAACCATTCAGGGCTGCATTTTTTTAAAAGCATTGTGAGCTAAGTTAGAAACCATTTGTGCCATTGGTTCTACAATCTACTTTCCCTGCAAACAAGCCTGCGCTGGCCCTTTACGGGCTCACTTAGGGCTGTAAGGGCCCCCAGCGGGCTGCCAGCGCAGGGCCCCTGAGAATTTGCTCATTGGCAAAACTTTGGCCCCTTAGCGCTGGCCCTGCACGGGCAGCCCTCACTTAGCCCCCATGAAGCCTAAGATAAAGATAAGAAATACAAACTATACAAACTATGCGAATGCTTCACATAAATACTGTACATGTGCAGAGAGAAACATTGTGAGTCAAGCAGCTGGCTGGGGAACAGTACAAGATGATTTGTAGTGCATGAGCATGTAAACATACATATATTGCTGAGTCTTTTGTGGGATTGTGTACACATAGCAGTGTTTGGAAAAGTGTCTAGTGCATAGAGGAGAGTGTGTTACTACAGGTGGTTTGTACAGGCCCACTCACCTGTGTGTAGCACACTTGAATTGCACAAAAACAAGTTCAGTTTTTTTCTTTGGTGTGGTAAGGTTGGGGGGTGTTTTGGAGAGGGGGAGGGGGGGGGAGTCCATGTTTCAGGAGGTAGGGGTTTGCATGGGGTTTCAGAGGGGGGCGGGGTGATCTGAGTTCAGGGCTCTCACAGCCTGGGGGAAAAAGCTGTTGAGCAGTCTGGCGGAGTGGGCTCTGATGCTCCGGTACCGTCTTCCTGATGGTAGGAGCTGGAAGAGACTGTGGGAGGGGTGGGTGGGGTCCTTCACGATGCTGTTGGTTTTGCTGGAGCATCGTGCAAGGAAAATGTCTAGGATGGATGGGAGAGGGGCACCGATGATCTTTGCAGCCGTGTTCACTGTCCGCTGGAGGGTCTTGCGGTCAGCAGCACTGCAGTTCCCGTACCAGACAGTGATACAGCTGGTCAGCACACTCTCAATGGTGCCCCTGTAGAATGTGGTGAGGATGGGTGGTGGGAGACTTGCTCTTTTCAGCCGGCATAGAAAGTGTAGGCGCTGTTGTGCCTTCTTGGAGAGTGACATGGTGTTGGTGGTCCAGGTGAGATCCTCCGTGATGTGCACCCCCAGGAATTTAGTGCTGCTGACTCTCTCCACAGTCGAGCTGTCGATGGTCAGTGGGGGGTGGTCAGTGGAGTTCCTCCTCCTGAAGTCCAACACAACCTCCTTTGTCTTCTCCACATTGAGGGACAGATTGTTAGCGCCACACCATTCAGCCAGCTGTGCCACTTCCTCTCTGTAGTGCGTTTCATCATTGTTGCTGATGAGACCTACCACTGTTGTGTCATCAGTAAACTTGATGATGTGATTGGAGCTGAACTTGGCAGTGCAGTCGTGGGTCAGCAGCATGAAGAGCAGCGGGCTGAGCACACAGCCTTGTGGGGCACCTGTGCTCAGTGTGGTAGTGCTCGAGGTGTTGTGGCCGACACGGACTGACTGAGGTCTTCCGGTTAAAAAGTCCAGGATCCAATTACAGAGGGAATTGTTAAGGCCCAGCAGGTTTAGTTTATTTATGAGCTGTTGTGGGATTATTGTGTTGAATGCCGAGCTGAAGTCAATGAACAGCATTCTAACATAGGAGTCTTTGTTTTCTAGGTGGGTAAGAGCCAGGTGGAGGGTGGAGGAAATTGCATCGTCCGTAGAGCGGTTTGGACGGTATGCAAACTGGAGCGGATCGAGTGTGTTGGGGAGGCTGTTTTTGATTTTTTGCATGACTAACCTCTCAAAGCACTTCATCATGATTGGAGTCAGTGCTATGGGACGGTAGTCGTTTAAACAGGACACAGGTGATTTCTTTGGTACCGGTATGATTGTTGTGGATTTTAGACATGTGGGGACGACTGCTTGGCTCAGCGAGATGTTGAAGATATCTGTTAGGACATCCGTCAGCTGTGCAGCACAGTCTTTCAGTACACGGCCAGGTATGTTGTCAGGACCCGCAGCCTTTCGTGGGTTAATCCTGGATAGGGTCTTTCTTACGTCTGCTGCAGACAGACAGAGCGCCTGGTCGTTGGGAGGTGTGGGCATTTTTTGTGCAGGTGTGTCGTTCTGCATTTCAAACCGTGAATAAAAGTGGTTGAGTGTATCGGGGAGGGATGGATCATCATCACAGGCCTGTGGCAGGGGCTTGTAGTCAGTGATGGTCTGTATGGCTTGCCACAGGCTCCGTGTGTCTCTGCTGTCCGTGAAGTGATTGTTGATTTTTTGAGCATGTGACCGTTTTGCATTTTTGATGCCACAGGACAGATTGGCTCTTGCTGTTTTGAGGGCTGCTTTATCTCCTGATCTGAATGCTTCATCTCTGGTCTTTAGCAGCCCATGAACCTCTGCTGTCATCCACGGCTTTTGGTTTGCACGTGTGGTGATGGTCTTAGTGACTGTCACATCATCCATGCACTTTTTGATGTAAGCAGTCACAGTTTCAGTGTACTCCTGCAGGTCTGTGTGGTTGTTGTAGGTGGCCGCCTCTTTAAACATGTTCCAGTCTGTGCACTGAAAGCAGTCCTGTAGTGTTGAAGTAGCATTCTCTGGCCAAATTGTGATGAGTTTTTGAACCGGTTTGGCGAGTTTCAGAAGTGGTCTATATGCTGGGATTAGCATAACAGAGATGTGGTCCGAGTACCCGAGGTGGGGGCGGGGTACAGCCTTGTAGGCGTTCTTTACTGTTGTGTAAACAAGGTCCAGTATATTATTTCCCCTTGTAGCAAAGTTTACATGTTGGTAGAACTTTGGCAAAACTGTCTTTAAATTTGCGTGGTTGAAGTCACCGGCTATGATGAAAAAGCCGTCGGGGTTATTTGTTTGTTGTTCACTGATGGCGCTATACAGTTCACGAAGCGCGTCCTTAGCGTTAGCACACGGTGGAATGTAAACTGCGGCAATAACAATGGCCGTGAACTCCCGCGGCAGATAGAACGGTCGGCACTTCACAAACATAAACTCCACCAGTGGTGAACAGTGTTTTGATAATACTGCAGCATTGTTACACCATTCTTTGTTGATATACAAACACAAGCCACCACCGCGTGACTTACCAGAAAGTGTTTTGTCTCTGTCTGCTCGATAGCAGGTTAGCAGTCACCACATAACTAATGTCTGTATTGTCAAAAATGTACAGTAGTCAAAGGGATTTCAAATCAATGGATTTATTAAATACAATAAAATAGAAAAAACAACAACATTCAATTCAGGTTAATACGGCTACATATAGCCAAAAATGTAAATACACAAAAGTACAAAAAAACAAAAGAAAGCAATGTAAGATTGTAGGATTTCGTCTTGTGAAAGTTGATGTGTGCGAAAGTCCTTTCTGTAGTACATCAATGTCAAACACTGTCCATAGCTGAAGTTGGCTGATAGCAAATGAATAATCCAAACTCTTGTAATGAAAACACACCACAGCTCTCAAACACCAGACTCTTCCTAACCAGGGACAGTCAAAAATAGTCCAGACTATGGTCTGCAAAAAACATCAGCAATGTACACTTTAAAAAAAAAATATATATATAAAAAAAAAAAACTCCTTTAGACTGGGCTTGAAATGACACATTTCTCAACCAGGACACAGCACAATGTGTTCAGCAGGTGAGCCATGCTGACTACTGCTGCTTGCTATTGCTAACTCCCTAAGGAAACCTAAAACACCCTAGCACCCCTAGTGGTAAGGAACTGCCCACAAAATTCTTGTTAACAGGCTCATGTCTGTTACACCTCAAATATGGCTCATGAGATCCACTTTCCTGCAGAGTTTAGTTCCAATTTTGATCAAACTCACCCACCTGTGATTTTCTAATGATCCTGAAGTCATGCTCAGGTGTGTTTGATTAAGGTTAGAACTAAACTGCAGGAAAGTGGATCTCATGAGACAGATTTGAGGATTCCTGGCCTATGTGAAACAACAGGTTCTGAAAAGGTATCTTTTGGTTTGAGCCATTCCAGTTCAATTGAGTGGCTAAAGAATGGCCAGTCAATGTTGTTTGTATTCCGCTAGTGACATTACAGGGCTGCCTACACAAAACCTGCATGGGCCCAAAAAGGATATAAAAGTTGCTCTGGGCCTGAACGGGCTGGCCCACACTGGGCCATCATGGGATTAATGTGGGCAGACCACTAGTGTGGCCTGCTCAGGGCCTGCATTGAGCCCAAAGCTGCGGGCCTCGGGCAAGCCCGCATTGGGCCTGTTTAGGTTTGGTGTGGGCTGACTCTAGCCCACTGTGCCCGCAAAAAGCCAGCATGGGCCCGCAAGGACATGTTTGCAGGGTAGGGTCACAATGTTTTTGGGAAACGCAGTTCAGGTCAGCAACGAAGTAGTGACTATCATGTACAGCATGGTGGTGTTGAGAGTTTTGCTCTGGAAGACATTAAGAATCCAATTTACTGCATTAGGAAGATTGTTGGGTTTGAGCACTTTAGAAGCGCACATTTTCCGTTTTCAGATTCCTTCTCGTAAAATTCCCACCACCTCTCTAGACACCCAGAACGGAAAAAAGAGTGATGGAAAATTTCAGGGAGTTTCAGCCGGTGGAGAGAGATGAAAACGGAAAGGTGTTGATTCTGCAATTACTCAACGTTAATAAAAAAAGAACAACCCTGCAGGGTTTTGAAAGCATTTACTAAAATAACACTGAAAGCATTAGCATCATGTTAAGCTGAATGTACTCCTAAACCTATTTTGGCCTAATAATGAAGCCACTGGAAAATTAAACTTCTTGATCCAAATTTTATTTATTTATTTAAAATCAATATATAATCCATATTCATTCAAATGTCTTGTCTAAGATTCAGATAGGAATTAAATGCAATAAATAAACATAAATAATAAATAAAGATATAAATTAAAAATACAGATTTGGTTTTGTGGGTATTCCTACCCTCAAAGCTGCTCTAATGACATCAGAAGGCACTGGATGTCTGTGTTGAAGAGTCGTGTGGAAAATGAGTGTGATTGGACCGCAATCCTCTATAAATCTTCAGCGTATGATTTGTGGTTATGATGAAGTAAGGAAACATCATTCTATGAGGTCCACTCAAACAGTCACTGTAAAGAAGAAAAAAATGGAGGAGTTGAGTATGAGTAGAGAGGAGAGAGAAGCAGCAAAGAAAAAGAAGAAAGCGTAACGTTAACATTCTTGAAATGTTCCTGCAGCTCAAGCAGTAGCAACGCCAAGGTTTTGGGTTTAATTCCCTGGGAATTCAACTTGAGTCATTTTGGATAAATTGCATAAATCTAAAAGGGGTAGGAAAGTATGTATAGAAAGAGAAATGTTTGTGAGTGAAAGAATGAAAACAGAATGTGAGAAACTGAGAGGAGTTGAACTGCCGGTAAATCTAACTCTGCTTCTGCAGTGCCATTCAGACAATACAAACAAATATGTGAACATCTGCATTCATAAAGATCTGGGTAAAAAAATGTAGAAGAACAAAAAGCACCAACTTGTGTATGTGCATGATTTGTAGCTGAAAAGGAAATTCTCCAGCGGCGTTCCATAAGGCACTGCCAACACATAAACAATACCTCACCAATTCAGGAAGAAATGTTGGTTCCACTGACACATAAAAAGAGCAGTTTGCCATGGAGACATAAACACTGAGCACATAAAAATTTAGCCACATAAACTCTGCACTTAATGTCTGTCGTGTTTACCGTTAAATCGGACATTTCATCAAATTCATTGTCACAATTTAAAGAGTGGCCAAATGAATGCAACATTTGGGTAATCTGTGGTTTTTGATGATGTTCTACTGGTGAAGAATACTTAAATACACAATTAAAAACAAACACCAGGTGTTATGGCTTACAATAACTGAAAAAAAATATAGCTTTCAAACCATAATAGGCCGATAAAGGACAAATTCGTGGTTAGGTTTTGAGAACCTATGAACCTATCAAAATATTAATAGTATTCATCAAAACAATGCTGTTATGTATTAAATAACATTAGACTGAAGAGATTCACTGATGAAGGATCGAGGATGATACTCAAGCCAGTATTACATATTCAGAAGGCAGTATTTCGGTACAAGTTTGAGCCCCCTAAATATCACTATAAAACTATGTTGATTGAACTGCAAATCTCCCTGAGAGGTCCAATAAATGTAAAAGTGATTTATTTCAGCAAAATCAAAGTCAGTTCGACCAGGCGGCCAATTCATTTCAGTGATATTTCGGCGAATACGCCATGTAATTCATGCATAGCAAAAGACCCTCCCTATGAAGGCATTCCTTCGCTCTGAACACACCCCACCATTGTCAGAGCGCTGCAGCCTGGCCACCTCGCAGAATGTTCTAGTTTAGGTTCAGTGGAGCTCAGAGCCTGAGGGAACCAAGACAACGACGATTCACGCACCTCACCCTGCAATGCGGTGCCACTGCTCGTCACCGACAAATATACGTTAGCCTGGTGCTTTCTCTCAGATGCATATATATATATATATATACAGACACACTCACCCTCCCTTTCTTTATCACAGAAATAAGCATTTTTACAGAGTTTTAGCTATAAAAAGGCAGGAGCAGATAGCCCATAAATCTGGTCATAAAAATGTTAAGTTGTCAGAGGTGCCATCAGCTATCAATCGTGCGGTGGGAGGCTGGTGGAGGGGAAATCGGTGATAAAAAACAGCATTTTAGGGAAATTATGTCTAGTCTTCCATTTGCAAAGTGCTGCAGTCGTATCCCACCAGAATCTTAATCACGGGCTCCAATGCGGGCGGGTTGGAGAGAAGAGTGTGTGTGTGTGATGCAGGAGATCCAGGGAGGGTGGGCTGGTGCCTGAGGTGGAGTTAGAGATGGGGGAAAGAAATTATACAACTAGCATAAATCTCCTCTACAGTCTCTCAGTCTTTCAGCCCCCTACACACATACACACACACAGTCTCTCATCATCATCTCTCTATCTCCCACTTCATCGCATCTCTCTTTTCCTCTCTCACCTCATTTGTACTCTTTATCCCTTTTTCTTCATCGTATCTTCCTACATCTAATCCCTTTTTCATCTTCTCCATCTATCTGTTATTTTCAGGTCCACTGTGATTCATTTCCGTCCTTGTTTCATGTTTTGTTGCCTCTTTTGCTGTATTCCCGACTGGATTGGTGGATACAGATTGACATGTCTCAGTGAGATTTTTCTGTAGGACAGAGAGTGCATGTGGAAGTAAGAATATTTCCTCTTAGGTACAATTTATTATGCATCCTGTCACAAGGTGGCATTTGTGATGGGGCTCGGGATTACATGTTCATTTATTGCCACTGTATTTTAACGGCATAGATAGATTCATAGATGTGGAGTAAAAAGCACCTGGTCATGCCAGCGTTTTCTGTTCCTCATTGTTTTCCTCATTGCAAGTCCGTAAGGCCGAGTGTTGCTCATTGACTTGATGAATGCCTGAATTGTCAGATCTGTGGTGCCATTTTTTAATTTAAGGTAATTTTGTTAATTAATTTGAAATGGCTCCAGAGTGCTTACAAGATGAGTGATGCCCCCTCAGAAAAGACACACGAATTACAGAGAGAGAGAGAGAGAGATTCACATTTTGCACCATTCGGGCCTTAAAAACTTGAAGGCAAATCAACTTGCTGGGTTTGGCATGAAAAGAGAACTAAAAACTCTATAAAGAGTGAAAGAAGAAATCCGAGATCAGTCAATAACAGATTTAAAACATTAATAAAAGGTATAATTTGTGTCAGTGTTTTAATATGCTTATCACTGGTTGCATGCTTCAGGATCTCAGCAAATGCAGTGCAGCGTCAGTGTATTTTGTTTGTCTTGTTTATCATGAGTACTGGGCGTTCAGATATCTTGCTCATTTGATATTCTGAATTTTGTATACTGTGTAGCAGGGAAGGAGACATATTCACACATAAGGCCTGTTTCTGCTGAGGCTTCTCAGTCATGATGAAAGAACTCCTTGATGTCTCAGGTGTTGTGCTGCCACCTATAGTCTCACCAAAAGATTGCAGGCTGAAATTAGTGGCCTGAATATTCAGAATTATGAAAATCAGTTTTACTCTATTAAATGTGAACACATTCTCACTGAAAGTAAAGAAACAGAAATGTTTCATGAGCTGACTTTATTAATTCTATTGCTTGTATTAGGCCAAAATACAGTGTAATACAAATAATGTTATGTATAATACAGGATTTCCTGTAAGTCCTATAAGGCTCCTTACTAAGAATGATAAATAATATAATATTTCAATATAGATATAAAATTGTATATATTTTTATTTTATCTTTGCATTTATTGTATTGTTTTAAGGAATCGTGAAGTATATTTTAATGAAACTACACCTCATAGTCTACAAAAGTGTTGCTTCATATACATTCTGTGCCATTACAGATTTATAAAACTTAAACACATCAATTATTCCATCTAAAGTCTGTCTCATAAAATATTAGCTTTATTAGCACACTGTAACAAATTGTAACATAACAATTGACTAAATTGCTAAAAAGTCATCACAAACCCTTAAAATGTGTTTTAAAAAATTGCAAGAAAAATTCTGACATGCAGGAACATGAAATGCTAAAACGTGAAAGGCTGAACATTTTTGTGTGCAAACCACAGTCTATGGTGCAAACTAATAAGATTTAATTATGACTGTTGAGTAAAATAGTGCCAAAAGATTGTCAAACATCTTGATGCTTACATGTCAACGGGACACCTCCCAACACATTTTGGATGTCTCCTTTCTTAGACACACCCTATCCCATGTTTGAGTTTCTACTAGCAAGATGATGAGTCAAGTTAGATGTGTTTGACTAGGAAGACTTACAACATGTGTTCTGCTGGGGGGCCTTCAAGAACAGGGTGGTTGAGCCACTGCTTTGGATGTTTGGGGGGAAGGGCGGCATGCTGCAGTACTTTAGTATGCCGCCAGAGGGTGAAATATTCTCAAAACACAAACATTCTGCCGAATGCAGTTCCAGTGCAGCTCTTCCAGTGTGTATATCTACAGGAATGTATTTTGAGAAGTATATTTTACAGCTGTTAAATTTTATTTTTTATTATTAGCATTAGTAGTAGTAATAGTAGAAGTAGTTGTGATAAAAGCAGCAGTAGAAGTGGTGGTGGTGGTGGTGGTAAAAATAGTGGTGGTAGTAGTAATAATGATAATAAAATATTTATTTCTTCTGTTTATGAGTCTTAAAGTTTTTAGATTCCTAGCTGGACACCAACATTTGTGAATGAAATGGGCCATTATACAAATTATACGTTTTTGTCTCTCAACTCTTAGAGACTATAAATACATATATTCATGGTTCATGTCCACTTATAGGCCTTTAACAAGGTATTACTCCCAACATTTATCATTTAAGAGTTTGTTTTAAATAAAAAGGACTTTGTTGGGGCCATCTTACTGTAACCATCCCAAACCACAGCCAAATTACAAACTGCCAAAGCATTTGAGATGTCTTGACTTTCCAAAATAAGCCCGTAAGATGCAGCTCAATGACTCTCAAATGTCACGCTATAATTTTTCCAGCCATAAAAATGTGAATGGATTTGTATTTCTTTTTAATGTTCAGGCAGTTTATCGCTGATAATTATTAGAGGCAATAATGTAACTGTACATAGGAACTGTTAAGTTAACTCATCACGATGCCCTTTAAAATGCAAATGTCTGTGTTAAAAATATAGAGAGATTCATTGTGGCTTTATTTTCATTCTCAACCACGTTGTAAAAAGAAGGGTAAGGAGAGCGAATGGCTCACTTTAGCTAGTGAAAGACTAGTTATGCAGTATGAAGAAATGAAGAATGTTTACCTCATAAAACAGGACGATTTACACACACCATTTATATACATTAAAAATGTCTGACCAACATTTCAAGAGAATGATATGCTGTGAATTATATGAGAGATTTGTTACTTTACTCTGAAATAATCTCTCTCTCTATGTGTGTGTGTTTGGTGTCTGTGATCATGGGTATGTGGTTTTAACTTGTTTTGTGGGTCTGTGTCACTTCTGGTTCCCCAGGCCTCCATACAAGCTTGGTCATAATTTTTTTTTTTTTCAGGGCAACTGTGTTAAAAGGAACACCTGTAACTCGATTCAGTGTTCTGGGCCGAGATGCCAATGGCATCTTTACAGCTCTTGGAATGAGGACACACACCTAAATAGACACTTTGTGTATACGAGCGAAGCACCGCACAGATACGCATTCCCCAGCCGGAGAGAGGCCATGATGTCGAAGTGTGCATGTGAATGGGCACCATTTTGGCTCAGTGTGCGTGCGTACGTGTGTGTGTGTGTTTGCACAGGCCCAGCGAAGAGGGGGATGGGAGAGAGCGTGAGGACCCTGAAGATTCCTGCTAATGTTTTAGTCATTTGCTAGCCCCTGGGCTGGCAGACACATTCGGTGCAAAAAGCATTTGAGCACCCGTGATGAATTACCATTTATTTGGACATCTGCACAGAGCTTTTGCACCTCCAGCAATGTCTTGCTTTCCTCATATTTACGCACAAGTGCAAAACCTGACCTCTGCTCGTTGTTGCATGCTTACCCCCCTCCCGTCTTTCGGCTGATTCACCAGCAAAGTATCTGCGCACACAGTCATCACACCTGCCTGGTCATAGCACTCTAAATCACGTCCTCTTCAGATCACACCTAACTCATGCGGCGAGTGCTCTCTGGCCTCGCTAAAATCTGCTGCCCTGCTGACACCCAGCACATCTTTACCAGCTGGGCTCATCAATCCTACTGACAGCTGCCTGGTACTGTGCGCAGACCTGGATGGCATCCAGAAAAGGAAACCAGTTTCTCTCTCTCTCTCTCTCTCTCCACCTCTCTCGCTGACATGACATCCACACCCTGCACAGAAAATACCCGTCCACGACTCCATTCTGGTAAATATGGAGGCATATTTGACATTTGCCCCCAGAAGCGGTAGCAAAGTAATTTGTTGCACTTTTCTGTCACGCTAGGCCACAGCTGCCGAGAGTCTAAGAGTGGGAGAGGAGATGGCCGTCAATGACAGGTCTGAGTGCTGTGGGTGGGACTGCCTGTGTGGCATGTGTGTTGAAAGGATGGCCAGAGGCCTTCTGTCTTTTCAAAAAATATGGTGTTATTAGCCCCCGTCTGTCCATAAGAGACACACACACACACTCGCGCACAAACACAGCAGGCAAGCCATAATTAGCAGAGGAGCAGACAGACAGGATAATTGTTGGACGCTATATGTTCACAGCTCTGGTTCAAGTAGGGCTTGCCACAGAGTGTTTTACACCTCAAGAGGACAAATAGCTTGAGGAAGCAAAGTACGGATGGATTTATTGGTCACCTCTGAGTCTTTTGTTTTGAAAGGCCGACAATAAATCAGAATGTCAGCTTTAAAGAATGGAATGACTTTCACAATGTTTGACACTTTAGAAGAGTCGATTTGAAGACATCAAAGTTTTTTTTTATCTGCTGTTGCTATTTTTGAAACAGCAAGTTTTCAAAAGAGCAAAAAAGGGATGAAACGGACTCGCACTGGCACCCTAAGCCTAGAACGGCACTTCTGATGTGTTCTTGGAAAGGCGTCAGTAGCAAAAGCGGTTTTGAGCTCGTTCGCTCTGCACAACACGCACTAGAACATTCTGACCAGTCAAAAAATCAATGGTACACAAACACATGACCACTAAATTCCTTCCAGTCTTTTCGTTTTAACAATATCCATAGTGTTTTTCAGCAGTGAAAATATGCATGTCGTTTTCAACTAATGAAGAAAGATAGCACGGGGGGAGGAGAAGGTAGCTCAGAGGGAGGGAGGAGAGAAAGAGAGAGGGGAAAGAGAAGCCGTGGGGGATGCTGCGTTTGGACATGACATTGTAAAACCTGAAGGCCTTTTATGACTTTTAGTGCCAAGGAGAATATACCACAACAAGATCTCGGCTCAAGTCGCAAACCTGTCTTTCTGCCTCTCTTTATCTGTCTGTCTCTCCGTCGATCTTTCTTTTGGTCTGAAGATACGAAAACTTAAGAATGGTGGATGATGTAATTAGTTTCATGTGGGTTTCAGGCTCTGTTGGCATACAAATGTAGCAGCATGTTGTTTGAGACATGTTTACAGCCAAACATTATGTCTTCCTATAAAAGTGTTTTGTGATAAAAGAGCACTGGTAACTGTGGGACAATGATTAACATCACAAGGATGAGAGAGGAAGTATGAAGTGAAACTGGATCTAAGCCAGTTTTGAGTCATGTGGGATTTTGATTGCCCTCATATTTTAGAACTAATCTGTCTGTGGAAAAAATAAAACATCAGATTGCTGTGGTAATATTAAAGAACAACTCAACTGCTTTCACTAGAATGTTGTTGTGAAAATCCGCATTCCTGAAAGAACATACCTGAATAATGGATTATTAAGTGGGGCATATAAGTTATATCAGTAGACACATTATATAATGTCCAAGTTCTTGAGGAACAGCTCAGATTTGGCTGGAATGAAGAGAGCATTTATGAAGCAGTGAATAGGGAGTGTACGTTTGCTTCCTGCTTGGCTGGCACTTTCCTCTTGCTTCGAACTGTCTCGATCCAAAGGGCAAGACCTTGGTTTTGGCCCTCGCTGCTGTCTGTTTACCATGCCTCCTCATAAACCGCCCCACCGCGCCATCCAGCCACCCCTCAGGTACTCATTCAGCCTGCAGCGAGTCTCAGCCAGTCAGCACAGTAAACACCCAGATGTCATTACCTGAGAACAGCAAGCCATCAGGAAAAGCCATTAAGACAAGTGGACTATACCGCATGGACCGACAGACGACTATGTGTGGTGGAAAAGTTAACTGGATTATGTAATGCTTTAGAGTGGTTAAATTTGAACCAAATACTCTTTGTATATTTAGAATATATTTTTAAAGACAAAACACGTTTATGGCAAATTGGTCTGTTGCAAGCAATAAAAAAAATACAAAATCATTACAACAAAGCATTGCTTTAAAGAAATGTTACATATTGTGATTATTACATATTATTATACATATTATGCATATAATTGTAATGTATAAAATTGTGCCTGTAATATTAGTCTATACTTTTAGAATTTGTATAGCATAAAAAATATGGAATGTATAAATCATTTTTGATTACTGATGTAAGCAGGCATTCCCTTTTCCTTAAAATAAAGTCTTGCAAGCGAGCCAAAATGAATTTCTGTATTTTATTGCTTCGAAATTGTGGTCGATTAGTTTGCCTCTGTGTGAGTAAAGATGAAGGCTTCGTTTTGTATGAGCCAGCTCGAATGCTATCTTACATTTTTAGCAAGAAAAACACAAATAGACTATTTTCTATATTTCTCCACAGACGTTTTAAGAAGTTAAACAATAAAAAAGTTCTAAGCCTTTAACCAAACCAACATGTTAAGATCCATCGCTAAACTAAAACATTTGCTTCTGAAAGGTTATTCGTCAAAATTCGTAATTTCGAAATGACGTGAAAACCGAATTACTTATAGCTACTATATGTAATTTTTATTTACATGCACAACAACAACAACAAAATTTACAAGAAATGTTTTATTTAACAGGGTTTCACCTGTCTTGACCATTAAATTACAACACACATGCGCACGAGACATGCGCACAGAGAATAAAACGACAGGATGCCAATACACCATTACAAATAATCGTTGCAAGATCGAGTTTATGAATTCACTGATAGACGTGCATTTAGTAAAGTGATGACTCGTTCACAAGACAGCGAAGATGTTTCTGATAAAAGTTATAAAGACAACTGAAGACAAGTGAAGAAAGTAGTGTTGGTTTGGTGTGATAATTTCCTTAAACCCAAAAGTAGCCTAATACACCGATTATTTACGTATATGCACACTATTATTATTGGACATACATACTGATTATTATGAAAATAATATTCCATGCGATGAAACCGGGTTAATCCGGTGACTAGTCCGAAGCGTTCATTACAGCGGCCTAGAAATATGTGAACTCAATTGATTTTATGTTGATTTAGCAGCTTTCCAAGAGGGCCAACAAAGCATCGACTCTGCAACTCTTCTTAAACGGTAAGACAAATGTTTGTGTATTTGGCCGCTGTACCAAAATTGTGATTTGAGGCTTTCTCAGAATATTTCGATCCCTCATTGTCCTCATATGTCCTCATTCTTTTCATTAGGAATGATAATTGCCTAAATGAATTGTGAAAATGATTGGATTTTCACTAGTTCAGTGCCTTTTAAGTCTCCAGTGTAAGTTACTGCATTTATGTTGTTACATTTCAACTAATTCCAAAGGGCTGCAAAAAAGGAATCAACACTTTATCATATTACACGTTGGGCCTGAAACTCAATTTTACATTTACATTTAAATTTAATCACTTTTAAATGAGAATTAATTTAGTTTTATTGGACTGTAGTCCTTTGTCATGAGCAATACATTAAAGTTGATGTGTTTCGACATAATATAAGAACTTAGACTTTTCTGACACTGGTTCACCTTGTTATGGTTCACCCTCTGGACATTATTGAAACTTACTGAACTTGAGAAGAGGAAGCTAATCTTTAATGAGACAATTTGACAGATTTGAAAAATTATGCAGCAAGAAGGCAGGCAAATTGTAGAAATTACATTATTATGCTTTGGTTTAATAATTTTGTAATTTCGTTATTCTTCAATGTCTTGCACAAAATTATAATCAGGTCTGTTCCAATGATGAGTTATTTGTGTTATTTTTAATATTTGTCTACTGAATTAAATTCACCCTTGAATGTCTCAAATTCATTATTTGTTTCCATTTAACTCGGCCCTGTGATATTTCAATATATAGTACTATAAAGAGCTTCATGAACCCATATGGTATAAGTACCATCCCTAATATTAAAGGTGTTGTGTGTGTGACCGACTGCATTGATCCATGATAGAATAATTTTCATGCATATTCATACTCTGCCATTTTAGGTCTGTTCTCTTCCTTTGCTTTGTATGTGAGTGGAAAGGCAATAAATGCAAGCCATTGCATGTGGCTTTGTAACAGACTGTCCAAATCCAAATGTTTTAGTCTATAAGTGGGAGTCAAGGCTTAGCCAAGCGACACAGATAGTGACAAATGCCTGGTTATTTAATTAGAGGCGGCTCTAATGTTTTCCATGTTTCTCTGGAGTGACTGGTGTACTGTTGGGAGGGGGAGCAGTGACATCAGTGACTTAAAGTGGAACCAGATGGAGACTAATTAACAAAAGGGCAATGCTGTAATGGAAACTGAATCAGTGCTCACATACAGGTGTCAAAAAAGATAGAGAAACAATACCTATTCATAACTGAGGGGAGAGAGATCACACCAGGTTGCCTCTCATGGACCTGGTTCAAGAGACATTTTTTCTCCATTGGGTCATGACTGGGACCAGGAGCTTAGCTGGAGTACTTCAGCAGTGTGGCTTGGGTTTGAAGCCTGCATTCACCACTAAAGGCACAAACCAAGCTGAATTTTCCAAAAGCTTGCTGTGTACTGTTTTGCATGACAACGAAGTCTTTTGGCATTAGCATTTTTTTTTTTTACTGTTGAGTGGAATAACAATTGATGCTTGGTATAGACGTGACAGGAGACTATAAAGGAGCGGGTCAGACATGGTTGCGTGTTGTGATTCATGTAAAAACTAGAGGTTTCTGGGAAGGACGATGATAAGTGTAGACTGATTAACACTACAGACTGATGTTGCCTTAGTCTGTGGTGAACACTGTGGTCAGATGCAATTTAGTATTGTCATATTAAATGCTTAGCTTGTCTAATAGCTGTGCATTAGTGAAAAATCTGATACATGTCTTTAAAGGGTTAGTTCACCCAAAAATTTAAATTCTATAATTGCTCACCCTCATGTCGTTCCAAACCCATAAGACCTTCGTTCATTTTCGGAACACAAATTAAGATATTTTGATGAAATCTGAGAGCTCTCTGACCCTGCATAGGCAACAACACAACTGAAATGTTCCCAGACCCAGAAAGGGCATTGATTAAACAGTCCATGTAACATCAGTGGCTCAACTTCAATTTTTCAAAGCTATGAGAATACTTTTTGGGAACAAAGAAAACAAAAATAACAAGTTAATGTCTTCTGTAATTTTGGAGAGTACCATGACACATGCCCTTGCTCTTTGCTCAGAACGTAATCAACATAATCAGTGTTGTATATATGTACATGAGAATGAGCTTTATTGGCCAGGTATGTTTACACATACGAGGAGTTTATAGTGACAGAAGCTCCACAGTGCAACAGAATGACAGCGACAGGACATAATAAAAGAATAATATACAAATAGGCAATGTACAAAAAAGCAAAAACACAATATATAATATAGACAATTGTGTGTACAGGTCTGATTTGTGCAAATTTGAAATGAAAAATAAGTATGTGTGATGAATAAATAATGTATAATAATGTTGTGTGTTCCACGTTTAATGTCAAGTGTTCATGAAATGGATTGCTTGAGGGAAGAAACTGTTCCTGTGTCTGGTCGTTCTGGTGCTCAGAGCTCTGTAGCGTACATAGCTCTGTACATAATCATGCATGCTCTCAGATTTCATCAAAAATATCTTAATTTGTGTTCCGAAGATGAAGGAAGGTCTTACCGGTTTGGAACGACATGAGGGTGAGTAATAATGACAGAATTTTCATTTTTGGGTGAACTAACCCTTCAAGGCAAAACACTACAGAATAGGTTAAAAATATAACTAATAGATATAACCATACTTCCCCAGTTAATCTAAGTACATTAAGACAATTATATGTTGTATTACAAGTGTTCTGAAATGTTATATGTAAATATGCAAATGAGACATTATCTAATTAAATATGCACTAATTTGCATACATTTCCAGAACAGAAATCTGAACATTGCATGAAGCCAGGTTCAAAATTTCTATTTCATTTTGATAAAAGTTTTGATGCCATGAAATCTGGTTAAATCTGGCAGTTCAGATAAGAATTGAAATCTACAAATGCGAATAGAGTCATAGAATAAACACTTAAATGTGTATTTTGGATGTTTTCTATCCACTGGTTTGAAAGCAAAATGGCCCAAAATCTCAAAATTAACAAGTGCATGGAAGAGAAAAAATGTCTTGCCATTAGAAAGTTTTATGACTTTTTTTTTCTACTCCATTTCAAATGTTTAATAAAATTTTACTCACAGTTCTAACGCATTATGTAGCATTTTTTTCTTTTTTGGCTATTTGAAGCACAGAAATAATTTTACATTAAAGAAATAATTTGGCATTAACATCTTTCCAGTATTTGCTCTGATAAGAATGCCTATAAATGCATTTTCTAGGTTCATATCCATATATTCAGTGTACCTTATAAATATCCTGGAGAGGTGAAGTCATCCACTGATTTTGCATAGCTTGTGATTTATTATTTATATGAAGGACAAATGGTGCAAATCAGAATAGTATTTTATGGAGTGATGTTAGACTTGATTAAGGAATGCTGACATAAAGCTTGGCAGGTAACAAATGGGAAAAAGAAGTGGTGGTGCCTTTTAATTCAGATGCTCTACAAACTGAAAAAACAAACATTTTTTAGATACTAAGTAAAGGCAGTAGTAACAGAGGTGTGTTTTTAATATATTAACTATTGTTTCCATCTTTAGTATATTGACTCCTAGATGACGACATCATAACTAGACCACCTTTTTCTATTATCATGCAAATTAACAATATTCTATGGTTAGTATGGTATACAGGCTTGTGGTGTAATGAATACTTGTAAACTTCACCATTGCATGAAGTCTCCCCTCTAGCTTTAATTTCAAGGACACGTCATAGGAAAAGAATGATAGAAATCAACAAAATTGGCATATGAAAGAGGTTTCTAACAGATTGGGTCTTGTATCTTTGTCACCACATTAAAAGTGTATGATTACTTTGTGTTTCTTTGTGATACATACTGTATCTGTATGCAGTGATGCCAAGAACCTCAGTAAAAATACTGTTTGCAGAGCTGTTTGATTATCACACTTTTTGTTTAAAGGCACATTTATTGTGTTCCCTGGTCATTTATTCACTTTTTATAGATATAAAATATATATAAAGTAGCTAGTAAGGTGCATTAATACAATGCCATTAAAACGATCGTTCCACAACCTGGTTACAAAAGGAGTATGTGCCACCAGAATACCATACCTTCTTATCTCACATGCATGACCCAGATGTCAGAGATGCAATCAACACAGACTATTTCATTTTGAGACCACATTTTTTTTACACCAAATAATTAATTGCTTGTCATGTTGCTAGAAATAAAGAACAAAAGAGGTCTTATTAATGTACACCATCTTCCCATATAAGTATTCTATTGTAGTAATGTCTAATTTATTGACAATTCAACTCCAGGATCACCTGAAGCAATACTGGTTAAAATTATTTTGTAATTTAGGAACGCAAAATGATGAAGCCTTGTACAGCCACATACTGAGCTACTATGTTTCTGCAGTGTTTGAATTGATGCATTATTATTTTATTCCTTTTCTTTTGAACATGGTGGTAGAGGCTGAAGTTTGGATATTGACATATTCAGCTATTTTTCCCTCGGGCAATCGTCTTCATCTTTTGCTGCAAGGCATGTTGATTTTTTTTCCTTGTAAATATGTTAAAATTTTTGGTATTTTTCATAATACCAATGTGTGGCTAATATTAACATGATTACATGAGTTGCTATACTTATTGCTGATTTATTGCACATTTTCTTGAAGTTGAAGTGTGTAATTACATTTTTTTCAGCGTTAAAGTATTTTCTCTTATCCCAGCTCAAATGCAGAATCTACAGTAAGTAATTCGTTCATAGGTTTTATTCTACCCAAAAAGTACAAACATTGTGGTTTGGTAGCCCTATCAAAACATTGGTGTTTGTTTGAGCATCCAACCTGTCTGACACAGCAACATTCATTTAACCAATGACAATAGCCACGAGTTTCCCTGATCAGTGATTTAAAAAAAACAAAATACCAATTGACACCAGTGGCACACACCTCAGAATAGCATAGTAACTGGAGTGAGCTAGTTTTATGCAAACCACTATAAGTCTTTGTAGACTTGGTGCATATTACCAAAGGTCAAGGTTTGGCCGGTTAGCATAGTGCCTGGTTATTGTATGATTTGTTTTTGTAGGGCTCTTAAAATGTGAAATTGACATATTTTTCCTTGTCTGCTGCCCTTCACATCACAGCTCAGGAGAGTTGCTTGTAAAGGGTTTGAGACCAAGTGCATTCTTATTGTGACTTCAGCCAATCTGTGTTGTTATTACATCATTATCTTGCCGCTCCAGATTTTTTAGTCACATCGTATTATACCTCAAGAACTTCTGTAGTCCAATGTACAAAGATGGCAGATTTTAAGTTGCATGCTTCCTGCCTCTAAAATGAATAGGAATGCTAACAGATTCCCTATAGACCTCCTTGCGTGTTATACCAACCAGTTTATCACTCTTATCCTGTAATGTTACAAAGCATTTAAAAATAAAAAACTTTTATCAATATGAAATGACTTGCAGAATTCCATGTCAAAACTATCCATCACAGAAAAAATAAAATACACTTGGAGCCACAATTATTTGGACAATTGTATTATTGGAACTATTTAACTGCTTATAAAATGCTCTTTCTCACAAAATATGCTATTAGTTAGTGCTTTTGCTTGTACTTTGCCCAGATTGATGACAAAGAGTTTAGGGTAGCCAAACCATTACCGTACACAAGTGCAAGCTTTCTACTTTTTTTATTTATTATGTTATAAATGTTTGGGATGTACTGTAATTGTAATGCAGTGTTCAAATTGAGAATCCCAGACACCCCAATTCAAAGAGTAAATTCTTGTCTTGTCTTTCATGGCAGGTACATCTTCCTGTTGTTCTCCATCTGTACATTTGGACATTCAATTATTGTGTCAGACTCAACAGTGAGCTTGAACACCCAGCAATAGCGACCTATGATCACTGTAAGACGTCTGTGTTGTGGAGTTTCGTCCAACACTATGCTAAACCCCACCAGCTGATTTTCTGATTTTACTGCTGACCACAATGAACCTTCACTGAGCTCCATCTCTTATGAAGTGTCCAATTATTCATTGTCATCTCCGTATTTAGTGGTGAAGCACACTGAGTAGGGGAAAATTTTTAGTAGTCAGATTTCCTCTGAAAAGTCGTCCAGTATGCCACAGACTTGAAGCAAATAAGGATCAGGGACTGTACCAAAACATTCTGCATGAAATCTATAATCTGCAAGCATTTGTATATAATGAGGCTGTATTGAGTTAGTTTATTTTGCCAGGAAACATGAACACTGTTGTTGTTTTTTTAATAAACATGTTTGATTTGTCTCCATCCTCTAGTTGTCTACTATACTTTGCAGGCCGTCACGTGCTTGTACACCAGCATCCAGGTCTCTTGCTGACAGTAAGTCACGTACATATTGTCCAGCGTTCAGAGACTGTACATTATTGCCGTCGACAGTCGTGTTAAGTCCTTTCAAGCATTTAATATCTCACTCATGCACATTATTTTACAGCAGCAGGATGCGTTAATTATCTAATTAAGGACAGGATTAATTAAGCACCCTGAGCGCGCGTTGCGTTGATATAGGCGAATTTAAAATCACAACTCTTCTCTTCTGCAGGGCTCTTCATAAAATCCCACGCAGGATGAAATGTTGCAAAATGCGGTTTTTCAATGCCCCATAACCACTCTGGATATGTTAATAAAAAAGCTTTAATTTCAAATTACATTTGGTTTGTATTTACTTTGCATTTATAGACGGTTTGACTGAGAAAAACAACTTTTATCCAAACAAGAATAGGTCTTTAAACATACCAATTAAATCAATAAAACCAATCGGAGGACTGGAGGCACACACATTTAACATAGTTAAAATGTTTATTTGGAACTCAGGGTAGAATGGCTTTATCTGATGACCGGTCCACGCCTTTGTATAGCTCCAAACTGAGTAATGTCACGATATATCCATCCATGTGATTAGGTTCCATTATTTAAAGTATTGGAAACGGGATCTCATTTGCGAATGTGAATTTTCGTTTTGTGGAAGTATTTAAGAAACATTTTTAAGCGTGGCGTTCTTGGATGCAAGTTAATAAAACTTTTATTCAGAAGAAAAAGTCCATACAGAAGACCGTATAGAAGAACTAGGAATGAACATGGTAATTTTGTTCAGCAAGATAATGGGATCAAAAAACCTTATACTGTTTATAATTAATTTGATTTTCAATGCACGTGCTCTTCTGAGCAGTTAGTCGAACTGATCCAAGATATTTCACGTTCGTGGCTCCCCGGATTATCACTAAAGTATAATAAAGTTTTGAACTGTAACTGCCATATTATTCTGTCTCTTTATGCTGAAATTGTATCTAATGTTAGGAAACAAAAGAAAATAAGTACACTTTTTATTGAGATATGTTTTTACAAGTCTATAATATTTCAAAATATTGGTTGTAAATGAGAAAATGGGGAATACTTAAACACTGAGTTTTGAATGATAAAATGTTGTTAAACTGAAGAGGTTATGAGTATCACTTACTGTTTTAAGTTCACTGTACAAGGTTTGTGAAGCTGCAATTTTAAGTAGCATGGGCCAGAAATAACACATCCAGTGTTGCGCGTATAATCAAACTTAGAAACGGTCCAAAACACAGTCCAAAGTTGATGTTTGGATCAAGACGGACGGTGACAAAATTTGTCAAATGCACCTCTGAACGTGACCATGTGGGTAGGCTATAATATATATATATATATATAAATAACCTGTGAGGAAGTAAATAGTAATCAATTATCAGCCTGTGTATTTTTTGAAAATAGCATATTGAAAACACGTAGCCTATTTTAATGTTTTTATATATATAAATAGAATTTCATTTTATTGAACTATTTGAGTGTAATCTTTTTTAAAAAAGATTGCAAATAGAAACGTGTTTTAAAACTTAAATGCAAAAGTTGTGCATCCATACTGTGATTTATTTTGTAAGAGGTGAAGGGGTCTCCTTGCACGTTCTCCTTGGCTGTCTGCTGTGAAAGACTTTGAACTTGAACTTTACTTGTTGTCCCTGTCCAGCCGAATATGAATTAAGTACTTATCGATTTTATATACGAATCTATTAATTTCATATCTCAACGTATTAGATGGCATCTGTAATATTTATTTTTTTAAACGCACTTTTTAAAAATGCGTAATTTCTCCTTGACGTGTGTATAGGACACTAGTGTTGCACACGCGGATTTATGCCTATTCCTGTTTTATAGTTTAAAATTTGGTATATTGCAGTGGTCTGGTGCGATTTTAACTTTATTTCATTTTGTACACCAACTTGGATAGGTGTCCAAAGAGCTACATTTTAGTGCTCACTGACAGGGCTGAAAAGTACTTATACTTTCGTGCCAATATATTGATTGTGACCCACCTTTCCTTTTTCCTCAACTGTAAATCTGGAATGATGTGGATAGAACATGGTCGGACACGTAAAGCTTTACACAAGTATTTTTAGACTTACTGTTCTAGTATAAATGATATCGTTTATATTTTTAGATTTTGAGAAAACAGTCGATGTACAGCTTCTAACAAGTTCAGAATCGCTCTTTAGAGAAGTACAAATTTTGTAAGTTATATGTAAGTTGGATATGTTAAAGATAATTTAAACTATAAGTCAAAATCAAATGCTCAACGAAGCTTTTGTAGTAATTGAAGTCTGCAAGGGCAATACTTGTGCAGCCTTGACCTTCATCATAGTATGTATTGTTAACCGATGTAAAATACAGAGAGATGTATAATTGTAAAGCTTTCCATAGAGGTTAAAACTACTTTTTTTTTTCTGGTGATTTCAGAAGCAATTTGTCAATTAATTTTTCCTAAGATACATATCTTAAATTCTAATTCGAAGGACTATTCAAGTGCATATCCGTTACAGCGGTGAATAATAACAATAACAGACAGTCCTGTTTCGTTCCGTTAGCTTAAATGTACTTTTACAAAAATGTAACAAAATATAGGATATATAATCTGTACTGAATTCAGATATGAACATGTTCTTAGGTGCTTGAGGTCTGAGTAGGTTGGATTTGTGATGTAGTTTGCAACTTTATATAAAATGTTTTGTGAACACCCAGCGTTTCTGGATATAAAACGTTGTTGTTTTTGTATACAACAATTTCTTGTCCTGTAACGATTAGAACGGTTTAAAATAAAGGGAAGGAACATAACATTGAGTTTAGTTTAAAAGTGCGTGTCAAGGTACCAGAGAATAGCTCAAATGATATCATGGAAGATTAGATTTAATATATTCCTATAGTCCAGTGTGATAAACTGATGGTAAGCATAGGCTAGAATGACACTCTTCATTATGTGTCCACATACTTTGCTGGGCACGCCGATGTGTGTCGTTATGATTCTGGGATGTAGTTGAAAAATAGTTTATTACTGCAGGCAGATCGTCGTGTTTTTCCAGAGATTTCCAGCAGACTGTGAGAATATGCCGTCACATTTGCAGATTTGTTGTTCTCATCCATGCTTTTCTGTACATTATTTAGTACTTAGATTCCACTTCAGCTCTTTGCACGTCAGTTGTTGTTTTCATACATACACGCACACACACAATTAAGTGCCCAAGTTTGCATGCCCTATGCAGAATCTGCAAGCCTTTATAATTAAAAAATAATAATAAATCGAGATCATATTTTACTTAAAACTGCGCTCATTAAGATATTTTTACAAAATAGATATGTACTCCACATATAATAACAATAGTATCTGAATTTACACACATCCCCTGGGTTCCGATTTTGATGTGTAGTTTCCTCGATCAATGACTGTTTGTATGTTTGGTCATGGTGGTTTTGTCCTGAGGAGTGAAGCTGCCCACTGTTCTTAAGCTAAATCCTCTAAGTCCTGCACATTACTTTGGTTTTCCTGCATTTTCTGCTCATTTATTTAATATCATTGTTTGCACCTTTTGTAATTAAGAACCAACATTATAATTTAGCAAATAGGATGATCAGTGTAAATTATTTTGTATTGGAAAACGTGTAAATGTTTTATGTTTGTAAATTAGGAGAGAAAAGTTGTATGAGAACGTACAAGTGTGTCGACATGATGCCAGATTTTTCAGAAGTGTAAACTGGCCATAGATAAATATCAAATCAGCGTTTAATCAGAATCAGATTTTTACACTGGGTTTCTTATCTTCGTGTAGTTATTTTATACAATTATAAAGAAGTTATAATTTTATAAGAGTTTTGTAGATAAGAAATGATTATCCGAGGATATTTTTTCCAGTGACGACTGAACGCCTTGTGAAATAATAAAGAAGTGCTGTTAATAGTAGCAAGTTATTGTGGATCTAAGTTCTAGTTTTGCTGTTTGTAGCTGTTGCTACGGAAAAAACATTGTTAAACGTCAAAGAACTCGCTGCTGTTCTAATTACATAATTGTTGCATGTTATTGAAAAGACGATGGTGGCATCCCTTATTCGTGTTTAAGCCGCAAAAGTTGACTCGTTTTGGTCCTTTGTTAAAATAAACTCAAGATAGCCTATGTGTTGCTTTTTAGAAGCCTAAACTTGTTACTTTTTTTCTTGTAAAAAAAAACGAGCCATGACACAAAGGCCTATGTTTTTGCTTATCATTCCAGATCAGTAGATTATGTGTGATATGTAGCATGTTTTCTACAGTATAATACAATAGAAATTACTTGAAGTAAATTGTTATCTGCTGGTTGCTGTAAAGATTCTGAAATAATCCAGAATTGCTAGGTTTGAAACTTGAACAATTTCACGTAAAACAAGAGCTCGAAGCATTACTTATACAGAACAATACAATGAGATTGGTCCAAAATATTCCAGCTCACCAGTATATACAGATTATGGTTCATTTTCAAATCCCACTGCTGGTACATGAATTCTGAGATCTCAACGGTATATTCCGTTAGATATGGAGGAAATACGAAAACTTTATTTGACTATCTGAAAAGAAAAGATGCCAGAAACCGAGAAAGCTACACTTAGAGCCATGCTGTCGCAATTAACATGTCTGCAGAGGAACTGACCGCCTCCTTTAACTTGAACTTGGACTTCCGACAAGACGTGTCTGAAAGTGGGGGAGACATTTTGTCTGTATAGACGATGACAAACGGACCTTTGGTTGTCATTGTAAAGCAGCCCTCTGAATCTAAGGCCTTAACGTGGAAAAATAAACGAGTGATGCAGAAAATCAAGGACGAATTGTCAGATTGCATGAGATTCTTTGTCAGGTGCTTTTGAATTTTAATGTTGTTTAATTTTACTACACATACTTTAAACAAGTCATCATAAATGGACGGGCAAAACAACACGTGGGTCCACAGTGTCCATCAGTTTTTCGTGGTTTGTTTCTGATTTTGTAAGATTTTGCTTTCTCGCTTCAGTGTAACCATTGCTTGTGATAATTGCAAAGCAGGTGATATACAATTAACAAAGAATTCTACGCAGGTACTGTCGGGTTTCTGTGTTAAAAATGAACATCCCGGTCCGTGAATCATTATTAGGTGAATCATTTCGTGCTGTATAACCTACTCTGCCTGACCGCAGATTTTAATGATCATATTGCTCACATGTTCTTCATATCAGCCACAGATTTATACCGCATTGCACCGAGACTGAATTGACGCAGGCCTATAGCTATATTCTGCTGACAACTATGCGAGATTTAATACGATTTGTTTCTTCTCTATAAGGGACGGTATAGCTTTCTGGAAGGAGAAGGAAAGTCATGACGAAACAGAGTTTGATATGTTTAGCCTGGAAGACTGGAGATAGCGTTGGTTAGTCGTACCCACTCAGCTACTGTTCTTTTCTTGGCCTCAAATTTTAATTGAATCATGTTGGTATAGGGGTATAGTAGGCTATAGTAGCACTGTGCCACTGCAGCAACATAATGATACATATTCATAAACGTTGGCACGGCACTCTGCAAGATGTACAATTTTTGTCATAGGAGAATCAATTCCTTGAACAAGGCCTGCAGCAGCCTCTCAAGAATGTGCATGCAGAGGCAAGGTGTAGCTTTAAAAAATATATATATTTTTTTTTACTGATTAAGGCATAGAACAGGTTGCGTTTACGTTTTTTGAAGAACTTTTTTTTTCGTTCAAAATGCAATATACTATATTATGTAATTTTGGTGGGAAATTCATTCTTTCTTGGGTAATTAACAAAAAAACTGCTTGGATGTCTTTATTTGCATCAGTTTTACCTGTAAACCAGGGTTTGTAATAGAGCGGTGTACGTACTTTTAACGCACATCTTAGCAATTAGACAAGTCTTAATAAATAATTAAATTAAGGTGGAAAATAAGCAGTTTCGGTATAAACCGTCTTTAAAGAATATCGAGCGAATGAATCAAATTTGTGATGTCATGATGTATTTTTTTGACTGACTACACTATTGAACGTGAATATTCAATAGAATATTCAGAATAGAAGCCACCTTTTAATAGCGCCCAGGCTAGCGAGCTTTAACCGATGTTGCAATCGATATTTCCCCACTCCATGACAACGCTAGACGCTCAGCCACAACAATCCAGCTCCCAAATCTCCGAATGACAGATTTCCTTGACTTTAACTCGGACGAGCAAAACTGTATAACTCTTGTTTTATTCTATAAATAAATTAATTAATTAATGTGTATATGGATCAACTCAAATCTGTGCTTAATGAGAGCCTAAAATGTATTTTTCTTGTTTTCATATCATAAAATAGAAGTAAATTAAGCAAAAATGTATTATTTTAACGTTTGTGTATACTGTAAATGTTTTTTTTTTTGCATGAGGCAGGGTTAAAGATGGAGTTATTTGCTGGGGAATAAATTCCGTTCATTTGTTTTCTGACACATGTGCACATGAATAAATGAATGTATAAGTCTGAATGATGATTTGGGCCTAGTGTGATAGAGAGATGTGTAGACAGCGACAGGTATCTGTCTTTACTCTGTATGCCTGTATAGTAGCTCGTAGGTTGGTATAGTAGGTTAAGTGCGTAATAGCAGAGCAATGAAAACAGACTAAAGTTTTGTTGTGAAAAATAACATAAAATGGAAATATTTAAATAAATCTGTTGTTTTTTGCTATTAGATATGTTTGACTTTAGAATAATTTGTCACGTGACCGACAATGTTTATTTTTTGTAAATTATTGTCGCTTTTAGGTGTTTTCGTGTGATGAGGTCGACGATGGTTGAAATACGCAATCGGTTCGTCCTTTTTATCTATATTTGATAGATCTCCATTTGTAACAGGCAACAGCCCAGGCAATGCTTTTCTTACACTTGTTATTCTCTTTAAGCATTTGTAATATTTTTATTTTAATATTTTGATATGTATTTTCAAAACATCACTCTAAACTGGCTAAAAAGTCAGTTTTCAGAAAAGGTTCAGATTTCTAGTTTTGGGACTGTGATTAAGAAGTTGATAATTCAGTGTGCATTCCACCACAGCGGTAATTTAAGTGTGAATGAAGGGCATGGATATTCATATTTAGGTGTGCACCTGTGATTCTTTGCAACAGAAAAGTTAAACATCAAAGCCAGAGACTATGCCTATAGAAAGCTCTGCTTGCAACATGGACTGAAACACACAGAGACGTGCATTTCTAGGTGCACACTGTTGTAAGGAAACGTGTGAACCAGACTTGTGTTTGCTAGATCTCTTGTGTATATTCAGCGATTTTTCTTTTTGTCTTATTCATCAGTGCTATTAAAATAAATATACAGTTGCAATATTTGAAATAAATCGTTTGACATGTGAAATAATGTGTTTTGTGATTTAAACAAAGAAATTCAAGGAAGAAAAGTGCTTTCTCGCATAACCAATCTCAGGCGCACGTTCACATAGAGACAGACTGGCTCAGACACAGAGACACTCACAAGATCCTCTTCCAGTTTGACACTGTGGTCACAATTTTAAAGGCGCAGTGTGTTGAGAGTCCCATTTTAGCGCTCTTGCTGTTTTTCAAACATTGCTCACTGATTTGAAACGCTAATACGGAACTGTAATGTAGTTTCACAATGTAAAATGTCGAAAATGTACATGTATTTATAGTTGAGAGGGTGTAATTTGAACTGTTGCATGAAAATGCATTTCCAAACACAGGCTTGTGAAGTACAAAGCCTGAGATTACACGTACGCAGTATTATTATTTTACGGTGTTACAGAGGAGATGCGATTAATTTAATTGAAAAGTACCCAAGTGTAAACAACAGTAGCTTTAAAATGTATATTTCAGACTAATAACAGACAGGAATAGCAGATATTGTCAACAGAGCCTTTTAAGTTAACGCATTTTAAATCGTTTTATGAATAGGCTATACATATTCAAACTTACTTTATTCAAACAGATTCTTGCGTGTCTTTTGAATAAATATTTTCAACTTGTACATGAAGCAATAATATGAGCACAACCTTGCTGCGTGTGGAGTGCGATCTTGATTATGAAATAAATAAAACATTATTTAAATGTAGGCTACATTATTAGAAATGTATTTGCATTGATGAAGAGGTTTAGTCTACTTTTCATATCACTTGAGATTTTGTTTTATTATAATAAAATGTGTTGTACTTGTTATAACTGCTGTTTAACAGTGAGCGTTCCCGATTTTATTGTTAAAAATCAACTTTTGAAATTGTTGTTTGCATTTAATGAAACATTAATCAAAGTGAGCTTTTGAAAATGATCATCCAGGCTAAATTTACTAGTTTACTGCATAAGCTACTGCACTGCCTTAAATTAAATACGGCAATAATGTAACATGTTCGAACAAAACTCTTTGGCCTGCGGCTTACATTACAATTTTATTTTCACATCAATAATTTGCTGGTTTGAGGAAGAGAAAATGTAAAGAAATATTGTTCATCATTGTATTGTACAATACAACCTTTTTTTCTGTTTTGTGACGAACGTAGTTCTAGTACAGTAGCTCATTTAATTAATGTCTACAAATCTTGATAATATAAGTCAGACGAGTAAGCTAGAAGCTCCATAATTAACATGTCATACAGAGGAAATATGAGAGGAAAAAAGCAGATTCACCGGAAGGGGATTTCTGCATTGTTAGTCGTATTTGTCTTCCTCGTAACAGTGTAACAGTTGCCGGTGCACTTTAAAAAGTAGAAATTACTTTGGAGACTACTTGGATTGTGTGCCGGTTTCTTTTCCGTTTTCCCAAGTTGTATCTCAAAGCCTTTCAAACTACAGCGAGTTTGCATGCATACGAGTGTGAAGTTCATTCTTGTCTGTCTAGACTCTGATTACGACCCTGTTTGTCTGCGTTTTTTACCTTGACCTTGGACTTCCACGGAGCTGCCATTTGTAATATTTGTCCATTCTTCAGTCTGTGAAGACAACGATGGATTTATCTTTGCAAACAGGAGTAATCAATGAACTCATCAACATTATAACTAACGCAAAACAAAAAAAAAAACATTGTCTAAATGGTAAAAACTGTTCAGATTATCTGTTGTACACAAAGACCGTCTCTGTCTGTCTAGTCGCTACACAATTGAAACTAATAACAGAGGAATGTTTTAACAGGGTATGGGACTCTCTTATTCATTCCTCGTGAAACGTTGCATTGTAAATGTGCAACATCAGACCGGAAGAAAATCTGATCCTGTGTCTGTGTTTTTTCTTGTCATGGCACTAGCTGGACCTGATTAAATATTGTTGTATTCTTCATTCTAGAATTCAAAAAAGAATAAAAATACAGCATAAAATAATAAACAACTACCATACCTGGAAAAACTACAAATATTTTTGGATGTGTATTGTGTAATCCTGACATTGGACATTTTGGACAAGTCAGTGGGAGGGAAAGATGTTAATGAAGAATGTAAAAATGTATCCATACTTAACATTTCAAATATTTTTTCAGCTGTATATTTTGCTGATTGTCATTGCTTTGTTTGAGCTCAAACTAAACTACGTACACATCAGTACGCGGTCCTAAACGTTGGAGGGAACATGGAAAATAATTAAAACAACTCTTAAAACTGCAATTGTGTAAGTGAATATGAGGCAAATTATTTTATAACAGTGAGACAGAAACATACATATCGATGAAAAGCAATTCACAAAAGAGTCATGATAACACTGCATTAGTTTTATACATGACAGAGCACTCTAATGCTTTTTTGCCCTGTGTAGAGTATTTTTATTCTGTTTGTAGTGTTTTTTGCATTTTTATTCGCATATTATTATAGATATATTTTATTTGTTGATTTTGTTTTATTTTATTTGTTTCTCAAATTAATTTACAGCAGAGTAATTCATTCGTATATTAAATAACGCAAGTATTTTTCCCTCAAATGCAAATGGAAGTGAATCCTTTCCTTTAGGTTATTGACGATGACGAAAAGCTGCTTTTATTGCAAGAAAGTAACTCCGATCATGTATAATTTGCTTATGCTACTCAAATTCTGTGAAACTCTTTATGAATTTATGCATGTTTCCTTTTATGTATATGTGTATGTATATATGCATGTATTTATGTTGTCACATATATGCAACGTTTGAGATTGTAGACAATGAAGGTTAAAAAAAAAAGTGCATACTGCTAAGTGTCCAGACATTTGTCGGCCGAAATGTTGAGGATGTTTTCTTTCCCCTTAGCTTGAAGCCTTCCCCTTTAAGAACAGCTATCTCCAACTCTCTTAGCCAATGCCTGGGCACCGAAAACCTTAGAAGCCAGGCGTGAAACGTGAGCCAGTAGTTGTTTAAAGGGATTATTCTTCCCACCCACAACCCAGTCTCTTTGGGATAGTTAGCATATCACGTGCCTGCGCTTTAATGAACTGGACACATGGATGTAGTCGTGCGCATGCGCGTGTGTAAAATGTAGTTGGAAATGAGGTATCAGTCTTGGAGTAGGCGACTTTTAAAAAGCATCGGCAGCCCGTGATATGACGACTTCGCTGGTCCTGCATCCACGCTGGGCGGACACCTTGATGTACGTGTATGAAAAAAGCCCGAATGAAAATAATCAGAATAAAAGCCAAATTATGGAAGGATTGAGCGGGAATTGCCCTGCGACTCATTGCAGGGAACTGATCTCACACCCCGCGCTGGGGCGGCATTCCGGCACCATAGCGACTCACCAGGGATCCGTGTACTCGGATATATCTTCCCCTGAAACTGGGCGACAGTGCCCCGCTCCACAGACGTCATCTAGCGCCTCTCTGAGTTACGGCTACCCCTTTGGAAACCCTTACTACGGTTGCAGATTATCTCACTCGCACAACGTGAACTTGCAGCAGAAACCGTGTTCATACCATCCCGCAGAAAAATATGCCGAGACGAGCAGCGCCTTGCCCACGGAGGAGCTCTCCAGCAGGGCAAAAGAGTTTGCTTTCTACCCGAGTTTTGCCAGCTCGTACCAGGCGGTTCCAGGATATCTAGACATGTCGGTGGTCCCCAGTATTAGTGCGCATCCCGAGCCACGTCACGATGCATTGATCCCCATGGATGGCTATCAACACTGGGCTCTGTCGAATGGCTGGGATGGGCAGGTGTACTGTTCAAAGGAGCAAACACAGTCTTCTCATCTTTGGAAATCTCCGTTTCCAGGTATGTCTTGGTATAGTTGTGAAACCATAAAAGTATGTAAAGTGCATATGTATTACAGGGATAATACGACTTCCTGTTATGATAGGACATACTTATCCCCAATTGTAGACTGAACGTGCAAAGCATACGCCTTAATGAAATGTGTCGATATGTATTCTTCACGAAAAGTAATCAGTTGATAAGAGCTTTCAACTCATAACTCTACATAATGGATTTTGATTGCGCATCCAGAAGGTCTGCAGGAAACTGTCAAATGTGTCAGTTTTGTTCTATTCGTTTTTGACATGTGACAGTCGGTAAATGTTCAATTGGCTTTCCACAACAAGAATTTGAGCGAATCCTAAACTCAACAAGTTTCAGCAAGACAGAGTTTAGTTCGCCTAGAATATACGTTTTATTTACAACCTCTTACATAAAATAGTGCTATGTTTGAGTGACGTATCTTATTACAGAGGTTAGTCATATATTAACTCAAATATTATTGAGTCACGGGATTCTAAAGCTAGGAAAGTCACGCAATTTGGATCTGGGGTATGGCAATAGTGTCTACCTTTGCTCCTCCCGTATGATAGAAGGTCCTTATTTGTACCACGCGTAAATCTTTGTCAGCAGTAATCGGGAGTGGTGCCCCGCAATCTGTTATGGACATTTTGCGAATGCCATGGAGCAGCATTTTTTTCCCTCCCTAAGAGCAGCTGACGTTCTGTAGTCAAGTTATTGATTTTAGCTGTGAGCAAAAATATTGCATAGCCTATGATGCAAATACCAACTCAGCCATTCAGTATTGTTACTCAGCTGTGGCAAATCAAAATTACCAGTGCTATGTTGGTAGTTCACTATAATTTCAGATCTAAACTAAATATACTGTCGCATTATAGTGAATACTTGTCACCACCATCACGCCCCTAACCCGTTTAGCAACCCTCCCCTCCCCCCTAGAAGAGGTCACATACACAGGTAGCCACGAATTGCCACAAATAAAAATATAACAAAATATGCTTGTTTAATGCAGTCCTTTTGATGAAAATCGTCTAGTGCTGATTTTGTGCGTGCCCCAAACAAGTTCTTTACAGTTTCTTCAAGTGTGTTTGGGGCCGTTAGACAGTAATTCGTGGCTGACAGAAGGGCTGTGGACATACCTTTGTCTAAAACATTATGTACCAGTTTATTGACAGGGAAAATCATAGAACACATCTGAATGTATCTATACTTCAGCTGCCAGAGGAGCCTATCCTTCACCTTATTTTACCTTTACTGTGATTTTGGAAAATGAGGCGTTAATGCTCTTTTATAATATACATAATAATTAAGGTACACATGATTTTACATAACAGTATACTGCGTTATAATTGAAAAACACTTGTCATTGCTACCCACAATCCTGGCATTTTAGCAAGACTTTAAATTGAGGATGATTTGGTCTTTTCACAAACCCCATCCATCCAAACTTTACTCAAGAATGATTTATTGTTGTCTGTGTATCAGTGCTGGTTAAAAACCTATTCTATTAGGCTACTCCAATGCTATCGTGAAATGGACTGAAAAAATATCCCCCATCCACCTATAGATATATATCATTAGGTAATTTTAATATTAATACATTATTTTGCATTAAATAAATAAAGTAGCCCACAAAAGGAACACAACTGCCTCTGTTCATTTATGACCGTTTTGCCTCCAGATATTTAAATAATTTGACGCAACAATTAAATAGGCTACTTTATTTAATAGATACCTGTTTTTGGTGTTTTCCCAAAGTGTCCAATTGAACCAAACTTTCTTCATCTTTTATCAGTGTCTCACCGGACAAACAAGTTATAATAATGTTTCCCTTTTTTTTTATATAGATGTTGTTCCGTTGCAGCCAGAAGTCAGCAGTTATCGTCGAGGGCGCAAAAAGCGTGTTCCCTACACCAAGATGCAACTAAAGGAACTGGAAAAAGAGTATGCAGCAAGCAAGTTTATCACCAAAGACAAGAGACGACGCATCTCTGCGACAACCAACCTCTCAGAACGCCAAGTTACTATTTGGTTCCAGAACCGCAGAGTGAAGGAGAAGAAGTTTGTCAGTAAATCCAAGACTAATAATCACATGCATACTTGATGTATGTTTTGAACTTTTTTTCGCCGGCTTATATCCTTCCGTCCAGACTCCCCGTTACCTCTGTTCAGAAATCATGAATGAAGAACATCCAGGCAGCCTCACGCCTGTCTTCTTTCACTTTATTTAATTTAAAACATTCACAAATACCATAACCGCTCACTCTTTGGCTTTTTGGGCATATTATACAAAACTGTGAAAATACAGAAAAAAGAAAACATTTCAACTTCGTCCTTTTTTATGAATGTACATATATAAATAATAAATATTTAAAATCACACAAGTATCAAAGAGACACATGGTTTACGTGCATCTGAAAATAAAAGGAGACCCGACCCTTCTGCATCTCTTCTTGAGTGCGTCAAAGCCAACCAGCCAGCAGAAAACACTCGAGGGGCTCAACATGTACGAGAAGAGAAAAAAATAATAATTCTGTGGGATGAATCAAGATGTGTATAAACTCTCGAAAGGCTGTAGCAAATGTTGAACTGGATCACGAATAGAACCGACGTTTGTTTTTCGTGGAAATTAAGATTTTGCTAGAATGAGCCTGCGAGACTTCAAAAGCTAAATGGTTCACTGTGGGATACATTGCTTTTTAATGCCGAGGGTAAACCAGGCTGCTAATGTTAACTGTACAGTTTAATGCTTCTATTATTTAATTTAGATTTTGCGTATGACAGGTCTGTAAAAAAGGAATGTTTCAAGATCATTTGTATGTGTCCCTATTAGCAGTGAAGGATATGACTCTGCCATGCAACTGGAATGATTGTAAGCATTTAAAAATCATTTAGTATTAAACATTAATGCACAACCTTTTTGTTTTTATATATAGAAATATATATCGTAACGCATTGGAGCTGTTCACACGACTTGTCTGTATCTCTTTTCGTGCAGTATGTGAACTGTATTGTGGTGTTCAATTCCTAAAGTACTGAATTGAGACATATTTCATAAATAAAAAATGACAATGGAGTTTGTTGAGGACATGCTGCTTGTAGTGAATCAATGCATTTCAATTATCAATGACAGCGGTGGCCCATTTATGGCCGCTTCATAGATAGATGCATGTGTATCAATCCATCTTTATCTGTTTGATAAAGCGTTCAAGTGAGCTCTTACAATAGATTAAATGTACATATTGCAAAGACTAACTTTATTCATCAATAGAAGTGCGCGGGGTTGCTTTAAATATATAACTATTGAAAAAATATACACAAACTTCTGCAACCTTCATATTAGTGACATGACAAGATGGTATTGACAGCTACAAATGGTGAAGTATTTTCAGTTAACATAACATTTAATTGTCTATTAAATGCTGGCAGTCCAAAATTTAGCGCCGAGTAGCCTATAATTTGAACCAGAATGCTCAAGCAACGGGCTTCCAGGCCTTTACTAATTCAAGCGGTGCACTTGCATTTGATCTAGGCACGTAGTGTTTATTTACTTGATCATAGTAGTAATAATGTAATTCTTGGTTATCGTTAATTTAAAAGTCTGCTCCATTCGTAAGTAATTTTACCACAATTTAAGTAATGTTTTAATCAAAGGCGAATTTTCAATGAAATGTCGCTATGAATATGCCACAGCAACATTCAGATATAATATGATCTTCACCGTTTCCTACTTGATCACAAGGATTATCCCGTTTCTTGCATCTTTAAGGTATGGGCGGAAGCATAATATTCATTTAATGCTTAAAGATTTCCTTTTTCTTATCAACTTATTAACTTTTCAATATTTAATAAAAGAAAGTGCTTGAAGAACTATTAATGGTGTAAATTCTTTTAAATACGTTTTCTTATGACACGCCTTTTAATTTTAATGGCTACATTCAACGAATAAATTAAATACTGTCAACTTTCTGTTATAACTAATTTGCTAAAGACGGTGTTGTACCGGACAGTTCTTATGAGTCTTAAGAGAGGAGAATTAATCAGACGTGATTTAACTCGAAAAATATTTGTTATATTTTTATAGAGTTAAACTTCTAAGATCTAGAAAACAGGCTTGTTGATTTTTGACACTGAAAGTTCCTGCTGATTTGTCAGATATTTTTCTATTTTTCGCAGTAGATCTTTACACACACACACACACTCTCTCTCTCTCTCTCTCTCTCTCTCTCTCTCTCTCTCTCTCTCTCTCTCTCTCTCTATATATATATATATATATATATATATATATATATATAGTATATCCCCAATCGAGGAGACCAGGCTATAATCGCTAATTTGCCTTTGTCTAAATGGTCTAAATGTATTAACGTTATGGAAACGCTGAAAGAAATGCTGTTAAACGTACAACTGAAGGACGTATATGAGCAAATCTTATGTGAATATAAGAAACTATGTAATTTGGTGTAGCCTATACTTACAAAATGTTAATTTCCTCAGTAACACGTATGCGGCACACACCCGGTTACTGATCAAACTTTTTTGCCATCAGTCAACTACCAGTGTTGTGTAGAAGTTGGTTACTTTGAGGAGTGAGAAATGTTGTTAACTGATTGATAGTTAGGCCTTCTGTTTTACCGTCACGTGATTTCGCGTTACCCTTGACCATGACTATGCAGTCGCTTTGACCTTGACATCACAGAGTCTTGTGAATAATAAACAGAGGGGCTGGACACCACTACCCGTGGTTTGTTTTCAGGCAAACAAGGTGTTATTTCCCTGTCTAGACGGCGAGAGTTAATGGCATACCATAAATACACAAAAAAGGAAAATGCTCTAATTATCCAATATCCTTGTCATTGTGAAAATGTACACTGTGTACACCCGTTTTTTTTATATACTTCTCATACCATTGAACACTCCGCTTTTTCTCTTCCGCGAACCCTTGCCCGTATAAGTTTTAAACCACCAATGGTTGTATTCTCTCATCATGAGGTGTAGGTTATATTGACCACGAAGGCAGGTAATGCATTTACGTCTGCAAAAGACAGTGCTCACAGAGATGACATCTTGTGTTATTTCCATAGGCGCGCCGAGAAAAGATGGGTACTTCTTCCCAAATATCATGATGCATCCATGGTCACGTCAAAAGGTATGGCTTTTTTTGTTGTTGTTTGTTTTTTGTAGTGAATATGCACAATGCCTTGGTGTTTTAGATCATTTATTAATATATAAATGTGTGCATTTATTTAATGATCTTTTATTGATGCACTTGTTATGTCAAGCCAACAGTTTCTATGTCTTGTTAGGCGCAAGGCCTATTCAATATATGCATAGATCTATTATGAGCAATGCGGGGAAAAGAAACGTCTTTGCAATGTTTTTTTCCCACCTACACAAACACAACACCCTTTAGGATTTTCCCAATGCCCTTGTTTTCGTTCATTTATTGCATAATGTAAACATTTCATCATTGTATGCTCTCTGCAAAAAAGTAAATAGGAAGTAATTAAATTGTTGATGACTAAAATCAGAATACAAGTGATTAACTAGATTAAAAGACAGTATTTCTCATTATTAGCTGTAAGTTGTTTAGTTCAAACCTGTGTTGATATATAGCTTTGTTTTGTGTCGCACTATTTTACTAATATTAATATTATAGAAATAGTTTTATTGTTTTGACTAGCTATTAATATTACTTTCTGGTTCTGCGTGGGACAAATGGTGGTATTTTAATACAGAAGTCGAATACGTAAATTTGCTAATTTTTGTCATGTAAGAATTATTACTGATTATCACTGCATTAGTTTATTAAATTGTAAACTCAAAAAAAAAATGTTGCATGTTGCACTAATAAGCCCCTAAACATATTATCTTAGATTACTGAAATTGATTTAAACACGTACATATACATTTAAATAAATAAATAAATACAAATGCAAACGTATACGCATTTTTAAAGCAAGTTAGTTTCTGGTGGTGCGTTTCTCTAAGTTATTTATGCAAAATAAAATAGAAATAAACGCTTTTCAGAACTATAGGGTTTCGATCAATGTGCTGCTTAAATAATAGATGTTTAACGCGAAAGGCCTGTTGAGACAAACACACGAACTCACGTTAGCTTGTTTTATTCACCGGTTCTAAACAGACCAGCTGGAATACAAGGGGAAAGATCCGTGTGTTGAGGAGGAAGGGGGCTGATAACCTCTGGTGGCGTATGGTGGAAATATCAGGAAGTGAACAGTGTAGATTCAGCACGAAGACACATGCTCTGCACTGGGCTTTATGTAGACAATTTGTGTCTGGCGCACGTCCTCTTACAGGATATGTGTGTTTAATCCAAGATGAAGGTAACTAATAAACTACTAATATGTAAGCTTAAAGTATATATTTGAAGAATTTGCTAGTGTTCATGGAAGGACGTGGTAAGAATACGGGACACACATTGAATTGAATAGTTAGGATGGGTTGTTCATTGAAATATAGTGAAATATAGCCTACTTATTGAATTCCCAGCTGTACGTAATATTTTTTTTTTAATTATATATATATATATATATATATGCTATTGCTATATAATATGATATATATAGATATTGTAAATGCATCTCTTAAAATATGACCCAGGTTTGTCGTTTCTTAAATGTTTTTTTCTTTTCTCATTTTGTAACTTCTAATATTCCCAAATCAAAGTATAAAATGGCATAGTCCCTGAAAATAAAATGATAAATAAATAAACAAACTAATGAATATAGGGGAAAAAAAGGCAAAAACTGAGTTCAGGTTTGCAATTTTCAAACGCCGTATGTTTGGCAAACATTAATTTGTTTAATCACTTTACCGTTGTCTTTTTTTTACACTCAATTTATATCGACTTAATTTAAGCAAACTTAATTGTTGTAAAAGTTTAAGTAATCGTAGTTGTAGTAAAGCTCATAATTATGCAACAGTGCCAACAAGCACTTACATTTGTGTGTTCATACACACTTTTTTTCTGGAAGCTTCGTAGCAATCGCGTGTTTATTTCTCTATACGTTTCTATGTAAAACTGCGATTGAATTAAATTGTCATTATTTAAATGTGCTATTATTAGTTTTTAATGTCTGTTGCGCTATCCAACTATCATCAAACTTTCCTTTCTTTAAATTGAGTTCAAGTATTCGAGAACTGGAATTTTGCATTTAATTCACATTTAATGCACGTTTCTACCCTTTAAGAAATTGGCCTTGGAGGACGTTCACAGCAAGGCTTTCAGTGAGCCAACCTGTCTTCCAAAATCAAAGACAATAAAAAGGCCTTTGTTTACGCTATGGCCCTGTCTGGACGGAAAAGAGATTCCAAGACAATCTCAGAGCGGCGCAGACAGTGCACTAGACACTGACCTTGAACTAACAACTATTTTAGACATTTTCCAGAGATTTTGGAGATTTCAACTTTGGCCATCTTAGCGGTAAGAAAATGTACTTTTTACTGTCTTTTAAGCGATATTATTTGAGACAGGTTGTTTGAGGGGAATATTTTTGTGACTGAATTAAGTTGTTGAAATGTCATTCATTCCCAGGGAGAACCAGTAACTCTCTCAACAACTTGTTTACTCTCTGTTGTGCTCTTGGGGGAAATAATAACATATTCTCACTACAACTAATCAGAAATAACTAACAACTGACTAGTGTATTAATTAGCATGAGTGTTTTCTCAAAGTAACAACATTTCTGGTCTCTATAGCTTCATATTTGGTGATTACATTTAACACACAAATGTCCTGATATTTCAGTAAATATCTGAAAGCATTTAAAATTTATATGCACGGGGTGTTTCATAGCATGTTAATTGGTTACATGAATCTGGTATGAAGTACTCTAGCCGTAAAACATGCACATGTGTGCCTAAAATTTTGATGTAATAATTATTGGGCAATTTAGAGGACAGCATTTGTAGAATTTTAGTTGTTTTAAGTTTCTGTTATAGGTGTTACGTCGATATTTGTAATGAATTGAACACCGGATTTCCTTAGGCAGTATCTTTGCATTTATAGCCTAGATACCCATCGCTATTAATGAAGCTGTCTGTGGTTATTTTTGCTTTTGTCGGTTTATTTAAAAGTAGATGAAACAAAAATAAATAAGTTGGCCACGATCATAATTACGATACGTCTCGACACAGATACACTGACACAAGCTTTAGATTGGCCAACGCAAAGTTACTGTGCTGCTCAAAGACTCCTGCAATAAATAAGGGAAATGTAAATTATTAAAATGAACGAAGAATGGTCAGTTATAAATATATGTCAGCATGTGCTCAAGTGGCTACGCAAACACGTAAACAAACCAGTTGTTAAAAAAGTTATGAAGGAATAGACATCAGTCTGTTTTTTTTGTTTGTTTTTGTTTTTTTAATATGACAGTTGTATCCACATCTGAAAACCTTTAACTTGTAATGGTTGTTCGCAATTCAGGTTAGAGATAAAAAGTATATAATTCAAAACAATCGTTTGTGACACTAAATACACATAGATTAAAAAGAAACATTGAAAAATCATTTTATTTATAACATTTATTTATAATTAATACATTAATACAATATACTATTTAAAAAAACTTAAGGTCCAAAACATTAGACTAACACTGAATAGGCATAATATCAACTTTGTGTTACGCACACACTCCAACTTGAGACAAAGTGTTTAGTGCGTACTGTTATTATTGTCCTTTTGTCATAATAATCTTTATTTCATCGCTTCATTATGTTCTTAATACACACGTGACAATGGCACTGCTTTGCAGTTGATATGAGGAAAAATTGCTACTAAATAGTACTTTATTTACAAACAAAAAACAATTAATGTGATCTAGTGTGGTGTATTTGGAGCGGCAGAATCATTTTAATGCCCTCTGCCAGCTTGTAAAATTCAAATAAAAGAATTGCGAGATGTGTAACAATCCGCCATGAGTTTGACTGCGAGTATTTATAGGATGTATCTGTTAAAGTTGTTCATGTGAGGTGTACTAGAGCATATTATCTAAACTATAGGCTACGGTCTTAAAAAAATCTTATAGAATATCATCTTCTTTTACGGAGCCAATGGTTTCAACCTGCTGACCCCACTACAGTAAATATGAGTGGAGTTCAGCACTGAGCATCAGTATTTCTTTAAAACAAGCCTGTAAAAGATGAACATCACATCTTTATATGACACTGAATTCAACCGTAATTTGTTTGAAAACAATGTCGAAAGAACCCTCACGTTCAATGAGAAAAAAAATATTTGTTGGGGGAAAAAGTATTTTTATTTTATTTATTTTTTTATTTTTATTTTTTGCCAGGTAATAAAGATTAAACGAGGCAAGGGACACTTCTCTATATTTCTAAACAGGAAAGTGAAAGACGATCAGTTTAGAACCTTTGAGCTATGGGAAAAGAAAAACAAGATTTTACATTTTTAATAAGATATTTTATAGTATTTTTAAAAAGCATATAAAACCCGTAATACAGAAGTTAATGTTTTGTTTTGTCTGAAATGGACCAAGTGGGTGGTACCTTCTAGTGTTCGAGTAAGCTCCGGCACGTGACGTGGAGATGACCAATCAGGTGCACCTCCAGGTTTAACTACGTTAAATGTCAGATTGCAATAAACTAGAAGCTGTTGGTCTGGCCCGCGGAAATGGGCGAGCATAATCTTCTTAATCCTGGGTTTGTGGGACCTTTGGTAAACATCCACACTGGAGACAGGTTTTACTTCCCGAATTTTAGAGCCTCAGGGGGACAGCTGGCGGGGCTACCGTCTCTCTCGTACCCTAGAAGGGACAATGTTTGCTCTCTCCCGTGGAATCCATCGGAGTCGTGCAATGGATATCCTCAGTCTTACTTTAGCAGTCCCGTATCCATTAACCCCTCTTTTAATCGATCTTGTGAAATAACCCGACTGGAGGAAAGCAAGTGCTATTATGGCAATTCCAGCAGCACCAGAGAGCCGTGTTCAGACAGCAACAACCTCAAACGAGAGGAGCGAGCAAGAGATGCATCAGTATCGTCTGATCACGGGATGCACAATGGGATGGGCAACAGTGGCACCTTCTCAAAGTATGATTATGGCACCGAGCATCTGACACAAGACCCGCCATCCTGTCAGTCCTTGGAGTCCGACTCCAGTTCTTCAGTGCTAAACGAAGGAGGAAAGGCTTCAGCAGGCGACCCACAAACCCTGGTATCGCAAGGAAACCACGCAAGCAATATCGCCAGTGGAGGAGGTTTGTCCCTCGCATTTAATCACAGCTGAAAGACAACAGAAGCACATAGTACAATTACTCATATTTTGCTCCAGCACTTTTTTTTTTTTTTTTTTTGCATGACCGTTTATTTTGGCATTCACTGGCAACTGTTATGATTTTCCTGCATGGTTCTTGCGTGGTTTTTCAAGGCCACTAGGGGTTGCCCTAAAATGCTCCACGTTCACCAGTTTAAGCGCTCAGTCATTTATACAACCAGTAAACACAACATCATAAAATTCAACAATCCCGTTGCCAAAGTTTGACGCCGTTTACATAAAATGCATGTCATTGGTGTTAAATGTACGCTTTGCCAAAGCCCTCGCGTTATTTTAGCAAGTAGAACAGATTTGTAAAATGGCAGTTGCTCTGACAGAAAAAGGGGACGTTTTTTAATGACTTGTAAACTGAATTAATATCGTTGTCGTGCAGCAAGAAGTAATTTAATATGCCTTGAAACCGCTAAATAGGTAGGGTTCTTGCAAATAGGACAATTATCGCGTTAATGTACATTTAACTAGAACAGTTAAACCTTCTAAGGCATTCTTCTATGTAAAACGATAAATTAATCAAATCGACAGTTTGCATTACACTTCAGATTGTCATTGAATCACGTCTAATTGTCATGTTAACAGCCTCACAAAATGCACCAGAAATTTGTATTTTACGTGGCATCGAGATGTGGAGAGATTTGATTTGGCCTAGGAGATTTTTTTTTGCATCTCTCTCATGAACCCGTGCTTTGCCCCCTCTAGGTGCCCCATGGTACCCGATGCACACCCGGACCCGCAAGAAGCGAAAGCCCTATTCCAAACTGCAGCTGGCCGAGCTTGAGGGAGAGTTCATGATGAACGAGTTCATCACCCGGCAGCGACGTAGGGAGCTGTCTGACAGGCTCAATCTCAGCGACCAACAGGTTAAGATTTGGTTCCAAAATCGGCGGATGAAGAAAAAGAGACTGTTGCTAAGGGAGCAGGCTTTGTCCTTCTTTTAAGGAGGCACAAAATATACATTGCTTAATGGTAGTCCAACAACAGTATTTAGTTAATGGTAATCTACCATTGGCCCATTTTACTCTGAAAGTCTTGCCCCACGACGCATTCAGGAATCGCGAATAAGAATTCAAACATAGGGGTACGCGACCAAACGATGGCTCCAGAAGTCTGCTTATACTATGTGGTCTGGTGTTTATTTAAGAAGGTTCGTGTCCAGCAGTTTTGGGCATGTACACGCTTAGAATGTTTTAGTTTAAGTTTGGAAAGTAACAAGCTGTCTAAGACATCACTCACTTTATTAAGTAATGAACTGCTAGTTAGAAACTCAGACAAATATAAGCTGTGAGATAACATCTCGGACAAGCAAAATGTTTTCTTATCAGTCTGAAATGATTGTTAAATATTTATTGTCGGAGTGTTAAAACCAATTTTTGAAATTATAACACTCATGCCATGATCAGTGTTCTAAGCTAGATAAAATAAAATGGACTGAAACGCCATACTTGGTTATAATGCGAATCCTTAACTGTTTGTAATCTCCCATCTATGTTTTTATTTTGCCAGTTATCGCTAACAAAGGGCCGTTCAAACTCAATATTCGGCAATAATCAACGTGGGCAGCGTTAAGCCATCAACGTCTTATCTCAGTTCCGCAGTCATCGCCACGTGTTCTATGGCACGTTCACGGTCACGGGCACAAAGTTAGTGACCCAACTCGTATCTTGGGCCCTTGAGAACCAAACTGCAATTACAGAACAGCTTTTATGAATAGACTTTGATCTAGCCTGTGAAATGTCATTCTGACAAATGTTAGGAAATTACTTCTGCAACTAGATATTGGCCAAAGTGTAAATTGGTAGGCCTGCAGCTAAGCCGCACAAACTGCTAATAAAATATTTATCCATGATATAGTGAAAAACTTTGTAAATTTCCCATTAACGATTGCTTGTCCCTTGATCTGCGTTATTTGGACATATTAGCTTAGCTCTACTTAATTAATTCACAACAACAGTGCTTCTGGGAGAGAAATGCATGGTCAATAATATTAAGAAGACGCGCAATTATAAATTAAAACAAAGATTAAGTCATTTTATAAGTGTAATGGAAGTAGCAATCATACTGAAGAGACCAGATTTAAATCCCAATATTAACGAGCCTGTTTTGCTAATTAGCGGGACCCATTGTGTTATTTGAAACATTATTTACCCAGATCATGAATTATATGCCAGTGAAATAGTTCATATTTGCTGCATGATTGTAATGACTGTAGTTAGAAGGTAAAAAAGCAAATGTTTTCCGACTTTTTTGTCAACAAGGCGCATGTTTTATTTTAAAACCCCTTATCAAAAAACTGAAAATAACTTTTAAAAGATACGGACAAGAAGGTGGTCAAAAGTTGGTTTCATATAAATATAGCTTATTCGTTTGTACTTTTATTATTATTATTATTATTATAGCGAATTTGGCATAAGTCGGTGCTACGTTATTTTTTGTTCGGCGAGTTACATTTTCTTCAAGTCCTATTTTTGTGAATCTATAAAAAATACAAATACAGTTATATGAATGGCATCATCAGCAACTATATAACAATGATCGTCACGTTTTCCCCCTTTGGATTGTTTTGTGAAATTGTGTCTGATGTATAATTTTTCTGTGTTCTGTGTAATTTTGTGAATGCACCAGTGCCGCATTCCTTTGTACCTTGCGATTAAAAATGTCCTGTAAATAATGTTACAAGTTCATGAATGTATCCATATATGTGTAACCTACAGTTTCTGATTAATAAAGTCTTTAAACTTTATTTACGTTTTTCTTGATGTCTGTGTTGTGCAAACCATATGAGTGTTAGTATTTGAGTCTTTTACGTTTGTTACCTAAACATATTTTTTACATTAAATAGCAGGAAAGCCAACTCATGCACTCAAACTACCGTTTTTAGAAAAATGTTTGATGTTTGATGTACATTATCGCGCTTGGCAATATCCTTATTTTTAACATATCGGCTCTTACTTATTTCAGTATAATATCTCTAAATAAAACATTCTGTTGAAACACTCAAGAGAAAACTCTAAAAATGCAATCTGAATGTTTGCCAGCATGGCTAAATCAATGTAGTGCAACAATATTGATATGCTTTATCCAGTGGTTGAAAATGGTAAAGACATCCACCTAGTGGATAAATGGAACAGACGCCGAGACAGGGCCCCATGAGGACTAACTGCAAGGACATGTAATACTTTTCTTTCCTGTTTTGTTTTTAGTTAAAGACGTATCGGAACGTGTTTCAGCTTTTTCCTAGTTAATTGCAAAATTATCTAGTGTGCGAAGATACTTTAAATTGCTCACAAAAATGCAGTGGAATTTCTTGAATTTTAGGACCAACTTGTAATCTAATGTTGATCAGGAGTTAGACATTGTTAAACCAAACGTAATATGTAAAATATTATGATTTTTGATAAGTTTTATTTTTTTAATGGCTACAGTTTTCTATTTAAATTCATAGATAATCACTGAAGATTTAGTCGAATGGAAATAAAGCGGATCTTAGGGTAGAGATGGTTCCAAAGCCAAAGCTTAGTGTCAAGTCTATTGGCTTCCTTACCAGCAAATGCGCTGGAATCGTAACAATGACATTTTATGTGCTTGCGGCGCTTTTGACTTTGAGACTGGCCAAATCTGTTTATGACGACTCGTCTCCCCGGCTCAGAGGTCATTGAGCACCTCAGTGCCCTTCACACAAAACTTGTGTAGTCATGTGGTTCACTAAGAGCTCTAGATCTCCCCTGCTCCTATCACAGACGTGTAGAGACTGGAGAACTTCTGGCGTCGCTTGCACTGCACACATGTTTGTGAGTGTGTGTATGTCAGTGAAAGAGGGTTTACGTGTAACTAAGAGAGTAAGACAGAAATATATCTTGACAATGAAAAGTTTTATAAACACTCTATATAAACGTGTATATGCTCGCCTTAACCTGCTAGTAACTTCAATATTTAGCTTATGCAACAGTTTGGTTACTTTTGTATTTAAACAGTATCAACATTTGCTTGGCCTAACAATAGACGAATAGAGGAATAATTACAATTACTGCAGCCACACTGGAAAAAAATGACGTTCTTTCAGGCTTATCTCATTTGATTAAAAAGTTATCTTAAAAACCAACCGTTATTGGCACATTTATTAGTTATATTGTGTAAAAAAAATTGCTAATGTAGAAAACTAATCTTGTACATTCATCACTAATTGTATTGTAATTTGTAATTTATCTTGCTTAAAATATTAATATAAAAATGTATTATAAGCTCCAGCACCAGTTGGAAAAGATAATTTTTGCATTGCATTGTTTTTTCTTATTTTTTTCCTATATGTGGCATTTGCCTGGAATTGTTAACTTCAAAGCAAGAGGTTTGGAATAATATTTTATTTTCTTGTTTATTTTATTTTTATTTACTCACTTTATGAACTTTAATTACGTATCGTCGTTTAATTGTCACTCGCAGCAACGTTAACTTTCATCAGTTATCTAATCTTTAATATACAAATAAAAATCCTTCTTTACAGTTTTTTGGTAGGAGCCGTCCGATATATCTTTCTTTTGAATTATAAAACATTTTAAACATTTAACGTTTTAACAAGTCCTTAAATACAGTTTGCTAAAGCCATGGGACATTTTTCTATATACGGCACGACGTCAAAATATCCACAACTCTAATGTATACTTATTGCATGCCTGTTTTTTTAATCTGCCATTACGAAAAAACTGTAAACCATGATGTTTAAATTTGTATAATAAATATATCCCTGCTTCAACCAGTATGAGAGCTTATTTCCTTGTAGTGTAGTTAAGTAATTAGAAAAAAATATATGCGGCTACAGCGTATGGGTAATTGTATAGAAAAACGGTACATATATTAAAAATTAGGCCCGTTACATGTTTGCCATGTGCAGAACAGCGCAAAACCAATAAATGCGTTCTGAACACGTCCATTAATACTAATCAAAAGCCAAATTGTAATGCGTTGATCTGCGATACAACCTACCTGAGCAAAAAAGAAGAAAAACGTGTTGTCGCATGAAAGAAAAAATAAACGAATTGTTGAATGAATTTTACTTAATAACTAAGTATTTCATAACTAAGTATTCAGTTTGGAAGAAAATAACTTCATTTGCAAACAATTGGTTTGACTGTTTATACAATGTTTGGGGCCTTCTTTCCGATCCCACCCCTTGCGTTAGCCCTGTCTTAGTGGGCGGGAGCAACTTACAAATTGAAGGTCAAGTTAGTGTGTCCCATATATAGGAACCAAGTATCCTATACCGTTGGTGTAGTCAAAATTCAAGCATTAATATGAAGTTAAAGTACACCAGATATTACACTGAATCACACATCTTTTGTAATAATTGCTTTGAGAGTGCATAAACATTTCAACTCATTTTATAAATGCAACACTTCATTTAACAAATTTATCACACAGAGCCACCCTTCATAAGAAATCATCCGCTTAATAGTCTTTTGCAAAAAATAGCTATTTACTTGCGATGTAGCCTAATACATAAAAGTATTTTAAGTACGGGCGAATATAAGCATTTACAATGTTTGTCTCAACCCTTTGAATGAATCCTAAACCTGGATCCATCCTCAAAGTGATCATACAATTAATATCCAGATATTCGTGTATAAACCATGTTGCGGAGAAAATATTTGCGTGGAAATATAAATATGCGTGGAAATATTTACTGTGATTTTTGCCAATGTAGTGGGGGACCCTCTAATACTTTTAAGAAGGCCATATATACAAAACAACGAAGAAAAAACATTTAAAATCGCAATGTTGCTTACAAATGAAGTCGTGCAGCAGCCATGCGGTGTCATATTAGAGGCTTTGTTGTGAGTACATACCTTTATCTTGTCATCATCAACCATGGGGCGGAAATCTGGTTTCCGCAATAAATGCCATTCAGTTTACGGTCGGCGAAACAGTTTGATCGACAAATATCAAGCAAACATCTCGGGAGATTATGTAAGGAGTGACTGAAGTGGCATTTGTTAAAAAAAAAGTATATATAAAAAGAATGCGTGCGCTAAATATTCTCTACTCTTTTTTTTTTCTCTACAAAAAGTTAAGTAACTAGATAAATTAAACAACAAAAACATAATTAAATGTTTGACAAAAATACCTAAATGTTAAAGCCATTTTTGCACAAGATAAATTGCTGGATTGTACTAAGATTCCAGCTTGCTGAAGCGCCTCTGCTACACTGAAATAAGCCGTAGCCACGGAAACAGACATTTGATTGTTTCATATAGATAATGCTGATTTTGGAGTTACATGTTTATTACATTTTTATTACATTACATTTTTTGTGAACGCACTGACGTTTTGCTCAAGTTTTGCATTTTACCAAATAATGTACTTGGGATGTAACTGATGATGAAAATTATTATCAGTGTGATAAAACGTTTCTAACCTTTCGATGCATATTTGGACAGGGTCTTCTACTACATGCATCATGCACCCATTTTCTGTGCAATTTCTGTGCCTTTTATTGAAGGTTACAATGAGCGTTTGGTGAGTGGTTATTCTGAAATTGAAAAAAAAGTGTTTTTTCTGAAAGTCTCTTTTTGAGGCATAATTTACGTGTTATCTGCAAGACAATGGAGACATCACTTCTTTTTATTATTATTATTATTCTAACAAAACGCAAAAGTCAGTAACTACTGTATTAGTCGAGATTTTGGATTTAAATTTCGGATGTGGAAACACGTGAAAATAATTGCATAAAGTAATAGTATTTTTGTGTAACAGTAGCCTATATACAATATTGTATTAATATACGCTTGTGTTAAAAAAGGTATTCTTATGCGGCAAAGACAATAGCTTTTTTTGTATACCACTGGTGTGTGAGAGGTTGTTCTTTCTGGCATGAATAGCTATAGCGTATCTCAAAACAATAACAGTGTTTCATCTTTTTGCACTCCCTCAAATTTCACTGAAATGTACACAGTTAGCCATCTCTGGTAGCTAAAGTTATTTTTTTAATCACGTGTACCCCGACTAACAAAATAATTAAAATCACTCACTATAATAAAGATTACTTCTGTTTTCTGTCCATGATGTAACTTTATATTTTGAGCAACAAACTTATAGGATTTCTATGATAGAGATGTCTAATTGATAATACTGGATACTGGTTGCCTGTGCTAACCTCTACAGCTATGCACTAGCAGAGACCTCTGTAAAAAGAAGGGCCATTTTTGTTGTTGCTTGAATCTGTTCACAGCTCATACGAGCGAGTTTAACAGCCCGACTTACATCCAATTAAATTTATCTAGGCCATGAGGGGACAGTAATGCTATTACACAGTTTCCCTTTTTAGCCCTGCTGAGGTTTTAGCCCTAGAGGTAAACTGAAGGGCCCTTGAGTGTTGCCTACAACTGTTGTTTGGTCTCGTTGATGTATGACGACTACTGATTATGTTTCATTTTCTGTCGATGTTCCATCGGTATGAGGCCAAAGCATTTTTGTGTAGATGCACGAATGAAAAGTCGATGAAACTGGCAACCAGACAAATACTTGCTGAGAGTTACCGCTCGGGTTATTTCTCCAGAACTCTATGGTAAAGCATAGGCCGCATCGTTTTAGTTCGAGTAACAATAATGAGCGACTCCATAATTTTACTTTAACTCTATAATTATGGACCTTAGCTGCAAAGCATTGCAAAAATTCCATTGGCAATGTCGTAAAGCTCACGGCTCTTCATAGTGATGGTTTTTAGAAGGAGAATGGCAAACATTTACAACACCTCTGTCTCTCTAGACTCTAAACGTCTTTCTAGCTTTTCATTTCAGCTGAACTTGCCCCTTCAATTCAACTGCTACATCACAATATCCACAATTGTCCAAATCTCCAGCAGGGGCAGGGCATTTGTGGGGATATAGTACTTGTTTAGAGAAAGAAAAGGGCGCGCCTTTGTTGAATTTCAGGGTCCTACAGCTAGTAGTATAATGTTTAAGCTGTATGATGGCATCGAAATAGTTTACATACATGTGTCTCCTGTAGAACAACGATGACAAAATCAGGTACAAAATACGTTGGTAGTAGTAGTTGTTGTTACGCACTGCGGAAATCCAAGTGTGGACTTCGGTGTGAAACCAACATGAACACAATGGGAACATGTTAGTTGTCAGTAGTTATCTTGCAAAATCTTTCTCGCATTAACACGTTTATACTAGACAGAAGGACTATACGACTCTGATGAGAAAAATCAATATAGTTTCTGATCATTAATGGTTTCACGATAGAGTTTTTTGGCTCAAAAAGGAGACACGGATATGTTTACTTAGTTTGAGCTCCTTTAAAATAACTTTTAGACCTGGATGACTGAAACCAGAATGTATCTTTCGTCGGTCATTGTATTGCATATCTTTTTAGTTAAATATTTAATTCCGTAGGACTTTTTAATTATTTACCTTTTGTTTGTTTTCTGTAGAACAAAGCATTTCTAGCTTTTCCGCTGTTCTGCCTTTTATGGCGGCCGCAGTGAGAATTTTAGTGGTCAAATTCAAGTGCTGGGTCTGGGCAGATGTCTGCTTTCTTTGTACTTGGTTGAAGGCATATTGCACACCAACCTTTTGTCAATTTTGAGAGGGCTTAGTTCAGAGACTCATAAAGTCATTGCCACATACCTTTAACACAAATACGCGATCAATATAACAAAATGCGGTTTAAAAATACAACTAACATTTTGCTTGCGACGTCCAGTGTAGCTGATATGACTATTTTTCCACTATCGGTGATAGTTTGTAAATGTTAATAGGGACACTGAAAAGCTGTCTTGAATACATAATAGACCTATAAAAATAATCTTTTTTTGAAGAGAAACTATTAAAACAATTGTTAACATAAACAATGGTAAATGTTATTAGTCTATATGTGATGCTTTGTGAAAAGTTTTCCTGACCGGTCATTAGATCTTTAGACATACACATATCTGTACATGAACTAATAGTTAATTAAAAATAAATAAATATATTTTTAAATGAGTGCTACATACTGAATTCAATTTTATTATTATTATAGTTTATTTCACGAATTAGATTTAGTTTTAAATTTGAGAAGATTAGCATGCCCTGCAATGTTAGCAGAATGTTAGTATTCAGATAGTTACTATAGATCTTTCAATATTAAAAAGGATTTTTAAATTAAAAGCAATATTTTCAACATTCTGCTCCAAAAACAAAACATTTTAGGCTTAGTTTAATAGAAGCTGGAGGGTACATATTGAAACTGGATAGCATGTTTTGCCTTAAACAGATGCCTCTCATAAAATGGTCTCAGAGATTTAAAATATCCAAGGGATCATTTGACGTACTTTACACATGTTAAATGACAAAACGTGTGGTGCTTAAGTGTAAGGAAGGTCGAACACAATAGTACATTACACATCATTTTATTTATTTATTTAGTTTCATTCGAAAAAAACAGTGTTTTACATTCACGATAAAGTCATCTTGAATCATAGGTGGAATCATTCATAGCACTAATTTTTAGTTTCGTTGATTAAAACCAAGAGAAAAGTTTTTCCCATTTTAAAATTAAACCACATCCAAACGTAAACATAGATCAGTGTTAACTTTGTGTTTATACAAGCAATGACTGAAATTTCCGGGTAGATTCATAGATCATTTTCTGCACAAGTTCCTAATGTTTTTATTTCAACAAAAAATACAAACTCACAAATGTTCTATTATTATATTCAAGAACTGGGTGGAGCTGACACGTGACATCTATAAGGCACATTTGCTTATCAAACCATGTAGCCTATAAACATATGCTCTATGTATTTAAAGCATATGTGTTTATATATAATATGACATGGAATGTCATAAAAATTCTATGCACTTGAACAAAAGCAACTTGACAATGCGGTAAAACTCGAACCTTGAATATTAGCAGTGCAGCAATCAACAACACAATAATAAATCGTACCAGTCATATTTAACAGTCGTTCTTTTAAAGTTTTAATAGTTTGGTTATATGCGAAAGTCATAGATTAAAACATACATGCTGCGATATACATGAAAACAAAATGTGTTGTCTCAGACTCATAAAATCAGCGTTGCTCAGAACCTACAACACACGTATACATAAATAGAATATACAGCTCTTCATTCTTACAAAACTCGCTTAAAACAACCAAAAGATGTTACTGTTTTACATTGTCTTGCATGATTTGAAAATTAATCGTTTGAATCTCAGATCTTACCCAGCTGAACCACTCCTACGCATCCATGTGTTCCAAATTGATATATGACAATATCTACTTTCGATCACGTGTTGCGGGGCGACTTAGACGGATTGCGCGTCATCTCGCCTTCCCAAATTTTCTCCTTCTGCAGCTCGAATCCAAAACATCATATCTGTAGTACGGACTACAGGAGAAAGATGTTTAACTCGGTTAATCTGGGCAACTTCTGCTCCCAGACGCGTAAAGACCGGACATCCGAGTTTGGGGACAGGACTGGCTGTGCCTCCAACATCTACCTCCCCAGCTGCACCTACTACGTTCCCGAATTTTCCGCCGTCTCTTCGTTCCTTCCACAGGGGCCCTCGCGACAAATCACATACCCCTATTCCACAAATCTATCTCAAGTGCAACCAGTGCGAGATGTTTCCTATGGTCTGGACCCCTCCAGCAAGTGGCACCACAGAACCAACTATGCATCGTGCTACTCAGGAGAAGATCTGGTGCACAGAGACTGTCTTCCGCCATCCACCATGACAGAAATACTCATGAAAAACGAGAGTGTGTACAGCCACCACCACCACCACCAGCATCATCCGAACTCTAGCCACCCGTCCACTGGTTTCTACACCGGCGTAGGGAAAAACAACGTGCTCCCTCAAAGTTTTGACCGCTTTTTTGAAACCGCCTATTGTAACACGGACAATCAGTCAGAACATTGTTTACAAAAGAGCGAGATGAACAAATTAGAGACTTCGTCCCAGCAACCCACAGCTGTTTCCGCAGCGCATGAGCCGGAAAAGGACGCAGAGGATGAGGAGGAACATACAAATTCGGGCTCGTGCACTTCAGCAGCTACTAAGGACGGCAACGCAAGCAAGAGCAGCCATTCGAGTAGGTACCAAAGCTGTAAATGGGGAAAGGTTAAGGGACTAGCCCGGTGTTTTGTCGGTCAGATTTTATGTGGAGTTTTATAAGCATTCAAAGGATTTTATTATAACCTACAACGCTCTTTCCTCCAACAAAAAGAATTTTTACGATGGGAAAGCGCTTTGAAAAAAGAGGATGTTATACACAGACGCTACTATCCCAGAGTCTGTGAAATTTTAAGAGCGCGCTATTGTGACAAATGCTAACTTTGATCATGAACTTGCGTTGAGCATTGCAAGGGATTTTCTCGTTTAGCTGTCGGGGGTAAAAACCAATTGGGCAGAACATTACTTTTGGCATACTGTGAATTTTGTTTTAGCAGCTCGAATGTAAACTAGCTAAGTCCTTATTAGCTTTTAAACGTGCTGTGACTTGAGTTAAGGTGGGGTTGACGTAGCCTACATAGTCAATGGCTATACAATGTTAGTGCTTGCCCGGTGCTAATGACTAACAGATCTATCTATCTATCTGTAAATGAAAGAATTTTTAAAGAGGCATTTCACCTTTTGGAAATATGTTGCAATGTAAAGTTTGCCCAAAAGTAGCCTATACATGAAGGCCAATCAGAACTGTCGTAATTACCTTTCAGAAAACACCATTGGATATTTTAGATTTTTGCTGTTTTCTCATTGCGGCGCTTTTTAACCTGTTAACAGGTTAAACTGTAAGTATAGTTTGCAGAAGAGAAGCTAACATTCACGGCCATTCACAAGAGAAACTACCTCAGGCCCACAGTATTTGTTTGTAGTTTAAAAAAAAAGAAAAAGACAAAAAAAAAAAACATTTTAACGTGTATAATGTCAAGGGTTCTATAATTTGTGAAACACATTTATTAATATGATACAAAAATAGGAAAACTACATATACAGTAAATAAAATTACTTAAGAGTCCAAGTATTAAAAAAATTGCCTGTTATCTATTGATAATACTTAATTTTTTTATGGTTTTACAGTTTAACTATTTGTTTAAAAAAAAGTTAGCCTATATTTACAGTTTTATATTTACCCACGGTTATAGTTTTGCATAGGAGTGACATACATAGTTGGATCTGCTTCCTCACATCTGTAACCTTAGATGAAATCACACACTGGAAATTACAAATTCGTCTTCAAGAAAAATAAATAAATGTGTTGTGCATTTATAAACCTCTCATTGTGTTATTGCAGGGGGAAAAAATGTTTTATAACGTGATCATTTAAAGTGTCTCTTTTGATTATCCCAAGGTACCCCGCGCACAAGAAAGAAGAGATGTCCATACTCCAAGTTTCAGATTCGTGAACTGGAACGAGAATTTTTCTTTAACGTTTACATCAACAAGGAGAAAAGGCTGCAGCTGTCCAGAATGTTAAACCTTACTGACAGACAAGTCAAAATTTGGTTTCAAAATCGTAGAATGAAAGAAAAGAAATTAAGCAGAGATCGCTTGCAGTATTTCTCTGGGAATCCGTTGTTGTAATTGTTGAAATGACGTTGCCTTTTATTTAATATCTCTGCAAACTAAAATTACGTATGTCTAAAAATGCCCATCAAGCTAATTAAATCATTAGAAAATGTGTTTAAGGCCAGCAACAGTAATAAAAACTGTTAGACGTGTTTGAGGGTAACAGGATTGTAATGGCTGAGGGTGGGGAGAGAGAATGCAAATGTGTTTAATGTCAAATTAAACCCGCATTTCTAGTTTGTGATTCACAAACTAAAACGTAAAAAGTTGAGATTTTTTTTTTGTTATTGTTTTTTATGTATGTGACGCATCTTTTAAGTGAAATGTTTAAAATCTTCACTTTAAAAATAGTCACAAAATAGCCTACTATAATATATTATAAAATTGTACCCTCTATCCTTTTATGGTTGTATATAATGTACATTAAAACACATACACTCGACTCTGGTTCGAATCGGGAGATGTCATACTTTTTTATGTTTTCACCATTCAGAACTGTGACTTGTACAATCTGTAATATTGTATTCCTTGTACAGAGATTATGCATTGTGCATTCGTGAATGTAAATATAATGTTATTTTGAGTATCCTCACCCTATCCCTGCTGCTATTTTTCTTTACATTGCCTTTGCAGCCTTGTGAGCTTTGACGTTCGATTCTTTAAATTATTTGCTGTACGCCCAAAGTTCTCATTTATTTCGGAGGGATAGCTCAGCGATCCGATTTGTGTACTACATATTAATCAAACATAAACACAAATAAAGGTAAACTGATATGTCAATTGTGACTTGATTTTTTTTTTGTAAATCATAAGGTAATCTATGAAGTAAAATTGTGAATGTGTATATCTACACTGCAGTGAAAACATAGATCTAAGAGAAGATATAATAAACTGACCACTGCCAAATAATGAAAACTCTCTCTCTATCTCTCTCAATCTCTATCTCTCCCAGTTCGTCGTCTCCCTCTCACACGATAGTTCAAGTCTTATCAATGTTAAGCTATTGTTGTTTTGCAATGAAAACTGGCTAATAAATATGCTTAATGTCTAGAGTTTTTTTAGCAGAATTTTAGGAATGTTAAAACTTTTTGTCAGTAGTAGTTTTATCAAAATGAGAAAATACTAATAATGATGATGACCAGGAAAGAGATGCATGAAACACGTCAAAAATTTAGAGAGCATTTCGGCAACGTCTTTTAGTACCTTCTAAATGGAATCGCCACTCTTGTAGTCTAGACACTGCAATAAAGCTAGAGCCCTAAATTGCCTTTTTTCCGACTTAATTGCACCGTCTGTTCGAGGGGAATGGTGTTCACTTCCGCAGTAAATAGTAAACAAGAAAGTCCGGCTGCTAGTACAAAAACTGAGACGTTTAAAAATGAACACTTATTGCCTATAGGTGCAAGAAACCTATCAAATGATATCGCTGAGTGCAGTCCGTTCACATGGAACCATCTCTTCAGAAGAAGCTGAGCTGCGCGCATCTTGCATTCTAAGAGACAAACAGAACAGAAGTGAGATATTTATTTTGCTGTGTATGCTCACAGGGGTTGGGGGTATTGCATGTTGTCCCCATGTGCAGTTTTATATATGATCACGCTACACGAATTTTGTCACAACATGTGGGCTCATAAGGCGTGCAAGTGTGCTGTTGGCACTTATGCGTATGAAGGAAAATATATAATTAAAAGCTGTCTTTGAACTTCAATAATGTCAAGGCCTTCACCTTTAACCTATTGCAATAAAGCGGAATCAAGGAGCCCCTTTTGTCAGGAAACGTGGTGAACAGAACCGAACCAATCAGCGCAAGTGGGAAAGGACCAAGGAATGCCTAAGAAGCAACACTTTGACCTCTCGTATTAAACTACAGCAGGTAACTTTTCCAGTTTTAGCACTCCCATTAAATACACTTTATTGTCTCTGTAAAATGTAATATTTTCATGCATGAAATATTTTATGACATTTTGGCATGTTCTTGACCATTTAAGATTGCTTGGTATTGACTTTTCCCGGGTAACAGAAAATAGATTTCTGAAGGATTTAAAACAGATCGGAGTATATATGCATTGATGCTCGAACGCGAATAGAAAACGGAGGGAAGGTCCTTGCGCGCTGAATTAGTGTACTGATTTATTGCTGAGATTTAAACACAGTTAACTGTATTGAAACACAACACATGCGTTCCTTTGTCAATTCCGAAAATAGAGACTTGTGTGTGTGTGTGATGTGTTAGTGCAGCGGATTCATTGCCAGTGATCTTTGCTTGTATAACTGTGGGAGAGAAATGGCGGAGGGGGAGTGGGGGGCATAGGGATCAAAACTGGAAGGCTTGTCTTCTTGTCACACCCACCAACCTTGGCCCTGGCTCAGTGACGTAGTTAATTTGCTGAATTCCTCTCTCTTGCTTCGTCACATTGAGGAGCAGGAACTTGGAACGTCCACCTATCAACCGCCGGAGATACTGTCGCCACCGAACCGAAGCAATCAGCTCGTATCTTATGAACAATGGTCATAAAATCTGCATTTTTTGCCGTGGGGTTGATTTGATTCGATTCATACACGAGGCTTTCCTAAACAAATTGTTTGTTTGTTGTAAGACGTTTTTCATTATGTCGCTATCCTATTTATTCCGAGTAGAATAGGGTATAGTTATATCTGCAAAACGGAAAACAAGGGTGGAATGGAACTCTTTCGAATGAGCTCTTAGCTGACACCAAGGAAAATGGCGGAGGCTTCAGAGGCGACCTGGATGTAAATACAACCTGGATTTCATTTTTACGTAGAAGTCGCCATAATTCAATAGAACATTTTCGCAATATCTGTTAAAAACAAGACTTACAAGGTTACACTAACATATTTGCATTCAAAATTTCAAGAGAATGTCAAGAGTCAAATTTTTCTATTAGGCCTATACTTTTCCCATTCGGCAAATAATGCTCACTATTCCAATAACATAAAAAATACAAATCAGACACGTCTTTTTCCATCAGATTTGATAAAATATTAGAAAGTTGGAAGTGACAAGACTTCTAGAGTTTCCAGTGTGTGTGGTCTGAAAGACTCGGTTGTTCATTGCTGTTTGTAGGCCTACTTCACGCTGTACAGTCGCGGACTTTGGACAGAGCCTGTTAACACTCTTTGAACGCTTATACTTACTTCCGCACTCCTGTACGTGATGAAAAGCTGTAAATACAATCGCCACTGGTGCCCACTAGTCATTTGTATGGTCTTTCGTGATATTAAAATTTAATATAATGCTGATGTGCTTTGCGATTACCACTCTCTGATTTATAAATGTCTTTAAAACGTTACATGCATCAACCATAAATTTCCATAGACCTCTGCGGGTGGACGCCTGTTTGGTGAGGGGAAACGGTTAAAACGCGAGTCGCTTTAAATTGGAAATATATTTTATGGTGGTTTAAGTTCCCAAAAAGACACGGAATACCCATCGAATCTCCTGCCCTGTTTTTACTTGTTTCAAAGCCAACAGACTAGAGGCCTACGCGGTTAAACAGGACATTTTGTGTTTCACTTTTCAAAGTCGTTTTGACGACTTTTCTTTATTCTTTTAATTGCAATTTTAGCACAGTTTACATCAAAGTGCATGTAACGACCCTTAAAAATGATCAGAAATCAGTACCTGTTTAAAAACATTATCTTCGCAGGGTAAACATCCATCGGGAAGAACCAAATATAAAAAGTCTAATTATTGTAAAAGATAGAAATATTATATATTTCTATAATAACTATAATATATAAAAATCTATTTGATATATATATATATATATATATATATATATAAATATGGTTTTGTTTTACAGGCTACACTTATTTTGTGCAACCCGGATGTGGTGCAATTCAATATTCTGTGTGATATATCTTTGATCCCCATGAAAAAGGAATTAACTTTCTCTGTTTAACAGTAACAGCTGCATGTCGACTTTTAATAGTATCACAAACTTCACTCGAAGAGAAGGGAATGTTTTAAAGATATATTATTAAAAAGGCTTCGAGCCTTTCCATGCTTTCTTTTCGGCATGAGAAATAAGGAATTCAAACAGAGTAAGATTCCACCAATTTGTTTTTAGTTTTGTTTGTTACAATTTGTTGTTGTTTTCATCCTATTAAATAAATTGCTTTGAAAAAAGAAACAAAAGAACAGTTGATAACACGATTTTTATTTACAAGAAACAATGACATTAGTCTTTAATTCAATAGTAAATACACTTTAATAATACATGCACAATAATTTGTTCAAGAACGTACTTTCGCTGCAACACAAAAACATATTACATTTAAAGAAAGCATTCATGCATAATACATAATGAACAGACATTTTTAATGTTTTCATTGGGCTCGTTTTCGTTGTTTCTAGACATATAATTCCCAGCAGAACATGATATTACAGTGAACAATGTTTACAGCAATTTAAATATGTAAATATATCTCTGAAATACGTTTTCATTGTACTCACATCTGGAATCCGAAAGCCACTGCGCCATTGTGGATAGAGAGCCTAACCTGTAATTAATTAAGACGCTTAAGCATTTTTGTTATTTACATTTCTGGTTTCTATTCAACATTGACCTGATATCTACAGTATTTCGTTACACGCCACAGATTTTTAAGAGAATATCAAATGAGATAGAAAACGTATCTAAACAACATATAGAAAACACACACACATGGGTGTGTGTAAACATTTTTTTAATATTAATCCCTTTGAATAATGTGCATTTCACATTGAAATTGTTAACTTGTGCATTTAATAATAAAACGTACAATAAAACGTAAAAAAAATATTGGTGTGCACAACAAATCATGCAACGTACTGAATAAGAAAAGTGTGGATGAGATCTAAAACCTCAAAGTCTATATGTTCATATTCTGTCATGAAAATATATTTGTTTGTCTTAAAAGGCTGAGTGATAAACAAGAGAACAGACCAATCAAAACAATCCCCCATGTCTCAAGCTGGGTCACAGGCGCTGACCTCGTTGAGAAATGCATTGGCCAGCAAACACAGAAAAGATCATTCAAGTCCAAGGGGTAATACAAATACAAATTATATAAATTATTGTAAGCAATAGCAAAAATGACCCAAGCATAGTACATGAAAATACGTAAGCTTTAGGCTTTTTCCTCTAGTACATTGTGTATTGTCATTCATCTAGCTAATTCAATGCAACTTGGTAATACGGCATAATATGAAACTGTTGAAGATGAAGCGTGTCATTTTACCTTTCACAATTTTGAAATCTGTACTAAAATCGAAAACCACATTTATGTAGAGCGCATACAAGAAAATACCGTAGGAACCAGAAAAATAAATTCCATCCGTTTGACGAAAACTTCCTAATGCAAATGGTTTCACATGCAACCGGGTTTATATATATTATATAATCAAAAAATGTATGATAAAATTGTATTCTAACTTAATACTCACAAAGGAAGCGCTAACAACAAGGAAAATAAAGTGTAGGCTATGGAATACGCAGTTGCTTGAAAATGTTCATTTTGCTTTTCATGCATTTATGAACAGCTAATGATCAAAAACACTGCAAACACACCTAAATGTATGTTCTTCTTGATAATTTCTGTACAATCAAAAATGAAGCTATTGTTTCAGTTTGGAGATAATAAATAAACCATCTTCTAATGTGTTTTTCCTATATATTTAAAAAATCCAGCACGTCAGTTTATTATGCAGAAAAAAACATAATAGAAAAAAACATAATAATCTCATTTTACAAAGAAAAAAAAGCAAAGCAGCAATGTAAATTTAATATAAACATTTGCCATTAATCCACCTAATGGAATTTGCAATAGAGCGATATTAACTAAAATCGAATGAAATAGTGTGTCGTGACAGAGAGGAAAATAGACAGAATGTCAACATCGTCCCTATTCTATAAAATTGCATGTCAACTTTAAAAACAGAGCCTACATGTACTCTTATAAAAGTGTATAACACCCATTCTTTGTTTTGATTAACTTTGTAATGAATTTCTTTAATTTCCATGGAGTATTTAATTTACTTGCCTCTCTCTTTCTTTTGCAGACACATAAGCCACGTAACTGTAGGCTCTATCTGAAGACAGCGATTGTTCTTTGTTCTGTTGTTGGTTTCCTTGTCCGTAAAAATCGGCTAGATGGCGCCATTGCTCCATGCTGTACCACATATATTCAACAACTTGACCCCAGTGACGTCAAGACGGTCTGGCGCATCAAGGCCACTTTCAAACCCCTATTGGTCTGAAAATCACATGACAAAGCGCCTTGAATCCATAATTATGTTGCTGATATTTTTCGCCCCCCCAAAAGATGTCAGCGTCCTACTGTCCTTATCCACTTCGGCATAAAGGAGATTGTTTTGAATCAAAAGAAAAGCAAGTCAAGTAGCAAAATGTCATGCCCGAACAACGTGGCAGCCAACACATTCCTGATGGACTCGCTGGTGGGAGGAACGTCTCCTTACAGAGGTGAGAGCTATTCCACTAACTCTGGAATGTATATGCAAACGTCTGCAGAATATGGTTGCTCCATGATGGGTAGTTTTGGCATTGTTGGTACCCCTCTCTCCAAACGGGATGATCTGCAACCGACTGGGATGCATCTCAGCAGTTACCAGCACTCCCATTACCTGTCGCAGCGGGACACTTGGATCGCAAGCTCTAAAACTTACAGAGGCTCACAACCTGTTGCCCAGCCTTTGCACCCGTGCTCGTTTCCAGCCAGTAATGTGAAAGAGGAAGCGATTCCTTGTCTTTACCAGCCTGATATCGACAGCGCTAAGGAGTCCGCCGAGAAATCCACCTACATCCGTCTGGGAGACAATAACAGCCACCCGAATCGAAGCGTCTCCACCCCCGATTATTTCCGACGGAGCCAGGTGTACGCCAGTGAAAGAGGCCACCATGGGGATGAGTCCGGCTCGGACTTTAACCCAATAGCCAGAATATCCACGCCTGTTGAAGCACTAGCAGCAGATTCCTATGTAAAAAGCATCAAAGCAAGGCAGGAGCCAGAAGACAAGGGAGGGAATACGCAGGAAGACGACATGGATCAGAGACAGACTAGAAAAGAGGAGAGTGTCTCAAAAACAGACAGTTGTACTGATGATTCCGAGAGCGAATTGAAAGGTGATAACTAATTCCTTCTCTCTCTCCCTCTACTACTACACACACAATAACAGCGCGCTCCCTTCTATGCAGGAAACAGCATGTGAAATGACAACCAAGTTGCACGTCAAAATAGAAGACCTTTTAGCTTGCTGCACCGATGACTGTTCGGGCCCTGTGTGCATCATAACTATGTTTTACAGGCCCAAATGGGCTGTTCGTCTGTTTTGACAGAACAGCAGTCAATTAAACAATATCAGGACTACTTAAAATTGAAACGGCGTTTAACACCGTTGCCAAAATAAAAATAGGTCTTGGCACTGATATAAACATGATCACTTTAGGATTAACACGCTGTGTTAAAGTGCGCTCTTACACATCCACGCAAGCATAACAAAACAGTACACGCTAATCCGTTAAATTCTATTAAATTAGATTTTTTATTGCACTCCAGTTGGTTGTTTACAGGCACATTCAGTTATACCCGCAATAGTGTATGGAAGTAAAAATGACGTCTTCACAGCACACCCCGCACAAATGGATGCCAATGTATGTAATTCAAAAGTATTTAGGGTTTTTTTTCATACAAATTTAAATTAAGAATGAGAAATTCCATTAGATTGCATAATTACTTGATGGTAATGGTAATTTTGTAGACATTGAACGAAAAAAACAATTGGCGTTTAAATAAATAATTTATTTAAAACATTTAATTAACTAGGCATTTTTGCGCTTATATTTTGTTTTATTGTTTTTGTAATCTGTCGTTATAAAATGTAAACCATTCCATTCAAATTTTATAAAGGAAGATTGAAATCAGTGTGTGGTCCTAAAATAATTAAATCAATACCTGTGGTTTACTAAATGTGTAACTGATATAACGAGGGATACGACAAACCATTCTGACATCGTTAGCTTGCTCTGTTATGCTCACACAAGTAGTTACATTCTGTCTTTTAAAATGTATAATTCTTATTTCATTTTCTTGTTTAATTCCCGTTATTAACATTTTATATAGGCCAAGTATGACATTTTCTGAAATCTGCAGTATTAACACACAAGTTGTTTTATCTGAAACAGTTGCGTCTTTTGATTTGAAGTCTTGGCTGATGTTTTAATTTAACATGACAAATTAGCCAAACATGAAAATAAATGTTTTATATGGCTTTGTTATTTGCATATTAATCATTATTTAGTTTAAGAAAATTATGCTATGTTTTGGTTGATGGCGTTTCAATTAAAAGTAATTCCAGGCCGATGACCAATAGAGACTAAAATCACACAATTAAAATTGTGAAATCGGACGGAAATGTTTTTTTTATATATATAAAAAGTACAACAATACAAGTGCAGATAATAATTGAAAATTCGTAAAAGAAAATATCAGATATGTTAAATGAGCAAAATGGGGGAATCGGCATCACTGCATAGCTTTGATATTGTTAAGAATAAGGCAATTTTTAAAATAAACCGTTAGATCGTAGACTGTAGACTCTTAAATGCAATAAATTCCGCATGATGTTTATTCTGATGAGCAAAAAAAAGGTATATGAATATTTTGTGGGGAAGAAACTAAATAATTTAGTCAAGCGAGCATTTGTAGTCACAGTCAGTTCTATTATCTTGCAATCATACTCCGGTATAACCGTTTTTTCTCTTTCTTGTTTACTTCTGCAGATGAGGCTAAATTGGAAAAAACCACGGGGAACTGGCTAAAAGCGAAAAGTGGACGAAAGAAGAGATGTCCTTACACAAAGCATCAGACACTTGAGCTAGAGAAGGAGTTCTTGTTCAACATGTACTTGACTCGAGAGCGCCGTCTGGAGATCAGCAAGAGTATCAACCTCACAGACAGACAGGTCAAGATCTGGTTCCAAAACAGAAGGATGAAGCTAAAGAAGCTCAACAGAGAAAGTCGGGTCCGAGAGCTAACCGGCTATAGTTTCAACTGAGCGCTTAAGACAGACAAATGAAGAAATAAGAAATGACATGCTCTCTCGCGTTTCCCACGTTCTGCCCCTCTGTATTAGCCTATTTAATCTCTCTTTTTTTCTGATTGCTCCTTTTGCATTTACAGACTCACGCACATATAAAAATACAGAATAGCAAAGCACTGGCCCATGACTTTTAATGCAAAGGGACTGAAAGATCCTGCAAACAATATCTACATCCGAACCTAATTTATCATTGTTGAACAGACCAGAAAAATAATTGTTAATATGCCAGTAGAGTAAGAAAAGGATGCTTGGTGCAAATATTCGTGGCAGATTTGTAATTTTAAAAAACTTAACTCAGAATATATGAACGAGATGTCCATTCGATGTCTTAGATTAGTTTGTTTGCTGTCAGTGCGCTTGTCCTACAATGCGCGCTCTGTATTTTGCATGCTTTGTTCTTTGACGTGTATTTGTCAATTTGATGTTTAACTCGAGAGGCTGATAAATAAAACAGGGGGTGGGAAAATATAATGTCCTGGTATGTCCTTCCCCTTGCAAATTTTCTCCTGTATTTTGTTTGACAGAGAAATTGTGGATGAAGATAGGGAAGAGAGGCAGAAGGAGAAAGTGCATAGCACTTTCAGTATGAGTGGGAGACCCATAACGTTGATTTAAATATTATCCAGGTGACCACAGTAAGTCAAGGTCATAAAATTGTAATGTCATGACGGTCCTGGAAAGCGCTGGGGGTGGATTTTATGATCTGCAAATATAATGTGCTGCTGCAGTAAAGATGCATTAAAAGGTGAGTGGAGGAGGGCTAATTCACATACTCGGAACTGCAATGTGCTGGCCTCACTGACGCGCTCTGCGGTCTGCCTGGCTGTTTTGGAACCAGGAACCTTTCATTATGGAGTAATGGAACGCTATGATACGATGAACTGAACACGGAAGAATGAAAGCCCTACAGCGGCGGTGAATGAATGAGTGGATCCTATGAGTTACGTTAACCAGACCGTATGCAGAACGTTCAAGGTAGGATAACGTTTTCCTTATTTTTTTTAATCGATTGAGCTCGAGGGAGGCTATTCTGGATACCCTCAAGCTCTGACATGGATAACAGCTTTGATTTGAACGAATTTCTTGAGATGAGGACTTTGCTCTCAGTGCTTCTGACAGTTGTTGATAAGAGAGTGTTGTTGTGGTAATTGCGCCCCATCTTCCAAGTTAAAGTTGTGGAGATCTACTTATACTGACATTATGTGTTATAGCCTAAATAAATATCAGCTATTTGCAGTCCTTCTGCAGGACAATCATTCTCTTTTTACTACAATTTAATTTTTAATTTGATCACTTTCCTGGTCTGCAAAAAGCCACAGAAAACACTTTTGACAGTGTCGTTCTTGTTGAAGGTCTATACTCATTTGCATGCTACTAATTTGTCAGCGTGTCTCTCTGAATTGTAGACATTTTTTTTTTGGTGTTGGAAATAGCAATGCTGGTTCAATTTCGTGTCAGTTCTTGAAACTACCCAAAGCTATGGCCTTTCAGGCATAGTAGAACTAACTATCAACTATAATAGAACTGTCACACACTATGTTTGATTAAATTAACGCTCGAGGCTCTGAGGAATGGAATAAAATCCTTACTTATCTGTGCAGAGTTTGTCTCCTCCTGTGGATAACGCCGTTACGCGCGGCTGGTGCGTGGTTTAGGTAGTTTCATGTTGTTGGGATTGGCTTCCTGGCTCGACAACAAGAAACTGCCTTGATTACGTCAGTTCGTCTTCATCAAGGGCGACAATTGCCGTTAAATTACACCCTGTGCAATGAAGTTTCCGCAAATGGCATTGTAAATGAACTGAACGATTATAGCCACAGCGGGCTCTTTTTCTCCTTTGCTCGCCTTTATGTGTCGGGCTGTAAAAGAGAATTTAGACTCTCAGAGGGAGAAAGGACTGTTAACATCATGGGGCAAACTTAGCCCGTTCCTTATTATGGCTCATTCTTTTATTCCAAGCAATGGCCAAAAGTGTTTTAGCCACTTTTTTACATTAGAAATGATAGTGACTGAGATGGTAGCAAGAAATTGCAGTTTCTAGAAAAAAAAAGAAAATGATGGACTGACGGACAGTTATGTAAACAGAACATTATATATATATATATATACTATTAATTGAAAATGTATCATCTATTCATTTATTATTTCCACATAAGTCAATTCATATGCGTTTGCGTGTGTATGAGACTAAATACCTTTACAAATTTGATGAATCTTGTCTGGCTTTGATGTTGTACACTTAGAAACCTGACCTAACAAATACAAAATTAAACTCTTCATATTCGTTTTGAAGTGCTACGCTACTTTTTACTCATGTGGGCAAACCACACACTTTTTTAACCTGTAAACGGCCAGGCTCAAATAGCACAACTGCATTTGTAAAAGCTCGTTTAAACTATGATTATATTTGCAAAACAGCAACATGAGCAGTAGCAGTGGTTAGTAGTAACAGCACATGCAAAACCACATTAAAAAGCTTTGCCACAACAGACTTACTGTGGCTAGTATCCATGGCAGACAATGTTTGACCTGTAGCTTCTGTACACTATAAACAGTGAACCTGTGTGGCTTCTTCGGGGAGATCAGTCTCTAAAAAAATCGTTAGTTTAACCTATTGTATGTTTATTCTATATACTATTCTGTATATCAACATCATAAAGTCGACTTGAAACGTTTTAGCTTTAATTAATTTTATATACTGTTTTTTTTCTGTAATTTACTTGGCATATTAAATTATTCTAAATTCTACAGTCCTTTCTACACTTACATTTATTAATTAGTAAAACCTTTTAGTATATGATACTTATACAGAAAAGCAGAGATAGGGAACAATATGTTTATGTTATAGTGCTTTTTGTTCTAGTTATAGTGCCTTTGTTTAAATTGTTTAATTTGTTTGTTGATTAGTTAGGTGCATTGCGGAAAATGTGTCTTCAGATTTTATTTAAGTTAAATATTTCTAAATATATATTTATTTTAAATAAGTGATTATATTTATGTGATTATATGTGTGGGTTTGGGGTTACCCCACATTAATAAGAGGGGAATATCAGTGTTTGTACTATGATACATGTACATATACACTGTACAGTATTTAGGAGACAGTGTCTTCTAAAGCTATATCAGCTGTATAATATGTGGAAATAATAAGCTAATTTAGTTAAAGGAATGTTATTGGTAAAGTTGTTTGTTGTAAAGGGCCTCACCAGCGACTTGTTTTTTTTTCCTGGGAGAGTAGTCTTTGGATTTCACTATATATGCTTGTTTTCTTAACCCCCTTCCCTCCCTTCTGCTGTTTTGCGACGGGAGGAGACAGTCTGGAATCCAAAGTCATTTTCATTCAGTTGAGTGAATGGGGTTCTCCTCTGGAATGCGTCACCAACAAAGAGTTTACAGCACGCGTAATAGCCCCACAGGACACTGCCGCCTAGCATGCGGATATAGCGGCAATATCTTCAAATAGCCTAAGGATTGGTGGACATCAAAATACCTTCTTCTGCTTAGTGTATGCATATATAAAAATAAGTAGAAATAATTGCTTGCGTTCGGAAGTATAGAGTACTATTTCCAAACGTGTGGCGCATTAGGCCTATCTGTAGTAGCATTAGCAATGGCCTATTTGGTGCAGACCTTTATGTAAGTATTTGAATAGGCCTAGATGTTCACTATCAGACACTGGACGAGAATTTAACACAGATTATCATTGCTGGTTAGTTTTCAGTGGCATTGAATGAGGATAAATTGACTTTAGATATGGCAAGATTTTTTTTACGTTGTTCTTTAATTTCAGCTCTTTTTCTTCACTATTTTACTTTGTATTTTAGTGAACAAAACTGAAGGCAATTTTTAGCACACGTGGTTATTTTAAACGAATTAATATTTTCAGATTACTCACGTTTTGTTTTGTAGCTATGGCGTTCATGCTGGATCACATTTTGCTCTCCATTTAAACTGAATTTAGTTTACGCGTTTGTATGGAACTAAGTTTGATTTCAGCTAGACCTAAATGAAAAGGGTTTCTTATCTAAAGCAAGTTACTTTGCTATAAAGGTATTTTACTCGGTCATCTGTTCAGTGCTGCTTTTCAACATCATGTATGAATTTAATGTAATAGTATTATTATTTTTATCTTGGCTGGTGTCTTTACTTGGATATGACAAGTAACTAATTAGGATATATAAATTCATCTTACTTGTTTGATTGAAAGGTTAAACCTTTGCGCTGTTGCTGTATTTCTGTTGATGTCGCCCAAGGCCACAAGCAATAATATGATGCTGTAATATGAGACTGTTTACCAGGTTTGATAACAATATAATTAAACTCAGAACTTTTTTTTCGCTCCGTAAATAAATAGGCTACAAAGACATCTAAGCACAAAATACTAAAAAAGACAACATATTTATATCGTTTCTTTGAATTAAAGATATTTAATCAACATTACAAATTTGCTAAAAACATAAATGTTTGTTTTAATTTACTATATATTTATCAGAATGCATTAAAGGAAACGGTATAGAGCATTATTATGTTCATGTTGACCATGGCACACTGAAAGTTATTTTTATTTAAAGTACAATAAAATATCAAACGTAGTGCAAGTACAGGACCTTATATGTTTAACACATAACATAATGAATTTATGTGGAATGATTTTGGAGTTCAATATTCTGGACTGATACACATGCGACATCTGTCTTATTGTCTTTTTAGACGCAGTGGCGCTATAAAATGGGTCTAGGTATACTGCAAGATGTACACATTCCTCATTATACTTCAAAGCAAAAATAAATAAATAAAAATTATATAGCTTGAAATAAATTAAGAAAAAAATAAAATATTGAAGAAAATATTAATTTTAACCTGCTCCTTACTTGATTCATTTATTTTACTATAAACGTCAGTATTAAAGCAAATACTGAAGTCGATCAAAGAGTAGTCTAACTTTATATAACAGACGCTGGAGATTGTTGATATATTCCCGTAAATCAAAGTCCATTAGCAATGATACTGCCATGCGGTTGTTGTCTCAGAATGGAAAGTATTCTAATGTTTCTTAATGACAACTTAAAACCCATTTGAAGGATTCAATTATGCTAATACAAGAAAAAGGTATGTGTAGCTATAATATAAAACTCCATTGTTTATTATAGTCACACAAGACTACGAAATACATTAGTGGGATCATGGGTGAACAAGCAGCTCCTTGTATCGTATAAACAAGATATTTGCTGTATTTTAGCCACACAGAGGAAAGTGTTGTGTTTTAGATAGGATACGTACATATAAATCTCTGTATCTTATAAAAATGTCTGTTATAGGCTAATGTGTATAAACCGTGTGGTGTTCTAAAAGCTAAATGTTGGGATGGACAGAAGCTCGTAAATGTGCAGTGTGTACCGCAGGCTCATTTTTATCCTGAGTCACCCTGCACAGCTTAACCGCCAAGACTGCAGCGGATACTAGATTCCACCGATTTGTACAGTTTAATCACAAGATCGTTATCCTATAAATGAAAGCGACCACATAGCGAATTATACATTAAACCCCCCTGTTCGATGGAGAGAGCGTAACAAAATTTGTAGGCTATCACATTTATATCAGGTGTGAAAAATATCCTTGTTAGTCACCGAATTAATTGTAATCTCTATATAGTTAATTTTATAGTACACAAAACTGAAATTTTAAATGAGGCTGGACAAAGATTACAATTTTAGTTAGAAGTTTCAAAGACATTTATAAAACAGGCAAATAATTAAACAGTTTATTTTTTATTTTCATAATGCGTCGTTCATCTTGTACATGTATCATGTTAACATTAACAACATTAGAAACCCAATAATAAGAAAAATAAATTAAAATAAATAAATAAACGTAAGTGAAAAACAGTGACGATGGAAACAACTTTAGCATCAAGGTACCACGCCCTCGGAAAAACAGAGATAAAGGCTCTTTAGATGGACTTAGCCTATGTTTTTTTGTATATGTGTTACAGTTATTTACAGATGTTACTGGGGAATGTTACATTAAACACGTTATACATGTTTGTTATCTATATGCCACAGCGTAATTATTCTAACAATTTGATTAGATGCATTGATCCCCACAATATGCTACAGCCTGCCACCAACGCTTTCAATTATTTCTATTGTGAGAAGATTTTGCTTTCACTTTTGTTCAGAGAATCTAAATTATATTGCTTCCGCAGTCTATTATAAGCAGAAATCAGATCCACGCCATAATCAAAAAGCTGTCAAGCCTTCCTTTAAAACACATACTGAGTTAATGAAACGGCATAAAAGCACAAATATAGTGTCCTTTGCTTCCTTTTGCTTTTAGTTGTTTTGCTGAATCAAAAACTTTAATTAGGTGTTTTACAACTGAAAAGAGAGGCATAATGGCACTCAACTTTGAGTCGAGTCTCTGTAAACTATTTAACTAATATAACATTGTAACCGTTTTAATAGCTATTTGTAGTGCAAAAGTAATATTAAGAGTCCGAATTGCCCACGTTTTGTTATTTGGTGTGTCTATATTTTGATAATGTCTGGTGTTCCCACAGAAAACAGGACGGAAAAAAAGCCTGACCTCATGTGGCCGATTTCATACTGGGCCTAACACTGACAATGACTGCAGACCAAAATCAACATATTCCCAAGTGTCGCAATACGCTTAGAAGAAAGATGTTATCTAAAATACAGTGAGTCACATATTAACTGAAAAATGTTCAAGCGGTGTCATTTTTACACAACGACATGGCGTTAAATATGATAAAGATTTTTAAAAGATTTGTAGGAAAAAAATATTATTTTTTGTTTATGTGTGAGACAGTAGCCTATAAATAATTCAAAATTAAGAAACCAAACGAAACCAAACATTTACACTCTGTGAAATACACTCAAATATTTCAGTTTTATTTTTAGTTTTAGGATATAATTTTATTTTCAGTTAACAAGATTATTTGTCTCGTATTACAACAAATGAAATTGTTTGATATAATCGCAAAAATGGCAAATTGCATAATAAAGAAAAGAAAATGAAAAGGAACGGGGAGTACAAAGAATTTACAAAACTTGTGTAGATTGTGTTATGCAGATGCCTTTTCAAAAATATCGCAGTAAAATTGATAAAGCTAACACCTTTTCCTAGCTTTATTTCATATATACAATTTTAAGAACTACGTGAACAGTCAGTCGTCTGTTTTCTAGTATATTCGACAAAGGTTTGATGAGACTTCTTTCACAAGCGTAGTGTTGGTTTTATGTTATACCAGGAACTCAACTGCAGTTTTATTAACGACACGTTTATGAACAATCAAATGGTCCTCGTAAAAATTTATTGAAGGACATAAAAGCATGCACGACCACTTGACGAATATAGCCGCAGTTGTGGTGCGTTTTCAGGCGTCTTACTGTTCCCACCGCCCCGATTTGTTTAAAACTCCATTTTATGAGGGATATCCCAATTGTATTTATTTGAAACTCGAGGAAAATAGGACTTCAGTGCGTAAAAGCAACCCTCTAGACAACACAAGAGCCGTATATTTGTCAAAATGGTTCCATTGGGTCCTTATCAATTATATAGAATTAATAGTGAAACTGAGAAAGAAATATACAACAGCTTTTTTTATTTCTAATTGTTTTAATAAATAACATTGTGCAGTGAGGGATGCGCACAAGGCTAGCCACAGCACAGTAGCATTCTCTAGACAGAGATTGATTACACCAACAAATAGTGCCCCTTTTAAGACCGTGAACACACACACTCTGCTGCTTCGTAAGGCTACAAATAACTATTTACCTTAATCAGTTGCATCACAATATACTAGAAACACGCCATCTTCATATATTTAGGCTCAATGCAAAAAAAAAAGACAACATTAGTATTAAGCAACCTACTGCAAGCTCGAAGTGCATTGCTGTTCCAGGAGAACGCGCGCATTGATCTGCTGTGCAGTTTTTCAGGGGGTAAATGCAATCACGTGTTCCATAGGCGTCCAATCCCAGCTGGGGAAGCTTTCTGAAATAATTACCTGTCTTGATTGTTCTACGGTCAGATAAAAAAGTACACATACACTCCATATAATAATCGGATGCATGTAAAAGAGAAGGGAAACATCGCCATGTCGGCTACGGGTCCCATAAGTAATTATTATGTGGATTCCTTGATCAACCATGAGAGCGAGGATGTTCTGGCGAGTCGTTTCACAGCCACTGGTCCGATATCCTCCAGCTCACGCCCGACGACCCTGGTACCGGAATGCGCGGATTACCCGTCTTGCAGCTTTGCCCCGAAACCACCAGTCTTTACTACCTCGTGGGCCCCTGTTCACTCCCAGTCGTCAGTGGTTTACCATCCATACACTCACCAACCTCACCTAGGCACAGACTCGAGGTACGTTCGCTCTTGGCTGGAACCTATCCCCGGTACCGTGTCTTTTCCAGGATACGCAGGGAATAGCAGGCACTACGGGCTGAAGCCCGACACCTTCCAGGATCCCCGTGCTGGAGACTGTTTGAGCTCGAACGGACGCACTTACACGGATTATATCTACTGCTCCGCCGTCGACATTCGAGAAAAGCAGCAGAACACACCATCGCCTGAGACGGAGAGTCTGTCTTCCGGGAAGCACAAAGACGACAAGGCTGAATTAGACCCAAGTAAGTTAGAGCTATTCTTGTTTACAACCGAGAATGGGATGCTTCCCAGTTTATTGCGTTCGCTTGGTGGTTGGCTGTTGTCCGTCGTAAAACCAAGTTCTATACCCTTTCATCCTCTGTGCTGTTCTCGGCCGACTCAAGTCTGCTTTGGGGCTATCCATTGATGACAAACGCCATAGGATTGGGTTGTAAAACGGGTTGTGAGCTATAAAAATAGTCTCCTAAAAAGCCAAGTCTGGCAAAGAAGGTTGCATGTGATGTTTACAAATAGCCATACCATTATCATTATCATTAATTTTTTGTACGATATACTTATATTACTGTGCTTTATTTAATGTGCAAATTTATAAATTTAGCCTGCCGTTGGCTGAGTAGCAATACATGCGGTTGCAAAGCGAGGATGCGTATTAACATTTCAAATTAAGTATTTACTTAGATCATTTTAGGTTTCAAGTGTGATCTATTTTATTATAACCCATAAATACTAAATTACTTTAGAATTATAGGCTACTTGTTGTGGACTGTATTACAACATAACTACTGAAGTGTCAAATTAAAAATGTAAAAACCGGGCGCTGTTGTTTTGAACTGTTCCATTAAATATACTTTACATATAAATGAAACCTAGCATTTACATCAAGAAACAGCACGTGGAATGTTCACAGTGCATTCACTGCATAGCAGAACTTTGAGCGTAGACTTGTGAAGGCTTGAGTCACAAGCTTTTGCTTTTTTATGGGCCTATAAAGCAAATAGGTACATTCACCAGTTTACAGCGCCATTTCTCTCTAAGAGTTTGCGAAGCTATTTGAGATAGAGGGACCTCCAATGAAATTACCTAGTATTTACACGTATTAAGCCTGAACATTTAATCGAAGACTAATCAAAAATGAGAAGTGTTGTTAGGTGCTACAGTTTAAAAAATATACAGCTTTATACGCATGGCTGTCATAAGCAAGAAAGAAAAAAACTTGGATCTATAATCCATTAAAATGCGACAGTCGTCTATTTTGGATAGTGTGTTTGTTTGCAGCAGCACCTAATCACACTTTTTATACATTGTTTTTCAGATAATCCTGTGGCAAACTGGATCCATGCGCGCTCAACTCGAAAGAAGCGTTGTCCATACACCAAGTATCAAACACTCGAACTCGAAAAGGAATTTTTATTCAATATGTACCTCACAAGAGACCGGCGATATGAGGTAGCAAGGGTGCTGAACCTGACGGAGCGACAAGTCAAAATCTGGTTCCAGAACCGACGGATGAAGATGAAGAAAATGAACAAAGAAAGAAACGACAGTAAAGAACAATAGACCAAACGTCACTCATCAGAAAAAGACTGAAGGAAAATCATCATTTAGTATCGTTATGAGTCTTAACATTTGCTCCTCCGGCCCATAACAGGAACAGAGAAAACAAAAAGGCTATCCTATATGGATGTCCTTCAAAACGTGATGATATAAGTATGATTTAATGTAAGTGTAATTTTACCATCCTGACGTAAGTCATATTAATATTATAGGTAGTTTGGATTTACATAACATTTCTTTACTCACAAATACAAAAGTGGACTCTGCAGAGAGGCTGCCCCGAAGTTTCAGAGAGAAAATACTTGAACTAGGCTACTTTATTTTCAAATTGCTAATTTATGCTCTCTACGTGGTTGTTCATTTTCTATGCTTCCATTATTTGTAGGAGGTTTGAAAGCCGAATATTTTATAAATAACAACAGTTCTGTAGTTAAAAAATATACGTGTTTGCGTCGATGTGCTTAGTTTGTTTCTGATGTACCTGTTTGTGTATTTTACATTCTTTAAACTGTAAATGAGTTTCATCATAGATTGTAGATATATCCAAATATATACAACCATGTTAATATGACTTTTGTGTCTCATTCTATTTATTTGACCGCACAAGGAAGGCATACAGTTTTCAAGAACGAGTTGAATGTGTGCTATCCAGTTATAGCATAGTGTTTGGCCTACACAAAATGTTGTCATGTGGAAAGTATCGAGGTTGGAGTAAGTGCACGATGGCAAGTCCATTGTAAAGAGGTTGTTAGTGTGACCGTCGAAATATCAAATTTGCACATCCCACAAAGATCCCGTGCCTTATTTAATGATATTTTGGTATTTAATTGCAAGCCAGTGTCCAAGCACTGAAACCCTTTTTTCCTCATTTTAAATTCGATTTTTTTTTTTTTTACATTTTAAATAAACACATAAATAGATAATTATTATTGTTGTGGTTTGTTTTTGTAGGTTTATGTGAATTAATGACAACTTTTCAAAGGAAAAAAAAACAGCCAGTAAACCAAAAAATGTTTTACAGAAATGTCAACAACCTTGAGCAAATAAATAAATTCAAAATAAATCAAAAACATTAACTACAACAATAAAGGCTTTTTTTTTTCATTAGACCGAGAGCTTAGTAAAATGAAAGAGGTTTGAAGGCCATGTAGGATCCGCGTGTTTGAACTTAAATTATTTTAAAGAGGCCTGTCGTTTTTTTTTTTTTTTTTTTAAATGATGACAAAACTCTTCAAGTCACCACTCTTATCTTACGGTAACTGCAACATGCGTAATTGTAAAATCGTCTGATGTTAATATTTTGCACTTATTTATATACGAGTAGCATCTAGATATAATGAAAGTTCATATGTTTAGCACTAGCCTTGGGTTGAAATTGCCTTTTTGTGGGCCTTAACAATACGAACAGGATGCGGCTATTTCAAAGCCCGATCGACCACGTTTCCGCCCCAGAACAAAAATGCTAGTTTTATAACCCTGTTGGAGCTTGGTGGTGTTTGTCTCCGATGCAGACGAACAAAGCCAACCTGGCTAACTGGCTAGACGTCTGGGCTAAATTACTTTATGGTTTAATGGACGTTGGTGGTGGACCCTCTCAAAGAGCTCTGCAAAGCCATTTAGTCCTTTGGGCTAACTAGAGGCAAAAGCAATCCACCAACACCACAAGATCCATTCAGAAGTCACTCCAAGACTTTAAACGACGGCTAAACCGGAAAAGCTTAGTTTTCACTTTACACATGCTTGTAAAGCTAATTTACAGTGTCCATACTGGTGCTGCAACCTTTAAATCAGGGCTCCTCAAATCTTTCCCTGGAGGTCCAATCTGCTGCAGAGTTTAGCTCCAACCCTGATCAAACTCACCTACCTGTGATTTTCTAATGATCTTGAAGACTCTGATTAGCATGCTCAGGTGTGTTTGATTAGGATTAGAGCTAAACTCTGCAGGAGTGGGCCAGATTTGAGGAGGCCTGCTTTAAATCATGCGGTACTGCTAAAAGTGTTATGTGTTTTCACAGTACAAAGTTTCCTATAAAGGTGCATTCAAATAGGCTTTCTGCCATTGTCCTAATTTATTTGGATAACTGTTTGTTTTGCGGTACGAATTTTGTGGCCTTGGCCTCCAGTCAATGATCATTTGTAAAAGTTACCCCAAAGCACACTAGATGGCGCTATTGACTCACAGTTAGCGCATTTTGGGTCGCTAAAGCCTGGGAGTGTGCTACAAGAAGAGTGCTGAAAGAATGGCCGTCTCTGTTATTAATCACAATTTTGGCTTTAAAAAGCAAATGTCGACACGCTAAAGAAATAAACTTTACAGCCGCACATCTTTATCATATTCTTGAAACTATTGTTTGCTTTATTATTTTTTAATGTAGTTTTTTATGACTCGAATGTTGATGCTATGATGCTTTTCACACTCCTCCGTCTTTCTTTTGTTTTGTCAAAATCCGAAGATGCTTTTAGAAAGCACCGTGTCGGTTTTAATGCTTCAGATATAGCTGACATAATTTATTGAAGGCGCTGGAAAATCGTAACATTTTAGTCTAATATGAGATCTTGTTTACAAATGTCGCAGGGTGGGCCTATGATTTTTATTTATTTTGAATACCGTTTTTATATATGCAAGGCATGTGCCACTTGTTTGACTAGCGTACAACACTCCCATATTTGATGTTTTAAAGATGACATTGATTTTTAATCAGGGCCTTTCAATTTCAGTTTAATTGTCCCTTTTAGACAACAGTGTGATACATACTTAAATTCGTAAATAAATGATTGTTCTAAAAACAAAATCTAATAACAACAATAATAATATCGATTATTAAAATAATTGTATCAATAACTAAAACGCATTAGTTTTTTAATTAAATACAATTATTTACCCAATTACTGTTTTATTACTTTTTTTTTCGTTGCAATAAAATAAATACTCCATGGTAGCTCTGTTCCTGTAACTGAGACAATGACCCAGAATCTGCATCTTTATAGACTGTGAGATGTCTATAAATTTCCTGTGTGTGCCTTTCCCGTTTAACAACGAATTGTAAAAATTGTCAAGTAACGACACAAAACCACATGCTCATATTTTGGGAAGGACTTTAAATGAGCAAAGCTGAAATAAACAACACGCCATTAATGTGTCTAGTAAAATAACGAGGCATCTATTGCGCAATTTTATTGTGTCAGTGCGGAAGATTTACAACTTTTTAGTATGGTTCAGGAGGGCCAAGAGAGGCTTGCGTGTTCAGCTTTTCTCTGTTGTGTGTGTTAGCAGTCAAACACAAATAATCAAAGTAGGCGTCACAATTAATTGTCACAACTAATAATAGCAGCAGCGGCGGCGGCCGCAATAATAAATAATAATATTAATTAATAATAGGCTTAAAATGTTACATTTTCCATTGGCAAATTATTCTAATTTGTGTTTAGTTAGCTGGTATGCTGTGTCAATCGTTGTAGCCGTTTCTTCGTAAACTTGAGTAATGTTGACCCTGTGGTTATGGCTCGATACACAACCTTATAAACCTTCCAGAATGGATGTGTAATGGTCGGAGCGTCTTTTAAAAGAAAATGATACCTAGTTATATCTTAAATGAAATACCAGACAAATTGTTTCAACGTGACCGCAGGTCTAAAATGACCAGTACGACCAGTATGAAGCCGCCGCAACCTGCGGTTATGTTCTAAAGCAGACATTAAAAACTTAAATGATTGCTTCATTTAATACGTGCAGCCGATGTTATTCAATGATAATAATAAAAAAAAAAAACACAGACAACTGTGTTTCCCCCTTCAAGGTAGACGCCTGTGGACGCTCTGGAAAGATGAGGAGCCAAAGGGTGGGGTGTAGGGGACAAGGGGTGGGGGGGTCTCATTGTAGTGGGGGTGGCTGGTGGGAGGCAAAAAAAAGTACGAGCTTGTGACTGAGCCGTCGGAGCTAGCCAGCTTTAACCTTAACACACATCCACCGTGCACGCCATGATTTGAGGCTGCAAAAGGAAAAGGCTGGCGATAGGAAGAGAGAGAGAGACTAAGCGAGTGGAGCTGAAGTGGGAGCTGCCTCAGATTGTCCGAAGGGGCAGCATTTCTCCATCTAGTTCCGGTTGCTCTGTCTGCGTTGCATGCCATTTGGAACTGCAACAATAGGTTGCCACCATCTAGAGAGGGGAATTTATTTTTGTTATTCAAACAGACTGACTATTTTTAATGCTAGATAAACATGAGCTCTTATTTTGTTAACCCTCTTTTTTCCAAGTACAAAGGCGGCGAAACATTAGAGCCAACTTACTACGACTGCAGGTTTCCACAGAGCGTTGCCCGAAGCCACACGCTTGTATACGGACATGGAGCAGCTGCGCCGGGGTTTCAACACCCGTCGCATCACGTACAGGACTTTTTCCATCACGGAACCACAGGTATCGCCAACCCCGGCTATCAACAGAACCCTTGTGCATTGGCATGTCACGGAGACGCTACAAAATTTTATGGATATGAAGCTCTTCCGAGGCAACCGCTTTATGGTACCCAGCAAGAGGCCAGTTTAGCGCAATACCCAGACTGTAAATCGTCCAATAGCACTAACCCTGGAGAAGGACAAGGCCACTTAAGTCAGAACTCCTCTCCGAGCCTCATGTTCCCATGGATGCGGCCTCACGGTTAGAGCTCTTACTATTTCACATTCTGTTCATTTACTGTGTCTGTGTGACTGCGTCAGTGTGTCAAGAGCCTTATTCTTGTGTAGTGTTCAGTGTTGATAAACAGAGATCAAAACACAGGTGGGTTATGCTTTTCAGGTTGCGAAACTGTACTTAAAAATAGATATTGCAGCGTTTTGTATAAGTTTACCTCACTGGACCATCATTGAAAATTTGTAAAAACGAATGTATTGGTTTTGATAGTTGGCTAGATTGTGTAGACACAGAGCCGGATGGACGTTATCCGAACTCAGATTATTCTCGCCATAGTTTGAAACGACCACTTATTTTTCCCTATTTTATCAAATTTGTAACGACTAAAAGGAAAGTGGAGAGATTTGTGATTGTAATGTGTAGTGGTAAACAGTAATGGAAAAAAGTTCGTGTCAGTTTGTTTGATTTTGTTGACATTGTTCGATTTTTTACATTAGTCTGCGTTTCCTTCTTGTTGAGGGAAAAAACGAAATGAAAAAATCTAAAACAAAATAAAAAAAAACAGTTTGTCTGCCGATCAAATTATATTCTAAAAGAAAACTTTTTAACACCTACTAATGTCAAGTGTATTCGAGTCTCATTGAGATGTATTAGCCTACTTTTATTTAAAACAAACTCGTAATGAACCTGAATGAGTACATGAATGTATTCTATCTATTCATTTTGTTTGAGTGACGGATACTACGAAAACCTGTGTGTCTGTCTGTCTGTGTTTGTTTGTGTGTGTGTGTGTGTGTGTGTGTGTGTCACGCGCGCGCGCGCTCGCTCGCTCGCTAGCGCCAGGTTAAGTGAAATTCTGTGCGTTACTGATCTGAAATAAAGCTGATGTCTAAGTCAAGTATAGAAACGGCGCATTTATGGGAGAAATCAAAGTATGTGACATAGATCTACTAATAGGAAAGCCACTGTGTGTGTGTGGGGGGGGGGGGGGGTATTTTTGGGGAAAAAAGAAAGTTCGAATTTTAAACAATTCTTAGCGTTTATTAATTTTTGATTGCACATGTAAACAGACATAGCTAGCAGCTTACTGCTGATGTTTCCTTAATGTTTTTGTAACTGCATCCCAGAATATGTAAATGGAAAGAGAAAGAAGCAATGAAGACATGTAATTGACCGATATTTTTGTTTCATTCCAAAGCTCCTGGGAGACGCAATGGAAGGCAGACATACAGCCGTTACCAGACTCTTGAGCTGGAGAAAGAGTTCCTCTTCAACCCATACCTCACACGCAAGCGCCGTATTGAAGTGTCCCACGCGCTGAGCTTAACTGAACGGCAGGTGAAGATCTGGTTTCAGAATCGCCGAATGAAGTGGAAAAAAGAAAATAACAAAGACAAATTTCCGGGCCAGAGAGGAGAGGCTGAGGCTGAGGCTGAGGCAGAGGCCGAAGAAGAGGGCAACGAGGACGGTGAGGTGGAGGAAGGAGAAGACAAGGAAACGGAAGAGAAAGAGGAAAGCAAGGAGTGATTTTATGATCGTTTTTTATGGTTATATGGCCGATATTGAAGAGGTCTCGCGAATGGGCAATGAAAGAGAAGACGCGCCAATTTTATTACAAACAGTTGGGTCAAAAGTGAGAAAATCCCCCTCTATACAAAAGTACCCTAAAACCAGCCCAAAGAAGAAAAAAAAGCGGTGTTTTTTTGTTTTGTTTTTACCAACACACGAGGACTTTTACCATTAGCGAAAAGTGGATCTGTGTATTTGACAAATTACTCAAAGAGACAGACTAACAGCAACACAATAACCCATTGTTTTACTTGGGGAAATGTAAGCAGCATGAGAAGCATTTAACGGAATTAAACATTTATTTCATACTTGATGAGGATGTTTGGGGGGTAAAATTGACTAAGATGCAACTAATTAAAATACTGAAATAATTGCTTGTCACTTTTAAAAACGATTGGTCTTGTCTTGTATATAAAATCAGGTCACAACATGCTGACATTACGAATCAAATTGACAGAAGAATAGATTATGTGTTCAGTGTAACACCATTTCTGCAATCCGAATATGGCAATATTGCATTAGTGCCATGTGTACGGAGAAAGGGGATGGCAAGTGTAGAAAATGCATTCTGTATTACATACTTTATCGATTACTTAACTGTTCTTTGTTGTTATTCTATGTGAGTGGGCGAGGTTACAGTTTGTATTTTTTCGATTATTTTATCGGACTCACTAGAGATTGCAATCGTTTAAAAATCTCGAAAGAAGCTACCTAATCATGGGAAATTTGCAATATACATTTCTACCTAGAGATTTCATAGACTCTTGTTTTGTAGTATATTAAACCTAAGTTATGTAATTTACCTTTTAAACACTTATGATTATCGAGCTCTTCGAAGTCTTCGGAAGACATGAATAGCTCGAAGTCAATCTTAACTATTTTAAAAAATTGTACGGCACTACCTAAAAACAAAGTTTTGCTAGCAAGAATGAATTATTAATTTATTCTACGTGCTGCTTTGTTGAAAATATTTAGACATTTCCCCCAACAACTTAAACTGCCTATAGAAAATGCACATTTATGTGTAGATGAATAAACACACTAATTACTACCCTACCTTACCTAAGGAAAGAGAGTCATTTATCGTGCTGGTGTTATAGCGTAGATTTTGAATTGCACTGAGTATAACCTTCATGTACGTCTTGTAATATCTTGCTGTTATCAATATGCTCGTTTTACTTGTGTTCCTCGTGTGAATATAGACAAATTCGTGTGTGTCCACGCCATTGTTGTTGAAATCAACAGAAGAATAAACAAGATGGCTCATTCTCTCACGTCTCTTTTTTTGTTGCTTGAATCCACTGAAGTTACAAAATATCTAAAAACGTTTTTTTTTTCGTTTAAATTAATGTTAAATAGGTTACCACAAATGCAAGACTCAAAATCTTTTTATAGCTAGTACAGCCTATATTCCTGTGTAGTGTCTGAAATGGCAAATGCAGCCAACAATAATTAAACATTATGATGTTTTTATAATTAAAAGCTACGCTGGGCATTAGAGTATGCAATGTATGTTCATACAACACTTCAAGCTTTGAAAGTTTGTCTCCACATTAATGCAACTACAAATAGCCAGTCAAGTGCTGTTATTAGGAGTTTCAAGAGTTGACTTTTGAATTCCCCGTTTAATGAGAAATATTATGTTCATGCAAAATGGCGTGATCAACTACAGTAAGACGAAATACATAATTTAAATCAGATCAAATTGTGCAAAATATCATGCTTTTATCATTCAATTTTGTTTTGAAGTACTTAGTATAGAAAATTTCAACATAATCTTGGGCACATAAAATTAATTTTCTCTCAATTATTTTAATTTCAGTTATTTTATACAATTCCAACTCTCCTTACAATCACAATCACGCGACAACATATATTTAACAAAAATGTTTACGTCAGTACCAGTAACAGTTCCAAATAATGGCACATTTCAAAATAATAACATTTAAATATAAGAAAAGTATTTTAAAAATGTGTCAAATGTGAATAATCTTTTTTGTAAGTACACTTTGGCTTCTGTTGTAAGAGGCTTTACTCGAAGCAAAACCACAGCATTGAGAAACATATGAGCGGACAGGTCGCAGGTCTCGGCCTTGTTAGAGACATTGAAGGAATCTCATTGTTCCTCACCTGTGCTGGTCTTCTATAATGGATAACTGATGAATGTTACTAAAATCCTGTAAATATTCTCACAAGCAGGCTACTCTTTTTACATGTTTCCGATTTTTAGTCTTCTCTTGTCCAGCATACAGACCAAACTGTTGTCTAACAAAACATAAACTTTACGTTCCATGGCCGTGGAACGCTTTACACACTATTTATATACAAAAACGCAGAACTGAAATACTTATTTAGTGCAAGTTTGGATGTTTACTGAAGGCGCCTTCTAGAGGACAGATGAGCTAGAATATTGTCAATGTCAATGCCTGTCGTATTCAAAGACGAGAGGACCCATAAGCAATCAGCTATTTACATTTGCCTAACATTGCATTTATTTATAAGACAACAAAAATATGACAGAATGTGCCGTGGGAACAGGAGATTTCCAATTAGTAGCTACAAACATGTATTTAATCCATGTTCATGCGTAATGTGTTGACATCTAAATGTTCATAAATATATTCAAATATTACTATCATCACGAAAATCCTGGTGTGGCCTACTTTACGCGCGAGTGTTGAAACATGTTGTCTCTTTTACAACTTTTAATGGCAGGTAATAACAGCAGTCTAGTGCCCAATAAAGCAGCCGCAATTAGGCGAGACGATGACATCACAAAGACGAGGCTAATATAAACAGAATATGGATATAATAATATCAGAATTTACTTTTAATACCAGTGAGATTTACTGGGTATTATAGGCAAACAGCCTGCAACGTGCCAAAGCACAGCCAAGTAAGGTACTCAAATGTGAGATATTTACAAACTAATATTAAAATTCTGTATCTCAAAACATAAATCGATACGAATAATTAAAGTGTAGCTCCAGGTAGGCGCTTAAAATCTCGATATAAACGACATCTGCATATACTGATACAATGATACTTTTACAATTTTTTTTAAGTGCAAAGCTAAGACTTTTGCACGTTTTCTTGGATTTGCATGTATGCAATAATCTAATACTGATAGTAATAAATAACGTACGCTGTAAAAAGAGATAACCTGCAAGTGTTACATTAAATAACCATTTCTACCTCATTTAATCTATAAAATAAGTTTTGATGGTAAAAAATAATGTATTTAGGTTGATTCAGTTATGTTAAATAATATATGTACTTGAATAAAACCAGTTAACAGGGATATTAACAATTTTAAGGTACCATTTTGAGTTTAATTGTTCATTTCACTCTCCTTTTGTTGTTAGGGTGTTGGAGGTCCCCTGTTGTAAAAAAGATATTATTAGTTAAGGCATAGACCTTTTCAGGAAGTTCCTGTGGTAGTGACAATTGTAGTGGTCATTGTCCATCCGCCTTGCCTTTGTATTGCACTGCTGTTACAGTCCAAATGAGGGCTTTACTATACCTGCAGTAAACTTTATTGGTGGTGTAAACCCGACAGTGTCGCATCCGGGCAGACGTTTTTGCCTTTTGATTTCTGTGCAGTGCAGACAGGCTAGAACAAGACACAAGGAAAGCAACGTGGACGTGGGACTGCTTTAAGTGTATGTATGCATGGGTGCATGTATATGTTTGTGATGTAATTTATTTATTTAACTTTTATAATAGTGGAAGTTGTCATATGTACGCATATTTACTCTACTTTTGGTTGTTGTGCTATAAAATTAGGAAAATAGTAGCCTAGTGAAAATGGATTAATTAAAGGGAAAAACTTACCCGGCTCTTGGCCATGCTCTTCAGTTAAATAATTGTGCTTTTTATTTATTTTTTTCGTAAATGCAGCATTCAATATTTGTATAGCCATTTGCATAGTGTTTATCTTTTTGAAACTAGGGTGAAATGATGTAGCGAAAATAAATTAATTTGAGGAGAAACTTATATGGCTTACATGGACTTTGTTAACTTTTGTCGATTGGTTTAGCTATGAAATATTTAAGTTAAAGCCTATTAATGCCATAAAATAGACTTGGCGTTTTGTTTTGCATTTGTTTTTGCTCAGTTACAACTATTTGCATGCATTACATGTTACAATTACCTACTTGAAGAATGTTTAAGGCAAATATATTTTTTTAAATGCTATCAACTTGCAATGAATGATTCTAATACCATTCAATTAACCACTCAAGATCATATAACGAATTTCGTTTATGGAAAGCAAATGACCAGCAACTACGTTGATAAATAGCGTTAGCCACTGAAAAATAAGGTAAAGCCTCAGCAAAACACTGTGTTTTACATGCCTGCATCATAATTCAACACTGAAGTGTGCATTTCTGAACTTTAAAATTGTCAGACATGTCAGTTTCAGAACTGCTACAGTCTTGAAGATGTTAATATTATTTTTAAATATAATTCATTAATTTATATAATTAATGTAACATAACTGAACATATATAAATATAGGTTCAGCATATAGGTTCAGTTATGTTACATTACTTATATGAATTAATACATTTTTATATATAACACTGATTTGACAACAATGACGTAGAGGCGTCTTTTTAGCATTAATAGTATTATTTGTTCAGTGCATGTATTTGACAGCACAAGAGAAGTCAAACTTTTGCGGTTCTTTTAAACCTGTCAAAAGTATTTTTGTAAATACATACAATTCAAAAGAACTGCAATACTGAGCAACAATTTTAACTTTATTTTACAAGTGCTTCTATACACAATGAATACATCCAGTTGTAGGCTAAATGATAATTTTGTGAGACAAGTTTTTGACGTAATAAACGCATCGGTGTGAACTTTATAATGATTTTGTTCTTATAAATGCTTTTGAAATTATGTGATTACTTTAACTTTATCTTAAACAAGTGCCTATTATGAGAACTATCAGTGATTCTGATTCATGCTTTAATGTGCTCCGAACTGCTACAGACATAAACTCAACCAGCCTCTGACGATGAGCCCAAAACAAAATCTCTAAAGGGTCAAATGGGGTAAATAAGGAAACATCCCCATGGTTAAAAAAAATTAAAAATATTTGCTGTATTAGATTTTTAGACGTTTAATTATGAATAGTAATCCTATTTATTTATTTGTTTTAGCAAAATGGACTTATGAGTATACAAGGGTATTTTCTTTTTATATTCACACATTCTCACGAGCAAAATAGGGCTTGTACAAGTTATTAACACAAATAATAGGCCTACACTTTTTTTGCATTATACTTTTTTCCATTATAGTACTGTTCCACAATTTTCAGAATATCCACTGTCACAAAATGTTAATGTTATCATTAAGCTTTAATAGCATTAGACTAATAAATAATTTTTCACAATATATGATGAATATAATACTATGTTATCAGTGCCATCAACTTAGCAGACAACAAAAGGAAAAAGGAAGAAGAAAATGGGAAATGCGATCTTTGAGAGAGGGTGAAACGTAACACATTCCTAGTTGTTTAGAGGGGGAATTTACAGCTAAGTAATAAAAGTTTACGACTGAATACACGCGGTCATTGGTTGCGTCAGACCACGTGGTACTCACTCTATGAACATGAACTTTGTGCTGTTGTCTTCCCCTGGATCTCCCCATCTATCGACTTGCGAGCTCGCGGTGGTGTTGAAATGATCTTAGCACCAGACATTTTTCCCGTTTTCTGTTTACTCACTAGCTCAGGCGGATTTTTAAAACGCTTTATAACACCATCTTGTCTCAATGACTGACTGTCCTCAGACGTCGCCGCCTCCCCAGTCTCCTTTCTACCTATCTCATTCCCTAGAGGGGAAAACAGCCCTGATAGCTGGAGCGCGAGGGGTTAGAGTGCGTAAATATGGTCATTTCTCCTCGAAAGATTACATTTTTCCTGAGCACAGGAGAATCGGATCCTAGTGCCGTTGCCTAGTATGATCTGCTTCTATACACCACCGAACGTGCGTCACACAGACAACAGCGAACGCTGGTAAGTAAATGATTCTACGCTCCTTATTGGCTTCTTACAGACCCGCAGCTACAGAATACGAAGATTCGACATCACTGTATTCGAGTCAAAAGAGATGTGCAGAAGTGGCATGCAATGTATGTAAACGTAGCCTACTTGTATTTTGGCGTTTCCTTTAATAGGCTACTTTATTGATTGTGAACGCACAGCCTCGTTGACAAGTGACTTGTGTTGTTGCTTTCTGGTCCTATTGTTGACTTTTATTTGTCTCGGCGACAATGAATATAATTTTTTAAGTTAAGTTGTCCAAACGGGTGTGGTTGTGAGCTTGTTTTCAAATAGTCAAATATACGCTTGGTCAGGTTTTGTATTTGATTGTGGTTATTTGATACGGGTGTACTGGATACTTGAGCTTGCATTTGTTTACTCTGCATGACTTAATAGTAGGCTATAGCTTTATAAAAATATGCAAATGAGATAGCCTACATAGAAAGCACTGATGAATGTCGGGCCTTTTACCAAAAACTGTTCAACGCATATTATGGGACTATGGCTTGCACTCGGGCTATGGGTATTCTGTCACAGACTATTTTCTTTCTAGATTACAGTTTAGTATAATTCATTGCTAAGTCATTGGAAAATGTTAATTATTTATGAGTGAGATATTAATGAGTGAGTTATATTTTGAAAGACAGGGCAAAAATGTAACTAATCTCGTTAACCTGTATTCAAACTGATGTATCCTGGTTGTGTCCGAGTTGTAATGACAAAAGAGTGTCAAACGTTCACTCAATCATTTACACTTGATCACCCACATACCTGTAAAGCATAAAGGCCTTGTGATACATAGCAAACAACTCATTAAACGATATACACGTATCTTAATATTTGCGGAATCAGGATCAGCAACTCTCTCTCTCTCTCTCTCTCTCTCTCTCTCTCTCACGCACACGTGTTTAATCATCCAACACTGTCATTCCTTGAGGACTAAATCAAACAACACTGCCACCTTGTGCCTGCTCCATATGCAAGGCATTATACAGAGCCTAAAGTCAGGAAGAGCAACTGCCCACATAAAATTCAGATCTTAATTTTCATGTGGGAATGTGTTTGGCATTTGCTGGTGTAGCTATGTATGTAAAAAGTGTCTTTAACAGAAATTACACCATAAATTTGTATCAAAAGCATTGCTTTAACAGCGTTCTCATTATGTAGATTCATATTAATATACTCATTTGAAAAAATATTTAAAGAAAATATTCAGATTTATTATGTATGGTGTTTTTTTACTAATTAATATTAATAATAAATTAATTAATATTCAATAGTACAATTTCAAAACACAATTACAGAAACACAGTTCGTTTACTTTTTAAATTAGTTTTATTGCCATGTCATGATAATAAAAACAATACTGACAAACATGAAGCTTTATATTGAATAGCCAATGAACTATGTTATTATGGGATAGAATGTTAATAAAATCCGTTGGTACTCCGCTGAATCAAAAAATTAGAGCTGAGATCTTCCGTCATGGGCTCTTTGAAATCCACATATGAGGCTGGAAAGGAGGGAAACAAAAAAATGTCAGCAATAAAACCAGTTATTATGAACATGCATCTGCTGCTGGTAAAGACAAAGATTTTTTTAGTAATGGATTTGTTAAAAAAACTTTTTTTTTATTGTGTTGTGTTTATTTTTAACATCAGAAATGTTAAGAACAGCGATTTTTTTTTATAAAGAAAGATCGTCTCATTTAAAGCTAAGTTTGAGTGAACTCATTTTCTCTATTATTTAAAGCTTGAGTGGTAATTTCTTAAGGCAGAATGCTTCTGTGTGGGCTCGCATATGGTTGGTTCGTCGATGTGCATGTGTGTATTTGTGTGTAATTGAGACACAGAAAGCGAGTGGAGGGCGGGGTTGTTCTACTGTGAGTCTCCTCTTTGCCTCGGAATAATGACTGTCTTTTGTTTGAGTCTATTTAACTCATCCTTGTGCCTGTGCGTATATAAGGTGCATAAGATTTATTCATTTGTGTATTACAGTTATTCTTAAGGTTAATAGCAATGTTCTAAACAGGTTTATGAAATTGACACATTTATTACCATCTGACTATCATTTGTGTAAACTTTGAGCCAGTCTCGTGTCTGCCACCGCTATTGAATTTGAATCATAGAAGGCATAATTCAGAGTTGCCACGAAAATGAAAACAAATTCCAGGCGAACTTTCAATTCCAAACATTTCCTTACAAGAACCGCAGGGCAATGTGAGTTCGCTCTACTTCAAAACATCTTATTCATGGAGGTCATTACGCGGCCACATAATTTCACAGAATTATCTTGTGCTAGTTAAAAACCATAATGCCCCTTCGGGTCGTGTGTTGTTATAAGTGCTTAGCTGCACATGAAGCTCTGTTACAGCTGTCACGTTACTATTATGGATTTTGTTTTTGCATAGATAGATCGACATAGATGACAGGGTAGGAAAGTTGGGCTTGGATAAGGAAGCTAGAAGACTCATCGTTGGAATTTGCAATTGTGAACATCCGTTACAAATAAACAGGCCAATGATAACATTCATTTAACTCTCGAGAATGTGCAGACTAGGCCATTACCGAGCACAGTTATGATGTGCATTGCTTGCGTTTTTCCAGATCATCATATCACGTATATTACGCATTAGAAAGAAGTACGATTTTGGCGCACATTAGTGCGTAGTTTCGTCGAGTGTAAAGAGAATACAGGCCAAACGGGATGTCTATTTATTGCCTCTTCAAACGCTAAAACACAACCGTGCGATTTGTCTTAAGGGCTGCAATAAAACACTTAAAGCTCTTTCTCTCAGTCACATCAACATACCAACTGCAGACTAGTGTGGTGTGTTTTACTCGCGACTTCATTCACAAGACTGATGCTGTAAAATAGATCACATTATTAAAAATCTCCCCATCAAAGGCTTTCAGTTCAAAGTCGAACATCAAAGAGTCAGATATATAGATACAACCTACACTTAGTATCTGATCTCAATTCCGCCAAACTACACGTCGAAGAATATAGTCTGGTCATTTACTTAAAACAATGAAATGATTTCAGAATTGATAATGCTTCTTTAGTTTGCTTTTAGCAGCGTGCTTTCCTGTAGGCTATCTAAATATTTTTGCGTATCAATGGCATATCGTACTAGCGTAATGAAAATGTAGGCCTAATTAAATTATATTTGAAAAAATAATTACAAATATAATTATTGCTGTAAAAAAAGGTTTATTGCATTTCAAATATTTAAACTGGCAACTGTTCAATTTCCACAGTCTTAATGAATGAAATATGGTAAAACGTGAGCACGCGTTTTTCACGCAAGAAATATTTTTATTACACTTATATATTACTTTTATTAGTTTCTTTCCACAGTATACATGGTGTAATATTGTATGAATTAAATCATAGTAATACGTTATGGTCCACACCGCCATAATGACTACTAGCCTATATTTAGTGCATTAATTTTGCGGCCCTTAATTTATTTATTTTTATATTGAATTACTTTTATTGCAGCCCGGTTTAAATTATTATTATTATTATTATTACAACTACTATTATTATTAGTATAAACGACAATGAATTAACTTCGGAATATATTTAATCATATTCATATGCAGCAGTCATAAACTCATGAAATAGCACTTACCATACTGATGTTTAGATATTCTCCTAGTAGAGATTTGCCTAGAAGAGTTACATTTTGTCGCTCTTAAATTTTGTCCAAAATATGACAACCCATCAAAAACATTAATCCTTGATATTGATTGATCCCGTTTTTAGGTAGGCTACATTAGGATATAAAGAAATATTGTATGCATTTAATCAGTCGTTAAGCAGATTAGCCTGTTTTATAGCTGCTAAATGCCTTTTCTCACTGTCGGGTTTGAAGTAAATTTTACTGTTCTGTCAATCTCGTGTTTTGCGCACCTCTTTCTAAACCACTGTTTTTGGCCTCACACGTTCCGTCATGTGGCCTGCATTAAGGTCATGGAGCATACCGTAACCATTCGGTTAAAACTAGTCCTTTTCCCACCACTGATTCTTTAAACATGATAAAGTAAATTGAGCTTTCCATTAGCAAGTATTTAATAAAGCAGAACAGTTATATTTGTATTGTTCAACATATCGTTTGCATAAATTATCACTGTAAGAAATTCTGTAAAAATAAACCTTATAAATAAAATTAATAGTCAAAAGTACTTAAATTTTGTAAAGATGTCTCATAGTATTATTTTCATTCATAATCATTCTGCATACCCTAGAATGTTACATGCAAAAAAATTAGCTGCTTTCTGTCCACAAGATAAGAGACTGGCTGCACAGCCCCCATACATTCAAAGGGATAATTGCCTCAGAGCTGGAAGTCCTCAGTTGGTTTTGTGACTTTTATGGCACCAAGGCGCGTTTGACGCATTCTTTAGTAAGATGCCCCTTCCCCCCTCCTTACTCAGGTTCTTTTTTTACCATTGAAATTATCAATACATTACAAATGGGGAAAGGAAAAGAACAGACGTTTCCCCTTCAGCGCAATAAAAGCTCGAGGAAATCGGAGAGAGAAACAAACGTTATATATACTGAATAACACAAAGAATAGTGTAGTCCTTTAACTTGTTGACTGACGGCAATGCTGCGAATACTTCTAATAATATGATATGAAATGTGCATCAGCAGATTTATTCACAGTTTTTTGAATGAAATTGTGAAATTCAATCTTGAAAAAGGGAGGGTAAACAATATCTGCGTAGATAAGGCGTAAACAGCCTTGTAGCAATTAGCCCTTGGTCATTTTCTTTTTTAAAACAAAGGGTTCTATTTAGTGGTTAAAATTTGAGTTACATGATCCACCGAGTAGTTGTAATGAAGTAATAAAGTTGTTGCGTCGAGAAGAAATAGGCTAGTTATGATTAGTATTGTCATATTATAAAATATAAATATATACAGCTTGGTATAAGTCAGCGACAACAATCAACTGTAAAAGTGATCTTACAGGTAATTCATTAAGAAGAAAATTAGCTCGTTGTAAAACGCATGATTATAAGTGTAGATTTATCTTAACAATACACGTGGAGAAGCTTTTTACTGGCGCATAGAACAGATTAACTCGGTGATTAATGCACATAAAGTCATAATTGATTGTTCGTGTGAGTGTCTATTCTATATTTGTGTGTGTGTTTACTTAAACATTATCAACTGAAGCCACAAGGATAAGAAGCTACAAGCTCGATATTCCTCCGTACACAGCGCATTCAATTGGCTGAAAGTGGTCAGGTGACGCTGTCATATTGTCCTTCCATGAGCCAAGCCTTGGCTATAACACTTGCTTTGCGCGTCTTAACCGGAGACTGGAAATTAATATTATTGAAATCCTTCTGAAGCTCATTTGAAAGAGAGTTAGGAAAGCAGGCGGGAGACGTGTGTATGTGACAGAAGGAAGCAGACCCCAAAGCACAAAGAAAGAAAGAAAGTGTGAGATTAAGAGAGGGGAAATAAGATAGGAGGGTGAGTTGATGAGAGGGCGATAGGAAAGGTATGAATTCGTATTTCGCGAACCCGTCGCTCTCGTGCCATTTATCTGGTGGGCAAGAGGTTTTGCCCAACATGCCACTGAACACGACCACATATGATTCAGTCAGACATTTTTCGTCTTATGGCACTACAATGACCCAAAACCGGATTTATGCGTCCCCTTTCTATTCACCTCAAGATAACGTTGTGTTTGGATCAAGTCGAGGACCGTACGAGTATGGATCTAACGTGTTTCTTCAAGATAAGGATGTGCTTCCCAGTTGCAGGCAAACTAGTATGGGACTCAATGCGCAGAGCCACGTTGCCCAGGAGTACAACCTGGAACAAGCTCGTGCAGGAACACAGGAACAGAAAGGGAACAACTTTCAGATCTACCCGTGGATGCAGCGCATGAACTCGCACAGCGGTGAGTTTTTACTGCGACTTGGGACATACCCTGGTGGAATTGGTCTGTTTTACGATACGTCCTATCAACAGAGTAGCTACATTTTATGGCCTCATAAACCACTACTAAATCATCAGACTATAAAAGCCCCCTTTTCCAGAGAGGGGAATCCCATTTGGCTACCTCCTTTAATACTTGAGTGCCAAAATTATTTTAAAAACTTGTGCAATAAGTGTGAGTGCGTTAGAAAAATATACAACAAAAGTAAATTTTGAACTATTTTAAGAGCGTGCACTACTATGTTAAAATGTAACTTAGCTCTTCCGATGTACTGTTTGAAAAGAAAAACACGATAACAAAAGTTAGTTGAAAGAAATGTTTTAGAAACACTGAAAATCGAAATGTTAACGTTTCGCGTTGCTTTGCGACTGTAATATGGGTAAATACACTATTTTGCTAAATTGTTATATTAGTAACGTTATAAATTACATTTTTAAATTATTTCACCAGGATTTTAAACGTGTGTTTTAAATAACATTTATAATTAAGAATTTCTCTGTGTGTGAACTATTTAATTTATTTTCACTTTTCTCCACAACAGGAGTTGGGTACGGGTCAGACAGAAGGAGAGGTCGCCAGATTTACTCCAGATACCAAACCTTGGAACTGGAAAAAGAATTTCACTTCAATCGGTATCTAACCAGACGCAGACGCATCGAGATCGCCAACGCTCTGTGCCTAACCGAGCGTCAAATCAAAATCTGGTTCCAGAATCGGCGCATGAAATGGAAGAAAGAGACCAATCTAACTTCTACTGTACCGGGGAGCGAATCAACGGGTACTCCTCAGGAGACCGAGAAGGAGACCGAGGAGGAAACCGAGGAAGCTAAAAAAAAAGATTAGGAAATCCATTTCTCGTTCTCGAACGCCTGTTAACTGCAACGTAACTACCTAAACTCTGAGAATTTGCAAATATTAATGCATGGACTGTATCCTCTGCTATTCCTTTGACTGCCCCCTCCTCCTCCGACCTGAATACCATACACAAGCTCTACAACAACCACCACGCCACTAACATATACACACGTTGAAACAAATGGAGAGATTAAGAGAGAGAAAGACGCACATGTTATCCACCATAATGTAATTCACTTCTCTTTGTATTGAAAATAGCTCCTTATTGGCTGTGTGGTGACAATGCCACAGATGAACTATTTGTGTGGTTCTAGTATTATCATGTTGCTATAGGCTAGTAGAAATTACATTAGATGAAAATGTATTCGAATTTGATAAGTAGGATACGTCTCCCCAACTATTAAGCCTCTGAACAGTACCCTAAGCATTCCAGAAGTGAAGGAAACTTCTTATATGCACATTCAGTTTTTTGTGGATGCATATTTGTACAATGAAACAAGCACTGACGGGATGAACTATACTACCTAAATCCTTAATGCATTTCTTTTTCTTAATATTGCCTTTGCCCTGTCAGTGTTCTGTTGTTCAAAATGCCGCTGTACTGTCGCATTAACTATTGAGAGAACTTCAAAAACCAACGCTATCGACGGCAATTCGTACGTATTTTACAAGGTGGCTAATTCGTACGACCTCACTCGTGCGATTTCATCATACTTGTAGTTGTATGCATATAAACTTGTCTTAAAGTGTGAATCACACCCATATGAAAACAAACATATACCTTGTTACGCAATTATATTGTTTATGTAAACTGTGTATTATTTAATAAAATTCATGAAAACAAAAAAACTGTATTGTTTTAATTTTGACTCCAGCTTTGCGCTCTTCATGCATCATAAAGGATTTCAGAACTGAGTAAAAATGATAAGGCTTTACACACTTTTTCGCTTTGAAGAAGTTTTTATTTACGAACTTTTAGGCCCACATATTTCTGTGAGTTTTTGATTCAAATCCACATTAACAACAAATTAAAATCAAGGTGACATCGGAGTTTGGTTTATTCTGTAATTGTACTCATTTAACTTGTCCTAACTCCAATTATTTGAATGGAATAATGCACCTAATTATTGTCAATATACCTAATGATTAATGTGACGACTTAACAATTTTCATTTAATAAATAAAGCATTGCTTATTTCATGACACAGCGACAATGCTTGATTGACAAAAACCTTTCTAACCACGTTTGCTTTGCATCTAGTGGCATAACGCTGAATCAGTTGTTCTGCGATAAATAATCACATGGGAGTTTTAGGATGCCGCTGCAACAAATGCACATGTACTGACGCAGTGTATAGTTCTCTTATGATCACAATAGACATAACTTCTCAAATTCTGAAGAAAAAAGTAATACACACACACACAAAACACTCAAAAACCCAAGACATTACTGTGAAACTGGAGATAGACACATTTGTCATATATGTAACTAATGTGATAATAGTATACTCCATATTTTTCATATTGTCTTGTCATTTGATGTGTCATAACATCGTATCTTGTCCATCATCTTGTTTGCACAAGTGTGTGTGTGCGTGTGTGTGCGCGCGCGTGTGTGCGTGTGTGAGGCCGCTCTGTCCAGTATTAGACGCCAGATGACGCTCTTGTCTAACGGTCTCGCCCTTTTTAGCCCAGACCCTTAGATGATTTCCATAACGAGAAGTTATCGGACACGTTTCCCTGTCTATCAATAACCTCCTGGGGATCAAGCCAATTTATGAGTGGCCAGAAGCTGCACGTGATTCTATTTAAACATTCCATATTTGGGCATTACACGTCGTATCAAGAAAAAAAAGAAAATGATTTCCTCCACCTATAAATCCTGCTCTTTTTAAGGACAAGCCTAACGTCCTCTAGAAATACAAATAAAGCCCAATAAACAAATAAAACTTCTAAACAACTTATGTATACTTTATTAGCTGATTCCGTCTCTGCCGTGACCGAGTGCTTTTTGTGAGTCTCTCCAAGGTTATATTGTTTTGGAAATAGAATGAGCTCATACGTTGGAAAGTCTTTTTCTAAGCAAACGCAAGACGCCTCCTCTTGTAGAATGCACACTTTTGGCGACTATGGAGCTCACTCTGAGTTCCACGAGTCCAATTACGCGTACGAAGGACTTGGTCTCGGCGGATCGTTCAGTTCTCAAATCCCCTCCAACTCTTTGAAACGGGAGGCGATAAACACAACCGACCGTGCAAGGAGCAGTGCAGCAGTTCAGCGAACACAGTCCTGTTCAGCTCTGGGCTCTCGTAGCTTTGTAAGCACTCACGGGTACAACCCCCTCAGTCACGGACTGTTGAGCCAAAAAGCCGAGGGGAATATGGAAGTTATGGAGAAGCCCAGCGGCAAGAGCCGCACAGACGATATCAAAATGGAGACTACTTCAGCGATAAAGCAACAAACTAATTCGACTCAGCGTCAGAACCAGTCGCAGCCGCAGATATATCCGTGGATGACAAAGCTACACATGAGCCACGGTAAAGTTACGTTTAAAGTTTGTTTTAGAAGAGAGGAAAACTGCACGCATCTCATCCTCGTCATTGCATCTCCTTCCTACCCTGTTTTGTCGCTCCATATTTTTCCTCTTGAGTTTTATAGGCCAAACGCAGGAAATAATAAAACTAGCGGCCGTAAATTTTATGACAAAGGCATCTATTGCTCGTAAACCTGTCCTGTTACTGTGAAGAGGTGATCTCCGGTCAAATTTATGGAGAAATAATTGGTTAAGAAAAGCAAAAAAATCATAACATGTAAATTTACGTATTATTTCTTGCTTTAAGAATTAAAGGGAGTTTACATGTTATTTAGGATAAGTGAAGTGTAATTTCAAACGAATCTTTGCATACACATGCATTTTGTTTCCGGTTGCACTCTTCACCACTGGAGTAAAGTACAGCAAAACCAATAATTTGCATTGTCTAAATACCGAGGCACTGCAATAGCACTGTCTTTTTTGCTCAGCTTTTACAATATTTTGTGTCAGTACATGCTCGTGGCCTTCTCAAAGTTATGATTGTTTCATTACGTTTGTGTTATTTCTGTGCATGACACTTTCTTATTTCAGAATAAATAAACATTAGCGTCATACCACCTGTCCACTGTTTTCATTTTGGATTTCATAATGCTTGATGTTTTCATATTACATTCTATGGACTGTGTTTGGTGGCAACTTCATCAATGATTATGAAAATTAATTTTATAATAATATGCATGAGGACAACAGTCGATAAAATTTTACAAATAGGTAACCCAATATCTTTCTGATGCCACCTCAGAATCTGATGGTAAAAGGTCACGAACCAGTTACACCCGGTACCAGACTCTGGAGTTGGAGAAAGAGTTCCATTTCAACCGATACCTCACACGTCGCAGACGTATCGAGATTGCCAATAACCTCTGCTTGAACGAGCGCCAAATTAAAATTTGGTTCCAGAACCGTCGCATGAAGTGGAAGAAGGACTCAAAGTTGAAAGTGAAAGGAGGACTATAATAACGTGGTGTACGGCTTCAGCTTGAAAATAAAGGCAGTGTTAAGTTGTACTGAAACAACAAACGATTTAAAATAGATTTTCTTGTTGACAACAGTTGATGTCTTTCATTTGTCTAATATCATGTCGTTATGTGAATATGTCCATATTTTCCATATTTATTGATAGTGCTCCCTCCCCAGAGTGCGGGAGGTGCTTATTTGAATAGCCTAATGTATGAGCTTAAACTTTATTTGAATATGCTTTACTAAAATCACTTGTATCAATAACCTACATAATATACCAAGGCCTGCATCCAGTTACGTTGACTTAAATGTAAGTGCAAATAATGTGGTGCTTTGCTTGAACATTCATCAATTTGCCCATTGCATTTTGCTTTTTGATGGGACTTGTCTTTTTATCCATTGTACTTTCTGTCGTAAATACATCTATACAACTATGATATCCACACAAGGATGGTAAACCGCACGCCATGATGATAATGCAACAACTATAGTGTCATATTAATCGCTGTGTATCATGTTGTCTGTCAGCCAGCAGCCAAATGGTAATTTTCTCTTGACGATTATGTCTGTTTAAATACTGTGCAAACAGAACATTTTGCTCTTTTACTGACTATGTCTTTGGGGGCTATTTTTTTTTCAGGCAGGTACCTTGACTTTTGTTTCTATACACTCTACACTTGAGGAGCATATATAGGGCATCCTGTAACGACTGTAAGGAGTGGCTTATTGATACCTCTCATACCAAACAAGCAACACGACCTACTTTTGTGTGAACCGCATTTGTTCTATGATTCATTATTTCTGTTATTCCAACCGTTTGTTTTCGAAGTTTCACTGCTAAGCCACATCGATAATTTTCCAGTCAGTAATGTATTATTACAGTAATAAGATTAAATTGTCAATAGTGGCAACATATCAGAAAGTTTCCTCACTTCTGGGTTAAAAGCCATCTGTGTCCAATAAAACGTCCAATGTGGTATCATTGTAAATAAACTTGATTAACCGTAAAGAATATCCTATTGTTAACATTATTTTTTGTCTGTTGAAGCAACATGAACAAAAAAAATGAGTCTTTCTCTACACAATGCATTTTTGCACTCAAGGCCCGTTTGATAAATCGTCCAGAGTTAAGAGAGGAAATAGTTCTGTGCGAATTTAATATGATTTTCGTGCGTCCATCGAGGACCAAGTCTGAATGTGTATACTTCCACTGATGAGACATGATTGAACTTTAACGCTCTGGTCACTTATTTACAGTAGCCCTTAAACGGAGGCACATAAAACTTTATGACCCCAATAAACTTTTACAGCACTTCCTCTCACCCATCAGACACTGACAACTGTTTCCTTTTTTAACAGATCGGCGGAAGTTTACACAAACATTTCAAAGTGACGTTTTGGTACACAGAACAAACAATAAGATAGTTTGCACACTTAATCAAATACTGTCCAACTAAATTATGAATACACAAATTATTTTTCGAAAATGCATTTGCAGTATGATACAACAGCGTTATTAATTGTCCATCGTGTGAATCACATAATTAAAGACGTTAAGAGTGAATTGCTCATGCTACTACATTATTGTTGAAATTTGTCATTTAGATAATGAGACATATGATGTCAGTCACCCTTATGCGCCGAAATCATGTAATCCAGGCCCGTGTCAAACAAAGGACACAAGAGCGTTGCCTGCCTGTACAAAATGCACATCTTTGACTGGCTCGTTTCCTGTTTGTTTGACATTTTAGTTTTTAATTCATGCCTTCTATGTAACTCGATGTAACTTATTTGAAATACCACGGAACATTTTAATTTATATATTTCTAAAAAATTATGTATGACTGTTAACATTATATGTACACACTAATCTGAAAATAAAAACAGGCAGCTAGTCAATTTATACGTGCTTTCATTTTAGAATCGTCTCACTCACCTATATTGGAGATTCAATGTAAATTTCCACGCTTCTTTCAATTTCTACACTCGCTTTCTTGACCGAATGGGCCACATTGCGAGTTACTGTGGTTACTATGTTGCTTTTTACACAAACCCCTCTTTTTTTAGCTTTCTTGCCACGTATTTTGAAGTTTTGAGGGTTATTTATGCCAATTACCCAAAGCAGGACCAGTGAGTGGTGCAGGAAGAGCACGTGGGGTCATTAAAGTGGGTTTTATGGCCTGCAAGACCTGACAAACCCTCAATATATTTACATCATATATAATGTTAACTGTCCGTAATCGCAGCTGTTGGCTAGTCTTATCTCTGAGAGAACGGCTTAGAGCCTGTTAGTGTGGGTTACTCGCGTCAGGGTCTGTAGAAGTTCGACTCTCCCAAATGGATCCCAGGCGGTTGCAGTAAGTTAATAATCTTGTTTTCCTCTATTTAATTAAATATGTACTTTCCTCCGCAACACCCTCGGGAATTAATCAAGAATGTAATTCAATAGTTCATGGTGAAATTGTGTCAAGTGATGCGCAAATGTGTCCTCATCTGTTCAATTTTGATCAATTTCAAAGGTCTAGAGTGTACGTTTGTGCATTTGTATATTACTGTTAATTTGGCATTGATATATAATTATTGTTCTGGCAAGAGCTTCAAATCTAATTCTGTATATCATGATTCTTATGTACTCAAAAAAGCATCTTAAAAGCATTGTACATGTGTAAAAACTTGGATCGTAATTTATATGCACAATATTTGCGATATGGTATCACAGAATGTGCGTATATAAAAATACCCCACTTTTGTACGTCGAAAAGTGCTTAGTTTGTGCCTAGGATACCTATGTTGTGTTAAAATTGAAGGTGAAGGACTGTGAGAAGCTAAGTGATCTTGTATTGGTTTGCAGATGAGAACGCAGAACATAGATCTTTAGATCTGACATAATGTGGGGTCATGTGCAGGGCAGAGAAGATGTGGTGTTGTGTGGTGGGGTCATGTACAGGGCAGTGAGGATGGTGAGGTAGAGTCACATGATTAACCAGAAAAAAAAAAACTGAAATCACTCTAAATTGTTCAAAGGCAAATGAGAAAGTATATTTTCTACAAAGCATATGACATTTTTTACCAGTTATTTGTCAGTTTTCAACACTGGATATTCAGTGATCTTTATTTGACAGATGAGGCTCCACTTGACCATTATAATAATGGTATGAAAAGTTTAAGCCATATCTTACTTTATGATGTTGTGCTTGGAAACAGAAGTCCTCAGACTGCTCTGTTAATCCACAATGTTCTCTTTAATCTGTACACTGTGATCTTTGCTGAGAGGAAACTCCACTGCCATCTTCATACTGCTGTGTTTCTATTCTGTGGAGGCCTGTGATATATTTTGAGAACTCAATTTAAATAAAAAAAGAACCAATGCCTCAGTTTGGCTTTATGAACTAATTCAGGCCATTTGCTGTGCAAGTGTTATACTTGTACAATACAATACAATACAATACAATACAATACAATACAAACAAACAAACAAACAATAAAAAGTTTAAGGAAAGTACATTTGAGTTGAAAATATAGATATAACAGTGGTTGTTTTATGAGGGTCTGAAATTTAGTTGTTGTTGTTGTTTTTTTGCCATGCAGCTGAGAAAAGAAAAAAAATTTATAAGGCAGCTTTAATCACAAACTCAAAAGAGTTTAATCAAGAAAACTGTGGATCGCAATTAATACCCTCATTTTATGTCTTTTACCATTTCAGTTCAGTTTACCTTTTAAACAAAAAAGAAGAAAAAAAAAAAGAGACATTATTTTGAAAAAATGTGAATATGATAAGAGTCAGATTTGCAAATATTTCACAAAATTACTTGCACAGTTTCAATATCAATCACTGATTGCATTTTGTGGTATCCAAACAGAAAACAATAGAGTGTAACGACCAGACCTCTGTCTTGTAAGGCTGTGTCTGGTTGTAAATACTGCTGAGTTGTAAATTCCATGGCTTGCCAAAGTTCTTTCCTCCAGGCTCAAAGAAATGCCTTTTTATTTTGTGTGTTTTTTTCTCTCCCAATTTATTAAAAGCAGTAGGAGGGGTTTTAGCTGATATCAAGTGTCATTTGATTTTAATTTAATTGATAGAACTTCAGTTAGTATTGAGTTCTAATTCTAAATTCTAAAGTTAAAGTTGTTGTTAAGTTGAAGTTGATAAAGTTTATAAGCAATAAATAGCTTAGCCTAAGTCTAAGTCTATTTTATTTGATATTCTAACAAAAACATAGACTAAATGATCAATGTTTACCAATCCATTGGTGGTAATAAATCATTATTGTTGTGAATTATACACACATATATGAATGTTTATAATATATTCAAGAATGTTACACATCACTTCAGTAGTCAATTTTATAAATGTTCATTCATATCTTTAATTTTTAATGTCCATATTTCCCCTAAATCAGAAATCTAGAAACATTTAAACAATTACATTTGAAAAATATAAAAAAAATAATTAATTGTTGCTTTATTATTATTATTATTTTAACATAGATGCCTTTCTCAGAATATGTTGTGATCATATTTATGTGTTTATTCATTTATCTAAGAATAACAATGCTGACAATGACATCATATGAATGTACTCCACTGTTTTTATCACATCAAAGCAGAAGTGTATAGCTGATATCTGTTGGTACCATTTTTGGCTCAGAGTAGGTGCAGGTTTTACTCACTAAAAGGTTGATCGAGGTGGATAATATTCCCTATTGTACACTGACTAGAATATTAATCAATATAATGTTAAATATACAGCATTTTACACAACATTTTTGTGAGGGTTTGGAAAATGGTTAGTCATTCAGAGAATAAATGGGTCATGTGGTGTATACTGTGGTACAACCAACCACCACAAACACATTCAGTAAATGTCCGCTGTTATGAAAAGATAAACATTTTATTTTATAATAATTGTTGTACCTGAGAGAGGGAAACACTTAGTAAATTAAAATGAATTCATAATAAAGAATAAATCTTCCTTCGGTATTTTTAGTAAGCCTTTTTGTGCATCTTTTTATATTATCATTAAGTCTTTGAATACTGTGTCAAAACATTAACTGCCAATAGGGGGCAATAGTTTTATAGTCCTCTGTTTTTGTCTCTCCCAGTGCAGGTTACTCTGGGTTCAACATATTCTTTTGTCATCTACCAGATTACTATCCAACTACCCATACATGGAAAACAGCAGCAGTTTCATTCAATACATAGACACCTTCAGAAAGAATGAGTAAATGACAGAGTTGGAAATCATGCCAAGGCATGCAGAGTAAATAGACAAGGCAATGCTTTCAATTTTGGAACAATTCACGTTCTGTTTGTAGACAGTTCCTGTTTGGACAGGCATTTTAAAAATAGAAAACAGTACATTTGTTCTCTTTGTGGATAAACTCTTCTTCATTCAGTGATGGATGAGGTGAATGAATGAAAACAAAATTAAAGTTGGTACTTGGACTGGTGGTTTTCTTAATAAATGAGTGTCAAGATTATGATTTATCGAGGAAACCTTTGGTCATGACAGCATGAGCTGCATTTGCTACAATAAAACATTGGTATGTAATAGCAAATATTTTGACTTTAATGCAATAATTTTATGACTAAACAGTTTACATTTGGCTGAAATTATACCATAGTGTTTAGATGTACCTTTTTTCCAGTGTTGAGCTTGGTTAATTGTAGCATTGAGTATATACTGAACATCATAAAAACAGCTATATTTCCCTCTCTGTGTATATAATATTACCATACGTTATTTAATTACATTGCTCTTATATTCTTTTCCTTGCTTTAGTATTAAGGTTAACATTCAGGATAATATTTTTTTGCCATTCATCTCGATGACAAACAGTGGCCCAACACTGTATGTGAATTCACAGTATGCCCACATTTACATACTTTTCATTTTCTTATACTATGAGGCTGTAAACCAGAAAGAAGAAAACATGCCACATTCTTAAAAAAAAATCTAATTGTCATGATAACCTGACCAAGTAGGAATTCATTTTAGGTCCTCCATTGTTGCAAAAATAACTACATTCATCAAGGAAATAGTTCTGAAAATAACCTGTGCTAAATACATAGCCTTGTCCTACTTTAAAGGATCGTGCCTTTGGACAGTTCACCCTCAATGAGAGACAAAGAGAAGTTGTACTAAAAACATGAAAACATAATTAACAGTAAATAATTTAAATGCAGGTGTCAGATTAATATATGCAACTTTGTATTGAGTTGCAATTTTGGTAGCCATATTTCATGCATGATTTTTTTTTTAACTGATAAACTTTATAGATATTTACTCAAATATTAATTTAAATACTTACCAGGATATTGAAAGAGTGCATGATTTCCATCACAGCATTTCGATTATTGTAAATCTGTGTCAAACGCTTTATATTGTTTGAAAGGATATCCTTACATGCCTGAGAAGACAAGTATATTTAAGTTATTTATTTTTATTTTCTAAATTGCTTTCTTTCTTTTTAGCGCATGAGGAAATTGTGAACGTAAAGGGCAAAGAGGACCTCATTGTTGCATTGGTAAGTCTTACCGTTATTTTCTTGTTCTAGTATAATATTCTTGTCCCATCTTGTTTCGCTGCGTATAAACACAGAGGGCAGTGTTCCCTGACAATAGCGGCGAACAACTACAGCATATGCCCATGTGTCAGTGGCAAGGAGCTGTAGTTTAAGCTGTTTGTCGTGCTAGTGAGCCAATAAGCTCTCTTTAATATTTTTAAAAATGAAGGCTAGACATAACAATAAATGTTAATACGCATTGTCTATTTATTTACATATGGTGTAATCTAACGCCATATTTTAATATACATTAAAATAAAACTAAATTATTACATAGCCTACATTAAAATATAAATACAAAATTCTATGTGTAACCCAACTCACCTGTTTTAAGCTTGTTAAGTCTTAAAATAATAATAAACAAAAATAAATTATATAAAATATAAATACATATAAAATAACGTAAAAAACAAATAACAAATAAATAAAAGACGTAGGCTATTTTGTTTACAGAGAACAGACGAACAACAAACCCATAAATTGATCCCACCTCAAATAATTAATCAATGCTGTAAAATCATATTCATGATTTCTTAACAAAGAAAACTTGCACAATCAAGAGTACGCATATAAAACAAACCTAAATCAGACTTTAAATGCTTAAGAGTGCAAAAGATAATAATAATAATAATAATAATAATAATAATAAAGGCATTGTACTTTTTATATAAGTATCTACAACTGTATATTGTAGAACAACTTAAGTCACTTGAACTAAAACTGACTCGATATTAAAGACAAGAAATATGAAATCATTCAAAATTACTGCAAAAGGCATACATTAAATATCATATAGGCCTAAAATGTCATTCGTTCAAGCGTACACACAATATTCTGGTTATGGACAAATATCCTTCCATCTAAAATCACACCTTCTTTACATACAGAATTTTCTACTGAATTATTTTCTATCTATCTATCTATCTATCTGTGTCTGGGGGGAATCACCTATATACAAATGAATCATCAGGCAAATTCGCCGGCGGTTATAGCTTTTTGGAAGTCTCTACATTATAACTAGTTATTGAGCTGGTGCAGGATCTGAGGCCATTTATGTGCAGAGGGAATTCATCGCTTTTCGCTCATCAATAACTCCTTGGCAGTGAACTATTGGAACGAGTCGAACGCGAGGGGTGAAATGCGGGTCAGGCTGTCTAACTAATATTAAAATGCGTCCGCAACACTAGAGCAGTGCCGAGTGGGTGGATGGGGGGCGTTTTCAGGCCGGTGGGGGTGGACAAAAAAATCCCTATCACATCTGTAGGGTCTCGAAGTAAAATAAAAGACTTGAAATAAGGCAAAACGGCTGTTTCCGAGCATTTCATTTGTTTAAGAATTATGTCCTGTCTGTTTGTTTGGTTTCGATATATTTAGGGAAAAATAAAAAATAATTACTTATTTTTCTCTGGTGGGTTGAAAATTGGATTTGAAAATGTGGGCTCTGCTGCTTATAGCCTATATAACCTACAAAAGTGTCGAATTTCTTTCCTGTTTTTCTACTTTTCTTTGATTTGTTTGTTTCCTTATTTGTTTCGTATCTGTTCCTGTTTAGATAGATAAACTGGAGAGAGAAATGCAGGGCACGGTCTTGCAGGTTACCAGGCGGTCATATGGTAATAGCGTGCACAATAAACCCCAAGGAACAAAAGAAACTTATTTTTCATCAGTGCTGTCACGTGTCTGCTTTGTGCACAACATGTTTGAGACGGAATATTCAAGTGGGTGCTCCTATGTTTTCGAGATTTAATAGAATTTGATAGTAAAATTATTTATCGTTTTTCCCTCTCATGCCCACTCACTCTTTCTTTTATGTTCTCATTATCATTTACTTAACCTATTGGAGTGTTGAAATGTGATATGGAAAATATAATAAAGCAGAACTCTTCAAAACACATTTAACCTCAACGAAAAAAATTAATTTCTCATGACATTAATTCTGTCATAACGTAAACAATTTGTGTTGAATGGAACAATGTGTTTGTTGTACATGTGATTCAAGTGAAAAGGCTAATAAATTAAGTGTTCTAAATAAATAAATACATAAATAAATGTGATTCTAAATAAATAACAGCATTTCCAAATCCGTCTAAAGAATAAAGTAGTTTGTTGGTCTCACTACTGTCAAGTTTTACTGCCATTAATTTTTGAGCAAATAAAAAATAAATAATTAAAAAGATAAAAAATAAAATTAAAACAATTAAAACAAAGCAATTAAAATTTTTAATTTTACGTTTTTTAAAGTAACGACTAACGAATATTACTAAAAAATATATTATTGTACCAGTTCCCTAGATATTAATTCTGACCAAATATTGTAGATGCCAAACAGAATCCTCTCCCCAGAAAATGCTTTAGCCCCTATTCAAGATGGTGAAGAGGTCATAGTCTAACCTGACTTATTTTGTACGTTGAATTCTGTTTCAAAACTTCCAATAGAAGAAAGGCCTGTCAGTAGTTGTCTATATGTACCCTGTAGAACCGAATTTGTGTCCAAAACATGAAAATCGCAAATACGTCTCTACAGGAATACATGGGCGACGTAAAAGCCACGAAAGCCAAGTTGGGTTTGTATTCATCTCGATCAGAGGCACGTGACTTTGCATGAAAGTCGTGTGTGCTTACTATCATAAGTAGAGTAGTTTGAATGAACAGGACTACATGAAGACAAACATGCTTATCCAAAATTGTACAGGTCGTAGAAGCGGAAATATGCTGGAAATATGATGTATGCCATCGTTGTAAACGGTTAATTTAAAGCCTTTATATATTTTAAACACCAAATCTCCTCTCAACCTCCACATTTTGCCTGAAATAGGCTAGAATTTCTAACGTAGTTTCACTTAGTTCTTTTATTAACTGTAGCCTATATAAATAATAGGGATAACGACATATTAGACTATGTGCCAATTATCCAGGAAATTTGCTTTGCACTGGCATATACAGATTAGATAGGCTATAAGAGAAAATATGCTCATTCTAATATATTTATTTGCCTTCATGTTAAGGAGGCTAACTTGCTGTAATAAAAAGCGTGGTAAAATAGCACAGGATAGTGTTGTGTAATTATTAGCCGTAGTTATATCTGATCCGTTACTGAAGTTTAAATGTGATGGATTTTTTATTTATTTAATTTAATTGTTATATTTTTTAAACAGTGTAATTAGCGAAAATCTTTTAGGTAAAAGCACATGTGCACAAGTTAACAGAGAAACATCTCTAGGTGCTGTGGCATGATCTGAGAAGATTTGGCCATTGTGTATGAGTGTGTGAGAGAGCGAGAAAGGGGGGAGGAGAGAGAGAGAGAGAGAGAGAGAGAGAGAGAGAGAGAGAGAGGATAGAGAGACTGAAAGACTTCGCGGACAATGGCGGAAAATTGAAGGTATATTTGCGAAAGCTGTGGTTCCTTATCCGGGGACTACATCGCCCCATGCCATTGGGCCATCGTATCACGTGGTAAAAGTAACTTTACAGGGTTGCTCTCTAGTAGGAGGGCTTTATGGAGCAGAAAAACGACAAAGCTAGAAAAATTATTTTCCACTCCAGAAATTAATGATCATGAGCTCGTATTTGATGGACTCTAACTACATCGATCCGAAATTTCCTCCTTGCGAGGAATATTCGCAAAATAGCTACATTCCCGAACATAGCCCCGAATATTTCAGCCGTGCAAGGGACAGTGGCTACCAGCATCACCACCAGGAGTTATATCCTCCGCGGGCAAGCTACCAGGAGCGTCAGTACAACTGTGCAAGCATACCTGAGCCTGATACTCAAAGAGGACATGGACTGCCTCACGCGGGGCACCTGCTCGGAAAAGGGCAATCTGCCTCATGTGAGCCCCCACCGTTACCCCTGTCTCCTGCCACCCCTCCGGCTGCATCCTCCGCCTGCAATCAAGCCACCCCGGAGCATCCCAACAGCTCAGCTTCTGCCAAACAACCCGTAGTGTACCCCTGGATGAAGAAAATTCACGTCAGCACCGGTAGGCAACTTGAGTGTATTTCTCTTAAGCACTATAAAGCTCGCCCCTCATCCTAACTCTCTCTCTCCGTCTGCCTCACTCCTTTTTACACTCATCCCCTGGCCAGCCTCTGCTACGATAGGATAGAAGCCTTTGAAATGGCACAATTGAGGCGGATTTACGACTAGGCATTGGTAATTACACCCACCATAAATTTTATAGCCGAGGTATACTCTGGGCAGTCGTATCACCATGTGGCTTCTCTTGTTATGAGTGTGCGAGAGAGTGAGGGAGATCTGGGACCAGAGAAAAACTAAGCTTTATAATGTTGCATTAATAATTCAGTACTGAGTCCAATGTGATTTTAGGAAAGCTAACTTTTAGATATTTTAGCCCACCCTCATTTCCTCTGTCGCCACCATTTCTCAATGAAAGACACGCTTGTTTACCCTATCCTTCCCTCGCTGCTTCTTTTCTTTTCTATTCTGTTCTGTTCTTTCTTTCTTTCTTTCCCTTTGCTTCTCCTCTTTCCAGTGAACCCTAATTACAATGGAGCGGAAGCCAAGCGGTCTAGAACTGCTTACACTCGCCAGCAAGTCTTAGAATTGGAGAAGGAATTCCACTATAATCGGTACTTAACACGGCGAAGACGTATCGAGATTGCTCATTCCTTGGTCCTCTCGGAGAGGCAAATCAAAATTTGGTTTCAGAACCGCAGGATGAAGTGGAAAAAAGACCATAGGCTGCCAAACACCAAAGTCAGATCCTCTTCCTCCACGGGCATTTCCTCCGGGTCCAACACAAGCTCAGCGGCTGGCGTTGTGGCGGCAGCTTCCACCACTAACACCATGTCAGCCTCCGAGGACCTCTCCGGAACCGAGCGTGGCGAGGATATTACAAGGTTATAAGAGAACTATTTCAAGGAGAGAAGGGAAGATCAAATGACTGATTATTTATAAAATATAATATATTTTGTTTTCGTAGGTATCTTGTACGTAAAGGGGGTTCCTTTAAGTCCACAGTTATATAAAATGCATGTTATATAGCATGGATTATTGCGAATACCAATGGATTATTTTTTAGGCGAAACAGGGTTTAATTTATCTAAAACAGAATCAATATGATGTTTGTTTTTTTTTTTTTTTCCAAGAGAAATGTTTTGGGCTAAGCAGGATATGGACATTTTATTCAAATGTTATTTGTGGGCCTTTCTTTGCCCAGCTGCCAAGGTGAAGTGCACAACGAATCTATTTATTTCTCGCTTGAGAGAGCTGGTACGGTTTTTTTTTTTTTTTTAATTATTATTTTTTTGTACTGTAAATGAAAAACACTATCGTGGGTATCGATAGAAAAAAAAAGATCTTAAACGTCTTTGTTTTCTTTAAATGTAAATCATGCTGTGGGTTATCTGTCGTATGGAAAGATTTTAAATTATCATTTAGTTTTTGTTGTGATGGCGTTGTGTTTAGGCTATTAACAGAAGATTGTTGTGAGATGCAATAAAACCAGTTTAGTGTATTTGTGCTAATTATATTGGTCAATAAAACGTGTCTATTAGTTTTACCTAGACTTGAGTGACTTTTATAAAAATGCAATGTAGATTAAATTTCCGTGCATAAATAGCGAAAAATTTTCTTTAGAATTTTTAACAGGGGATGCAGAGACTTTCATGTTAGTAATCAGTTGAATATGCAGATGTAGGCCCTAAAACAATGTTATCCGTGCATTTAAAAATCTACGTGGTGTCAGTGGGGTTGCAGCATTCGTTCTTGTAGAAAATTAATTGAACACTTTATTTGTGCCATACAACCTCTAATATCTACAACGCAGTCTCTCACATTTAAGCGCTCGGTTTGTGTGGGTTAGCATGGGTTATAACCATCACTTTCTCACGTATGCCTTTAACGTGGCACATAATTCGGGCCTTTTTAGTAGGGACCTTATAGCTTTTCATTCCACAGGATGGCTTGTTATTATTCATTACTGTTTTCAACATGGCTGGAAATGTCTCTAAAAATCAATTCCAGTATTCAAAAATGTCCTGCACTGCTTCTATTTTTCCACTATTGATTTCAAGCGTTATGAAGCTGAGGAACTAATTCAAGCAATTCGTTTTATTTTATGGATAAACTAAACAGTGAAAAAATTGCTAGATATTGAGAATGTAAAAATAAGTCTAACAATTTATGTACTTAATGGAACATTTTTAAATGTGCTTAGTTTTGTTGAGTTTAAATAAAAAATAATTTGGAATTCGTTAGTATTTATATTAATGCTAATTATTCTTGATATGTTCAGTTGCAATATAGTATGACATGATTTATTACAAAATAACCGTGATTAAACACGATTGCAAAAATACGTGTTATGGGATAAGTGTGTAAAAAGACCAATGTAAATAGACAAAGACTGTGAAATCGGTCAGCTATGTCCATATTGTTATTTTTAAAGAAGCAATTTGCATGTTGTGAAATATAATCCTAGTACCTTGAAAGTTCTGATTCAGGCCACTCCTCTTTGTGTGCCATATTGTTATTTTTAAAAAGTGGCGCTAGATCGTGTTCGAAGCAACGTCATCGCCAAAGCAGATAGTAGGAGCTAGACACACAGGGCCAAAATCTGCACGCTGTGGCCTTGCCAGTTACAATGCTGCACAGAACGCTCCCACATGCAAATTAGTTGAAATTCTATTGTGATGTTTATTTTTTTTTCTAAATGCACAAGAATATATTAAAATTTAAATATTAGAACGCTTAGCGTCTCTATTGATATAAATTCGCGAAGAAAAAAACATGTACAGAAAATAAGGAATGTGTTTGATTAATTGTAAATCGGCCTGACTTGAATGAAGATTACACAACGGCTTGCTAAGTGGGGGGCTGAGAAGCACAAAGGAGTGAGTCATTTTAGACCATCAATCAAGTCCGGCAGCAATAGTCAATTGTACTTCTAATGTATTAAGTTGTACAGGCACTAAATAGTGCACAAAAGCGTCACTGCAAAATATGTTTCAACGGATAGTTTGTCCAAACCTAAATGAGAAGAAAGGCACTGGCCATCGTCTCAGCCTGGCCATGACTTTGGAAAGGCACTTGAAAAGAGTAGGTGCAGAACTGCATTCAGAGACCATTATGTGACTGAACAGCAGAGAGAAATGAATGTGCACGCCTAAATCGTAGCATCCCGGCAGTCTCTTTCGAGATGCTGTCGCCTCCATGTCGCGAGGCTGAAAAGGTACTTTATTGACGTTTGTGGCGACTAAGAAAAGTCGAGTTCAATTTGGGGACACATTTTCTGTCCCATTAGTTTCGTTTCAGCCGGGTCGGCCGACCTCTCCCACCCCTTGACCCCACTGGCTCTCTCAACGTGTACCTTCTCTGTGCACCCTCACAGGCTTCTTGGGGTTCCACCGGTGCTCTTGCTTTCATTGTGGGTTTTTGCTTATATTGATGTGCCAATAGAAGAAAAAGGACATCTGAATGTGTTTCTCCTTTGTTGCTTTGCACCGTATGACCTACGAGATCGGTGAACTCTGGGACAAGGCTCTTCTGTAGCGTGCGACCTTGTAACTTTTTCTTTAGGGGGCATCCATTTTCGAGCTGTTAGTGTAGTGCTGGCCAGTCTCTTAAGTAATGTTTCTACCTTCACCTAAATGGGAAAAAAAAAAAATATATATATATATTCTTTACATTTAAGACAAAATAGGCATACATTTCTAAACAAATAACAAAAGTGGCCGGAACATAGACGTGTACAGATAGATTTTTGTATTGACTATTAAATATTTAATAGCAGGCTTTGTGTTAGTCAAACAGGTATGACAGCTTTTAAAAACATATAAAACAAACCTGTTTTCGTGAAACAAACAGCAGTGAAATTTGAAGAATCCTTTTCTCATGAGGAGCGCTGCATTACTGCTGATATTGTTTGATAGATTTCTGACATTCCACGGCAGATGTAAAACAGCTTTTGTGTTACGAAAAAACATTTTAAAAGAAAGAGTATAACACATAAATCACTTTTGACTTCTAATGTGCTAAACTAATATTTACATTCATAAACCAAACAAACTGTATCGTTTAGGAGACAGGAGATAACGTAGCCTATGAAGTCATCGCATGTGTTGTGTGGCTGCTTGCAGCAAAAAAAACTTTCATACAAGTTTCATTTTGCATGTATAAATCTTTATTTAAAACAATATTTAGTAGCTATTCACACATTGTAAAAGGCCACCTTCTACGTGATCTGATCCTTACAATAACTATTTAACCGAATTCAGTGTGGTTGATTTAGTCGTATTATATATATATATATATATATATATATATATATTTACTTCAATATTCAATTCAAATTTATTTGTATAGCGCTTTTTACGATACAATCGTTGTAAAGCGCTTTACAGGAAATTAAGTTTCTACAATATATTTATACATTGTAGAAACTTAATATATTAACTTATGGCCAAATTAGTTAATTCTGTATGTTGTTGGGGGATCAGACAATACAACCAGTTAATTTAGATGTTGCCACATGAAGGACATATAAGCTACTAAACCTTTTTTATTATTTTTTTTTTTTAATTTTTTTTAAAGGAGTGTTGGCTCCTTGGAACATATATTGCAGAAGACACTATCTGACTAATATCAAAAAAGGTTACGGTAAAATTGTATTTAATTGTAAAACTTTAATCGTTTTGGTATTTGATGAAGATGATATCTTCAGGCACATTACTTTAGTGCTCTGTGCTGCAGAGCTTAGAATATTATTTTATTTTGCTGCTAAATAAGATGTAGTCTAATTAGGTGACAAGTACAAATAATTCCAAATATCCTAACTTTTTTAAGCTGTTAGAACAGTATTATATTAGATATATTTTCCCACAGTATTTGTTGATGGCAATTAAGAAATGCACCGATAGTTGCAAAAACAGTAGGCCTTTTCCAATACCTCATAACTGATCCCAATAACTTAATTTATGCAGAATGAGCAACATGGCGCCAGCAGTTGCACTAAGCCCTGTTTTCCAATAAAGTTACAAATCACCCTCTAAAGATCGTCTTCGCTTCTGTCGTACATTATTTAATGATGGTGCTGTACCGTTTCCAAAACCAGCACATAGGTCGTTTGTTATAAAATAAAATGTAAATACAACTTTAAATTACAACCTTACAAAATGACAAAAGGCTAACTACAAAAATGGAAATGTCTGCAGTTTGTTAAAGAAACATATTGTCCAGTTACTGTAAGTTAAGAAAAAATTAAGAATTTATTATTTTAAAAAAATGTCTATATTTAAAATTATTTATTTAATATTCATGATCATTTAGAGTGATTATTATTTGTACATTTATAGGCTATATGTATTTATATAATAATGTATAAATAATATTTACTTAAATAATTATAAATATAAGAATTCAGAAAATAATTTAGTAATTACAATTATAATATAATTCAATTAATGTGAGCATCATACCAGATGCGATCTGGCAGTGGTTAACCTATAACACTATATTTGCTAGCCATAAAAAATCATAGAATGACACAGTGCAGGGCTACAATTATGGCCACGGTCCCATCCGCACTGTAGTGAACTGTTCCGTATAGGGAGGTGGACATTTCTTTGTTACGTCCATAAATCAAAAAGATGATTGAGGGTTTGCCCTGCAATACAAGTGAGTGCCATGCTGCACAAAAACTGTTTTGCTTAGGTTTTTGAACCTGCCCTTGAAGGAAGAAGAGGAGGAAGAGACAAGCAGGAAGAGCAAGAAGAACATCACCTGTCTGCAGAAACGCGTGTTTACCAAACACTTGATCAAAAATGCATTTATTTATTGTTAAACATAAGTGTGGTAGCAAATTCACTGTTTAAGAAATATACACATACATTATCTAATTTTGTAATTTGCCTAAATTGTCAGGTATTAGCCTATTCAAATGATTTTTTTTCTGAATACAGTTACGGTTGTTTATGCTTTTATTACTAGTTCATATTGACTTTTGTAGTGATTGCAGTTGCACAGTAATGCACATTTTTTATATTGTGTCAGTGTTGAATTGGAAGAGTTCTCTTTACCTTGCATATACTGTCCGACGAGTGGTTTAAAATGATCGTTAATCTACGAACATATTTACGAGGTACTCAGATAACGAGGCTTTCGGGGAACATGGTTTAATTTTAAAGTAGCCTAGCACTTGCATAGCACTTAAAATCTGCTTTCGAGCAACTTACCCAGAAATAACTCAATACACAATACTCACCTAAATGGGAAGTAAAGAACTACACTTTGGCGTGTTTATACTGAACCTGACACTGACACTGACCCGTTAAGACATACAAGTTCTACCATGTTAATTACTCCACAAGACATAAAATTATAATGAGAACAGCTGATTGTTTCTTTCAAAGAAGTAGTTAAACACTAGTAACGAGTCATCTGTGTGAATTGATCTGGTTGCCCTGTAGTTGACTTGTAGGATTTAAATTCAATTTTTACAACGCACTTTTTATATAGGCCTATTTGAGCAACTCTTTTGCCTTGCCCATTGGTTTATCTATTCTAATTTCCATAACCATGGCGCTTTTCTTGTACAGCATTTCTCACGATATCTTACTGAAACATGATACACGTTAAAATATGCATCTTTCATAATTTAAAAAAACTTAAATATATGAACAATAAGAAATTAGCGTTACAAGATGGAGCCACGTTGTTCGGTGAAGTACTGAAGGCATTGTTATTTTGGCTTTTTATTCTAAAATGCGTTTTTGTCAGCTCGTTTTGTTAGATAAGTGTCTTCTCAAAGCAATTAAGTTAGCGATGAAAGGTGTAGGTTCTTAGCATTGTTACGAGGTCCTCTGTGTAAACTGAGCTGTGGTGAACGACGCAGAAAGGCTCAGAGTTGAATCGGGGGTCACCATGTTATTTTCCAGAAATGTGGCAGTCCTTACACTGAATATCCGCTCGACACATGAAATACATAAATACAGCTCTTGTTCCAGAGATACGTGTCCTATGTGAGAGTCTAACCATGACTTTGACTTTTGCACTTTTCGTGCTTTTTTTTTGCCACATTTTATGCGAAACGAAGAACATGAGCAAAGACGAGTGTCTGCATTGCACTCAACAATCTCCATAATCTTTGTTCTGATGTCTTGCCCCTTAACCTTTACACTCAATATGACCCCAAATGCAATGCCTAATGGCCACCCAAACTAAAGCAGACCAAGAGAGGGGACATACGACAGAGAAAAACAAAATTGTTTTAAAAAAAAAATCTTGCCAGAAACTGGAAAAAAAAAGAATTATGATGCAACAAAATATTGTCAAAGTGTACTTCATGGGACAAAAACATAAATTAACTGCTTTTATTCAAGTCCGAAATATTAAATATGATTGAATGAACCTAAAAACACTATCGAAATGTAGACATAGCTCCGTCACTTTTTAAAGCGTAGGTTGTGATTTATATTAAGAAAAATAGCCTAAGTTAAAAATAAGTTCATCCTACAACATCAAGACACACCCTGAACTGTGCATTAAAATACTACTAATAATAATTAATTATCGCATAAAGCACATAAAACAACGCTCCTTCTCCAGTCACACGCAAAGCATGCTGGGAACTAGAAATCCATTAGCTAGCCCATAAACTTGTGCTAATTGAGAACACCCCTTAACTTCTGGTTAAGTGTTAGACTAACAAGCCTAACTGATAAATGCAGAAACCCCTTTAATGATAAAAGTTTTGGGGCGTTTTGGGGTTTCCCGAAAGCACTGTACGCCTAAATGGATTGTAAAACGATCTTAAGAATCATCTTAGAATTATGGGCTATTTCCACAAAGTATTGTAAATAGTAGCATGTAAATCGTAGTAGATCGACAAGTGTTCTGGAGAAATCGTAGCACTTATCGTGAAAAGTCATGAAGTCACCTGCAGGAGAAACGCAAAATTACAGCCAAACTCGATAAAGTTACAATGACTACACTTTAGCAGTCCATAATGTGACTTCATATCAGGATTTATGCAACATGTAAAAGCTAATTAATTAATTAAACATTACAAGACCGTGAAAGTGAAGTGAAAAAAAAACATTTTTGGTACGTAAAACAACGTTTACATTTTTTAACGTCAATATCGGAATTTCCAGTTTTCTCACACTTTTTTTCGTGTTAAATTATTGGAGTTATGGTGAAAGTTTTGGCCATTAGTTCTTTGGTTCTGGCTGCCAAGCAAGTTCTACATAACAAAGAACAATCTGCTTGGTGGTTTGAAAAGAGTCATCAACCCATTGCTTGGCGGTAAAAATAAATAAATAAAAAAGAATAAATAAACAAACGCAAGGCGTAATTTTATTTAGAATTTAGATTATTTTAACAATAGGATACCTATTTTATTCGTGAAAAAACCCAATATATATTTTTATTTCTTCCTGGATTACTGAAGGCAAGATAGATAAGTGTCTGATGAAAGAGATGAGTGATCTTGTGATCGGTTCAAGTTGCCAGGCAACAACCTCACTGAATAGCAGAACATCCATTATCTCTGAAAGTTCCTGATTTTACCGAGTTACCGATTGAAGCTACAATGCGTAACCTGTTTTTTTATTTTTATCGAATTAACCTGTAGTCTTTTACCCAGTGTCTGTCTATAAAGTCTCATTACAATGAAGAATTCAGCTTATAATGGCACAGGGGCAGTTTGTTAAGAATGCAAGACTGAGAATGGTCGTCATATGATGAAGGGCCACCTGTGAGCATCTCCGCTTCTCTCTATCTGTCTATCCATCTTATTCTCTCTGAGTCTTCCATACTTATCTCAAGTAAACGTTTATAAAGTCTACTAAGGAGGTGGAGAAATGAATGTAAGAGCTTAAGGACACAAGTCGGAAACTTTCCTCATCTACAGTCCTAAAACACAGACATCATTACAGGTCACGTACATTTCCAAAGCAAACCCTTTTTAAAGCTCACCAGTTTGCACAAGTTACCAAACAAACAATAAATAAAGTATATTCACTCTCACGTCTCACTGGTTGACATACCCTTGTAGCCTAAAAGAAAGACTCTCTTGCTGCAACTGAGAAGTTCCCAGTGTCACGGTATAGATGTACAATTGTGTATTGAGGCTTTTGTCCAGTCCTCCGGGGTGTCTGCAATGTGTCTAAACATATGCGGTCATGAGGAGGTCACTAGACGTGCTGCTGCGCCGCAATGATTAATGTCATCTTCTCTATAGAGAAATGGCATTCGTAGATTAACGTTTTCTGTACAATATGGTGAGTGGTTCAAATAGGCATGTTCTATTGGCATAGAATATAATTTCTAGTGTGCTAAATCCTGTTGAAAAAATGAAGACTGACTTTTAAATCCTTGCAAAATCGGAGAACTTTAGCTTGGTAGAAACAAAGAAGTCCAATGACTGTTTGACTATTAGTCATAAGGGGTTTAGATAAAACGCAATGAAAACGTTAGAAATAAAACATTAAACTATCCTTGCAAAATTGGACAGCTTTAGCTTAAGAGGAACAAAGATGAAAGTCTAATCACTTTCAGACAATCATTCATAAAGATAAAACGCAATGAAAACATTAGAAATAAAATATGAAACTATGCATTTCAACATAAATGCAAATAAAACTTCTAGACATATATAGCAGGTATTTTATTATTGAGCTTTCATCTTTCTTGAATGTACAGAATACAGAAGTATGCAAAATGTGGCACAGGTGCGAGGAAGTTATGAAGTTAAACTGAAATCACTGCCAACAAGGCAACTTTATATAAACTGTACCACGTGTGAATTGTATTCCTATTTCAGGTTTTCTAATATTATATATTTTTAATAGTTGACTGAATTCACCTTTCATCCACTTTAAAATGAAACAATGGAAACAATATTGTAGAGTCGACCCCAAGTCGAGTTTATTTCTAAGTTTCAGGAACTCTTGAGAGATCTCTCTAAATTTCAATCGTTTTATGTAGGTTCAGATTTGTTTACAGCAACGCAGGGCACCGAAGATATAAATCTAGTCTTTGCTCTTCAGAGACAGACCCATTTGTATGCATCGTTATAACCAACAACATCCTCTGTTCATTAAAATCCTTTCCTGGATTTACTCTCTTATGTGCCTAAAAAACCATTAGGATATTACTAATGTTTATTGAAGAAATTAATCCGTAGCGTTGTGCAGAAACAATGAAAAGATTATGATTTTATGAAATGCAAAAGGTCTGCTTGTAGATTTCAATAACATATCCTACATGAAAGAAAGAAAGAAAGAAAGAAAGAAAGAAAGAAAGAAAGAGAAATAAAGAACTATCAACACGGTATCAATATTTGTCTTTCATCCCCCAATACAAAGTTTTAAAATATTTTTTTCTCCAAAATTTTAGGTTATATCCTCAAGAGTTGGAGTTATGGTAGAGAAAGCAACAGATAGCTGTATGTAACGGCCCTTTGTGCATTCCATTAATTTGTTTACTATTTCCAACATTTGCCTCATTGTCGTTTTATCCTCTTTAGAGAGCCTGTTTTTGTATGAAATGGTTAAAGCGATGTTATTATCGATGTTTTATGCAGCTGTTTGTGTCAGCAACCACAAGAGCGCAGAAGGTAGGGAGGAATTATAAAAGGGTTGACACCCAGAGCGACCGGCGCGCTTTTGTGAGAGAAAGAAAAATGATTTATTGCCAGCAACGTGGTTCAAACAGAGTTCACTGAGAATTGTAGTGTACCGGCGGAGGCGCTGAGTTATGGTCTTGCTGAGCCACTACATCAAAGATTCCTTTTCAGATTTAGTGAATGGACCCAGCGGCATGAGACAAGGGAACAAACTTACTTTAATTAGAAAATTCCCAAGATCACAGGCCACTTTCAAACAATAAGGGAAGAGTTTGAAATATATGAAAGGTACAAGGGGGACCATAAAACCTGCAGAAGAATAATAAAACCCTCCCTATAGCTCCACCACCACTTCCAAAAATATTAATAGTTCTAAAATAAAAAATGCATCGAAATTGTTTAAATAGCATTTATTGAATATCTAATTCATATGTGGTTATGAGTACACTTGCATTCCTTGCACACTCGGGTGCAGTAATATTTCATGTTAATAGCGCTGCAGCTCGGCAGAAGCCGGACTTGTAATAGTGAATGCTTCTATTTGACAAGGCTTGTGACAGCAATTCACTGAACTCAAAATAACAAATCGTTTTTAGAAAAAGATTGATTTTAGCCTTACAACCGAACAGAATAGCCCCATGGCTCATTGATATTCTACTTTAATAAACAGTATATGAATGGTTATGATTTGACTAGTTAAACCATCCGAAATCAAATACAAGGCTTTTAAATTGCTGTCATTTTTACCACCATTTTACACGTTTTAATGCAGTCCAAAGTTATCTTAATATGTGTGAGCACTGAGACGATTATTCAAAAACAAACCTGCCCTACTGGCAGGCCTTTCTTTGCGTTTCAGAAACTCATTGAGAGCTGTGTATTATTATAAGCATTCTCTGAAAAAAGTAAATAAATCTACAAATAAAAAATCCCTACAAGAGAAAGAGTGAATCGTTGAGGCTATCAGTCTTTGTCTTCGAAAATACGTTAAACATGTTATTGACAGTACTGAGTGTCTGAGTACATACTCAAACAAAACACTGTGGAGAGTAAATGAAAAGGGACTAGTCCTTGGTTTTCAGTCCTTGTGCACAATTCATCACTAGTGCGAGACAACCGCTGTCCACAGCTTGTGAAGGAAGGGTGATGTCGTTTATGTTCATTTCAGACTGGGGATACTAACTTACTTCAGCGTGACTGCTTTATGTATAATGTTATCGGTAAGCAGTCGTTTTAATTAGCAATTGGCTAAAAACGAATCCTACTGTGTCGATAGGTGTCTGGGGAAAACAGCGATGTGGACAGGTTGAGCGCTAAGTGATGTTTTGTAGCAATGACCCTCTTCCCTCCACCAGCTTAGCTTCATGACGTCAGAGGACAAATGCTAACTCTGTTGCGAATAAAAAGGTTTTGTGATCAATCTGTAATTATTTAAAATAACTTTAAAAACAACAAGTTACCCGACTCCAACAAGTTTCTAAAGACTTCACCATTGCCCTAAAATGCCGTGCTTACGCCAAATCCAGGCTGTTCCTGCTCTTTGTTCATCAGAACGTTGTTTTAAATAGTAGACAATGGGATTCTTACTACAGGCGATGAACTTGAACGTATTTCTTTGGTTACCCGAGACGAGCAAATAGCCATCTCGGAGACTATTTCCTTACACTGCCAGTTAATTGAAAAACGTAACTCTACCATTTGACTAAGATTATTTTTGACGTGCATTGTCAGTACAGCACTGACAGTCAAAATCCCTTTGTTTGACCACACCCATTGATTCTCTTGATGTCTTTTTCACCAGGTACAAATGCGCAGAAATATCAACACACGTCGGGAATTGTATAGAAACACCATTAGTATTCGACAGATCCATTTAACCTGTGTTGCAATTTTTCTTTCACAGCTCCGAAACGTTGTTTGTTACCCTTTTTTTTTTTTTTTTTTACAAAAAAACATGATGGAGAAAGACAAACAATGTATGTTACTGAAATATTTTATTAATAAAAAGCACTTCTAAAACATCTACATGGCTGTTTTTTCGAACGATTAAGAAGATTTTTTAAAAATATGTATATATATAAAAAATACATGTATGGAGCTGTTTTTACAACTGTAAAGCGTTACAGGAACAGTTATTTAACTATAAGGCAAATAAGTCGATTATTATATAATACCTACCACAAGAGGACTGAAAAGTCAGTCAAGGTTTCAAACATTGTAGCCTATTATAAAACGTTATCACCGAAATGAAGTCTGTATTCTGCAATCCATTGTGGCAAAACTAAGCAGATGCGCGATCCCAGACATGCATGTCTTTTCTCTGTCCAAATGGGTCTCTTTCTCCCTCCCACCTCCCAAATCACGCTCTCTCAACTCTGTCAGCACGGAAACAGGGTAATATATGCGCCCTGCTCATGGCTTTTCGTCTGTCCACAGGATAATCATTCGAAATTGCAAAATAGTTGAAGAATGCGGAGGAAAACGGAATCCTCGTTTGGTTGCTTTCCAGCACTTTACAACTCAAACAGGCAGAGCGCGAGGCTATTGGAGGAGGCCATCACGTGACTACATTGTTTACCCTTGTTGGAAAACAATTAAAGACGGCAGTGAGTGTACTTTTATGTCTTTCCTACACCTTGTGTGATCAATTATCCAACCGGAGTGATTAGGGCGGTTAGAGATGCACAAGAATTCGTTTCACGAATTTCATATTAACAATGCTTACTTGAACAAGATATGTTGCAATAAATCTCATGTTTGTTCTATGGAGCCACATTTCTCCCCTTGTGCTCTGCAGGAGAGCAGTTCTGCGTGGAGACAACATGCTGAAGAAAATTCATCAAAACATTATCAAGGCCATATGTGGAACTTTCAAAAACTCTCTCAACATCCCTATTCATCCTCTGCTGGTGTCAGCCACTCCGTGGATGAAACGACAAACTCCTTGGACCGGGCGAATGCAAGGGAAAGAGACGAGGGGTGCAAGCTGTCAACTTCCTGCTTTTCAACCAAGAAGTACCCTTGGATGAGAGAGACACATACACCTATAAGCTTCAGCTCCATTAACGTCATGGAATCAGGTGAGAGAACTCGTTTTTTTTAGGTATATTGATTTGTATTGCTTAGAAATAACCACTTAATCTAATCAGTCAGTCATATTTTAGTCGATAATGAATAACAGCTGGGTCAGATTTGGTTCTATGTTAATGTGATTTGTCACTTAGACACACCGATGTCAATGACTGACATCATTGAGAACTACAGTTATTAATCAATTATTAGTGTTTTCCTTCCTTAATAAATAGAAAATGAACCTTCAAACTTGACTAATAAAGACTGCTCATTTCCAGTAAACATCCATGTAAGAAGAAACAACATGCGTCTCAAACTAAAGTTTTATTGTGTTCAGTTAAGGTAATTCATAATTTTTTTATCAGTCCAGTCCATCAAGATCAATAATGCTGATAATAATCTAATTGATAATAATAATCTAATTGATAATAATCAACACATGGATGGGGGAAAAAAACAAGATGGGGCAAATATTATCGTATGCTTATTACTCAGACAAAAACACAATTACAACGTATATATTTTAAGTATAGTATTTTTTGACTAACAGCACTTACACTGTGTGAGAATATGTTCTTCTCGAGTTAAAAATGCATAAGCTGCATAAAAGGAAAAAAAAGGAGAACTTCTAAGAAAAGTAATATTTTCTAGAGACAGCCAGTTGTTCTGTGAACTTGATTAAGTTTAAACTTTTACTAAGGAGCGGAATAATAAAAAAAGTCTACAGTGAAATTTTTATATTATCTGAGGCTATGCTTTTCTGGGTCACACAGATAAGACTGCTTCACTTGTTTTAACCTAAGCAAAATCATACATTTACACTAGTGAATATTCTTCACACATATACAACAATTAATGACATGTTATGTGGTATATATGTGGTGATTTTCAACTTATGTGCAGGAATAACATTATGGCATTGAGGTCACTTCTTGAAGAACTTTTGTTGATAGGAAGGACAATGTGTGAAAAAAAAAATCCACACACAATCATTAGGAATCTAACCACAGTAGAAATCATATGAAATGGATAATTAACTTAGTGATTAGTCTACCAACAGTGGTCTGCCCACAGACAGTGCGCTGGATTTTCAGTACACGGATTTATCACTGGGGGTTTAAACTTGCAGCTGAGCATATTCAAGGATGTCATGCTACATTTTCATCATCACAGTTTAGGCATCAGAGAGATTTGCTCTGGCATTATGCTATGCAACATGGTTAATGCTTTGGGAAGAGAGTTCTGTTCACTATCTAAACCTTGACAGATCTTAGACCTGATGTGCTTTAACATTTCTATATATCTGCATATTTTCCAGGTGCTTCCAGGTACAGCAGTGGTGAAGTGCAGGATAACGGCTGTTCTAATAGTAAACGGGCACGTGCAGCGTTCACCTCCTCCCAGCTGCTCGAGCTGGAGAAGGAGTTTCACTTCAGTGCTTACCTGTGCCGCAACCGGAGACTTGAAATGGCTGCGCTGCTGAAGCTCACTGACCGTCAGATTAAAATCTGGTTCCAAAACCGTCGTATGAAGTATAAGAAAGATCACAAAGAAAAGTCAATGGCAAAGTCGTCTTATTCCTACCTGGAAACAGGTAACCAGCCCTTTGTGATTAGTGGCAGCACAGTGGATCCTCCAGTGCCATTAAAATTCCAATACCACTATGAGAGACCATCAATGTCTGGTATGAACTGTGCCCAGAGCCACTGGTGAAACTACAGGAAATCCAACAACCAGGTTCTCAGCACTAAAACAGCACTAAAGCACAATTCACGTCAATGGTGGAAATGACTGAATCCTCTTGGATATGTGAAATACAAATTCTCCACAAAATATGTACCTGTTCTGTCACTGACCAGTTATTTCCCGCATTATAACTCTCTCTGACATGATTTATTTTTAAGGAAATTGAAGATTTATTGCCCCTACATGACGATTTATATGAAAATTTAAGTTCAATGGCCAAGTTCGCACTGAACCAGATTACATGTTATCAGCTAGTACATGGTGAATCAGAGTTAGTCTCCACTGTGCATAAACTGCTGTAGTAATATCTTTGCAAAGCGCCAAGATTTATTGCGCACAGATCCAGGCTCACTTGTACAAGTTTATCTCTTGGGCACAGAAAATACAATTTAAAAAGGGCATTCAAGACTTTGAATGGTCATTAACATCCGCTCAACTTTTGTAAGTGCACAACATATTTTTATTGCTCCCAAAATGATATGCTATTTTTCCCATGGCATGTGCTGGAAACTCCTAACTTGGAATGTTGTTGATTGTAATGGCCAGAAATGTTCAAATATTCAACCCATTTTGAATAACGATGTGTTCTCCTATTGACTGAGTGACTTTACGCAAAGTTTTATTTTCTGTTTATACTGAAAGTACTGTTCATTTGAATCTGAATTCATGGTGTTTTGACTGACAAATGAATAAAGCAACAAAACACGATTAATCCACAGTCACAATGCTATGTCATTGTCAGAATTCTTGCTTTGATAATGTTTTGATTTGATTTTACCTATTCATAAAGTGTGAACATGCCAGAGTTGCAATGTAAAATATGTTCATAATTCTAGTTCTTACCACTTTTAGTGTACTTTGGTCATATCTGATTAAAAGCATGCTTTTTGAAACTGCAAAGTGGTTGCTTCAAACTAATTAAATCCCTCTGGATAGTTAATAAAGGTGAATGTGTTACATGTAAATGACAATGTTGTCATTCTGTTGTTTTTCAAATCTTCTTTGTTAGTTTGCTGAGAACAACTGAGAGTGAATCTTAATTTAGCTTTAAAGTGCTTCTGTGGATTTTACTTTGATACTTTTTGAATTAGGCAATACTGTACTTTGTATTCTTAAAACATAACCTTACATATATGCCTTTCCTCCGCCTCCGCCTCCCAACCTTGCAACATTAATCATTTAGACAAGGCGCTCTCTCTCCCTCTCTCGCTCTCTCTCTAGCAGCTTCACAACCGCTCAACCCGCTGGGCCTAATGACAGGCAGTGTGCTTCTCTTCCAACCTTCCAACATGCTCTTCTCCAGTATGGGAGCTGAAGCACAGATTTCAAGAAAACAGATTTAGTTTTCTCCTTTTCTAAAAACAGAGTCTATTATTACATTTGAGCAAAACTGGACTACAGCAACATTAGCGGTGAAGAAGCCAAGGCTTGTGGGCACCGCCCCTGGCAGGGTGGGCGATAACTCATTTTGATTAATTATGTTTAATTAGGACGTCGCCGTGTGTCATTTTATAAGCTAAGCACGGAACAGCAAAATCTACCTTTTCAAAAATATTAACTTCAGCTGAAATTTGAACTAATTGAGCAATTTCAGTTTGGCCAATCTCAGTCATTCTGCATAAATCAATCTAGAGCCAATATAATTAGTAGCCTAACTTAGTAGCCTTGAGTGGTTCTCAACCCCGTTCCTAGAGGGTCTGAAACCACTGGCTTAACTAATTTCAGGACTATCAGCAACATTGCACAATTAATCATAGGTTTAACTATATTCTCAACCTTGTTTCCGTTTATAGATTACAATGCAGCATCTGTAATCAAGAGGATGGAAATAGCCTTTCATTCCATTCATTCAGATTAAAGGAACAAATGATTCTGTAATGAATCGTCGAGGCCAAATCACAGAGCTAAATAAATAATCTGATACTGTAATTTGCAGATAAGTGCGCGAACATATCTTTATACGAGTGGCCACGAGAGAATGGAACACAGTCTGTGCTGTACTGCTGAACTTACCATTCATCACCACGCAGCAGTTTTCCATATGCAAAATAAGAGTTGGCCTCCCGGTGGCCCCTTTAGTGCAACTAAACGGAATGCTGAGTGCTTTGCTGTACTTAAACTGGATCTAACCTAACATACATAGAATGTAAAACTTCTAAACAGGCAAAGAATATCAATTTCAATGCTTTCAGTAAACGATTATATGTCTAATAAATTTATTTATACAAATAAAAATATAATAAAAAATATAAAAAAAAATATATTTTATAAAATTGTAAAAAAAAGTATTTTTAATAATATATCATATCTAAATATACATGCTTTCTGCAAATGTTCTAAATATACATGCTTTCTGCAAATGTTAAAATGTAGAATAATAAATATATTGCATTTTTTATAATGTATCACAGGCTCTCAAAAATGAATAAAAAAATAAATAAAAATAAAATTATTCTCTGCATTTCTCTCTTTGACGAATTGCTTTGTTCCTCTTTTGCGCTCCGCTTTGGATAAAAGCATCTGCTAAATGCATAAATGTAAATGTAAATATTTATATATTTTTAATATGCTCCTGGAGGTGTACCTTTCTGTGTATGTTGTTAATAAAGAATAAAAATTATACATATAAGTAAATAGATTATGACACACACAACATATATATAAACCACAAACTGACTGACCAATATCTGAATGATACATACATGTCCCCCTAATTGTCTGTGTTGGACACAAGATGAATTAATGTGAATTATTATTAATACATTGTGACTGAATTATTGGTAGCACTTTATTTTACAGTCCTGTTCCCCATGGGTAACACTAACTGGGTAATATCTAGGTACTAACCCTGAACCTACCCCTAAACCTAACCCTACCCCATGTAGTTACCTTATATTACCGGTACTTAGTATGTACACTTTAAGTACACTGTAAGTACATGTAAATACACGTACTGTAAAATAAAGTGCAACCGAATTATTATAACAAGAGAGAAATTCAGTAATTGAAGGGGCATGAGAGGTTCACGCACTTGTTATTAGAATGACCACTGAACAACATCAGGACTACTTTTAATAATAGACGGCCTGCAGTGCTTGCGTGATGTAGCCCCCTATGGGAAATCAGCCTGTGAACTAAGAAGGATCCAGATCTAATTCAAACAAAGCACTGTATGAGCTTTAGTTCACGGTAAAGAGAACAGCAAAACGGGTCCACTACATTCTTAAATCCATCATTGAGCTCAGTATGTAATTAATTTGCAGAAAATCATCTGCAGAGAAATTCCTCTTTGAGTGTTCAGGAGAAAAAGATTTACTGGACTGACTTGAAGAGAGAAGAAGAGCGAGAGATAGATGGAGGCTGCGTTGGATTCTTTACATTCTTGTGTGCATGGGCTGACCAGCCATGATTTACGAGCACATTAAGAAGCATTACACGACCCCTGGCGAAAGATCACAGAGGATGAGAGAGCTTGCTCTGGCCACTCACACAATAAAAAGACCTATTTTTAGGCATTTAAAACCACACAGAGTGCACAGTGCAAACCCTCCACACGACATGACTGAATTGATCCAAAGCTGTCGTTGATATAATTCAAGTTCCTCTTCAACATGATGTATATGGGTTAACAATGACAGATATCCATCGCTGAAGCATTGCTATAAAACATTTAGAGAGAAAAATAAAGCTATGAGATCACATCACCTCTTTTTGTTTACTGAAAAAAAATATCAAAGTTTTACCTAATAGCCTACTAATATTTAATTTGATGCTATGGCCAATACCTGTTAAATGACTGATCTATATCAAAGGTATAAATAAACATTGGGGAAAAATATATACTATTTTGTAAGGGGAAAAAAACATTAAAATAAAACTATGAACAGCTTTAAAAGTTACAGATGATTTCACGAGGAAAACAGGTATTAATTCTAAAATTCTTTTTTTAAATACATCTGACAGTGTTATTAAATTATTAGAGCTATTAAAGATTATATTTGAGGGTGGCAAAGTGAATCTAAATGTAAAAATATGCATGCACAAAACAAGTATGCACAATTAAATATCCAATATCAGGTGATACATGCATTATATACTAATTCCAATAAATGTAAAATTTTGGCCCATAACCAATGATATGGCACCGATATATCATTTATCCATATACAGCAACTTTCATTTCATTAGTGTAAAAATTCACAATACATATACAATGAAAACAGGTTTCTGTTTTGATGTATAATGCATCAGCCAAATATGCGGATCTGGGTTTCAGTGATAAATATAACAAAATATGGAGGGTATCGCATATAAATTCTGTGACTTTATGAATGCTAGGTTGCACAAACACATGCACACTCGAACAAAAGCACACTTTCTCCACATAGCGACCTATCAGCATCAATATCCCCATGAGGAAATCATCATTACAACTACGCAACCTCATTATTAACATCAAGTAATTACACTCATACACCTTGCAATTTTACCAGTCTAACTGGATATTGCTTTCATTTTATTCACCTCTCATTTCATTTCTTTTCATCTAAAGGTCAGTTCTTCTGAATTCCCCATTTTTTCCAATAGGGTCACGCATTGATCCAAAGCACTAACCTAGACTGAGTGCACTAACAGACTCCCATCACTCGCTCATCATATTCACATCCCGATTCAGCGCAGGGAATGAGATTACGGCCTACGCTCCAAATAAATTCATTTTGGGAATTTTTGAAAAATTGGCGGAATGGCCAGTTAAGGCCCCGCACCACACGGCCCACAGGACACCATACATACATCACATTCCAGATTTAGTTAGTAATCCCACAATCTAGTTAAGGATCTGGAAATTGGATCGAATCAATTAATTCTAAAGTCAATTTGCATAAGAGATGGTCCACCGGCCATTAAAATTCACAATTTGTCTTCAAACATCTCATGGCCGACTACAATTTTAGAAATTAGAAGATACAACATTATTTATTATAATGAAATATAGGTCCTCGGACCAATTAAAAAGGATAGGATCAACGTCTGCGACCACGCTTTATCGTACAGCCTCTCATTAAGGATTAAAAACGCCGGACCTTATGCTTACACAGGTAATCACCATGCAGCGGATTCATAGTTCTCTTTCCAAAGCATGAATCAATAGTCATTTAAAGCACTTTATTAAGCGGCTCAAACACAAGCTATGCTCAGACCTCTTCTAATCATAAACAAGGTGCTGACTCCATATGTGTGACCTTTGGCAAATCCAGTCCATTCTTTTCCATTAACCTTCCCAGCTTTGCCATTTCTCTCTCGCTCTCTGTCTCTCCAGGGGAGTTTTCCTCTCAGTCAAGCCGCTCCTAGTGCTTGTTGCTCAGAGGGATTGTTAAGTATCAATTCCTAGTGTCACCTTTGTGGGTTTTATTTATTTGTCGGCCTGCTGGTATGGAACACAGCGCAGGCATCACTCAGGTAGATGGATTATAATTCACCTGCAAGCCCTCATCAATCTCCACAATTTGACTTCCTGCATCACGTACAACTGTTACTGTCATATTAAAGCACTGCATTATAAAGATCAATGGCTTTTTAAATACGCTCTAGCTAAAGGTGATTGGTGACATTAAATGGAGAAAAAAAGGCTGATAACTGTCACGCAGATGAGAAGCCTCACCAACTTGATGAGGGTTCCTACAAAACAATTACCGTAACATACGCTCTGACGCTTAGGATTAATCAAATCGCATGTTTCCAACCTAATCATCACCTGATGATTTCCAGAAAATGGATACCGAAAGCATAACATCTTCTCGGAGAAGGACTTCAAGCAAGCTTTCTTTCACTGTGCAGTTGAGCAGAAGCAGCATATGGCCGTGCTTTCCCAGAGCTTTCCTTCCTACCGACTGTTTAACCCTGCTAATGTCCCCCAGTAAGGAGCTCCGGAGGCACTGGAGACTGTGCAGCAGTCGACGCTCTTATGACAGATGGCTTATTGTCACTTTGTTTGGGCTGTTGCCTGCTGGGCTCAAGTAGGAAGTGAAGACCGGAAGCATTCATATTCTTACAGCCATACACTACAAGCGAAGTAAACGGGTAAGATGAGGCAGAGCTGTTTCAGCACATGCCTGCTGGGATCTCTGTGTGATTGTAAGAATCAGCAATGAATCCCATTACTGCACACCTGGTCACTATGTACTCTGTTTCTGTGCAAAAAACAACAGTTTTATTACAAGTGGCGATGCTCCTTGTTGTCTACTTGAAGAAAATAAAATAAGCAGTTTGTTAGAGAAGCCGAAACTGTCATTGAAAGCCTGTAATTAAAGTTCCTCTTCAGCATAAAATCTATGGGATAATACAATGACAGATATCCAACATCAGTGCATTCCTTGAAGAGAAAATTGAAAGGTATGAGTTAAGATTCTTATGATACTGATACTTTGATTTCAATATCCCTAAAATACATATGCAGGCCCAAAAGAAAAAAAATTGAAGCTTGTTCATTATTTAAAAAATATATAAAAATCAAGGAAATTTATATATAATTTTAATTACTTCATTTACACTATACTGTTCAAAATTTAAGTATGGTCAGTGCACTTTATTTATTTTTACTTTTATTCATCAAGGATGCACTAAATTTGTCAACAGTGGCAGACTTATTTCAAATAAATCACAGTTTACACAAAAATATTAAACCACACCACTGTTTTCAATATTGATAATAATAAGTAATGTTTCTTGAGCAGCAGATCAGCATATCAGAATGATTTCTGAAGAATCATGTGACACTGAAGACTAGAGTTATGATGCTGAAAATTCAGCTTTACAATCACTGGATTAAAAAAGAATAAATAGAAAATTGTTTTAAATTGTAAGAGACTTCTTTCAAAGTCAGTAGTGTACATTTTATTTGAAATATGAAAACTCCTTTAATGAAAAGTACACTTAGCCACACAAATGTCTCTATGTAATACAGATATATCTAATCATGCTGTATGCAAATATATGCAAATATATCAGTTCACTTTAATGGTAATGCTAATGGTGGGCAGCAAAATCTTCTGTTGAACAGTCTCTTAGTCCCATATGGCAAATGATGTTTGAGATTCGCGGTTGTTTGATCCATGTGTCTCATCCACGATTGCTTACTCACGTGTGGATTGTATGGAGTGAACCTAAACCGTTTGGGAATTTGGGATTAATTAACAAACAGAAGCATTTACACTTGACTGCATCTTGTACGCGTCTCAAAGCACCTCCACCTCTCGCATCTGTCTCAAATGCATCATGGAGGGCACTTGGTGTTTCCATGATTAGATAGCTATTAGTAAAAACACATGAAGTGACCAAGTCTAAAAACTCCCTAAAAGTGCTTGGTGTGCTTTCTTATCTGAGTCGTCTTGCTGCCGCTTGACTGAAATGCACCACTGCAAGTTTAAACAATCACCTTGTCAGCAATGTGCTCAATCAATTACTTCTGTTGATGTTATCAATGGCTTCATCTTCCCTGATGGTCTCACTTCTTTTTCTGTATTGCTCTTTCTTACTCCTTTTGTATTTCCCTCTGTCTTTCTCTTTGTCTAACTATCTTTACATTTTTTTTTTTTTTGCATTTGCCAGATGCTATTATCCAAAGTGACTTACAGTGCATTCATGTTTTTCATTGCATTTTATCAGTTCATGTGTTCCTTTGGAATCGAATCCATGAACTTGTGTTGCTAATGCCATGCTCTACTGTTTGATCTGCATAAATGCTATCTATCTATCTGTCTGTCTGTCTAGAAAAATGAAAGATTTTTTGTGTGTATTTGAAAGAAGTTTCCAGCAAGGATTTATCTGATCAAAAATACAGTAAAAACAATATTATAGTGAAACATAATTTTACTGTACAGCAGTACAATTTTAAATGTTCTATTTTAATAAATTTTCAAATATAATTTATTCCTGTGATGCAAAGCTGAATGTTCAGCATCATTACTTCAGTCTTCAGTGTCACATGATCCTTCACAAATCATTTTAATATACAGATTTGCTGCTCAAGAAACATTTATTATTATTACCAAGGTTGAAAACAGCTGTGCTGCTTAATATTTTGTGGAAACCATAATAAACTAACATTCAAAAGTTGGGGATAAGTTGGGGATTTAAAAAAATAATTATACTTTTATTAAACAAGGACACCTTTAATTGATCAAAAGTGACAATTTTTTTTTTTTTTTTACAAAAGATTTATATTTCAAATAAATGCTGTTCTTTACACTTTCTATTAAAAAATTCCTGAAAGTTTCCACAAAAATACACTGATAAAAATGATTTTGTGGTGAAGTAAATACTACAGAAAAACAAATGTAATTTCTACATTAAATAATTTAGGTCAGGCAAGAATTAAAAAAAGAAATTTTCAATATTAAATTCAATATTAGTACTCAATTTAAGCTTGTAGAATTTAAAGTTTGAACTTAAAAGTATATTTTACTTGGAATTGTTTGTTATTTTTACAAAGATTGTTTAAGCAAATATCAACGTCATGATCCCGTTGTTCCCATCATGCACTTGGGCATGAATAATTAATAAGGTAATTTCTTTTTGCTGTTTTCGAGATGTATTTCCACTGTTTTATGGTTTCTTTTGTTAGGTGAAGTAACTTGCTGTTTTGTGACATCTGGAGTTCATTTTTTACTCAAAATGACCCATTCATACTCAAACACTATTTACTGATTGTCACTGTCATTGTGTATCATGTGCCAAGTATTCAGGTGTCTGTGTTCATTCAGTTAATAACTATATTGAGTCAACATATTACCTTTAAAAGAATAACGAGCTGTCTACTTGCTTACAAACGTGATTGTAACTTAACCACATGCTTTATAGGCAGTTTTTTCAGTGCTGTGTTGTTTGAGTAAAGTTTACAAACCGTGACTGAGTGAAATGTACTTGAGTTTTGCAGGGTAAACTTAAAATAATTAAGTAGAAATTACTCATCAAACTCTACTTGGCCACGTTAAATTTACTTATTTCCTTTTCCTAATTTTACATAACTTAGTAAAGTAGATTTTACTTAATTCCGTATTTAAATTTTACTTAAAAAATATGCGTGCAAAAACTTGCAAAATAAAAATTAAGTAAATTTAACTTAAAATTTACAGTGTAGTATGAATGAATGAATGAATGATGCATTTATATAGTGCTTTATTGTGTATTGCCATACACCCAAAGCGCTTTACAGTCATGAGGGGGGTCACTCCTCAACCACCACCCGTGTGCAGCATCCTGATGATGCGACGGCAGCCACAGGACAACGGCGCCAGTGCGCTCACCACACACCAGCTACAGGTGGAGAGGAGAGAGAGATAGAGCCAATCAAAGTGGATGGGGATTATTAGGAGGCCATGATAGACAAGGACCAGTGGAGGGATTTTGGCCAGGACACCGGGGTTACACCCCTACTCTTTATGATGAGTGTCATGGGATTTTTAGTGACCACAGAGAGTCAGGACCTTGGTTTAACGTCTCATCCGAAAGACGGTGCTTTTTGACAGTATAGTGTCCCCGTCCACACAGACCACAGGGTGAGCACCCCCTGCTGGCCTCACTAACACCTCTTCCAACAGCAACCTAGTTTTCGGTCTCCCATCCAGGTACTGACCAGGCTCAACCCTGCTTAGCTTCAGTGGGCAACCAGTCTTGGGCTGCAGGGTGATATGGCTGTGGCTATAATAGTAAGTAGTAAGTAATAGTAAGCCACAAGGACTGTTGCTAGCATAGACAATATTAACCATTATTAACAGCTGAGCACCAATAATACAGGTGCATCTCAATAAATTAGAATGTCGTGGAAAAGTTTATTTATTTCAGTAATTCAACTCAAATTGTGAAACTCGTGTATTAAATAAATTCAATGCACACAGACTGAAGTAGTTTAAGTCTTTGGTTCTTTTAATTGTGATGATTTAGGCTCACATTTAACAAAAACCCACCAATTCACTATCTCAACAAATTAGAATACTTCATAAGACCAATAAAATAACATTTTTAGTGAATTGTTGGCCTTCTGGAAAGTATGTTAATTTACTGTATATGTACTCAATACTTGGTAGGGGCTCCTTTTGCTTTAATTACTGCCTCAATTCGGCGTGGCATGGAGGTGATCAGTTTGTGGCACTGCTGAGGTGGTATGGAAGCCCAGGTTTCTTTGACAGTGGCCTTCAGCTCATCTGCATTGTTGGGTCTGGTGTCTCTCATCTTCCTCTTGACAATACCCCATAGATTCTCTATGGGGTTCAGGTCAGGCGAGTTTGCTGGCCAATCAAGCACAGTAACACCATGGTCATTGAACCAGCTTTTGGTACCTTTGGCAGTGTGGGCAGGTGCCAATCCTGCTGGAAAATGAAATCAGCATCTCCATAAAGCTTGTCAGCAGAAGGAAGCATGAAGTGCTCTAAAACTTCCTGGTAGATGGCTGCGTTGACTGTGGACTTCAGAAAACACAGTGGACCAACACCAGCAGATGACATGGCAGCCCAAATCATCACTGACTGTGGAAACTTCACACTGGACTTCAAGCAACATGGATTCTGTGCCTCTCAACTCTTCCTCCAGACTCTGGGACCTTGATTTCCAAATGAAATGCAAAATTTACTTTCATCTGAAAAGAGGACTTTGGACCACTGAGTTCTTTTTCTCCACAGCCCAGGTAAGATGCTTCTGACGTTGTCTCTGGTTCAGAAGTGGCTTGGTAGCCCTTTTCCTGAAGACGTCTGAGCGTGGTGACTCTTGATGCACTGACTCCAGCTTCAGTCCACTCCTTGTGAAGCTCTCCCAAGTGTTTGAATCAGCTTTGCTTGACTGTATTCTCAAGCTTGCGGTCATCCCTGTTGCTTGTGCACCTTTTCCTACCCAAATTCTTCCTTCCAGTCAACTTTGCATTTAATATGCTTTGATACAGCATATTGATATGATACAGCATACCCGGAATTAATACTGTATGGATGGTCATTAATTGAAACTCAAATGTAATATTCTAATATTTCGAGATACTGATTTGTGACTTTCATGAGCTGTAAGCTCTAATCAACAAAATTAAAACTTTTTTTTTTCAAATGTTTTACTTGACATGTAATGAATCTAAAATATATGAAAGTTTCACTTTTTGAAATAAGTTACAAGAAAAAATGAACTTTTTCACGACATTCTAAAATATTGAGATGCACCTGTACTTTATAATAATTCAGCACCAAATCAGAATATCGGAATGATTTCAGAAGTGACATCTAAGAAGTGACACTAGCTTTGCCATCACAGGAATACTTTTTAAAAATATATTCAAATAGAAAGCAGTCTATCTAGCTATCAATTTGTAAGGCCTATAAACATTTCAACTTCAGAAATGCCATTTGAGGCAGCCAATTTATCTTTTTTAAAACAAGATCAATCTAACATTCAGATTTGTCCTGACAAACTTTGATTTTCTAGTTAAAAATTACAATCATATAAATTTCAGATAATTTTATTTCTACTTCCTTACGTTGAACTTCAAAATGCAACTCTGCATCCTGTTGGCTGCCTCAATTAAAATACATTCTTAATTCAATTCTGAAAGCTTTCTAGGCCAGACCGCTATTCATTCTGCCTCCTCTCTCTGACGCGTTCCCCAGTGATAAAGTAAGAGGTGTACGCAAGTGCATAGATAACCAGCCCTTAACCAATCATCCAAGACAGGTCCACTCTGCATTAGCAGCATTGACCTTACCACCAGTGGTGACAGTCACCTGTCAGCAACGTCTCACTCCTGGCATTTTCAGGGCTCAAAGATGAGAAATAATTAGGCCCGACAGTCCTCTAGGGTTAAACCAGGGCTGCGATCATTCCAGAGCTCTGTCACAGAGGTCAGGTCAAAATCAGCCAATGATACGACCTCTACATCGTGGCCGTGATCCCACAGCTTGGTGGGAGGATCGCCAAAGACAGATCGGGTTATCAGAGCGAGCTTCCCCTCTGAGAAGAGTGATGCATTCAAATCATAATGAAACCTAACCTGTACCACACTGGTATTTTCATCACCCTGCAGTTATAAAGAGCCGGAGAGGTGAACATGCATGCAATTACTTCACAGAGAGAGGCATGTGCTTCAAATGCACACGTTATAATAGATAGTAGATGACAGGATGTGGCTGGAAACGGCTCAGATGTGGCAAGCTGGTATTATTTGGGCTCTTTCCAGTCAATAAGGAAAATGAATGTTCCCTCACCTTATTATGAACACAAGCTGAGACTGTTTTCCTGTCATCCGTCCTGGCAAAACACACGTACTGATGGGACACAAGCTGTTTGGTACTGAAGGGGGATGCTTGTGATGACTTGTTTACCCGAGCCTTTCAACTGAGGTCAAACGTCTGTAGAAAACACATGGAGGCATGTTGAACACCGCTTCCCCTCACGATTTATACTAATCAAACATATGGCATGAGGAGAAACGAATAAACCCTTAATATTTGATCTCTATAAAATGAGAGTAAATAACATTAAAATTCAGTTTAAATCCATTGTAAATTCAGCCTCGAGCAAATTTATCTTATCTGGACTATAAAAAAGTGTGTATAATCTTATTGAGGTGGAGCAGTGCACACACCTGTTTTTTTTTCTTCCCTACCCTGCAGTCAAACACTTCTGCAACTCCTGCCTCACACCCCCCAAACCCCCCATCCCCACCTCCTCATGCTGAAACCCATTACAGAAATACAATTTCTAATGCCTTCACACAGGCCCGCGATCGACTGCAAACAAATTTATATTCAGCCCGTAAACAGAGAGCAGCAGAGATTTATTTATTGAGCGGAGAGGAGAGAAACAAGCTAGCGCGTGAACCCTGGGTAACCCCACAGCTGACATGAAGATGGATAAGTGTACCATGCAAATGTACAGAGGGAAGGGATATATTGCACTCCGTCATTCAGTGCATTGCTGCCCGTAGAATTCCATTTATTCTTCCAGCTGGGACCAGATCTCTGGGGTTGCGAGTGCACAGTTATACATTGTTGATTATTTGAGATTGTTTTTTAATCACTGCAGAGCCCTAGTAAAACTCTTTATTGGTCATATAAGCAGAAATCTCTCCTTCTGTCCTGTGCAGTAGTTCAGATGCATTCGCATTGACAGTTTAAATGCAAACAATATCATAACTATTGGGTCTATTATCATTTAGCTATTTTTTTATCTGCTTTCCTAATTAACATTTTCCATTTCATTACTAAATCACATTTTAAAATCCAACTTAAATGATCATAGTCGCCTCTTTTGTAATCGTGAAGCTCAATATGACATTAGCAACACCTAATTGAGTCCAATTCCTAGATATAGAAAATTAGCCATAATGGCTTCAATGCATACATTTTGTATCCCAAAAGCATGAATGTAAATGAACTTATAACTGAGACTGTTGTTTCTGTACATGTTTAAGTATTTCTATTTTCTGACTTTGACCAATGTTGAAATCTTTTGAACCAATCTTTTGAGCTACTGGAAGGAGACACCTTAAAGACCACATCTGTTACGGCTAAATAGATTTGAGAGTGTTGTACTCCTGATAACCTCTAAAGGTCATATCTCTGCTGATCTCTGTCTAATGCTCTATGACTTTGGTCAAACTTTTTGGAATGTCATCTGTAAAATATTATGGAATGTGCATGTAAAATATAAAATAAATTCTTGTTATACTTTAGACATGCAAACTGTTAAGATTAACACAATAGGGTTTGTGCATGCACACTTGGTACCTTAAGGAACTATTTCTTAAAATTTGACTTAAATTAAGATGTTACCATATGATGCAGATTTAAAGTTAACTGAAAAATAAAATACAATTTAAATAAATAAATAAATATTAATCATATTCCATACATATATTTCATCTCCTTCAAGTTTCATAGGGTGATTCAATTATTGCACATGACGTTACAAACATTTAAATCTTATTTTAACAAAGAAAGAAAAAAGGAGAGAGAAAGAAAAGTACGCTGTAATATTTAGGATCTTTGTTACTTCTCGTCGAAAGTAAAAGAGGCTGTATATACTCCTGATTATTTTATCACTGTTTTTAATTTCAGGCATTTATTTGAAATTACGAGAATGTAACGAAATAATAAAGTATTGGAAAAAGTTTTCTTTTTCTTTTATGCAGTAGCCTATATAAAAGCCAGCATGTGTCTATAATAAAGTTTAGCATGCAACTTTTATAGGCTTATCTTAATAAAACTCTTTGAACTTTGCTTTAGCCTTTAATTTATTATTATTTTATGAAACAACTATTCAACGAATTAAATTATTTAATAATCTTGTCAGTTTGGCTTGCCATATGTTTAGAAAGAATAAATCAATCTTAACCTGAAAATGAAATAATTTTTGGTATAAAGCGGTTCATTATTGCTGGAGAGGCAGCTGCTAATTATCATTTGACCGACGAATGACCTGCTACGACAGCTGTTTAGAGCACACATAATCACTCAGAGATCACATACAATGACCTGATAATTCCCTTTTAACATCATTTCAGCTGTTATGTTAGATTCCCTGTGGTCTAGTTTCAGTTTTTCCGAGGAATGTAGGAGATATCTTTGAGTTTGATAAACAGATCGGAATATGAAAGAAGATGGTCGAAAAGAGCCCAAGAAAGGAATGCAAGTGTTAACGTGGTTTACCGGGATGAGTAAAGTGTTTACCGGGATGAGTAAAGTGTTTACCGGGATGAGTAAAGTGTTAACCGGGATGAGTAAAGTGTTAACCGGGATGAGTAAAGTGTTTACCGGGATGAGTAAAGTGTTTACCGGGATGAGTAAAGTGTTAACGAGGTTTACCGGGATGAGTAAAGTGTTAACGTGGTTTACCGGGATGAGTAAACGTGGTTTACCGGGATGAGTAAAGTGTTAACGTGGTTTACCGGGATGAGTAAAGTGTTAACGAGGTTTACCGGGATGAGTAAAGTGTTAACGTGGTTTACCGGGATGAGTAAAGTGTTTACCGGGATGAGTAAAGTGTTAACGTGGTTTACCGGGATGAGTAAAGTGTTAACGAGGTTTACCGGGATGAGTAAAGTGTTAACGAGGTTTACCGGGATGAGTAAAGTGTTAACGTGGTTTACCGGGATGAGTAAAGGCCTGAGAGCTACGTGGACATTTCTACGTTTCTTTTTAAAGTTTCAATAAGCGACAAATGCCACCTTTTATTTAAAAAGCGTGAACCACAAAATCCATGCCTTTCTTATTAACAACTATTGACGATGGCTTAAGACCTTATTCCCTGTGCATTTCGGTTATAAGCTAAAACAGCTGTACTGACTAAAACGTCATTGATTTTCTGTAAGTGCTAATTTGAAACGCAGATATGGACTGGGCCTTCTGAAAACACACACACACAAAATATTCCGCCAAATTTGTATCGAAACTTAAAATTAAAACACAATACATGGCCTATCAGTTGAGTAAATTAAAATAACATTATCTGGAGAACAGAAATTATTATCTTGATCTGAAACAAACCGTTTATTTGTATTCTAAATGTCACAAATGCCTTGACATTTATGCAAAATTCTCAGCAAAATGAAGTGCGCTTTAATACAATTCAATATTATCCATTATGAAATGAAGTACTGATGTTGACCCCCACCCCCAGCACACGCGCGGGCACACACACTCCACGAGACCTTATTAGCAGGTCAAATAAGTCGTTCAAACTTGCTTGCTTTGGTAAATTAACGCTCACTCAGATGAGGGAGATGTCCGGCTATTGGCCAAGAGTTAGAGGGCACGTCATCCCCATCCATCACCGATCGAATGTTTCTACAAGACATGTCCCTGTCTAGATCGGTGCCGCTGTCCTTTTGCGCGCTATGTGTGGCGTCTGTGGATGGAGTTTCTGTCGCGTCCATCCTCGGATGAAAATCTGGAATATATGAGATGCGGTCATGAATTCTTATCAAGGGTTCAGGGACACAACGTCACTGTTCATCAAGGGCTATCATGCTACTGGAGTAATGCGTCTGCATCAGGACCACGGAGCTACTGACTTCCCAGGCAGAGAGGAGGGACATGTCAACACCGAGGCGGATTTTCTTCGGTATCATTTCACGAATCTCAGTGCCACGGCCACAGGCGCGTGTTCAAAGCCCTGTGAGGACCCTGGCCGTGCTAACTCGACCAGACCCCCCTTCCCCCATAATCAAGATTTCTATAGACCAGTGCACCCCATGCGACCCCAAGTCCCCTCCTTCCAAAGCTGTCGTGAGCAGGGTCTCTCCAGAACGGGCTTCTCGCCCTCTTCAGACACTTTAAGAACTTTCACCGGCGCGCATTGTGATCTCGGCCCTGTCAACAACACACACCTCGATGTGCGCACATGCGACGGCCCAGTGCTTCACCCTGCAGTTGAGGACACTAATACCAGACACGAGGCTCTAAACACGTTCAATGAGACATTGCAAAGCGGAAAGACATTCGATTGGATGAGAGTGAGGAGAAATCAGTCCCGTACAGGTACGTTGACCAGATTTCTAGTTTGATGAACTTTTCTGCGGCGCACCCTTACAGCTAAGTGATGCATTGACCGAGTGAAGTACTTTGTACAACATATCTACCTTTTTAGCTTTAAAAATCCTAGTGGCGTGATTTAAATATATAATGCTTATTGTGTTTTATAACAAACTCGTTTTTTCAATTTTCTCTGACTGAAAGTAGTGTATACTTAATAGGACAAGAACTTTTCAGCAAGTAGAAATGAATCCTTGGAGGTGGAGCTATGTGTGTGTACAAGTTTGGCTGTACTTGCAAAGGCCATTTTTTTTAAATGTACCAACAAATACAGTGAAACATAATAAATTGTGAGAACATTTTAAATGTTATGCAGTATCTGACTCATCATATCAGCCAAATAATGTTTTACTTTAAATTTACCCATATCAACAGGTTTGAATAAGCAGTTAGGTTTAGGGTTTAGCAAATATTATAACCTAAAAACCTTAATGTGCATGAAAAATTAAGTGTTATATGCTAAAGTAGCTCATATATATATAAATGCACGCATGCCTCACAAAAGTAGCAAAAGTATTAAGCTGATTATGAAACTGATTCCATCCTGTGCAGATGTGGCACATGTCAGGGCCAGGGAGTTTTTGCTTCACAAATCAGGCTGCCTGCCTGCTGAAAACCTTTAAAAATGTAAGGAGAGTATAATATATAAGATCTGCTCTGGTGCTTAAATAGGTCAGCAACAACATGCCAGGCAAAATTCCTCCATTTTTATAAATAGAACATTCCATTCTATTCTGAATGTTCATCCCCTTAGAAATCCTCTCATTGACAAGAAGCAGCCCAGGCCATATTTAAAGGAGTCCAGCACCCCCTAGCTCTCCATTCAGAGCCAAATAAACTTCAGAGGAACACTTTTCCTCGACAGAGCCCTAAATCTTAATAGAGACCAATGTTTATATGCTGCAATTCATTTTCTATATTGAATGTCGGAAAATGTCTGTCAGAATCTCAGTGTAATCCTTAACCGGAGTAATGATCGGATAGGTCTGCATTTAACGCAGTTCAAATGTGAGTAACTTGACATGTGCTCATAAAATGTCATGCTCAATGACATTTGACCTGTATTATGTCAAAGTATTTCATGTTTGTTGTGAGAGCTATGCGTTAAATTGTGAATCGCTCGTCCCCCTCAATAAATCACAATATAATGTAATAGGTTGATGGTAAAACCAAGCAGAGCCCTGTTTGATTTGTCATTTCCTACGAATCAGCAATACAGCATTCATATGGTTTCCAGACTATCAAGGAGAAGAATGTCTGGCAGGCCACACTGATGATCTAAAATAACTCGCAGGCAAATATGTCAGCGAAAAGGTCATTTCTGGCTATATCGCCCAGCGTATGTGGTCAGGAAATAGGATGGAGAGGCCTGCTATATCAAATCCCAAAAGCTTGAATGGTGGCAAGGCCAAGAGTTTACCATTTGTTTACTGTATTGGAGCTTCTGCTGTTTGTTTTTCTCCTGCCTGTCCACCCACATTCACCTAGAGACACAAGAAAGAGGCATTGCTTGTCATCAGGTACAATACATATTTGAAAGAAAGTTGGGGTCCAAACAACTTTGGATTTCCATTGACTTTTATTTGTATGCATACAGTTTGGAACGACATGAGAGTGAGTAAATGACAATTTCATTTTTGGGTGAACTTTCCTTTTAAAGAGGAGTAAGTTGTGACCTTCTCTCTGTGGTTAATGTCTTTGGATTTATCACAAGCCTTATGAAGAAAGCGTTGTATGATGATATATGAGAGGTCTGTCAACAAGTGCTTAAGATAATATTCACATCAACACAGCAGCCAAAGTCAAATGTTAAATGGTAGGGTGAATGTTTATTGTCTGCTCTGTTACTTAAGTTCATTATGACATAATGCAAACAAGAAAATAAAAAAATAGTTATAGGGAAAACAGTATTAAAGAGGTAGTTCACACAATAATGAAATTTTGGTCATCTGTACCTGTGTGGCTTTAATTTTTTTTGCACAACACAGGAACTCATTGAGACATTTTTCAAAATTTTTCCACAGAAGAAAGAAAGTCATACAGTTTTGGAATGCCACGAGGGAGAGTAAATGATGGCAGTGTTTTAATTTTTTGGTGAACTATCCCTTTAAGTGAGAGATTCCATGCATTGTGAGGGTTATTGTTCTTACTGGGCAACATCAAAATGTTTCCTATACTCAACATGAATAAAAGCTTATACAGAGTGTCTGACTGGATCCCCCAGTACAGTGCACATAGTCCCCGTGCGTCATTCTTCAATTATACCCTGACAGCACCTGAATTACTGTGGGCTGGATGCCCAGATGACCGAGGCAATCTGTATCGATCCCCCACCCCCCGTTCCCCTGCTCTCTTTTAGGCTTAGTGGGCCACGTCATCCCTCTGGCTGGCTGGCCATTTCCAAGTTTGCAAGTCATTCCTCAAATGTTTCGTTTGATTCCTTTATGCCTTCTGGCGACTGCCAATTCTATTATCCAGTAACTCATTCATCAGTGTTTTCATGCACACTTTTTTATTTCCTAAGGAAATTGCTTAATTACTTCATATTTGTCAGTGAATGCACTGATTGTTAGAATGTCCCTTGTGAATATTAGCGGTGACCCTACAATTGCTTTTTTCATCTCTCTGTTTACTTTCATTTGCACGGAAATCAACTGTATAATCAACTGTTTGTGCTCTGAGCCTGAAGAGAACGAGTGAGGGCTTGCTATTAGTGACACGTAGAGTTTATTCAGGTTATTGGAGAGCGTTTTAATTGACTTCATGCAAGAAAATACAAGAAAAAGCAAATAAATGTGCAATGTTTTGGTTGCAATAACAAAAGCATGTCTTTTAGCCAGATATTAGGGCTTTTTTGTTATTGCAACCAAAACACTGTGCAATTATGTGACTTTTGTCTTTGTATGTCTTCCGTCTGTTCAAACTGTAGGTCCTTGACTGCAATGACATGGCTACAAACACACTCACACACACTCATACACATGGTGTGCAGATGGCACAGAGGTTAGAGAGACACTTGCAACTGTAGCAGTATGTGAGGGCTCAATGCGTCTCTATCACTCCAGGGGATTTTCCCGCCTGACCCTTGTGTGTGTGTGTGTGTGTGCCTTAAAGGAATGTGCAACTTCCTGTGTGCTTCCAAAAGCAAACACTACAAGCAAACAACAAAACATGAGCTTGATTTCCATTAAAACAGCTGTTAGTTGACGGTTAAACTGCAGATTTAATGCTATTCTAAATGAACAAAGAAAGGCAGATTTGGATGCAGTTGGTTTTCAATTAATTTGCAGGGCATACTAGGTTAGGCAAAGTAGTCATGTAGCACCAAACTGCAAAGCAGCATCTTTGGCAGATTTCTATGGCATGCTGTGATGGACAGTACGTCTGGCCCCTGTCCTACAGTCATCTGTGAGGTGCAAACAGACAGACAGTCAATACTTAGCTCATACAGACAGGATCTCTGCATTCAGGTGAAGGTCATGCAATCACACTCATTCACTATTAAACATACTTTCAGCAGAATGAGTGACCATCCTGGAAATCCGGCAAATAAAATTTCTGCAATTGAAAACAAAAATGTTAAATCAAAATGAATTGCTAAAAGTTGTGCTTGCTATGTCTGTAAGAATATATTTTAAATATATCTAAACAAACTCATCAAAATTGATTTTACTTTACTTTCTCTTACAAAACAGTATAAATATCTTAAACTTAATGTAAAGGCATATTTAGTGATCATACTGGTTCAAATATCACTGTTAAACTCACTTTTAATCAGTCGAACATAACACTTTGATACTGCATTCTATCTACGTTTTTATAGAGGTCTTTAACATAATTATTTAATATTAAATTATTTTAAGACAGTAGGGCACAATATGATTTTAATAGTATTTTATTTTACCTTATATAATTTATACACACATTTTACATTGATAACGTGCCGTTTTGTACATAAGAGTAGATAATTTGGTTTCCAGTTGCGCGGCTTAAAATAAAATGCATCATTAATAAATGCCAATAATAGATTATATGCATATTTAGCAATTGTGTAATTGAATATATTAACAGTGAAATAAAAACTGACGTGTTTTCTTTAACGTGTTTTCTCAACAATTTTAAAGCTGACATTTGATTCGATCTAAGATTATAAAAATTCACATTTTTAGTGAAACGCTGTCATTCTGTTTTAAAATATTATAATTTTTGTTAAGCTGTAGAAATGTAAAATAGCATGCAATGATGTCAAGAACTGCATTTTACAATGAATCTTTATTCGCTTGCTCGTTAAAAATATAAAGCTTATGTTTTATTAATATTTATTGCATTGCCTTCACAGCTAAGATATATCTGGACCCGGAGCTGAAGACGGACCACGGACGAGATCCTGAGGAGGACTCCTCGAGTGGAGCACCACGAACAAATTTTACAACCAAACAACTCACAGAACTGGAAAAGGAGTTTCATTTCAACAAATATCTGACTCGAGCTAGACGGACAGAGATCGCTAACAGTCTCCAGCTGAGCGAAACACAAGTGAAGATCTGGTTTCAAAACAGACGCATGAAACACAAGAAAATGCTGCGGGAAGGCCTATTTCCAGGACTAATGCTGATTTCTGGGTGTGATGAGGACTCGATCAAAACTGACACTTGTTCATCTCCTGATGAAAGATCATTTCTGGTCGGGTAAGACTGTGGGACGGCTGCCATCTGAACGCTCACGTGAATGCGTTATAACGAGAGTGAACGATTCAAATATATTACACACCCAAAATGAAGTATGCCACCAAACATAAATATGTATTTGTCGATACAACTGTTTAAGAAAATAAAGCAGTAACTCGCTATAGTGAAATATTGAGTTTACTCACCTGTTGAGGCAAGCGGAGAAATCTTGATTTAATTAAAATGCACTTTATAGGTATTTCTTATTTTAAAATGTTATAATTGTTTATATGCTATAAGTTTTTTTCATTCTTAATCTGCTCCTGTTATTAAAGATCAGAAAATGAATCGTTAATATTAATAGATCTCATCAAGATCGAAAAAATAACCTTGGGCAAAAGTGCCACGACAAGTGACAAAAATGCCCCAAATATTTTAAACATAGAAAAATGCAAGGAAAAAACTTTTTTTAATATTTTATCTAAACTACTTATATTTTATGCCGTTACATCACATGCATATCTAGTTAGTATGGGTTTAAAATATTAGACTAAAATGTACAGCAGTATGTTTGATATATGACACAGAAAATGCCCTCACAAAATTAAAAATGCCCAGGGGGCAATTATCGCTTATTAATAAAAAAACAAAAAAACAACAACAATAATTTCTGACACTGGTCTCATCTGATTATTATTCCTGGCTCTAAAACAAAATCGTGTTAACTAGTTGTGTTCGTCAAAGCATCTCTAAATAATAATGTATTTATTTTAAATTTTGTAAGCAGCGAACTGAATATCTGAGCAAAAGTATTTTTATTAGCCTACATTAGCTTACTATTTTTAAAAAACATATGCGTGGACTAAAACATTCTAACGTGCATGTACGCGAACAGATTTAGTTTGTTAAAAATCTAAAAATGCATATCTAATATTTAGACGTCAGGCTGCACACATTTAGAAACACTCAACAGGTTCGCTGCTGTGTCTGTCATATTCATGCTGCTTGTGCTTTTATCTGCAAATAAAGAGCGCCGCACGATGATCGGTGATACTCGTCTTTCTAAATAATGGCGAAAAGCTGTCAACGTACAAAGTGCCTCCACTTAGCCGTGTATTTTCACCAATTTATTGCTGGAAGAGGTTATATCGAGTGCCACGGGTTGAACCTTCTGATACCAACTCTTCATTTTGATAGCATCAAAGCAGTGCATTGAGACAGAAAAACGGCGGAGGAATGAAGTGAGGCTTCTTGTGATTATTTTTTGGCGTAAACACGTTTACATTTTGATTGCATATAGATTCGGAGAGTATTTTATTCAGATGGCATACTTTATCAAAATAATTAAACTCTAAAATGCTTTGGAGATACATATGGAGATATTTGCCCAGCATAATCCTAAATCTCGTCTTTTTGTCCCTGTGCTATTCGATGGACATGGACAGAAATAATTGCTGGAATTATCTGGAACGAGAGAGGGGATTATCGACATTTCTAAACGATCGATTTATCGATGTGATGTGGATTTAAGTTGATTGACTTTTAATTGATTTGCCTTGATGGGTTGAATAATTACAGCATTTGAATGAAAGCCATCTATTTCATTAATATAATGCACAGTAAAATAAAAAGGCTACATGTTAGATTCTTCACAATATTAATCTACAAAATAAATGAGATATTTTTCGAAAACAATCCACTTTTGTTCTGCGTAAAATATTATTTTAATTTGAAGGGTTTTGCCCCTTATATCAAAACAAGCAAATTCTCTAACACAAGCACTACAGTCTCATAAAGAAAAATGATCTGAACCGTGAAAATGAGTCTTGTTAAATTATATTAAATGTCCTTAAAATGTTCCAGCAGCCTTAAAATCGAGATGCGTTAATCAAACAAACAATATAAAGGCGAATAAAATTAACTGAAATAAACGTTCCTCGAGAGGGCTTGTTTGAAATATTTTTGGAGGTATTTATGTGACTCAGGCCTACTAAAAACATAATCTCGGCATATTAGCAATATGCACGACTCGCATGCCTGAGCCTGCTAATATATGCAGTTACTCCAGAGTTCACCTTTCACCTCTTGACCTCTGTTTTGCCTCGAGACAGCAGTGACCCGGTCAGTGGCTCACAGAGAAAAGGCTGCATTATTAATTTGTGTTGCCCTTGCGGTGTCTTCACACTTCTTTCAATTTTTAAAATGTTTAAATCTCATGTTACAGTGTAGGCTTCTAATTAAAGCTGTGAAAAATGATTTAGAAAGATAAATTTAATAACAGTAGTAAAACCATCAACCAATAGCATTATTATCATTATTTTAATAAATCGTATTATATAATTGTTTTCACCTATACGTTTTGTTTATATTATTTGCTGCATAATCTTTTCAGGTAAGGTTTTTTTTTATACAACATAGACAAAAGTAAAAGCTGAGATTAAAACAAAGACACTTTGATAATCATCTTTTTATTGCCAAAGAAATTCAGAGCCCTCAAAGCACTTTTTGTTTCATTTTTTAAATTATATTATTAACTAGATATATGACTATTATTTGTATGCGCTTTTAAGCGTGAATGCGAACTTAATGTTCTCAGGTTTAGGAAAGAGAAACGCATAGGCTTGTTCACGATACTGTAGATTCCTCCTCGAAACGTTTGACGCGTGAAAATGTCCATCGTTCAGGAAGGAAGTGTTCCTCTAGTATAGATCATTAGAGTTCACCTACACAAACCCATGTGCGTTTTAGCTCAGTTACATCCGCATGCAGGAGCTTAATGCCCACGTTATGGCATGTGGGTGCAGAAATTGATAACGCGATAGGATCAAATATAATCCTCACTGCACTGTTGCATTTTACTCAGTAATTGAGAGGAAACGATATTACCTCGCTTATAGCGATGCTCTAGAATGATGACCAAAGCCATATATTATTTTCTGTATTAGAGGCCTAATATCAGTTGAGTCTGAGTGAGCAGCAATGACTCCAGATGCAAATACACAGGAAATGTTATATTGTGCTACAAGTGTCAACCACACAAAATGAAACACATTCTTTTTGTTTTCTTAATTTTTTATTTTGCCTTAGCAAGTAACTAAATGTGTTAATAAATTAAGTAAATCAATAAAGAATTACTATTTTTAACCAGGAAACAACAACAATAATTTATATTTAATAATTATTACTTATTTCTTTTCTAGGTTTAATAAAATGTTATAAGTAAATCAATAAATAATTACTATTTTAATTTACATCAAGTGCTAATCAGTTAATACAAAATTTTAAATTAAGCAAAAATAAACAATAATAATTTATATATCTTTTATATTTAATGATATATAAATAATGAGATTTTATTTTTTCATTTTCATCAAGTTCATGCAAAAGTGTACACCAGAAGTATAGAAAATGCAACTTAATTTATTGTTCACATATTCCTATACCATAAAACAATGTCATATACAGTATGCAAAGACATGCTAATTAGATTCATAAATGAACACAAGTTGTATCCTCTTAGTTGATCCAACTTTAATCTACATGAGCATATCATAAAAATAAAAATTTTAACATAAGAAATACATTATTATTAGAATGCTTGTAGAGGAAAAAAAAAATCATAGTTGTCTTTACATTCATGACAAAATACTTAAAACGCTGAAATTCTTAGAATATTTTATAGAATATTGCCATTTTAAAATATTGTCTTCATGCTGTCTTTTTTAGAAGCCACTGCATGTCTCACTTATGTGGCTGCTTCTGATGGGTGGTCCTTAAAATGGCTGGTTACTATTGTACACTAACAAAAGGAGACACAGAGCTTCCAACACCTCTTCACATCCCACACACAGTCTCCATTACAAACAGACATTGTATCAGTTTCCTTTGCACTGCAACCAGTAAAATAAAGAACTGATGCTCAATTGTTTGCTTGTCAATGACACACATAAAGGAGGAAGGTAGAGGGAAGGTCTTAAGGCACCTTGCATATATATATAACGCACAGGGCGTGTGCACGCAGACCATTTTCTAGCCCTCGTTTCTCCTACCATTTACGACTCCTGAGAACAGATGTTTGGGGACAGCTTACAGCCTCAGCGAATTTCTGTGTACAAAGCAAACAGCAGCACTCAGCACTTCTAGCTGGCTAAGAAATTGCGCTCGGAGAAGGGGGAGGGGGAGCATGAAGCCCAGGGTCTAGGAATCCGAATGAGGCAGAGAACAGGCAACGCTTACCGAGGTGAAACTGTGTCAAGGTTACGTTCAGGGCTTTTTGCAATCAAATCGATGTACTACAATCTTGAAAATAAAGGTTATTTGATAGCATTGATGGTTCCATGAAAAACATTCAACATCCATGGAACCTTCCAACAGACAAAAGGTTCTTTAGATTTTTCAAATGTTTTTCACACAAAGAAAAAAAGGTTCTTTTACAAATTGTTCTGAAAGGTTCTTTTAGGGAACCAAAATGTGGTTCTACACTCTTGAAACTAAAGGTTCTTTAATTGCATTGATGGTTCCATGAAGAACCTTCAACATCCATTCAATCTTTCTGATAGACAAAAGGTTCTTTATAGTGGAAAAAGGTTATTCAGATTATTAAAATGATCTTCTTAAGAAAATCAAATGTTTTTCACACTAAGAAAAAAAAATCTTTAAAGAATTGTTCACTGAAAGGTTCTTTGGGGAACCAAAATGGTAGTTCAATACTCTTGAAACTAAAGGTTCTTTATTGACAAATGGAGCCTTTCCAATGGACCAAATGTACTTTTAAGTGGACAAAAAGTTCTTTATATCATTAAAATTTTCTTTACACTAAGAAAAAATGGTTCTTTTAAGAATTGTTCACTAAAAGGTCCTTTGGAGAACCAAAATGGTGGTTCTACACTCTTAAGAAACTAAAGGTTTTTTACTGGCATTGATGGTTCTATGAAGAACATCAGTGGAATCTTTCCCATGGCCAAAAGGTTCTTTATATTATTAAAAAAAAAATCATGGTTTAAGAAATGTTCACTAAATGGTTATCTGGGGAACCAAAAAAAGGTTCTTCTCCTTGAAAACCACCTTTTGAATCCTTTCTTTTTAAGAGCGTAGGTGATTTTGATAGTGCAACTCACTTGCCTCTATGAGCTGTCATATATAAAGGAGGCCTTTATGTGTGGATTCTGGGAAACAAGCGTTGACCTCTGTGGTGTAGCACTGCGGACTCTCAAGGTGTGGATTGCCCTTTGAAAAGTTGCAGACGAGCACTACAGGGACCTGAATGCATGTATATTTTGCTGATGCTGATATTTAGCTTCTTGGGTGGTACAAAAAACATAAAGGGAAAAAAATCCCTACATTTATTGCACAAAAGCAAGTGGCATATTCCTCATAAAACAAAGAGCAATGCAGAAAAAATTAATAGCAATATTTCAAGGCTTTTTCTTAACAGATACAAGGCGCAATTTCAATGCCATATGTTGGGTTCCGTTGCATCACTCACAAAAACAAACATTATCTTTCATACCTTCCGTATTGAATGTGTGCTATAAACAAAAGTGCAAAACAAATATGCAAGCGCAAGCATATTTGACCTTTCATGTTCGCATTTTCGGCTAACCAAAAATGAATAAATGAGCCCTCCGATGCTTATTTGTCTAAACTATGCCAACCCCCCAAACACACACACACACATTTCCCTTCTGCCTTCGGTGAGGTTGCCATAGTGATAGCCTCACAGACACACAAGGAGGAGAGCGAGGAGGTGGAGGGGGAGACGAGAGGACGCTGTCTTTCTGTCTATCTTTCAGATAAGACATTGTGCTCAATCTTGCGATCCATGTCGAACGGGTGCAGAACCTTACGACAGACGCCATTATCGAAGCGACACACCTGAAAATCATGAATTGGGTTAATTATTTGAACAACTGCATAATGATAATCAATTCTGCAATGCATTTTCATGCGGCCATCGAACAAAAATACAGGTTTCATGACCTAAAAATGCATCTGTGCTGCATAATAATGCTGTGCATTTCTATTGGTCAGTCAGTGCATAGGGGAAAAACCCTGGTGCTCAATCAACCTGCTGTTTTATTTTTCATCTTAACCGTCTTCCATCTTCCCCCTCTCTCCTATTCATCCATCCCTCCACCATTCCTCTCCTCCACCGCACCATTTATCTTTCCCTCCCTCTGCCTCGCACACTACCCAGCCGATATCAAGGCGTGATCCCGAGCCCTTCAAAGGTCAAGTGATACAAGGTCATTGGCGGGTCAGGCCTGCTGACTGGCTGACCTCCGCAAGGACTTCTGCCGGCAGCCAATCGCACGCCGGCGTCTCCCACAGCAGCCTGCCTCCATCCCTGGCGGGACATCGGCGGCACATCACGTGATCGTTAACGGACTGAAGCATCATGATGGAAATGATTAATGATGCTTTTAGTACCTGTTTAGAATGAAGCTGTCCACACTGCACTGTAATTACCCACTCCCAGGCGGCAGCTGCCTAACATAATTGCTTTTTGTTTGTTGACCTGGTTTACCAGAGAGAAAGATGGCTTTAGGTAGGTGAAGTGTGAGCGTTGGTGCATGTTGGCGTTTTATAGAGGGTGAAGAAGCGAGAAAGGTGCGCGATTGTACGTGATGTCAGATTTAGCACCGTCCTTAAAAGGCTCGGCTGACCCGTGTGATTTTTTCCCTGTTTCAGGCAGAAAGGAATTTTGTTTTATTTTTGAAAGTGCATTTGATAATTCTTCATTTTTATGTGGCACTGTGGCCACTGAGAGGTAAACACGAGACGTGTAAATCTGCAATAAAATTTCGGAATCAACAGCTGTGATTGTAATAAGTAATTCGAAATAAACTGAGACTTTGGTGAATGAAACACTCCTTCCTCTAATTTCTGTCCATATGTCTTAAAACCAACCCATATTTCAGTGGAAAGCACTTAAACTGTTATACAGCTATAAACATTACTTGCATTTGGTCACACATGAATCAAATGATGGTCTCCAAAGAGCTTCAAAAATGTCCGTATTCTCAGTGACAGTATTAAACAGGAATCAGGATGGGCTGATTTGAGAGTCAGAGTTGGGAATATTGAGTTGAAGTGTTTCCCAACTTTATTTTTGCTCCAGGAACCCCCACAGCCATCATTTACTCTCAAGTACCCCTTCAATGACACCAAATAGCATTACCATCAATATTATTATTATTGAGAGCAATCAATAACGTCACAAACTGAAAAATATATTTTTCTATATATTCTTTTCTTATTGGCGCTGTTGTGGTTTATATTCTTTTTTAAACAAAATACCTATTTGTTATATCTTAAATTTTTGTTATATATTAAAGTTATGCATATTTATATATATATATACAGTATGTATATATATATACACGCATTCATAAATGGTCATTATTAATCAATCAAGTAGTGTCCTCTTATAAATTATGAGATTTCTTATAGGTGCTGTTGCGGTTTATATTGGTATTTTTTTTTAAACAAAATACCTTTTGGGTTTATCTGAAATAACTGAATGTGTTAGTAAATCAATGTCTTTTCAAAATACTTGATTCTTTTGACTGTGCCCAACATTTTAAAGGAATATTCCACCCAAAAATGAAAATTATATCATTATTTACTCATCTTAATATTGTTCCAAACCTGTAAGCATTGTTTTCTTCTGCAGAACATAAAATATATTTTGAAGAATGTTGGTAACCAAATTGTTTCCCAGGGAAAGCAAGAGCTGATAAAATGTAAAACTGTAACTTGAATGCAATGTAAGTCACTTTGGATAAAAGCGTCTGCTAAATGCATAAATGTAAATGTAAATGTTTCAGTTCCCAATTGACATGCATGAAAAAAAGTATTTTGAAGAATGTTGGTAACCAAATTGTTTCAGTTCCCAATTGACATGCATGAAAAAATGTATTTTGAAGAATGTTGGTACGCAAACAGTTACAGTTTTTTGTCAAGTGGAACAAAGCAGTGGAAACAGAAGAGTGGAAGTCGATGGGAACCTAAACTGGTTACCAACATTCTTCAAAATGTTGTCTTTTATCTTCTACAGAAGAAAGTTTGAAACAATATTAGGGTGAGTAAATTATGACAATTTTCAATTTTGGGTGAACCATCCCTTTAAATTCTGTGATGTTGCACTTAATAAAAGATGCAAATTTTGCACAAATAATGATTCTAGACAATTACAGTTGCTGAATGACTCGCATCATGGTGCATATGTTCACTGATCCAATTCACATCACTGCGTCTTTGCCTTAAAGTCAACAAGAGATGGTATTCATAACTCACATTGTTTTTCCTTATGTATTTCGGAGTGCAACAGGACAAGCAATGATTCAGGACCATGAAAAGGCCTAGTGACATCAGATTACAAAAAATTACGAAATAAATTATTTTGGAATAACATGCACTTCTGAATTAAGCTAAAAAAAAACAGGAACCTGTACGAAGAAAGTAAATAAGGGTTAATTTAGACTTCTCCAGAGCTGGCATTGGGGTGTCCTTGTCAAATACACTCTGAAACTCAAAGGTCCGCTACAACCCGTCAAAATAAAAGTTTGATTTAACTTGAAATTATTACAGAAACGTATTAGCATTGTACAATGGAATATACTTCAAAGTTATAATAACAACAATAATAATATTCTTTATAACAACAGAATTTAAGGAATATCATGTTTGTCCATGTTTTCACTTAGTATACTTCTGTTGTGCAGCACTTTGCCAAAAATAAAAGAAATGATTCAGGACCATGAAAAGGCCTAGTGACATCAGATTACAAAAATTACGAAATAAATTATTTTGGAATAACATGCACTTCTGAATCAAGCTCAAAAACACCAGGAACATGTACTAACAAAGTAAATGGGGTCAATTTTGACTTCTCCAGAGCTGGCATTGGGGTTTACAGCTCATATTTCACATTGATCCACAGCCCTTATTATTAATGAGCAAGTTGCGATGAGAGTAAATTAACTGAAGGAAAACAAAGTAAATAAATAATGCTTTTCCACACAGGTATAAAAACAATATGCTTGAAAATGGCTAGGTCTCTGACCCCTTTTATCCCACCTTTCCAAAATATTAGCAAGTAATATTTAAAACATGAACGTACACAGATAAATCACAACCATATGTCAATTCGCTTTCCCACAGGTCCTGCATTATACGCACATCTGCATTCTTCTAGCACAAAGTGTCATATTTGTCATTGAACTTTTGCATCTGCTCTGCATAGCGCCATTGATCCCTGACCGTAACGACGACAGCGAGACCCAGATAAACAGGCCATGGCTGACCTATAGGCTGGCACGGACAGTCCGTCCATAAATTTGCAGCTCTTTTCAGCTGGGTACGTCACACCCCGTTTCATGCGCCAAGGCGAGGGGACAGAGGCAGTCTGCTATCAGCCCTCTCTGTGTGAGCAGCTTTCATCCTCAGGCTGGTTCTCACATAACTCAGACACAGTGTCTCTCCCTCTGCCTCATAAATAACATCCCTATCGTCTGATAATGCCCACTTAATGCTTAGTCAATAAACCCCACAGTGCCATGGTTTCTCCCCTCTCTCTTTCCTACATAAATATAAACAGTACGCTCGGATTGATGTGACACTCGGGTCTCGCTCCATCTGGGCAGAGAGGAGAAGCCCAAAGGGCCCGGAGAGGAGGGATGGAGGAGAGGAAGTGAGAACTGCAGGTGTTTGGATGAGATAGCGGCCGGAATGGTGGGATGGGAGCACCGCGGCACTGACTGATCACCTGAGAGAAGCGGCTGTTAATGTAATAATTAATTAACTTATTGGTTTCCTCCGTTCTCACAGCGGGGCTTGTTTGACCCATTTGGATTATCTTCTCTTTAAAAGGAATATTACAGGTTTGGTACAAATTAAGCTTAACTGATATTTTGTGGGACACTGTTCATTAGAATAAAAATAAATTTCCACATATCTTTCATTTTCTTTAAAAAAGCAAAAATCTGGGTTAAAGTGAGGCACTTATAATGGAAGTGAAGGGGTTAAACCATAAACGTTAAAATACTCCGTTTCAGTAGTATAGTCCACTGTATAAAAAAAAGTCCTGTTGTTTTTACATTAAAAATAATTGTTGCCACATTAACGCTGTAAAAATACAGTAAAAATGTAAACATTTACAGAACATCCTGTAAATTTAAGTTTAAAGCTGTAATTTAATATATATATATATATATATATATATATATACACGTATATATATACACACATACATTCATATAACATGTTTTGTTCTTTTTTACTTCCAAAAAGTTACACTTAACAGTATTTTACTATAAATTTACAAGAAAAGTAGGGTTGGATTACAGCTTTTTATTGTATATAGTTATCAGATTAACAAGTTTTTACTGTAGCATTTTTGAAGTTTTATACAGTTAAAATTACAATTATTTTTAAAGTTTAAACATGATTTTAGTATGGAACAAAAACACTTACTAATCTTTTTGGCATATTTGCACATTTGCACATGTATAACTTGCCATGATAACGTAACGGTTAAATTGCCAAAGTTCTTACAGATTTAAACAGGTTTAGAGCTCAAAGTACATAAAAATTAATATCATTATAAACTTCCTATTCCTATTTGAAATGCTCCCAAAACTGGCCCCATTCACTTCCACCGTAAGTGCCACAATGTAACCTCCACCGAAAGAATTCATGAATTAATTATAAGCTTCACATTTCTATTTTTAAATGCTCCAAAAACTGGCCCCATTGACTTCCATTATAAGTACCTCAACACTTTTTCCCAACATTACTTTTTAATAATTTAAATAAACAATACATCACAAATGCTGTTGATTGGACTTAATATGTAATAAACCCATAATATTCCTTTAATGCAGAACATAGACCCACATTAGGCCTCAGCCACAAGCTCACTTGACTGTCAAATATAAACGACTGGAGTAAAAATAAGGTTGAAGGGTTTATTTCAAGAATATTAGCTGCAAGCCATGTTTTATCTTAGCGGAAGATAAAAACGGTGTGGAAAAAGGACATGAGCTGTGAATGACTGAACTCTGGGGTCAAGTTCCCATTTTATGAGCGTCTGCCTTACAGTGGCCGCACACTGAGATGACACGCATAAATGAGAACGAATAACATGCTGGTCAAAGGGAGTGGCTGGTAATTAAGGAGTGTGTTTGGCGCATTTCCTAAAATTAGTCGTGTTTGTCTTTTAGATGTTAAGAGGGTTGAGTAAGAGATTTTGAGGTTAAGAGTCTCTCTTACATTATGGGAGTGACCATGAGACAACAACTTGGATCATATTAATCTCAAACACAGTTATCCTTCTAAGTGTTCTGGCTCTGTTCCTGAAGACCTCGAGTAAATGTTTTGTCTACCGCAACAATGATCCAGACTTTCGTTTAAGTGGCGGAACGACAGAACGCAGATGGCGTGGGATCACTTGCCAAAACAGTGCATGCTAAAGCAACAAGCACTCCGCAGCTGAAATGTGAGAAAGAAAACTGGATAGACAGGGCTCCAGACTTAAAACAATAAAATAAAATCCTTCTCCCAAACAATTTTAATTTTAACAAACTGGACAGCATTATACTAAACTAAACTTTTGTAAAATATTTTAATATTATTTGAAAATATTGTTTTCAAGTAAAAGTCTATTTGTATAAATATTTTTATTATTTGATTTTTTTTTTAAATACTCCAGCATTGTAAAATGATTTACTTTAATTGCATGAATACATTGTACAAATACATCACAGTAAGGGTGTATGTATATGTGTGTGTTTGTATAGTTTTCATAATTTTTTACTTCGTTATTTATTTTAGTTAATTTTTTTAATATTTTATTTCAATTAACATTTATTTTATTTCAAGTAACTCATTTTTTTATTGTTTTAATTATAGTTTCAATTTTAATTTATATAACTATACTTACCTATACATAAAAACTATACAAAGTTCATTCTGAATCGGACACAAAAAGAAATCCCCTAATGTTTTAGTGAGGGAGTCTGTTGTGAACTCAGTCATGGCTGTGAATGATTCACTGACCCAATGTCTCACAAATAATTTAACTGACTTTTTTAAAAGAGCTGATTCAAAAGAGTCAGTTGTTCGTGAATCTGACATCACAGCTTGTGCTGTGTTTGTTGTCCATGCGGGAAGTACCAATGCGCTTTCTAAAGATGTAAATACGACATCTTACAGCATTTAACAAATCACAAGATAGATGGTTGCACGTCTTTTTTTGTTGCATGCAGTTGTTGTCCCTTTTATTGCAGTACTATACACCATATAGTCAAAGTAGCGTCATGTTTAATTTTTGACATGAATGAAAATGAGGCTGTGAGGGGTAGAAGTGTATTCTACACTGTACTGAATAGATTGTGCTGTTGTTCAGCTAACAACACATCTTTCCGAAATAAAACTTTCAGTAGACAAAAAAAAAAATCCATGAAACTGGTTTTGAAAATTACGTCATCTAGGACTTTTATACAGTGTGTTCCATTGTAAAGACTATCCCTCACAGCCTTGTTTTTGTCCATGTTAAATTCAATATGGTGTCTAACCTGACTAAAGTCTATGGAGCACTGAAAGTACGACTACATGCGAGTATCTGTCAAGACAAGACAGTTGATCTAATTCCATTTATAAATGCACAAACATTTTTCGAATTTAAGGAATAGGACTGGTTGGTAAAGGGAGGAAGGTGATCTGAATGTCTCCACGTTCTCTGGAGCAAAGTAAAGAAACCAAAGCAGATAAATCCTCCAGTAATATAGACAGAGTCTTCCCAAAATTAGGAGAGATGTTAACTGGGGTATCAATAAATAAAGCACTAATTAGAAAAAAGCAACAGCCTCTCTGTGGGCTCGGTGGCGCGTGAGGAGAGAATACGAATAGCGAGCAGCATCCTCATCTGCAGTCATGGTGGTGTGTCACGAAGGGGCCGGCCAGCCACCGGCTCCTCCAATCACCCTCTCTTCCCGCACACTGTGACTGTGCAGTGAACCCACCGGCTGGCCCGTTCTACACATCGCCCGCGCACGCGGATGTTGGTGCGTCTGCCCGCATGAGTATGCACAGCCGCTGGGCTTTGAGACTTCACCATGATTAATAGCAGTAGGGGGTCTTCCCCTCCCTCTGAGCTGGAGAAAATGGAGGGGAAAGAAGGAGAATGAAAGAGTGCAGAGAAGTCAGAGAAAGAGAAGAGGACGACTTTAAGGTGAGAGGAGGAGAGAGAGTGACCAGCAGGGGGAATCAGTGCGAGTTGAGGCTCTTTGATGGGCTCTTGTATCCCTGACCGCTCCCCAACCTTCTCTCGTTCTATCGCTCTCTCTCTTTCCTCTCCCTGGAGGATAATAAAGACGGATGACACTGATGCTGTGCCATCCGGCACTACAGCCCTCGACTGCAGAGCCATTTGCACCATCATTTATCGCCCTCCTCCAAACCCGCCCCCCTCCCCGTGCCCCCCGCTCTAATTCTGCTTTAATAACCAGCCCCTCCATTCATCACAGTATTGACGTCTCTGACAGACAGTGCGGCATACACTAACTCCCTGCCCTTTACTCGCACACCAGCGGGGTCGTGCCGAGTTCACCCAGTCAATAATCACACAGGCAGTGCGCTGCTGTCACCTTGGTGACGCCGTGAGCCATATAGAGACGTATGATGCGAGAGAGCGAGTGTCTCAACGCCACGCCAACACACTGCCATTAGCATTATCGCAGCCGCCAGGATCAGACTGCGAGCGGGATGCGACTTGAATGCCAATTTACTCAGACAAGACCCAAAAGGCCCACCACGCGTGTTGACGCTCTGATGCTGGACCAATAAAGAAGCGTCTCTGCTTCTGAATCTACAAATGCTCTCTGATCCAACCCCAAGGAAGCGGTTGTCTCATTTTGAGCTTGTCTGGCTTGAACCAACTGGCATCACTAGTGGCACTAGAAGGGATTGCAAAAAAATGAAATTAGTTGTTTCCTAAACATCCCAACTGTCCCTTGTCCTTTGGACAAACAGCCAGTCCCACCCCAATGTCAATTTCAATCTCAGTGACACAAAGAGGATTTTTGTGGACTGAAAGTCAAAGAAATTCAACTCAGGTAATGCATTCTGGGAAAGTTATTTATCTATCTATCCATCCATCCTCCTTTCTTTTTTATGTTTTTTTTCCTGAAACAAATGCATTCTGGGAAATTATGTGTTCTTTCACCCTGATCCACAAAAGTTAATTTATTAAATATGATGAAATATACAAACTAAATGCAATTTTTTTTGTTATCCATCAAGCCAACAGTCTTGACAATCTTTGATTTTCTAGTTAAAAAATTAATTTTAAATTTAAATTAATTTTCACCAAGGTCATGGGTTCAATTCCATGATAAAATGGTTACCTTGAATGCAATAAGTCACTTTGGATAAAAGTGTCTGCCCAATGCATACATTTAAATGTAAATTTTACATCTACTTCCTTAGATTCAAATCCAGAATTGCAATTCATAATTAATGCTACAAAGTAAATTGCTACATCAATTCATATTCAATGCAAATTCAGCAACTGAAATGAAAGTTAACAAGCCTTCGATTCTGAATGGTGCACAACCCAGGTATATAGACAGAACATTTTATTAATGTTTATATCAACCACAGAAAAACCCAATATCGGTCTGTTGGAACGTAAACCTGCAAATGGCTTTCCTCACATGAAATTGGGATAGCAAATTTAAAAGCAAAATAAATAGGCTACATCACCTCTAAAGAATAAAACAATATAATTCAACAACAAAAAAATCATTCTCCAACCAGACTGTCTTCTTTTGTGTGCTAAAATGAGTCTCCTTGTCATCAGCTGGCTGCACAGCTTGCTCGCAGGCCCAGATTTTGTCTTCATTCCATTCTGACAATGACATTTATGTTAATTTGTTCCATGCCACTGCCAGGCATCTGGAGAGGCCAGTCCCACTCTCTTTCACACTTTCTTTTCATTTTGACCAACACAAATGTATGTGCCATGAGCACCGGGCCTTGGATAAACAGATTGATGCGATGGGAGGGCAAGGAGACACCGTCTCCTGTAGAGGAGAGATTTCAATCACACTCTGGTGGGCCGCAGGCCTTTCTTTGTCACGTGTGCACCGTGCCTGGGAGGAAAGACAGCATGGTCAAAGTAAGCACCGTATATATACACTTCTATGCTCACCTATTATCTCTTGAGCTTACACACTGCATTCTGCTTTCTCACTATCTCTCTCTGTTACATACATCTGGTCCCCTGGGCTCTGAGAGTGATACTGGCTGCAGTGCCCAGGTTCTCCAGAGACACGCGGTGCACGGTCCTGTCCCTCTTCACCTTTCCGACAGTGGCAGCCGCGGGCGTGTGCCGGGGGGCTCTAATCCGCCGCCCAGGTCCCATCGGCAAGGATCATTGAGCTAATTAATAACGTGGCACGGAGAGGGATGGGAGTCATTAAGGAGCCACGGCTGTGCTCTCTCCTCTCACTGCTGAGTGTGCTGGGGTTGCTGGGAAAGGGGGGAGGGGGACTGCAGATGCAGGGTCTTGCTTGCTCGCACAACCCTCCCAGACATAATTCACTACAATGAAGTTTAACAGGGGGGAAAAAACCTCACACACAAACACGAGATGCAAGCAGGCACTCAGAGCGGCGAGAGCCAGACTAAATAAGAGTGGGCTGAGGCTCAGAGGAAATGTAAGTCTTCTTGACTTCCTGTCCTCATTAGCAGGCTGTAAGGATTTGTTCAGAGTGGTCTCATTAAACAGATGCAATGTTAACCCCTTGCACAAAGGCCTTTATGTCCACTTTTAAGTCAATGTGAAATTAAAATAGACCCTGTTTACTTGTTTAATGCACATTTTTGGGTTTTATTGTGCACCATTCATTGGTACATGTTATTCCAAGGAAATATTTTAGTAAAATGTAATCTGAAATGATAATGTTAACCAATATCCAAACAGCTAATCGGGCATTATTTTAGCAAATTCACATTTGGGCTTCGTTGACTGTCGCTCTATTTATTCCCATTGAACATCCTGTTTCACACAGAAATATGCCACATTACTATGGAAACTTGCTTCCACAGAGTAAAAACAAAGAATATATATATTTTTTACATTTCTGCAAGTAAATAGGTTCAATGTTTACAATTAACTTTAAGCTTAAGCTTTTATGAAGTGAATTTATCTATCTATCTATCTTCTAAAGGCAGAAATAGGATCCCATATTACAGAAGTGAAATAAGTTTCAAGCAGTAATTCATGTTAATGTTAACATGCTAGCAGGAGCATCACTTTGATATAACTGAAAAATTATACTGAAAAATTAAACCATACTTTTAATTATTGAATTTTTACCCCATACTTTTGTCTTCTACTTTTGTTCATTACTTTGTTACAGTAATGAATTAGATTTTCAGCACCTGCTTTTTATTTAATGTTTTTTTTTTTTTTTGCCAGGAGCCCTGGGTTAGTGCTTAACACGCCTGCTTTGACACATTGGACAAAGGTGCTCATGTAAACAAGGTGAGTTTAAATACAGTTCCTAATCCTATTCTCCCCTCCATTTTCTGTCCTCTTTCCACTATCAAGTCAATAAACGTGTCAAAAAGGCCAAAATATTTATAGCATTTGCTAAGCTATGATGGTATAAGCACTGATTCCTTGAAGCTAAGATACAAGGTAAATTTAAAGTCACATTTATGAACATTTCAAGTTGCAAATTCTTTCTATTGCATGTGTAGGTTAAGATATTTCCATTACCAAGCCATGCAGTATAAAAGAAAACAGTCTGAACTCTTTTTTTCTATCCAGTCCCTGCACACAAACAGAATAAGCACCTAGTGTTCCAGACAACCCAATAGCTCAGCTCCTCCTAATGAAAGGAAGCAGCAGGAACAATTAGTTGTGCAAACAAACAGATCAGAGAGCAAAGACCAGGATCCAGTATCAATCCCCTGACGTCATGGCCACTAACAGGCTTGAATGGAGGTAATTGGGAGAGCTGGAAGTTGAGACAAAATCAATGGAAACTCAGGCATACTAGCGGAGAGATTACTCACCGGTTCACACCATCACTCTGGGGACTCAAAGACTGCCAGGAACGTGATGCAAGACTGTACACCAGAACTGCAGAACAGGACAGAGACTCATGAACAGGACTGTGAAACAGGATTGCGGGAAAGGATTATGGAACAGGACTGTGTAATGAGTTAATGAGAAAGTGAGAAAAATAAAAAAAAACTCTGAACAAGACATTGCTAATTTATCATTTAGTTAATGCTTTTATCCCAAGCAACTCTCAGTACACTTATTACAGGGACAATCCCCCTGGAGAAACATGAGGTTAAGTGTCTTGCTCAAGGGCGCAATGGGGATAGTCCATGGGTCGCCTCCTGCTGGGTTTGAACCTATATCCTTTCAGTTACCAGTTCTTTAAGCGTAACATCACCCATGTTACGCTTCACCACCCAAAAGATGTGGAACAGAAGTTTGAATGAAGATTGCATAACAGGAATGTGGAACAAGTGGAGCTCACCTGACCGATTGGGCCAAAATCTTACATTTGTTGATCTTGTTCATCCATGTTACGTGCCTTGCAAAGTTGTATGTTCTGAAATAATTGTATTTTATATTGCTGTAGCAATTCTTCAGCAAGATAGCTGGCTAACATAGACAAGGTTATCAAAATAGTGACGTTTTGGAAGCAACCGTAAGAATGTGCTAAAAACTAATCAACTCAGCAATGTTTGTATTGTATTGTATTGTAAAACTTTATTGTCCACCTGAGTGGAAAATTGTCTTTGGCTCACCAGCACAACAAAATTAGTAACAACATACATAGTAAGAAAACTATAGTATATAGATTTCATTGTATGCCATCATTCTCCAGCAAAACATATACACAAACATATATTATAGCTGGATAATTTACATCTATTTAGAAAGAAATTTTAAAAAGTAAGATATATTTATTATATTATATTATTACATATATTTATTTTAAGGAAGAACTTAACATTTAATTAAAATATAAATACTTTTAGCAAATATTAAAGACATTAATAAATCAAAAAATATCCATATAGCTCAAACAATCGCTACATTATTTAAAAAACAAATTGCTACATTATCACTCAAAAGTTTGGAGTTAATAAGATTTTTCTGAAAGAATTCTCCTATATTCACCAAGGCTAAATTTATTAGACCAAAAATACAGTAAAATCTATAAAATTGTGCAAAAGTTATTCCAATTTATAATAACTGATTACGATTTTAATATATTTTAAAACTGTATTTATTCCGGTGATTGCAAAGCTGAATTTTCAGTAGCCTCAAGAAACATTTCTTGTTATTAACAATGTCAAAAACATTTTTGTGGAAACCATAACATATTTTCAGGATTCTTTAATAAACAAAAAGTTGAAAAGAACAGCATTTATTTGAAATAGAAATTGAATGTAACATTATAAATGTCATTACTGTCACTAAGTTGAAGTGACTTTGCTTCATAACTAATGAACTTCATTCACTAGTTTTTTTTTAAAATTGAGCTGAATAATGACACTACTGTCTTTTTAAAGCTGCTTACATAATTAAAAGACTCTGCAACACTACTGAGAAGCTGCTTTGAAATCTGCATTGTTTGAAGTGCTATAGAAATAAACGTGACTTGACTTTAGAATTGAAATGTGTCCTTGCTAAATGAAAGTATAAATTTCTTTCATAAAAATCTTTAAACGGAAGTGTATTTTTAAAAGTTATATTTATTAGTCTTTTGTGGCAGGGCAAACCTGAGGGTCAGGTACATCACCACTAACGTCCTAGCAACTGCACAGCAACACACTAAAAACAACCAAAACAACCTGATGGTGAGTATTGCACAAGCAAGCACCACTGTTGTGGTTTTACTTACAAACTGTAAGGTTATCTACTAGCTTATACTCAGAAGGTGAATTGTAAGACTTTACCAACTCCTTTTCTAATCAAAGAGGAAAAAACAACAGCAGATAACCACATCAACACTGCAAGCCACTCTATAAAGCAAGCGACTGCCAAGCTCATCAGTGGGAGTTCTGCTGTGCCTCTATCTCATGCGTTATTAATAGAGCAAAGTGTTGATTAGAATGGGCCTCCCCCTCCTCTCTCCTTCTTATCAGCTCTCCCAGCACCTCCTCCTCCTGCCCTCCAAATGCCAGCACATTACTGCTTTCCTGCTCATTGACAGAGCTGCCAGTCACCGCTGAGATGGATGCCACTCCTGGGAGGACTCCCTAGCCTCTATATTGACTTATTTGTTTTGCTGATCTAACAACCTCTGATCCTTCATCTAAGGTGAAAGGTGGACTTGTATGTGAGCTTACTGCATGCTGTATATGTTATGCACTACAAAAGACAAAATAAAACAAAACAAAAAAAACTATCATAAAATATGGTACCAACATTTTAGGTCCTGAACCTAAATTTAGTGTGTATATATGTATGTATATATATATATATATATATATATATACACACATACACATGTATATATATATATATATATATATATATATACACACACACACACACACATATATATATACTGTATATACAAATGCATACACACGCACACAATATAAACAGGTGATAATGAGAAAGCTCATCACAAGTATCTTTTCCATAAACTGAATATTAAATATTAATATATGAAAGGTCTTACACGCAAACACAAAACACTATCTTTTACATCGTTATAATGCAATAAACATTAAATTAGCAATGAAAGATGTAACATAAAACCATAATGTACAATGTAAAAAAAAATCCGTAAAATTTACGGTAAAAAAACAGCAGCTGTGGTTGCCGGAATTCTACCATAAAAAATCCGGTAACAACATTTTAGGTTTTACGGTTTTAACTTAAATTTACAGTTAAATACCGTAATTTCATTAACTGACATAATGTTAATATACCAACCTATTGAAGTACTGAAATCTGTTTTGTACCTTTGAAATACACTGATAACCACCAAATGCAGAAGGTGTGATGAGAAAGTCACATGATGAACCAAAGCCCATCACAAGCAGCTTTTAAATAATAACATATAGAAGATGCACAGTGTCATTCACACAAGCACTAAACACCATCATGGTGAGACTCATTAAACTGAAATATGCAATAAACATTAATTTAACAACATTAGATGTAACATACAACCCTAATAAACATAACTGATAAGAAAAAACTAAGAAGAAACAGTTATTTCAAAGAAAAAACATCAAATTCAAACAAAATTTGAAATGCAACGCAGGGAATTCTGGGAATGTCAGTTTACGTTTTTTCCTTGTAAATTTTACAGGAACTTACCGTTAACCATTTAACAGGTTTTTACTGTAGCATTTTCACAGTTTTTTTACCATTAAAATCACGATCATTTTTGACAGTGTACATAACTAATAATAAAAACGATGAAGAAACATAACTATTTAAATGAAAAACCATAAAATGTCAAGTGTCACAGGAAATTCTGTGATTTTTTAAATACATGAAATGTCCCGTTAGATCATTGGTCTCAAACTCAATTCCTGGAGGGCCACAGCTCTGCACAGTTTAGCTCCAAATAACACCTGCTTGGAAGTTTCTAGTGATCCTGAAGAGCTTGATTAGCTGGATCAGTTGTGTTTGATTAGGGTTGGAGCTCAACTGTGTAGAGCTGTGGCCCTCCAGGAATTGAGTTTGAGACCAATGCTTTAGATTATTACAGATTAATTATTCCCCATAGCAAGAAAACTTACTGTTAACCAGTTAACAGGTTTTTATTAAGGATGCACCGATATAAACTTTCTGTGCTCGTACCAATTATTTTGAATGACGTACAGATACTGATAGTTTAATGGTTCTGCGTTTTTTGTACTTTGTTTCAAAGTAATGATAATTCATTTTGACAGAAGTGCAAATAATACCTTTTATTCTCGCCATATCAACATGTTTTCCCATGTTTCAAAATAATTGGTCTCTATGGACACTTGTTTCTGCTATATGGGATAAAAAATAAAAAAGGTACTTGTGACTTTTAATCTCATAAATTTGAACTGAATTGCGAGAGTAAACTCAAATTTGCAAGAAAAACAGTCAGAATTATGAGATATAAACTCAGAATTATGAATAAAAGTCAGAATTGTAAGATAAAAAGTTGTAATTAACCCTTTTTCATGTTTTGTTTTTTTCCGTGGCAGAAACGGGCTTCCATAAGTCATAAACAGAAAATGTTACTCAAATTAATATTCTTAACTCACATTAACAGAAAATGTTAAGATTTCATAACTTTTTGGGATGTTCTTAAATCTGAAACAATCGGTGGATACCTGATAGTGAAGATAATTATCGGCCGATACCGATTATTAGCCGATACACTGTTTATACACACATCCCTATAATTTATTGTAGCATTTACAATATTTTACTATTCATTTTACAATCCTTGTTCAGAGTGTGGCGTTCTGTGAAGGTAAGGATGGAGTTTAAGTATGCAATTATGCAGTGAGCTGGAATACAGCGAGAGAGAGCTCTGTAAGGCCTCTGTTTAGTATAAGTGAAGGGAAAAGGCGGTTGCAGTAATGTTATGCAAAATCTCCATTTACTGGAAGTCTCTGGCAGCGGCGACAGCAGCGAAACACCACGGTGTCAAAGCAGCGCTGTCATTTCACTGCCTGTACAGCTGAGCATTTCACCCTCTTTGATCCGTGACCCTGTCCAGACTAACATTTGTATCTGGCTAATGATTCCCCAGCCTTTTCGCACACACACCTTTAGGCCTGTCGCTCCTTCCTCGTGCCAACTGTCTACCCACCTGAGCTAAAAAAAAAACAAAAAAAATTAAAAGCCTGTCCTGATTCTGTCAGTGACACCTCCGCATCTGTGCGATCCATTCGGATGGAGAGCTAATCAGGAACAGAAACAAAATCGAGGCGCCTTGAGTCGCTGCCTCTTTGAAGGGCGACTCCAAACGGTGGCTGGTCATTTAGCGTTCCAGAGCACTGGCCCTCATTTCCCTGCCACCTCAGATGGAAGCAGCAGCCGCTCTCCCCCGCAAATGAAGTGCAAATAGGTTCCAGTGCTCATTTATGCATGCCAGTCTAACATTCGCCTGATTAAAACAATGTAAATGATTCATTTATGACCTGACTTCCAGGGACACAGGGAGTTGAACAGGAGGGCTATCATTAACAGCACAGCCTCAGTCCAACTCACCGGATGCAGGGACGACTTTGTCAAATCAACATAAAAAATTTAGCACCACAATCTATATTGTATAAGAGGTGTTATATAGTCATTTAATACATTTCAGTGCTGCTATGGAACGGTATATGTTAGCTTTGCTGGAACTAGTTGACTTCTCAATTGTGATTTAATAAGATTAAGGTAAAATATATTTGATGCAATTTTTATAATATGCAAATATCCTTGCACATTCATTTCTAATCATCTAAATTGATAAAATAAATCACATCATTAAGAGGAATATGCAAAATTCAGAATTGATGACACTGGTCTTTTTTCTGCCAAAGTAGAATAAAATAAAGGTAATTGCAACTTATTATCTCACAATTTAGCCTTTTTTCTCTCAATTCTGGGTTCTCACAATTTGTTTTTTTTCTGTTTTTTTTCCCTTCGCAATTCTGAGTTAATATCTCACAATTTCAATATACATGTATAGAATTATATCTCACAATTACATTTTCCCTTGCAATTTTGAGATATAAACTTGCAAATTTTAGAAGAAATGTTGAAATTGTGAGATATTAACTTGTAATTATGAGAAAAAAGTCAGAATTGTGAGATAAAATGTTACAATTACCTTTTTACATCTTTATTCTGTTGCAGTCACAAAAAAACTGAGATGTAAACTCAGAATTTTGAGGGAAAAAAAGTTTATATCTCACATTTACGGTTCTTTTTCAGAATTCTGAGGAAAAAAAGAATTGCAAGATATAAACTTGATACAGAATTGCAAGAATTCTGTCTTTTTCTTCTGTGGAAAAAAAAATCAGAATTGAGATTTTTAAAAAAGCATTTATCCCGCTGGCTGAGACAAGCTTCAATAGTTTCCTTTCAATTCTATTCAAAAAAATGTTTTCTCTGAATTTCAATGCAAAGAAACTCAGCACAGCTTGAGCACAAATATAAGTGCCCATCCAATCTTGGCCTATAAATCTTAACCGACTCTTTACTTCTTTTTTTTTTAATGTTTTTCAATATTTTCAAACAAAGAAACATTTTTCAATTATTTGTTCAACTTTGCTTTTCAATTTTGTCCAACTTTTGTTTTCCTAGTTAAAAATGAGTTATATGAATTTGAATTCATTTTCAATTCGTTCTACTTCCTTGCATTAAAATTCAAATTGAAACTCTGCATCTTGTTTGCTACCTCAAATCAGTCAATTCAAAATCAGGGCATTCTCAATTCAATTCTGAATGTAGCACAAGCCTGAAAATACATATTCATACTCAAACTTTGCCTTGACAACCCCCATGAACCAAAGAGCAAGTGAAAACTGTCCTCCTCCATTCAATAGTCCACAGTCAGTCTGTTTTATGTAAGGAGCGCCACCTATTGGATGCCAGCTGTACAGCACGAAAAATAAATCCTTTCACAAGTTGCTGTCGAAGCACAACACACAATCCCAGGACCTCCAAGAGAACAATAAACTTCTAAAAATAGTTAAGACAGGTGGTACACGTATCAAATGCTTTTGAGCTGCATCACGAAGTGAAGTGAAATAGATAGTTATTTTTTTGTGATAAGGGCTATGGCTTTTGCCATTGCTCTGTGGGGAATCGCTTTTAAAAGTGTAAAGTAGAACTCACTCGCTATCAAAGCAAAGACAAGTGTATTAAATCTTATGTGGAGTGTGTTTAATGGCCCGCCGTGTTGTATGGAGTGTGAACTACAGTATGTCAATTCATCTGGATTTCAAGCACATCATCAAAGCACAAGGCAGGAGATTCAAGCTGTCGGACATCAAAGCACACCTGACAGCCGTTCATGCTTCTGTGAGACACTGATAACCCCATCCATCATATTTGTTTGGCAAGAGAGAAAGAAAGAGAAGAAAAGAAGGAGGGGTGAAGTCATAATTAATAGTCTCTTTTGTAGTAGCTCCACCTGGTCTGAACCTCGTGGCCCGAGGCTCTGAGCGAAGCAAGTCCGTTCAGTGCTGCAACACCTGGAGAGATCTGGAACTCAGCTTGTGGCTATTTCTTCCATTCTCATCCTCCTTCCCGCTCACTTTCTCTCCTTCGTTTGACCTCACAATTCGCAGGTGACTCTTTATCATCTGCACTAAGATGCCAACATCATGTCATTAATCATTTGTTTGATTTATTAAGCATTCCTCTGGCGTGTACTGTACATTTTCAAGCAGAGCTGACTGCTGGCGTGACGAGCCACAACTGCATTCGCTAGCTGTCTGTTACACACATGCCTCATGCTCGCTAGCTGCTCTTCATTAGAAACTTTGGCAACATGTGAAAAGCGTGATGCTTGAATCAGTTCAATTCAATTCTATTTCTGTAGCACTTCTCACATCTTAAGTTGTTCCAAAGTAGTTTTACAGATATCACCAGCCACAATGTGCAAGACAAGGGCGACAAAAAAAAAACCTCTCTAATATGATAACAGAAGAAGAAAAACAACATCTGAAGAACCAAGTCTCAGCAGAGGAAAGCCATCGTTTTCTAATAAATGCATTTTGATTCTAAAAGTAGCAACATATATAAATATATATATATATATACATATATAAATAATGATTTAAATAAGGATACACAACATACAGAAATTTTATCTGATATATATATATATATATATATATTTATTTATTTATTATTATTTTATTTTCTGTATCCGTCTATATTAGATATGCATTATTGACCAATATTATATATTTAATTGTGCAAGCTCACTGGGATTTGAGAAAAGCACTTTTTAAATAAATTGCATTATTATTATTATTAACACTATATTTACATTCAGATTAGCTCTCAAAACACACTTTAAAACAAATATTTACAGTTAAATATAATCTTTGGCAAATCTCAAAATGAATATTGATTTTTTTAAATACCGTTTATTTAAATGTTTTGTTAAGTGTTTTATTACGATTTTATTTTTATTACTATTATTACAGTGTTTTATTTCTAATACTTTTTATTTTTAAGATCTTCAATAATTTCATATTTTTATGAAAATAATAACAGATAAACATTAAAACACTATATTTAAATACAATTTAAATAATTTTAAATTGTTAATAATGTTAACATTATTTAATAATTGCATTTTTATTATTTAATATTTTATTTAATATTTTTAGTATTTATATTTTTAGATTTTTAGTACTGAATATTATGATTTTACATTTTTTATTATAATAAAAAATCTAATAAAACAATACTAAAATAAAATATATAAATATATTAAAATAACAATAAAATTACATTAAAATAATACTAAGCTGATAATCTTTAAAATATTTTAATATTTAAAAGATTATTTTAATAATTGTACTATTTTTTACTTTAGTGTTTTAGATTTTAATATTGGCAATTTGTCAGTTATCATCACGACAACATAAAAATAATTATCAGCTGGTATAGGCCAGAATTGAAATAACAGTGCATCCCTAAACTCAAACCGAGAACCACATGACATAACTAATATTAGATTACAAGAACATGTTCCTGATCAACATCCAAGATTTCCTATCAAACAGTTACCAACCAAACTCTGTTCCTATTCCATAAAGGAAATGAAAGTTCCCAATCCTAAACCCTACTGGAAAAGACTGTACTGAGCAGCAAATAAAACATAAAAGTCCTAGTCTGAGGATGTCCCATCATTTTCACTTATGCGGTTAAACCTGCTTTAAAGCACAACGGGGCCCTGTAACACACCATTAGAGCGTCTTTCTCCGTAAGTCTCTGCAAGTATCTGCACGCGGGTCCTTGCGCAGTCTGCAATCCAGTTGCCATGGCAGCAGCAGCTGTATCCGTGGCGAGGGAAGGAAGCTGGCACCCCCCAATAACATGAGCCCCCCTCCCTCCGGTGACCCGCTGCTGAACCGGGGCTGAGAGCAGAGGTCGATGGCTCGGAGCGGCCGCGTGACAGTGAGGGATGACGGCGAATGAGAATGAGAAGAGGGAGTAGAGGCATACAGATGGGGAAGAGAGGAGGAGATATGGAGAAAAGAGAAAAAAACGAGAGACAAGAGCAAATTTAATTACTATCAATGGAGGGATCTTCAAAAAACAAATCGACTGCCAATTTTTCTGTGGGCTGTGTGAAATTAAGGCACCGTACAAAATGGATGGAGCTCTGCCGCTGGCTTTTTATCCTCCAGTGAAATTAAAAATGCCTCTTGCCCAGAGCAGAGATGAACAGATTACTTCCATGTGTCATTTTACGCCCGCACTTGATATTGTTTGTCTCACACGCACAGATGTGCGCCAAAGCGCTCGTCCAATGGGTCCGAGTGTGTTCATCAGTAAGATGTGGGCAGAGATGTCAAGTGAGTTGACCTTTGACCGCCCTTGCCAGAGGTCAAGCAGTTTAGGTCAGTGTCCTACATATAGCGTTACATGTTCTTCTCACCTGGAAAATCAAAGAAACGTCTGAGAACACTGGCACTGACAGATTGAGTTACTTAGAAATGCTCCTACATGCATGAGACAAACCTGTCCAGAAATATCTCAGAATTAGTTTTAAACTCAGTTTACTGTGTTAATTAATCACGTTTGCTCTTTTGACCGATTGAATTTCAACAAAATGGTAATAACTAAACGTGAAGGTGTAGGGTGAAATAAAATCCATGCTATATAAGACTGAATAAACAGAACAGAACTATTAAAACGACAAAACCAAAATACATAAATGCTGCTGTTAAAGAGACATAGTGATAAAAATTAAGACACTATTTTTAAAAACGACTGTTTTTGTTGTTTATGGCTTATTGATAATTATTATGTTTTAATGGACCTTATTCAAGGTACACACCGTATTTAATTTGACAAATATTTTTTTTTTACAAAAATACAGTCTTAAATTAAACCGTTGCTCACAAATTTCCTCTTCAAATTAGCAATGTATGATTATATCTTTAATGTATGTATTAAAATATATGCTATATATGTTTGTGTGTTATACTGCCCTGGCATTAATAATTAAAAATGTATATAAAAATAATATAATATAAATAATATAATAATAATATAAAAAGGCTGCCAGATATAATAAATATATATATGAATTTAATAAGGTTTATAACTTAAATTGAGAAATAAAGTGTTAATATTTACTTGTTTAATATGTTAACGAGGTATCTAGATCATTTAATGAAATTTGATTTCTCATACAATATAAAAAAGGTATTTGCCTTTTCAAATTTCAAATACAGCTTCTCACAATAAATTTGGCACCTCTCTCTTAGTTTTTACTCTTTTGGAAAGTTGTGGAAACTTAATGGTAGATTATTTTTTCATTTTGCTGTTGGAACAAAAGGAAGCACTACAGTAACATTTGCCATCACCTCCAGTTTTACCTCGGTTTACCCTGCTATTCTTTACTGTCTTGTTCCAAACAAGTGTGAAAACAGTCTTAATGTCCTAGGTCACGTCTAATTTTCATTCCACTGGAAAAAACATATTGTACCGCACAACCCAATAAACAGACTAGACTCATTTTTTACGTCAAATTAAATATTCTGTTAAACTAAAGTCCGTTCATCCGTGGTTTTCTGGCATTAAAAAATAAAATAAAAATGAAACAAATACTCAATGTCTCGGGTAGAATAAAGAAATATTCTAATTCTATAAAAATGCGACAACATTCACATATCACCACATTGTGTGCATTAATGAAGCCCTTGTCTGCATAGCATCATTTATTGCATCTATTAATTTGAATTATAAACTTCTGCAGATTATTCAATTATCATCACGGAGCTCATTAGCATTCAGGTACAGGACAGCCCTTTCAAGCCTGACCGAGGCAAACAGCTCCCTCTGCTGGTCATTAACGTGCACTTCACCTTGAACACTGACAGGCTGAGAGTGATCTACACTCCAATTCAATGCATTCTGTTTTATACTCATCAAAACGAAATACATTTTTTTAAACACAAAAGGCTTGCACTGATGTAGCCTGGTGCGTGTAACGCAGTAGCTGATGCTAGCCATGCTGAGATTGTTTGTTTGTGCGGCACGTGCTGTCTGTCTGCTGTAGCGTGGTGCCCAAGCATTCTTTTTCATTTGCTTGTTTTCCAGATGTCGTGTCCTCTACATCACCCCGTCCTCGTCCTGCTCGGCTACCCCTCCCTCTCTCGCTCTCCCTCTGCCTGCAGCAGCGTCAGAGACCCTAACCGCATCAGGCGAGATAGCAGATTGGAAGTACAAGAGCGATCCATCCATCAAAAGAGAGAGAGAGTTGGGAAGGAAGGGAAGGCGGGGGGCATGAGAGAGGGAGAGAAAGCAAGCGTGGAAGTGAAAGAGAAAGATAATCGGAGGGATCTCAGCTAAACCGCAGATTATTAGCACTAAGCGTCTAACACGTCTAGACCCCGTCTCGTTGTGTTATTCCTTACTGAGCCAATAAACTAGGGCTAAACAACAGCAATGCAGACCTGATATAAGACTGTTGTTATGGCAACCTCTGTGCGATGCGGTGACATCATCAGGGGTCTGACTTAAGTAAACTATTCTAAACTCTGAAATACAATAGACAATGAACACATTCAAAGCAAAAAACTCTGGGCCAACAATCACAGCCAAGATGTGTGCAAATAACCCTTTTGTTCTTGCTATGTTAGGACATGCCCTCATATTAAGACATGAGTCATCTAGCAGGGTTATGCACCATTCGGAAATTAATTGAAAATTAAATGAACTTCATGAATTTGATCTGCATTTGAAGTGAGGGAACACTCAGAACTGCAATTAAAATTTAAATGTAAGGAAGTAGAAATAAAATGAAAAGTAATTCAAAGAAAGCCACATAACTGTAATTTGCACTAGAAAATAAAAAGTTTTTATAGTCAAGAGAGAGAGACAGACAGACAGATTGATATAAAAACAGATACAGACAGACATATAGATAGACCGATACATACAGACAGACAGACATATAAATAGACTGATACATACAGACAGACAGATAGATACAGACAGACAGACAGACATAGATAGACAGATACAGACAGATAGACAGACAGACAGACAGATAGGCAGGTAAAGACAGATAGATAGATAGATAGATAGATAGATAGATAGACAGATGGATGGATGGAAGGATAGACAGACAGACAGACAGATAAGATGAGGGTGAAAGAACGCTTCATTTCCTAAAATGTGTTGAATTTCTTGGATTTGCAAGTCAATAAATTTCCCTTTCTGTCATTCCAGTTCAACTTCCTGTGGTGTGTGCCAATTCTATTCAAATTCACATTGATGAATTACAAGGGAGCCAATTCTGAATTCATCTAGTCTGGTGGTTTCGCTCACAGGTCATGTTTGCGTAAACACCTGTTGCAGCAGGGCAGACGCGCAGACGAAGAGAGGACCTGAAGGACAGCTGTCTCGTCTGGCCTGCAGCGGGCAGCGGCTCTATGATGGATAGCACCGAGTTAAAACAGGTGTGCCGTGGGAGATCTTCACAGTGTGGCGTTCTCTCCGCTCCCCTTCACTCCTACCCATGATTCATGCAGCAAGGCAGAGAGATGCTCCGTAATGGGAAACATAACGCATGTTTTGGTATGCATGGCATGTGCGAATAGTTTGGGTCATACTTGGGTTGCCCTGCCACTACCTCAGTTCTCAGCAGCTCTTCATCTCTTTATCGCTGTGATATAACGCTTCACTTCCCCCTGCGTATCTCTGGCACCCCTGCGCTGCATCTGTGTATCGCAGCTCTCGCCTCCCCCTCATTCTTAATGTGTTTGTGGCTCTCTCTCTCTTTCTCTCTCCAACACGCTCTCCATCTCCATTTCTAATTCCCTTGCTCTATCTCTTCCACCTTCTCTTTCCCCGCTGATGAATCACCTTCCCCTCCCGTTGAACTCGACTGAATCCGAGGGAAGCAGTAGAGTAGCATTGATCAGCCCCACAAGCCACAGCAGAGAGACACGGAAACAACAAACTGCGCTCCCGGCTGTGCACCAACGCACGCATGCATGTGTTTCAGAGCGTCTCAAACACTCGTGAGTGTGTGTTTTTACCAGGCGCAGGGGAATACGAAAGGTCGCAAATCTCTTTGGGCCCAGTTTGTGATTTGCATGTCGTATGCAAATGGATGCGTCATTACATGACTATTCCGTTTCTATCCATGTACCGGTACACGGAAGAAAAGGTGCACGTTCTTGTACACATGTGCAGAATATGTGCATTCAGCACATAAGTGAATCATAAATCAGTTCACATTCTTTTGGCCTATAAAATCTAGAACAGGGGAAAATGCACATGGCTGAATTGCTGGCACTTGCAAAACACATGAAAGGTGCATCATCATTTTAACTTGCACAGAAGTGATCAATCAGTAATGCAGGTAGAAGTGAGAAAAATACACCTTTTGTAAAGGTGTAAAAGGCCAGTCTGTGAGTATTGAAAGCAGTGGTCAACAGTAAAGACCAGTTGGGCTGGTAGTTCCAATTTTTACTTGCTCCACCATTATTTTCACTGCCAAAAAAAAAAAATAATAATAAAAAAAAAAAATATAGATATAGATATATATATATATACTGTGTATATGTATGTATGTATGTATGTATATATATATATATATATATATATATATATATATATATACAGTGGGTACGGAAAGTATTCAGACCCCCTTACATTTTTCACTCTTTGTTATATTGCAGCCATTTGCTAAAATCATTTAAGTTCATTTTTTTTCCTCATTACACAGCACCCCATATTGACAGAAAAACACAGAATTGTTGACATTTTTGCAGATTTATTAAAAAAGAAAAACTGAAATATCACATGGTCCTAAGTATTCAGACCCTTTGCTGTGACACTCATATATTTAACTCAGGTGCTGTCCATTTCTTCTGATCATCCTTGAGATGGTTCTACACCTTCATTTGAGTCCAGCTGTGTTTGATTATACTGATTGGACTTGATTAGGAAAGCCACACACCTGTCTATATAAGACCTTACAGCTCACAGTGCATGTCAGAGCAAATGAGAATCATGAGGTCAAAGGAACTGCCTGAAGAGCTCAGAGACAGAATTGTGGCAAGGCACAGATCTGGCCAAGGTTACAAAAAAATTTCTGCTGCACTTAAGGTTCCTAAGAGCACAGTGGCCTCCATAATCCTTAAATGGAAGACGTTTGGGACGACCAGAACCCTTCCTAGAGCTGGCCGTCCGGCCAAACTGAGCTATCGGGGGAGAAGAGCCTTGGTGAGAGAGGTAAAGAAGAACCCAAAGATCACTGTGGCTGAGCTCCAGAGATGCATTCGGGAGATGGGAAAAAGTTGTAGAAAGTCAACCATCACTGCAGCCCTCCACCAGTCGGGGCTTTATGGCAGAGTGGCCCGACGGAAGCCTCTCCTCAGTGCAAGACACATGAAAGCCCGCATGGAGTTTGCTAAAAAACACCTGAAGGACTCCAAGATGGTGACAAATAAGATTCTCTGGTCTGATGAGACCAAGATAGAACTTTTTGGCCTTAATTCTAAGCGGTATGTGTGGAGAAAACCAGGCACTGCTCATCACCTGTCCAATACAGTCCCAACAGTGAAGCATGGTGGTGGCAGCAACATGCTGTGGGGGTGTTTTTCAGCTGCAGGGACAGGACGACTGGTTGCAATCGAGGGAAAGATGAATGCGGCCAAGTACAGGGATATCCTGGACGAAAACCTTCTCCAGAGTGCTCAGGACCTCAGACTGGGCCGAAGGTTTACCTTCCAACAAGACAATGACCCTAAGCACACAGCTAAAATAACGAAGGAGTGGCTTCACAACAACTCCGTGACTGTTCTTGAATGGCCCAGCCAGAGCCCTGACTTAAACCCAATTGAGCATCTCTGGAGAGACCTAAAAATGGCTGTCCACCAACGTTTACCATCCAACCTGACAGAACTGGAGAGGATCTGCAAAGAGGAATGGCAGAGGATCCCCAAATCCAGGTGTGAAAAACTTGTTGCATCTTTCCCAAAAAGACTCATGGCTGTATTAAATCAAAAGGGTGCTTCTACTAAATACTGAGCAAAGGGTCTGAATACTTAGGACCATGTGATATTTCAGTTTTTCTTTTTTAATAAATCTGCAAAAATGTCAACAATTCTGTTTTTCTGTCAATATGGGGTGCTGTGTGTACATTAATGAGGAAAAAAAATGAACAAATGATTTTAGCAAATGGCTGCAATATAACAGAGTGAAAATTTTAAGGGGGTCTGAATACTTTCCGTACCCACTGTATATATATATATACATACATATACACAGTATATATATATATATATATATATATATATATATATATATATATATATAGGGGTGTGCGATTTATATATCGTTTGTGATAATATCGTAATTGTTGTTTTAACGATATGTAATTTGACATTATCGAGTATTTTGCAAAAACAAAACACCTACGGAGTGCACGCTTACATTACGTGATGAATTCTAGACTAGAGCGCGTGCGCATTTAGAGTGTCAGTCAGTATCTGGTGTGACCACCATTTGCCTCACGCAGTGCAATACATCTCCTTCACATAGAGTTGATCAGCTTGTTGATTGTGGCCTGTGGAATGTTGGTCCACTCCTCTTCAATGGCTGTGCGAAGTTGCTGGATATTGGCAGGAACTGGAACACGTTGTCGTATACACCTAGATATATATATACACACACACACACATACATTTTCTGCCCCCGTATCTTGAATTTTGTGATCATTCATCATGCAGTGAAAGAACACACTCTAAATGCGCACGCGCTCTAGTCTAGAATTCATCACGTAATGTAAGCGTGCACTCCGTAGGTGTTTTGTTTTTGCAAAATACTCGATAATGTCAAATTACATATCGTTAAAACAACAATTACGATATTATCACAGACGATATATAAATCGCACACCCATATATATATATATATACACACACACACACACACAGGTATATATATATATACAATCCAAATTCCAGAAATGTTGGGACGTTTTTTTTATTTGAATAAAATGAAAACTAAAAAGACTTTCAAACCACATGAGCCAATGTTTTATTCGCAATAGAATATAGAGAACATAAATGTTTAAACAGAGAAATTTTACACTTTTATCCACTAAATGAGCTCATTTCAAATTTGATGCCTGCTACAGGTCTCAAAAAAGTTGGCACGGGGGCAACAAAGGGCTGAAAAAGCAAGAAACTTTGAAAAGATTCAGCTGGGAGAACATCAGCAACTAATTAATTTAACTGACATCAGGTCTGTAACATGATTAGCTATAAAAGGGATGTCTTAGAGAGGCAGAGTCTCTCAGAAGTAAAGATGGGCAGAGGCTCTCCAATCTGTGAAAGAGTGCGTAAAAAGATTGTGAAACACTTTAAAAACAATGTTCCTCAACGTCAAATTGCAAAGGCTTTGCAAATCTCATCATCTACAGTGCATAACATCATCAAAAGATAGAAATCTCTGTGCGTAAGGGACAAGGCCGAAGACCTTTGTTGGATGCCCGTGGTCTTCGGGCCCTCAGACGACACTGCATCACTCATCGGCATGATTCTGTCATTGATATTACTAAATGGGCCCAGGAATACTTCCAGAAACCACTGTCGGTAAACACAATCCGCCGTGCCATCTGCAGATGCCAACTAAAGCTCTATCATGCAAAAAGGAAGCCATATGTGAACATGGTCCAGAAGCTCATTTAAAATGGACTGTTTCAAAGTGGAAAAGTGTTCTGTGGTCAGACGAGTCCAAATTTGACATTCTTGTTGGAAATCACAGACGCCGTGTCCTCCGGGCTAAAGAGGAGGGAGACCTTCCAGTGTGTTATCAGCATTCAGTTCAAAAGCCAGCATCTCTGATGGTATGGGGGTGCATAAGTGCATACGGTATTGGCAGCTTGCATGTTTAGGAAGGCACTATGAATGCTGAAAGGTATTTAAAGGTTTTAGAGCAACATATGCTCCCCTCCAGACGACGTCTATTTCAGCAGACAATGCAAAACCACATACTGCACTTATTACAACAGCATGGCTTCGTAGTAGAAGAGTCCGGGTGCTGAATTGGCCTGCCTGCAGTCCAGATCTTTCACCTATAGAGAACATTTGGTGCATCATTAAACGAAAAATACATCAAAGACGACCACAAACTCTTCAGCAGCTGGAAACCTATATCAGGCAAGAATGGGACCAAATTCCAACACCAAAACTCCAGAAACTCATAACCTTGATGCCCAGACATCTTCAAACTGTTTTGAAAAGAAGAGGAGATGCTACACCATGGTAAACATGCCCCCGTCCCAACTATTTTGAGACCTGTAGCAGGCATCAAATTTGAAATGAGCTCATTTTGTGAATAAAATTGTAACATTTCTCAGTTTAAACATTTGTTATCTATGTTCTATTGTGAATAAAATATTGGCTCATGTGATTTGAAAGTCTTTTTGTTTTCATTTTATTCAGATTTAAAAAAACGTCCCAACATTTCCGGAATTCAGGTTGTGTATATACAGTGAGGAAAATAAGTATTTGAACACCCTGCTATTTTGCAAGTTCTCCCACTTAGAAATCATGGAGGGGTCTGAAATTGTCATCGTAGGTGCATGTCCACTGTGAGAGACATAATCTAAAAAAAAAAATCCAGAAATCACAATGTATGATTTTTTAACTATTTATTTGTATGATACAGCTGCAAATAAGTATTTGAACACCTGTCTAACAGCTAGAATTCTGACCCTCAAAGACCTGTTAGTCTGCCTTTAAAATGTCCACCTCCACTCCATTTATTATCCTAAATTAGATGCACCTGTTTGAGGTCGTTAGCTGCATAAAGACACCTGTCCACCCCATACAATCAGTAAGAATCCAACTACTAACATGGCCAAGACCAAAGAGCTGTCCAAAGACACTAGAGACAAAATTGTACACCTCCACAAGGCTGGAAAGGGCTACGGGGAAATTGCCAAGCAGCTTGGTGAAAAAAGGTCCACTGTTGGAGCAATCATTAGAAAATGGAAGAAGCTAAACATGACTGTCAATCTCCCTCGGACTGGGGCTCCATGCAAGATCTCACCTCGTGGGGTCTCAATGATCCTAAGAAAGGTGAGAAATCAGCCCAGAACTACACGGGAGGAGCTGGTCAATGACCTGCAAAGAGCTGGGACCACCGTTTCCAAGGTTACTGTTGGTAATACACTAAGACGTCATGGTTTGAAATCATGCATGGCACGGAAGGTTCCCCTGCTTAAACCAGCACATGTCCAGGCCCGACTTAAGTTTGCCAATGACCATTTGGATGATCCAGAGGAGTCATGGGAGAAAGTCATGTGGTCAGATGAGACCAAAATAGAACTTTTTGGTCATAATTCCACTAAACGTGTTTGGAGGAAGAAGAATGATGAGTACCATCCCAAGAACACCATCCCTACTGTGAAGCATGGGGGTGGTAGCATCATGCTTTGGGGGTGTTTTACTGCACATGGGACAGGGCGACTGCACTGTATTAAGGAGAGGATGACCGGGGCCATGTATTGCGAGATTTTGGGGAACAACCTCCTTCCCTCAGTTAGAGCATTGAAGATGGGTCGAGGCTGGGTCTTCCAACATGACAATGACCCAAAGCACACAGCCAGGATAACCAAGGAGTGGCTCTGTAAGAAGCATATCAAGGTTCTGGCGTGGCCTAGCTAGTCTCCAGACCTAAACCCAATAGAGAATCTTTGGAGGGAGCTCAAACTCCGTGTTTCTCAGCGACAGGCCAGAAACCTGACTGATCTAGAGAAGATCTGTGTGGAGAGTGGGCCAAAATCCCTCCTGCAGTGTGTGCAAACCTGGTGAAAAACTACAGGAAACGTTTGACCTCTGTAATTGCAAACAAAGGCTACTGTACCAAATATTAACATTGATTTTTTCTCAGGTGTTCAAATACTTATTTGCAGCTGTATCATACAAATAAATAGTTAAAAAATCATACATTGTGATTTCTGGAATTTTTTTTTTAGATTATGTCTCTCACAGTGGACATGCACCTACGATGACAATTTCAGACCTCTCCATGATTTCTAAGTGGGAGAACTTGCAAAATAGCAGGGTGTTCAAATACTTATTTTCCTCACTGTATATATATATATATTTATTAGGGGTGTAACGATACGCGTATTCGTATTGAACCGTTCGGTACGAGGCTTTCGGTTCGGTGCGCATTACAAACCGAACGATTCGTTGGACTAATCCTATTTAACGTTTGGAAAATAAAAGAGCTTAAAGTGTGTGAAATATCAGTGCCACTGCGCTCAACAACGCAGCCCAAACGACGTAACAGGCAACGTGCTGTCTGCCCCATGATAACCTCCCCTTGCTGGGGAGAATCTTCACTTCAACTGAATTGCTAAAATATTTAATTATAACTGCAATACACTGTTATACAGCAGTGAATTATATTATTTTATATGGAGCACAAACGTCAGTCTGTGTAACAAACTATGTGCATATTTACAGACGAACTACACTCATGTTCATATGCCCAGACAGTCAACAGTGATAGGTTTTTGGAAATGCTGTTTTGTACTCATTCATTCACAAGTCTGCTGCGGTTTGGTTCTTTGAATGCGCTGCTAACTCTGCCGGTGGAGAAAGACTGCGTCGGGAAGGCGAAACCTCGCGCTCGCGGGGCGAAACCGGTGACATTATTCTACTGAATGAAAGCTTAAGGTTTATCCAAAATGTTGCTAGTTGCTATGCGCTTTGTCTTACAAAAGAGTCGGTAAACACTGCAACACTGGTTCATGCGCCCGCGTGCGTGTGTGTGTGTGTGTGTGTGTGTGTGTGCGTGTGCCACGCATGGAGGTCTGAGTGATACAAGTGTGTTTGAAATACGAAGTCGAGGCGGGTCCGGATTTAATTCCCTCCCGGTCCGGAGTCCGGACTTTGAGAAGTGCTGGGCTATACCGTTATCAGCATGTTGAAGTAGATTCGTCTCTCTTTGTCTCTGAGAGAATATCGGCGTCAGATGCCGAAAGCTCCATCATTACTCCATCATTCCGTTTTTACTTTCACTTTCTGTTTATAGTGAATTGACTGCGATTAAGACGTTCACCGGCATAAATCTTGCACAAAGTTTGCACGTGTGCAAACCCTGGTGCAAACGCGTGCTTGCTTGATATCCATTGGCTCGCCTTCATGATTTAAAACAGAAATATTTCCAACATTGCGACGTAACCAATTGCCCCGCCCCCCGTATCGAAAACATACCGAACTGTGACACCACGGTGTCGTATCGAACCGTGAATTTTGTGAACCGTTACACCCCTAATATATATATTAGGGGTGTCAACTTTAACGCGTTAACGCATGTGATTAATCTAAAAAATTTAACGCGTTAATATTTTTTTTACGCAAATTAATCGTTTGATAAGGTTTGACCCCAACTTCTTCCCGTCATCGCAGCGCGGAAGGTTATCTATCAGTGTGTGATGAGCGTAGAGTGAACCAGTGTTGCCAAGGTAGCGGCTGTGGCACACACACAGGCACAAGTGTTCGAGGGCTATTTTGAAAATACAGTCGCGGGAAAAATTACAGAGCCGTGGGTTGCGGTTTTTCGGGCTACTTTTATAATCTACCGCGGCCGCCCAAAGTGTATATAGACAAATAAAAATTAAAATAGATCCTTTTACTAATGTTTATCATACTTGGAATGTACACCTGGCAACTTCAGAATGGAGAGGCGCGTGTAACATCACAAACAACGTGAGTTTCAGCCAGAGCATACAACACAGCAGAAATAAACATGACAACAGCCACTATAGATTATATAAGATAATAAACACACGATTACGATAGGATATGGTTTCTATGTGATTTTCTTGAGATGAATGTGTAACTTACATCTGAAATGCTCATTTTTGCAGCGATATAAAAGCATATTTTAACAACAGTAAACAACCATATTCCACATGTGATCGCAAAAGGAAGTTATTACAAACACTCGATGGTGGTTTGAAGTGAGTTCTGAGTAAAAGTGTACTATTAATCTCATAAATTGTCTTATGATGCTAATATTAGCCCTAATGCACCTGCAGAACAGGTCCAATTCTTCTTCATAATGCATTTTGTCATAATACTTCATGTAAGGTCGCAAGAAAATGTTTTGTTGTATTTATTTAGAAATACTTTTGATAATAGTTGGGTAAATGTATACTGGGATTAAAGCGATGTGGCTTGGTAAACGTTTTATTGCCAGTATAAAGACTGATAATGGCTGAATAAAAACAAAAGAATAATAAGGATTATGTCTCATACCTAGCGGAGGTGTGAAAGGTTATGTTTCCTTAAACTAGTTTGTCATGCATTTCTTTATTTCAACACATTTACAGGTAAATCATAGTATTTTAAATTTGTGATTAATCATGATTAATCACAGTCCATGACTGTGATTAACGCAATACATTTTTTTAATCGATTGACAGCACTAATATATATATATATATTAGTGCATGTATGCATGAATGTATGTATATGTATATTACATACATACACATACTCACATATACACACATACAGGTGCATCTCAATAAGTTAGAATGTCGTGAAAAAGTTCATTTTTTCTTGTAAATTATTTCAAAAAGTGAAACTTTCATATATTTTAGATTCATTACATGTAAAGTAAAACATTTCAAAAGTTTTTGTTTTAATTTTGATGATTAGAGCTTACAGCTCATGAAAGTCAAAAATCAGTATCTCAAAATATTACAATATTTACATTTGAGTTTCAATAAATGACCATTCATACAGTATAAATTCTGGGTATCTCTTGTTCTTTGAAACCACAATAATGGGGAAGACTGCTGACTTGGCAATGATCCAGAAGACGAACATTAACACCCTCCACAAAGAGGGTAAGTCATAGAAGGTCATTACTGAAAGGTGTGGCTGTTTACAGAGTGCTGTATCAAAGCATATTAAATGCAAAGTTGACTGGAAGGAAGAATTTGGGTAGGAAAAGGTGCACAATCAACAGGGATGACCGCAAGCTTGAGAATACAGTCAAACAAAGCTGATTCAAACACTTGAGAGAGCTTCACAAGGAGTGGACTGAAGCTGGAGTCAGTGCATCAAGAGTCACCACGCTCAGACGTCTTCAGGAAAAGGGCTACCAAGCCACTTCTGAACCAGAGACAACGTCAGAAGCATCTTACCTGGGCTGTGGAGAAAAAGAACTGGACTGTTGCTCAGTGGTCCAAAGTCCTCTTTTCAGATGAAAGTAAATTTTGCATTTCATTTGGAAATCAAGGTCCCAGAGTCTGGAGGAAGAGTGGAGAGGCACAGAATCCATGTTGCTTGAAGTCCAGTGTGAAGTTTCCACAGTCAGTGATGATTTGGGGCTGCCATGTCATCTGCTGGTGTTGGTCCACTGTGTTTTCTGAAGTCCACAGTCAACGCAGCCATCTACCAGGAAATTTTAGAGCACTTCATGCTTCCTTCTGCTGACAAGCTTTATGGAGATGCTGATTTCATTTTCCAGCAGGACTTGGCACCTGCCCACACTGCCAAAGGTACCAAAAGCTGGTTCAATGACCATGGTGTTACTGTGCTTGATTGGCCAGCAAACTCGCCTGACCTGAACCCCATAGAGAATCTATGGGGTATTGTCAAGAGGAAGATGAGAGACACCAGACCCAACAATGCAGATGAGCTGAAGGCCACTGTCAAAGAAACCTGGGCTTCCATACCACCTCAGCAGTGCCACAAACTGATCATCCTCCATGCCACGCCGAATTGAGGCAGTAATTAAAGCAAAAGGAGCCCCTACCAAGTATTGAGTACATATACAGTAAATTAACATACTTTCCAGAAGGCCAACAATTCACTAAAAATGTTTTTTTTATTGGTCTTATGAAGTATTCTAATTTGTTGAGATAGTGAATTGGTGGGTTTTTGTTAAATGTGAGCCTAAATCATCACAATTAAAAGAACCAAAGACTTAAACTACTTCAGTCTGTGTGCATTGACTTTATTTAATACACAAGTTTCACAATTTGAGTTGAATTACTGAAATAAATGAACTTTTCCACGACATTCTAATTTATTGAGATGCACCTGTATATCATTATTTACAAAAAAATTATTAGCAGTATATTTTCTATGTCCTAGAAAAATATAATAATATTTTTTTAATATATGAACTTGTAATAATATTATCATTCATTTACTTTTATATTTTTATATATATTTAATATTTTCATTTGAAATAACAGCTGGAAATTATGCCGCTCTGATGCAGCATGACAGCTACATTCATAAACACTTTTGCTGGAAAACGATGGCATATGGTGCGAAACATCGCTGATTTGTTAGTCTTGGAAACATCTTTAAGAATGGGTTGAAAATGACTATTAATCAATCTTGCACTTATGTAAATAACGTTATATTGTCAACATTTAAATCAGCAGAATTCAAAACAATTTATTACGTTGCATGTTTTAATGCAGTGAGGAGTGTACAGTTATCTTGAAAGTCACATTTTAATTATAATCGTACCTACTGACATTACAAACAAACGAGTCGAGAAAAAGACGTTAAAAATGTATGTTAACTGCAGTTCATTAATCACACCGGAAATAGAAGGTCAAGGCAAGACAAATGTAGAAGGTCATCTGGTATTCCATGCATACAGGAAATTCACATACTGTGCACACTATACACACTGTATACGGCAGGTAAAGTAGACATAGTCTGATAGTAAGCTATACTGAATGTAACCTGCATATGCATGGCGAAACAGTACACTACCATAACTCTTACCATTGCTGCAATATATTATGCGTACAGTACATAGATGCACACTGTCAGTATGCACAGAAATACTAACATACTATGTTTCTCAAAATAAACAGAGCTTGATCATGGAATACTGTGTCCCACAATGCAATGCATATCCATCTCCAATGCCAAGAAGAAGCTTAATATGAGTTGATTGATTCATTATTAGAGGACACACTGTATTTCAAATGCAATAAATAAAAAAATACAAATAAAAGATAAAGATTAAATAAAAATTCAATAAATAAAAACAGAGCTCATTGCATGGAATTGTGCATCCCACATTGCAATGCACTTTCATCTCCAGTGTGATGAACGAGCTGCATTCAACGTGGCAAGGTTATGTGACAACAAAATATTAGAAACATTTAGCATAGAAAACAACACGTAATAACATTTACAAGATCAAAGAACACAGCTCTGTCCCGAAAATCCTCTTGGGCCAGCCCAGAACCTGAGGGCCATCCTTATTTTTGAGCCCTAAAAAAGTGTCACATTTTCAAAGCCGAAGCAGAACGTGACCACATCAGGTTGAGGGCATAAAATTCCTCTTAAATGTAACTAATTGCCACAACCTTTCTCCTGACCTCATTCTTGCACGTAATGAATCACCATGTGGCAATGAAGAAACCCTTGACCATAAATAAGTGGACTAACAGGAAACAAATGTATCAACAACACAGCCAGAGGCCTGGCATTTCACTGACACCGACTTCTATTTCCCTTCTCCATTAGGGCACGACCGCTCTGTCTCAGACGGGTGGCGTTCTCCCTCTCACCTCTCTTGTTTTGTTCCTAATGTACTGGCAAAGGTAGACTCCATTAGTCCCTGCATGCACCAAACACATTTATGTCCCCCCTCTCATTTCCTCCTTTTCATTGCACCATGATACATCAGCATGCTCATAGTAGTGTGGAGAAAAAAAAAAAAAGTCTTGTGAACTTGGTACTTGCTTGTTGAGGGTGAGTGCCACCTTGTGGCCAGTCGGCATCAGGAACAGACAAGACAGCCTGTCATTGTCTGCAGTTCAAACAGCCCCTCAAGAAACAGATAAAACAAACAGACGCGTTTTATCAAGAGACAAAATCGCACAAACCAGATAAGCGCCCTGGAGAGGAATCCAAAAACTCTCTTCTCAGTAGAGCTCTGTGAGTCATCAGTGTGTGCAAATGAAGGAAACTGTTTGTTTTCATGTGTGCGTGCCATCACAGGTTTGAGTGAACGTGCTCATTATTGCCAATTCCTGTAGGCCTACTTTTAGAAAACAAGCTCTGTGTGCTTGTACGGGGAGTTATGTTTGCGTGAGGCGCAGGGGTGACAGGGGACATTGACGGATCATGTCAGACGGTGGAATTGCAGGTTGTTGCGTCCCTCCTGTCACCAGGCTCATCTGTCTGGGAGGTGGCTGTACCTGCGAGGCACCGCGCGCTCCTCCTCCTGCTGAGGGATCACACGGGAACGGCTGCCAGATGAAGCCGCCCGGTCTTGCTCACCTGCTCCCCGCGACTTCTGTGTTTTTCAGTCATTATAGTCACGGGGCTGTGATGAAGCGGGGCGAAGCCACACACACCAGAGGAGGTATTTATCAGCTATGTGTGAGGTCAACATGCGAGTTGCAACAAAAGTCAAATTGGCGATGTCTACAGAAACTGTCTAGCAATGTCTAACATTTCAAACCATTACACTGCTGTCATTACATGCTTGTTTACTGCATTAAAATTAAATATAATTTGCATTTTTAACAGGGCCGGTTCTTGACAGCTTGACAGGGGGGGGGGGGGTTGCAAGGTGAAAAAAGTCTAGATATTTATAGGTACTGTAGTATATTGCTATATTAACTATAGGCTGTTGTATGTACACTGGAAAAAAAAAGCTTTCATGGGCAGCCTGGAATATTATGCGCTTTCACAACAAAATAAGCATTTTTTCTTTTTTTAATAACAATAATAAAAAAACAACTCTGTTCTCTTTCTCTGGATCATTGTTTCTGTGGTGATTTTTTCAACTAACTTTTTTATTTATACAAAACAAGGCCATAATCATATCTAGAACATTAGGGAGACTATTGTTTTGAGGAAAATATTAAGACCAGACCACTATGGTATTGGTAAAGGAACTAAATAAATAATAAGATTTTTTTGTAAAGTAATCAATCTGAACCAGAGCATGTGAGCGGAGCAGAGCGGGGAGCGAGCGGGGAGCGGAGCGTGCGAAATATAGTCGGAGCGCGAAGCGGGTTTTTATTCAAAGGTTCCACTCCGATACCGCTCACACCACGAGTCTAGGGCTCGCACAAATCCACCCACAATTCACCTGTGCCTTCAACAATTAACAAAACTGTCAGCCTACACTTCGGTTGGCTAGGGCCTCAAATTTAGCCCGGCCCGTGTCCGAGAGCTTGACATCATTACCAGCCCGAGTCCGTCCCAAGCCCGTCTTTTTTTCCCCTTCTCCCAAGTCAGATTATACTGTTTCAGCTATTAAAATATTTCAGTTTTGTATGTAATGGCAAAGTGATAATATTTCGTTTCGTTTTTTTTATTAAGTTAATTTAGAAAAACATTTGGAGCATGTTTTTGTTCGTTAAATAAGTTTTTTTCTTTCTTAAAGTAACGACCAAGCGGCCAGCGGCAGACAGTGAGCTGATCATAGCCATGTTTGATCAATTTAGCCTTCTCAAATCATCACGAATTGCCTAAAATAAAATCTATAGATATACTAAAACAGTTCAAGCATAACAATGTTTAAACGTTAAACCTAGATAAATGTGCGCTGCATCCTAGTTTGTGCGGAGAGTGGAAGTTAAAGCGCAGGACATGGAGGCACCAGCTCAATCAATTGCATTTTTTTCAATGGAAACAACTGACGCAGTAATTTTTGCTAGTAAAAGTAAGAGTAATACATGCATCTTCTGCACAGCTATTTTCAGAATCGCATACTACTTACGAAATTGCTGCAGTATGTAGTAAGGTACACAGAAAACACTAGTTTATTAGCTAATTTTTTATAAAAACATAGCATACCCATGAATATACTACTTTCACCAGAGCGGGATGAAATTGTAGGTGAGCAGCGTAATTGAGCGGAGCGGTCTGGTGCGACTTTGAGCGGTGGAGTGAGCGGGGAGCGGAAATTCTCACCGCTCAGCTCCGCTCACATGCTCTGATCTGAACTGCAAATAATAATTTTTATTTTAAAATATGCACCCATTCAATGTTAGTTGTATTCCTAATATGTTAAAAACGCAAGACAGAAAAATGCTATTGTTGTCACAATAATTATGAATTACATGAATCATGTAAATGACAGCCCAACTTTCAATTTAAAACGGCAGAATTTGACTTGAATAGTTTGCATCACTGGATATTACAGTCAAGCCGACTGTTGCTATAGTAACGAACACAACTTTAATCACACAGGCTCTTATTTCAGTGTTGTTTACTTTCAGTTTTCATTCTTACATTCAACAGCAAGTCAAAAGGGGTAAGCTTTCAACTGAACTGTATAGCCAGCCTACATGCATTTTAGACGCTTATATTATGCTCATGCCCCGTCCATGCAATGAACGCACGTTATTGAATCTTTCTTTCTTTTAGGACATTAAAACTGCTCAGGTAATTTCAGTGGTAGGCTATGATACATATTTGTGCATTAAACTCCTCATAACTCTCAAACTCCCCGTAATAGCACGCAATTTTTTCTGCCCGTTTTCGCTCGTTGTCAGCCTCTGCTTTTCTGCAACAGACTGAATTCAGCGTGCCTTGCATTCAGCTAATAAAAGAAAAATTCTGCAATTTTCTGGCGTTATTTTATGATTGTTTGGGCAGTCTCAAGCTATAGCTTAAACTTCTCAAAATACAGTCCGCTTCAGATTAGTTTTAATCCATGCACAAATAAATGAACGTAATCTTTATCTAATTCTGATTGGGTGGGCAAGACTGACATTTGGGTGGGCTCAGCCCACCCCTGCCCATGCCTGGAGCCGACCCTGATTTTTAATCTAACTTTGTGTAAAAATGCTGCAACTTCAGGCATTACGATTAAATGAGTCAAAGGATTTAAAAAAATGTACGAACTAGCAGTTCATTCATCATACTGGAAATAAAGTCAAGTCAAATGTAATTGGACTTCTTCGTAATTTATGAAAAAATGCACATACTGTGCATGCGCACTGCATACTTCAGATCAGTAATAAGTGTGTTCTTACGCTTCTTATGCTATATTAAACATGTGTGTGCATGCATTTCTGCACAGCTATTTTCAGAATCGCATACTACTTACGATTGCTGCAGTATGTAGTAAGGTAAGTATGCTAATTTTTTATAAAAACATAGCATACCCATGAATATACTACTTTTGCAAGAAGTGCAGTATAAAACAGAATGCATAGAATTTTGGATTTCATAATGCAACGCACTTGACTTGACCTTTCATCTCAAGTGTGATTAATGAACTGAAGTATCTTAATATGAGCAGTGATCTATAGATTCATTATTTGATCGGACTGGCAAATATTCACATTTTAGACAACACTGGATTAAAAATGCAAAAAATTAAATGATAAAAAAAGATTTTCAAAATAAATTGAACTAAAATTAAACCAAATAACCAGACTACATTAATCCTGAAATGTACTGAAAAATTAATTAATGAATAATAAATAAATAAAATTAATTAATTAAGATAAATTAAACTAAAATTACACTAAAAATCCAAACTGATTTAATGCAATGAATTGAATGTATTGATATATAGATACATAAACAGATTATTAAATGAATGTTAATTATCTATCAATTTATTTACCAATAAACTGATATATACATAAACAATTAAATCAATATTTACAAAATAAAATTAGAATAAATAACCAAACTAAATTAAATTTGTAATGCATTGATAGATTAATAAATAGATACATACATAAATGAATGAATACATTTCCAATATAAAATAAACTGAAATTAAAATAAATAACCAAACTGAATTAAACATACAATGTACTGACAAATAAATAAATAAATTCATAAATGATAATTATCAATTTATTCATCTATCAAATATTTATAAAATAAATTTAACAAATGTAATTAAGCTAAATTACCAAACCGAAATAAGCATGCAATATATTGATAGACAATAAAATAAATCCAAAATTATTTCCAAAATAAATTAAGCTAAAGAACTAAGCTGAATGAAACATGTAATGTGCATATACATAAATAAATAAATAAAATTAACCAAACTCATTTAAACAAGCTGTATGTTGAGGTGACAATACACAAGTGACATAGTCGGGTGATGTAACAACATTACATTTATAACTTATATATTATTTGCCTACTGCTTCACTGGATATTTGTATAGTACATAGTATACAATGTATACAGTACAGTATTCAATCAAGTAGTAATTTAGTTTTCCATTCTGAAAACAGTCACAGTCAGATTCTCAGGCAATTACTCTTCTGATATCTATCGCCTCCTGCAGGTGAACAGTGGCTGTCAGCTCTCACAAATCTCTAGCCAGCACCAATATTAGCGGCTGCATTTGTAATTCTTTGCCTTACAACACCACAACTAATCCAATCCAATACATCAGAAACATTTCAGACCATTAATCTCAAAGTCTTCCACACCACCACAACCATCCCGTCTGCAAATCCAATCAAAGCGAGTCACAACTCCAGGAGATTACGACCATTACATTTTAAGTGTAGAAATTTGCAGAGAACTGAATGCTCGGTGTGGCCCAGCCCCCACTGCCAGCGCTCCGGCGGGTTTGAGGATGCTTTATGGTGGGCAATTCAGCTGCAGCTGCTATCTGCACCATCTCAGGAATGACCGCGCTCGGAATCAAGTGCAATAAAGCAGACTGGAAGAGGAGGGGGAGAGGAACAGAAAGAGGAAACAAAAGAGAGCTAGTTCGTCTGGACGACCATTTAAGGGGGAAAGAAGGGGGAGTGGGTCACTGCCCTCGCTTTTTTACCCAAACGGTGAGGAGAGAATGCCACACACATTCACACAAACCTCCGAGCAAAAGTCTCACACCGCGAGCCATTGGAGGTTTGCTGTTTGTTTTCACAGGAGTGGCTAAGAAGGGCACAGACCTACGTTTTCCACTTGCTCACATTGTACATACAAACTTTACAGTCTAACACGGCCTATCACAGGTCTCGCTCCAACGGGCCTAGTGGTCTGGGCCTCAGGAAATCCCCTCCAAAAGGAGAGCGAGCTGTTATTTATGTCTCCTACCCTAAAAAGAGTGCTTTACAGCCCGCGTCAAATAAGAGCAAAGGGGAAAGGGGAGCGTGAGGATGAGCTACTGAAACACAGAGTTAGAAAAAGCAAGCGTGAGAATATATTCATCAGAACCAAGTCACATTAATGACTCATAGGTTTATATTTTTGCATGGCTTCAAAAACTACAATAGTAAAGTCACATATAGCTTTTATTTGTTGCTACTAACTGTTGTTTTTGACATTATTATTAATAACTAATCCTTCTTTTCAAACCATTAGTCAATAAATACTTGGTAAACAGAATTGGATGTGATGGAATTGAGTTATTAACTCTATAATTAGGACAATTCCCACCAGTTTGACCCATTATTGACAGGGTAATAAGTCGATCACATTGACTTGAAGGTTTGCTATATTTTAGGACCTTAACGAGAACAAAACTTCCATGTATTTTTATGTCTTGCAAACTTAAAAGTTTGGCTTTCTGGGACATTTGGTTATTTGTTTAACAAAGATAAGGTTGTTGAAATTGTAAGAATGGCTAGGGACAAAAATGACAAACCAATCAGAAATGTTTTGTGATATAAGCCATTTTTTGTCCAGCTAAAGTGTCTATTAATTAATGAAGACATGGTATTTAAATGTATAATTTCCAGCTTTTATTGCAAATTTTCTTTGTAAAGAAAAGTAAGCATTTGTTGAAAATGTGTTACAATTTGTAAAAATGTATATATATATTTTTTTATATAAATTAAAATAATAAATATAAAAAGTAAAAATAAACAATTTTAAATAAAAAGTGAAATTATACATACATATATTATACAAAAATATACACTGTTCAAATGTTTTTATTTTTAAATTAATACTTTCATTCACTAGTCTAAAAGTGACATTTATAATGTAACTAAAAAATCTATTTAAATTATATTTAAAAAATAAATGCTGTTCTTTTCAACTTTGTATTCATCAAAGAATACTGAAAACAAAAATATCAGTTTCCACAAAAATATTCAGCAGCACAACTAAAAAATGTTGAAAAATTAAGAAGAAATGTTTCTAAAAGTACTAAATCAGCATATTAGAATGATTTCTGAAGGATCATGTGACACTGAAGACTGGAGTAATGATGCTGAAAATTCAGCTTTGATCACAGGAATAAATTACATTTTACATTATATTCAAATAGAAACGAGTCATTTTAAACTGTAATAATATTACACAAGATTACTGTATTACTGTATTTTTGATTAAATAAATACAGCCTTGGTAAGCATAAGAGACTTATTTCAAAAATAAACTATTTTAATGACTTTTACACAGTAGTGTATAATATTTAAATCTAAACGTAAACATAGAATTAAAAATGTACATGATTTGGGTCCAGTAAAAACCTTTGCAGGGCCAATAGTAATTTGGACTACTGGTCCAAGAGGGCACAAGCAGAAAAAATCCTTACTGTTGAGCCCTGTGCTGCTGTCTCTCATTTCAGACAAAAACTGCCTGCAAGCGTATGTGTATATGTGAAATGAAAACACACATTGGGAATCATAAATCTGCGGGTGTGAGATCGTCAGAGACACATGAGACAGACCTGTGCCATGTTTAGACTGGGTCCAGATGTACCCGCCTTCAGCTGAGGAGGTCCGGCGCTGTCCCGCCCCGTAAAGAGCCGGACACTTAACCACTTACCAAACAATACCTCTGAGCTCTGCCTGACACACGAGACACGCTGTACCCGCAGGCAGCACGAGGACAATGACAAGCAACCACAAAGACTCCCATCACAACACGTTAGGCTCCCGCTAACAATGTAAGAATGGTAACAAATACTGTTACCTCGAATACTACATTCGCTTTTATGTAATATAAGAGTAGGACATCGCTATCAACGCTAGAACATCGCATGGCTGAAGATTATTTCTCACTGACGTGCTTGTCCCACTTCTGGGCTACTCAAAGATTGAATGGAGGGTGGATCGTAAACGCCCACAGGTATAAAATCAACACGTCTCCCAGCAGTGCTCACATCCAGACTCTCTAAGTGCTCTGAGTGGGTTTAGTGTTTCAATGACTCATTCTCAATGTGTTTCAATGTCCTCTTCGGTATCACAGACCGATTCATCAGCTCAGCTCCATTCACTGGCTCAAATGCATGTGCATTTCTGTTGAGATGGAGGCAAATATTCACTTTTGAGGCATTATAAAACATGCCTATTTTTCTTGCCATTGTTTTTTTTTTTGCCACTTTTAATTGATGAGCGAAGCTGGTTTAAATACAAAACTCAATACTTTATATGAATTAAAAATATATGTAATAGAAATATATGTAAAAGAAAATGATTGATTCAGTCAGTGTGGAAGAACTTGACTGGTCTGCATAAAACCAAGTCCTAATCCCAGTTTAACACCTCTGGTGTGACTGTAAATGCAGACCTTGAGCCAAAAACTCACCAAACACCAATCACCAAACACCAATGACTTGTACATACTCAATATGGGCAAAAGTATTGGGACACCCCCTTCTTTAGAACAGAAAAATGCACTTCCAAATCTGTGGCAACAACGATGGGAACATAATTCATGTATTTAAAAATTGTATTTCCATCTCTGTTGCAACAGTTTTGGAAGTGTCTAAAATGACTGAACCCATATGTACAAGTCATTGGTGTTTGGTGATGAGTTTTTGGCTCAAGGTCTGCATTTACAGTCACACCAGAGGTGTTAAACTGGGATTAGGACTTGGTTTTATGCAGACCAGTCAAGTTCTTCCACACTGACTGAATCAATCATTTTCTTTTTGAACCTTGTCTTATACACAGAGACATTGTCATGTTAGAATAGAAAAGGGTCCTGTCCAAACTGTTGCTATAATATTAGAAGCACACAATTTCCTAGAATATCATTATATGCTTAAACATTAAGATTTGTTCTTATGGAAATTACTAAAGTAGTCAAACCTGTTCATTAGAAGGGGGCGACCCAATACTTTTGGCAATATAGTGTAAATATGAGTTAAAGCATGTTTACAAGTGAGGACTATATTCAAATTCTAGGCTGATACTGGTAAGTCAATAATTATTTTCTTGATATGGGCAATAATCATATTAAAATTCTATACTATTTTGTGCAATAAATGTAAAAAAAAAAAAAAAATTACAATAAAACAACTAAAACCAGCCATTTTAAATGCTTTAAATTAATTTAGACCTCACAACATTTTAATGTACAGTATGAGAAAATTGACATTGTTTTTCCAATTTGATAAAGATTTAATTTAACAGTGTTATTAAAGTAATCGTGTTTTTAACTTTAACAGTAATATTAACCAAAAAAAGGAAAAAGAGCATTCACAATGAAATTAAATTAAGTTTTAATTTTTTTTAAATCAACCGATAACATAAATTAACCAAAATAATTAGCTAACAAAACTTTTTTATTTGCAATTACACTACCATTCAAAAATTGGTAAAATGTTGTAATGTTTTTGAAATAAGACTGGATTTATTTGACCAAACACCCAGAAAAAACATTAATATTGTGAAATTTAAAAACTTTTCTATTTGAGTATAGTTTAAAATGTAATGTATTTAGTCTTCAGTGTCACATGATCCTGCAGAAATCATTCTAAAATGCTGATTTTGGGCTCAAGAAAAATGTATTACTATTATTTAATGTTGAAAACAGTTGTGCTGCTTAATATTTTTGTGGAATCCATGATTTTTTTCAGGATTCTTTGATGAACAGAAACCATTCAATTTGAAATTAACATGTTACATTATAAACGCCACTATTTTTTTATAATAATTTAAAAATATATATTTTTTAATCTTGCTGACCACAAACTTATGAATGGTAATGCATGAAAAAGAAAGAAGAAGAAAAACATTTGAATGGTGAAGTTTTTTTTTCATACATCCATCAATGTTGTACAATAGTGCTGAGAATATAAATCTAACTACTTGAAGAACAAAAATTTATGACAGATACAATCCGCTTCAGCTCGTCTGCAATAAAACACGGGGAACTCTTACTACGAGAGGGTTTATGAGCTACATATTTCAATAAAATGATATTAAACTCATAAAAGTAATAACAGCAAGCTCCGTCCATGCAGGTGGCCTCCGTCTGAGGCTCGACCGGAGTTTACCAGAACCTTCGGTACACAAAAACAGAGCGGCGCACACATGTAAACACGTGTGCAAACCCCAGAGCACAAAAGTGGCACGCACGCTCTGATTTACAGCGGAGTAAACGATTTAAGCTGCACGTCTCGCTCTAACACCTAAACACCTGACAGCCCTCTCATAAATAAGGTTAGCCAGAGCCTCCTGTGTAATTTACACCTACACTATCTCTTAAACTAACATGTTACAGGTTCATCTGCCATATTTCAGCACCACAGGCTGAGAAACCGCCTGGGAAAGATGAATGAGTTGGATGGGCATTAAGAGAGAGAGAAAGAGAGAGCGAGTACAAATGTGCAGTTGTGATGGGCTGGGGAGCGTGAACTTCAAAAGCCTAGAGCGGATCTGTTTTGGATGTGGAGGCCATGTTGGCTGCATTCAGGCCCGGCCCAGGCTTCGTTTACGTTCCTGTGAAAGCGCTCCAGGCCTGAGGCGCAGCCGCAATAACGGCTGACAGAAACATCAAGGCCTCACATCTCCCATCATAAATCCTCCGGCCCTCATTCTTCTTCTCTCATGCAGTGAAATGCATCTTTGTCCCATAAGGATGATTTATGTAGGAGAAATCTATAAGGTGCGCCAGTCGCTTCACAGCACGGGGCTCTGCGTACAAGAGGAAGGGAGAAAAACCAAACCCCCAAATCAAGGCAAAGCCTGCTTGCCATTTCAACAAGCAAACCTAGTTATGTGGAGAATTAATATGATCCATCTCTCAGAATAAAAACATCTGAATTTGAAAACAACAGCACAGCGTGTGACAAACTACCACCGACTGTAATAAAAAGGAAGCTGACTGTAATAAAAAGGAAGTGAACATGCCTGAAATTGACACAGAATAAATTATGCCTCCTACAGGCTGACTTTAAAACTGCAGTATGTACAAACACAAGAAAGAGACCAGAGAGACTCTTAAACTTTTTTATATAGACTATACAAGCTTATATTTCCCTCAGCTCTGGGACTGTGACACAGTCAAAGAACATTGTATTTATTTTTAAAGTAAAAAAAAAATGTGTTTATTTAATTTCAGTTTTCTACTTTAAAATTTAATTCAGTGTGTTACTGTTTCTTTGTAATTGTTTGTGAAAAATACCATATAATATTACTTTAAAATATATATATATATATATATATATATATAGTTAAAAATAGAATATTTCAAAGTGTAGGAAGCTTTCTGAATATTTGTCAATTTAAATAATAAAAAAAATAAAAAATATGTCTCCTAAAAAAAAAAATCTCCTTCAAAGTATGAGAAGTTTCCTGAATCTTTCTGTCGGTTTAAATATTTTAGAAAATTAATTAAAAAAATACTACTACTACTACTACTACTAATAATAATATAGGATCTCATCTAAAGTATGAGATGCTCTCTCAATATTGGTGTCAATTTATATATATTTTAAATGTATAAATATAAATGTATTTTTAAATTAATTCTAAATTATTCCTTTTTTTCCATTTAGTGATTATTGTTGTTGGACAACCTTTGAGTACATTAACTTACACCAAAAAAAACATTGTATAATATTAGAATTTCTGGTGATATATGTAATGGTAATTACTAAAGTTTTTATTTTTTTTGATGACTGTTGTGGGACAACCTATGTGTATACAAACCAAAAACAAATATTGAATTGTTAAATATTAAGTTAAAATGCCACAGTTTCTGGCAAAATTCCATACATAAGATCTAAAAAAAAAAAAAAAAACATGGGTAAGAAGCTTTTTCAATTATTTTTTTTCCTTTTTTTATTTCTATTGTGGGATTTTCTGCCACAATATTATAGCTGTTTGTGAAATTTACAAGCACTTTGTGAGTGAAAATTGTTTCTGCATCATTTTTTCATGATTTCCTCATAACATGCTCTGATAGTCACCTCCAAGCTCACCAGACCCTGAAGAAGCACAGCGGCCCTACACACCTTTGATTTGCACTCTGCATGTTAATTCCCAGCATTTTATTGCCAATTGGAAATTTAGCACCATGAAAAATAAGCACAAATGCCAGTGCTGGAAATGTAAATTAATGGAGGTGGTTGCTAGGTAGCCAAGCACACATCCTGAACGGCAAATTATTAATTCAATACGAAGCGAGAGATTACCTGGTAATTAATGTTTAGCTATAAATTTTCTGTTACTTACAGTCTGTGTTTATCTGGTGTGGTTTGATGCAGCTGTTCATGTATGAAGCAAAGTAATCGAGACGTGTCTCTAAACGCTCTGCCTGTCATCTGTCAGAAATCTAGCGTATGATAACTGGTTCAACCTGCCTTGTGGTTTAGAAAACTGTGTTTGTGAGAACTGTACTCTGGGTAATACAATACATATTAAATAACAGCTTGAAATGGTAAATCAAAGAAACATTTTACTGTCAAAATATCATAGTTACATTTAAAAATATATCATGGGATCTCTGTCAAAGTGTAGGAAGCTTTCTAAATCTTTCTCTCAATTTACAGTATTGAAAATAATAACAATAATAATAATAATAACAACAATAACAATAAGGAATCTTCTTTAAAATCCATAAAGCTTTCTGAATCTTTCTGCCAATTTAAAATTAAAACTTCTTTTTTTGACATTTAAAAAAATAATAATGGCATTTGTTCAAAATATAAAACGCTTTCATGTGAATTTAAAATAATAATAATAATAATAATAATAATATGATCTGATATGATCTTTTTGTCATTTATTTATTTTTTAATTTTGAGAGTATGTATAGATTTGAGAGATTTTGAGAGTATGTATAGATTAGTATGTATGTATACTAACTAAATACACCAAATTCTACCTTATTATACCAGTAGTTTTTGTCAAAATACCATAGTTTTGATAGATAGGCAGACAGACAGACAGACAGATAGACAGATAGACAGATAGATAGATAAGGGATCACCTTTAAAATTATTTCTAAATCTTTCTGTCCATTTAATAATTTAATATTTCTCTCTTTTTGATGACTGTTTTGGGACAGCCTGCATGTTTACTAACTAAATGCACCAAAAATACTGTATTCTCATGGAAGTAAAACGCTTTAGGGTCCAGTTTCTCATCATTAGACACTTCCTGTATTCCACAGAGAAGATGAGGAACGTCATGACTGGATCGACTCCAGCCAGCTCAAAACACAAGACCATCTTGAATGGTCTTTTACAGTAAAACTCTCTGCAGCACAAAGGAAAGCAGGCCTCATCACTGGGGTCTCAATTCTGAGAAGCAGAGACTTGGACCTGATATTGTCCGGTTCGATCCAGAACGTCCACCATCTGTAACAGCTGGATGTCAGCCGGTTAAGAGTGAGAACATTTGGAGGAGGTCCATCAAAAACAGGGCCTGAAATTCGGGTTTGAACAAGATTCAAAAATCACAAATTGGACCCTACTTTGCCAGTGTTATCACGTAGATTGACTAAACACAAAATCTCGTAGATGCCAAGACAACACATGTTATTCCCAGACAGAGCATCTGGCCGACTGCAGACCTTCAATCCAGCATCAACAAACAAAGCAAACCCCCAACTCGAGTGAAAATGTTCGGCATCTTCCTCACAAAGGCAAACAAACCTGTGACTCGAAACATTTTGAGAGTAGGTGAGCTTGAGCTATGCTACTTGGTTGGAAGAGAAAGAGACGTTTTTTAACCTACGTGACATTCAAAAACACGCGAGTGCTGAAAACACAGACGCACAGCCAAAGAAAATGATGACTTCGCTGTTCAGCTTCAAAATCCCTGAATTATTAGACTCACCTAAGCCTCTGCAAATTTGAAGAGAAATGGCATTTTGATCCCATGCACTTCAATAAGAAGAAGATAGGGAAGTAAGAGATTAAAATGACTAGTTATGTCGCTCAATATTGTTTTGACCAGACAAAGGTCAAATAATTATTTGTTCAAGAAGATAAAAGGCTCTCATTTATTACTCAGCAGGCTTACATTCAAAATGTCTGAAATTAATTTTGTTCTCCACTTTTTACCTGGAATAAGGAAAATGTCTAATATTTTTGAAAATGAAATCTTTTAATCACAATGCTGCAATTTCTGCTAAAGTTGAAAGGTGAAATATTTTTAACATTATATGTGACCATGGACCACAAAACCAAACATAAGGGTCAATTTTTAAAAATGATTTAATCTGAAAGCTGAATAAATAAGCTTTCCATTGATGTATGGTTTTGTTAGGATAGGACAATATTTGGCCGTGATACAACTATTTGAATATCTGGAATCTGAGGGTGCAAAAAAATAAAAAAAATTAAAAAATATATTATTGAGAAAATCTTTGGACTTTAAAGTTGTCCAAATGAAGTTCTTAGCAATGCATATTACTAATCAAAAATGAAGTTTTTATATATTTACAGTAGGAAATTTACAAAATATCTTCATGGAGCATGATCTTTACTTAATATCCTAATTATTTTTGTCATAAAAGAAAAATTTATAATTTTGACCCATACAATGTATTTTTGGCTATTGATACAAATATACTCGTGCTACTTAAGACTGGTTTTGTGGTCCAGGGTCACATATATATTACATATTATATTATATTGTATTGTATTGTATTATATTATATTTATTTATTTATATTTTTTATTTCAAGTGATTGTGACTTTAGGTTTAAATAATAACCCGGATCCATCATTGTTCCATGTATTTCACCTGTTTATTAAAATGTTTGTATATGAGCATCCTTCTATGTGACAAAATATAGTACATCTAAATATTAAGCATCGAAAAAGCTTGTTTTCAGTTCATTCTTTTTCATTCTAATGATTTATTAAGAGGTTTATTTATTTATTTGAATTTTGTATATTACCTACCTAAGAGGTAAATAAAATGAGGGTGAAACTTCACAAGTTTAATGGGAATAATTCTTTCATACCTTTTAATTAGCTTCAGATGCGCTTCACACTGATCTAAAAGTGCCCTCTGGTGGCCGTTTGTACCACAATACTACAACTGACCATTGCCAGTAATCATTACATCAGGTTTGCTCTGACAACATTTACTAAAACCTAACAAAACGTTTTGTTTTTTTCTATGAAACGGCTGCAATTATGATCCACAGTGAATTGCTGTTAAAGAGAGATTTGTTGAGATTTTGTTTGTGTTTTCTGATGCATTCACATTTTATTAAAGAAGTGTGGAATGGAAGAAGACCAATGACAGGCCTTTCTAACATTCACCGAACAAACCTTTCATTATTTATCATTTCAAAAATATATCCATACTCCTACTTGGGTTATTGTAACTACTGAAAAAACATCTATTAAAAAAACATGTAAATTTAAATTTCATTTTTTAATGTCTAAATGAATTAATCTAGAATTGTACCCACTGTGGTTTTTTGGTTTACTATTTTTACCATTATAAGAGTGATTTTATTTAACCATAATACAACACAACAGCCTACTTGGTTCATAAATATGTTTACTAGCATTTTCTCTTCACTAGCATGCTGCACTTCTTATATAGCTAACTGTTGACAACAATATATTTGCTATTTTATGTATGTTTCATAGGAAAGAGTCTTCAGAACATAAATAGAGATTAATAGACATCTCTGTTATATTATTTGAATACACATTTGAATATACATTTGAATACAGTTGCTATTGATTTTGACTCTATACGTAAAAACAATCAATATTATACTCACACTTAGCTTGTCATGTTTCACTCATCACACTGAGGAAACTGCACAAGTTACACATTTTATTAAAAAAAATAAGCTTGTCAGCGCCCTCTGGTGCCCGTCAACACCCTTTTGTGTGCGTGTGTGCGTGTGTGTGTGTGTGTCAGGGATGTTAGCACCCGCCACCAGCCAAATGTGTGTGTGTGTGCTTCACCTACCGTGTAAATAAAAATAGCATACTGTGGCGGACACTTCACATTCAAAAAAAAAAATGTGGCGTTACATCGCAAAGAGGTCTGCTTCAGCCAGTGAAAAGAGGCGAAGGTGTTTTTTTAAAGAACATTTCTGATGGTGTGAGACAAGTCAAAATGCTCGGTATTCGTCATTCTCTGATCATATCTATCTGATTTGTTAAAACGTTTCCATTTACTAATAACAAAACCTGCGCTGTATATAAATTTAACGAAGTTCACGTCATAAAAGTGCATTTTATTAATTATCAGTCATTTCAAGATCAAAGACCGCAATAGGAGAGCCAACTTTTAATGAAGATGATTGTGTTGAGCGTCTGCGTCTTTCTTTCAACTAAATAACTTGTTGCAAGCACAGTCATATCTGATAAAATGTCAAAAAAAAATTATTTTTACATTCACATATGTGGTTTCAAAATGATCATAAATGTGGCCAGACCTCCTCCTGAAGTTTCAATGTAAGTTAGTTATTTTTCATTAAAATGAAGTTGTCTATAGATTGATGACACAAAGTATAAAAACTCTATATTGATGCGCTAGGATCGGAAATTACTCAGAATTTTCTAGATCGGATCTGATGGTATCGTTGCATATATGTCATATTTCATATATATATGCTTAAGTATTGTAGATCTTGTAGTATTAATTTTCACATGCAGTTACACATTGTCGGTTAAAAACAAGAAAGTAAAAACATAGTGGCTGGTAGATTTTGAAATACCAGCCACAGTGGATAATTTCTATATTCCATCCTCAATCTTCGCATGAATACATTTCTATGTGTGCTCAAAATGATTTTTCTTTCAGCTAAAACAAAACCTGACCATAGTTGTACTGTCCAATACAATAAATAACAATGATTTAATTCAAAATGATCATAATAAGTTTCAATGTATTAGCCTATTTGATGACAAAAAGCCAAATTACCATTTATACTCATGGATATTCTACTTATTTAATTTAACTTTTTAGAAATTCTATTTAATAAATATCTGTTCTCTGATATTTAATAAATGGATTTTATTGAATAAATACATTTTATGTAATTGTATCACATTAAGATAAGTTTATGATTATTTTACTTACATTACATATTCAAATAAATACATGAGTTATTGTGAATAAACGTTGAATAGATGCCAGAATTACTAACATCAAATGAAAATAGGAGCACATTACATCCACTGTGGCTATTTACAGGAGTGAGCATGCCCTTAAGTACCCAATCTGTCTTCATTCACAAGCTCATAACTCTGTATAGAGCGCCGTTTGGCCTCTGTCCCACCGGTGCCAACTCTGATATAGTAACAGACGTTTGTCAGCGCTCCAATCACACAGTCAGAGGATCTTACTTCACGTAACATTTTAACAGTTTGTTGAAACCTCTCTTCTACAGGTTTAATCTGACGGTGAACAGCACATTATCTTAAATGCAAGTCCTGCTCGGAAGGCCAGAGGGCAGTCAGTCTACAGCAGACACCACACCACCTCACCACCACACAAACTACAACCAGAGCAGCAACCGAATGAAAAAAAACAGCCTACATAGTTTTAGACACTTCATGCACACGTAAACATTTCTTAAAATCATGTGAAAAAAAAAAACATTTGAAAAAAAATTAAATTATGTGGAGTTTATTATAAAGAAAGATTCTGTAGCACAGGCACAATTTCCATATGTCACAAAAATATGGTTATTAAATATTAAGAAAGAAATGTTTAGAAAAAAAAATGTTGCATTAAAATGAAGCATTTAGGCTCTTTTTGGTTGTCCAACTAAAACCTGCTCGTACTTCATGTGATACACACATCTGTGATTATTTTTCTAGTTACAGGGGTTTTTAATCTGGGGACCACAAGGGGATGCTAGGGGGTCCACAGTCAATGTCTGAGGATAAAGTAAAAGAAAGAAATCTATCAAATTTGACATTATGACGGTTTAATTCTAGTCGGAAATCAAGAGAATCATGACTAATCATGATTAAGTACTGACAACCTTGTTTTAACAGTAATAAATAAAAAGAAATCAATCAAAAAGTAGCCTATGTTTTCCAAAAAGCTGATGTTTATAAAGCAATTCGGTGTTTATATGACTGATCACGCTGAAGTCTACTGTTTTTGTACACAGTATAGCGTCTTTATACATGTAAATATAACAAATATATGGCTATATCCACCTTCATAGTTTAGAAAAAGTGGATCTTCGTGTTTTGGGCGTTTTTGTCAACAAAAAGTTTGAAAAACCCCTGTATTCGGACACCTGTGCGAACCAGAGGCGAATTTATTTCATATATCCACTAGAAATTACCTTTAGTATAATTTAGCATAATTTATTCCAATTGGTTTCAGAGTTGGTTTCCATCTAACGCAATCGCAGTTAACTTATATAATTAAAAACAGTGCACTAAGTGACGTTCCCCACAATACATCACGCTTAAAAAATATGTTAAAGATGATATACACTCACATGAATACTGAAGACTGAAGATCAAAGGTGTTTATGTGCGAGATTATTCCTCTTGATGGCGCCATGTTGAATCACATGACCGATCGAAAACTAACCGTCTCAGTGAATCTTTGAATCCGATCGCTACGAAAAGAATCCATTTATTCGTACACTCCCTGCGTCCCAATGTGCATACTATCCACCCTTTCTGCCCTAAATAGTATTGAAAATTACTACTATCACAGAATTTAGGATTGATAGTATGCACATTGGGACGCAGTCACTGATTCGCTCAGTGACTCTTTCTGGGTATTACATTTTTACGCCAGTAGGTGGCAACAAGCGAATCATTTTGTGTTTTAAATGAGTCATTGAATCATTTATTTGAACGAGTCGATCGAAAAGAGTCTTAAAGTGCCCCTATTATGCCTTTTCGAATATTACCTTTCATGCAGTGTGTCATGTAGCTGTATGTGAACATAAACTAAAGTTGTGAAGCCGACAGTGCACGATAAATAAAGTTATTGTCTATCAAAAAAAAAAAAGAGTCGGCTCGCAATCTCCTGAACGAGTCGTCTGGAAGTCGAATTTTATTCTGTTACGGCTGTAACGTTACTTCACGAAGTAACACATTTGCATAATGTCCGTCCACAAACACAGTCAAATTTCGTGTGGTTAACATCATGTCGAGAAGACGCTGTATCCTACACTGTGAGAGTAAATTTGATTTATCTCATCTTATAATTACCACAAACTTGACACTTACCACTGAGAAACGTCCTGCTCCTGCTCTTGTTGATCCCACTTCAACTGTTTCATCATTAGACTCCGGCTCGATTTGGTGAGGTACAATCAATACCATCTTTTCTATGTATTGACAAGTCTCCAGTCATTCGTTATGGCAATGGGCGTTTCTTTTCTGACCAGTGTTGCCAATGCCAACTAATCTTCAGGGGAAGTTGCTAAAGGAAGGTTGATTTGTTGCTAAAAGTTGCTAAGTGACATTGTGACGTCATTGCTTAATCACAGTGCAACATTGCATCAAATCTCAGCAAAAATATATTTTATATAAGTTAATTTAGATTTGTTTGGAAAATAATAAATGCATAATATAATATTAAAATATAGAAAGGCCTAAGTGTATTTTTTAATACAATATTGAATAATTAAACACATTTTTGAACAATTAGCTAGTAAACTAGTAAAACTACACATTCTGAACTATTATAGTTTGAAGCAGTGTATAAGCGGTTAGTTTATGACAAATCTGTACAAATAAGGCACAATCCACTATGTTAACATGATTTTTCTGGATTGATTTTTCACAAGTTTTTTTTTTCTGCATTTTAAATTACGCATTATATTTTGTGTTGAAAATTACTAGTACCTTTTCCATTTTTCTAGATTTTTTCTTAGTGTACTAACTGATCAACAATCACAGGTACAAGCTACAAACAAGGTGTATCATAAATGAACAATTATTAAATAATAATAATAATTATTATTGTTAAATTGAACAATTGCAGGGATGACAGGAAACTTAATACACTTGATCATGTGTGTACTGCATCTTTGGTTTCCTATTTTGTGTGATTTAGATGGAAAATGTGTGCCTTTTATCATTTGATTCACTTATCAAAAGTTGCTAAAAGTTGCCAAATGAAGTTTTAAAATAGCTAAACTTGTTGCAAGGTGCTTTTGGAAAAAAATGTTGCTAGGGTAGTCTGAAAAGTTGCTAAATTTAGCAACAAAATTTTTAAGTTGGCAACACTGTTTCCGCACTGCTTTGTACGCAGTAGACCAATCACAAAGGACTGCGGCATCTGACCAATCACAGCAGTGAGGGCTCACAGAAAGGAGGGGTTTAGAGAGACTGGTTCTTTGAACTGCTTCGCACGAGTCGTTTACAAATCATTTAGAAATTAGGTAAAATTAAATCAATTTTCTGCGAAAACTAAAGTGTTTTTTGACCTTGGATGCATGTAAACCTGTTTTAGGACACTCATAAAACAATATTAGCAACCTTAAAAATGGCATAATAGGGGCACTTTAATAGTATTAGATAAAATATGCGTGTAGTTTTTAGACAGATTTAAATTACCATCAGGTAAATGGCGCAACAAATATGGTAAACACAGAAGGTCACACATTTGAGTTTTCATGTTTATCAATTATTAATAATAAATAAACAATAAAATATGTATGTATTCAGGGACAAATTGTAAGCATATGTGCATAATATAATTCTGTACACTGAAAAAAAAAAAGATTTATTGAATTTACTCAATTATTTTTAAGGTAAGTGGTAAAAAAATTAGTATAATTTTTTCAGTGTATTTTTAGCTAAGCAGAATCATAAATATTTATATTTTGGTGTCGACCAGTACCCATGATGTTATACCAAATTTGGTACTTACAGGAACAGTAATTTTTGTTAACTGGTTTTAGAGGTGAAAAAAAAAAGTAAAAAACTTTGAGTGTATCATATCTTGAGATCAGTAATATACTGTAACCGATTCATGAGTGTATTGTTACACCTCTAGTCATTTTTTCAGGGTGAATTTATTTTTGAAAGTTAGTTTCTATAAAGACATACAATAAAGTCTTGGATACGATAAGTAGGCCTATTATGTAGCCTACTGTATGAACTTATAATATTTAAAACATCTGTGACATTTCTGAAAATAGCCTTGATGCAGTTTAACCTTTTGGATAAAATCTAGACAAAATTTACAAAACTATTCTGCTATAAATCAAAGTCCTCATACATACCCTCATTCAAGTTTTAAAAAAATAAGGAATTAAATTAAACTACATTTAAAAAATTAATACATTGAAAAATATCAGATTTTCAGTGTGATCTTTTCAGTTATGCATTTTCTCTCAAAGACCAAATCTTCTTGTCCCTGAACATAAGGCCTCTGGCCCCCTGCTGTGCCCACGGACTCACAGGGTCCCTCCTTACCTGGATTTATGATGAGGAACCCCAAACAGCAGGAGGTTTCAGAAGCAGTAGTCCTGCGGCCGGCGGAGGCTCCAGCAGGGCAGTAAGTGAACCCAGCAGTGCCACTGTTGTTTCCTGCCACCCCTCCAGCCCCCTTCATCTCTCTCCGCCGGGCAGCACACTCAGGAAATGTCTTTTCTGTTCCCCGTAAAGGAAAGCTTCTGGTGACCTTGCTGTAGCCAAGGTAACACATCTGCCATGCATTTTCACTTAGTTCGGCATCCCATTTAAAAGCATCTTTTAAGATCATTTTGAATTGTTTGTGATGAGACTCGGCCAATATTAGTCATACCGACTAAATGCATTTTGCAATCAACTATGGCTCTTTCATACACACACCATGGCTCTTTAACAAAGATATTTTCCTTTCCGTGAGAAGCTAAACGTCAGCGTTACAGTCAGTTTCATCAGAGGAACAGCATGCGTTTCTTTCTCCACGTGTTTGTTAAACATTTGGACCATGTTCCCTCTCCATATGATGTGAGTCTCTCTATAGAAGGCTAAAGGAAACCAGGTGTGGATAAGCTAAACTCCAGAGGTCAGGAGTGGAAACATGCAACACAAATTTTTATGCACTGTTTTCACTCACGGTCTTCTAAGAATTGCTAATCAAATGCAGCATGCTGAAGCGGTTCATAACACTTCGGAGAACCAGCAATGCAACACATCTGCTCCCAACAAACAAACAGAAACCTTTGTGGAAGATAAATCCTTTGTGGAAAAGCTGTCGTTGTCAAGACAGACGGGACGGGAGTGTGATTTGAGAAAAGTGTGAGAGAGAGAGAGAGGAAGAGCCAGACAGAGATGTCGTCTGTAGGAGAGGCCATTTGCTCAATCCTCTCATAATTCCAGGATTTCTGCAAGGCCACTCTGGATGTATTGCAGAACAAATGGGAAATAGCTTTCTGGGAAGGTCTTCCTATTTTTAAAATAATCAGAATGTGTTTGTGTACACTATATACAGCTGAGTGCATACATTTGCATTCCACTTTTATCTACTAAAAATGTATTCTTGAAGAATTTATAAAAAAAAAAAATACAAGATAATTTTATATATATATATAAATTACATATTTTTATAATACATTTTTTGAAAGATTTACAGTACTCAGTTAAAAATATGTAATTTTTATTTAGTCTTTTCTTTTATATATCTTGATTTTCCACAAAATAATACAAATTTAGGCCAATAATCCTGCTAACAAATGTTTACATCTCCTTGTTTCTTAATGAAGTTCTTGAGAATCAGTAAATGTTTGCACCTACACACAATAAAAGTTTGGGGTCAGTAAGATTTTTATAAATATTTTTCTCTCTTACCATGGTTGCATTTATTTGATCAAAAATACATTAAAAACTGTAATATAGTGAAATGTTATTACAATTTAAAATACCCGTTTATATATTTTAAATTGTAATTTTTTCCTATGATGCAAAGCTGAATGTTCAGCATCAAGTTTCACTTACATGATACTTTTGTAACATTATAAATGTCTTTACCATCCCCTTTGATCAGTTAAAGCGCCCTTGCTAAATAAAAGTATTAATTTCTTTACAAAAAAAAAATGCCACTGACCTAACTTTCAAATGGTGGTGTGTGTATTTATATATTTATAATCTGAAGATTAAACCATGTGATATTCATTAAATACATTTCAATAGCACTATTCTAAGGCCAAATTGGATAATTACTTTTTATATCATTTGAACTCCAAATTCCTCCATCAGATTTACACATTAAATCAGATCGGGTTGTTTATGAAATTATTTTGAGTTGCATAGCATGCCTGTCCTGAAAGCCAGGGGATTTCACAGAAATTCAACAGAGGAATCCCTGTCTCAAAGATCAGCTCTTTCCTGAAAGCATCAGTCATTCTCTGACATTTTACGATTGAGATGCATGTGATGGGCCGGTTTTTCCATCGGACAGATGTGCCCGCAGTCCTTTAGTTCGCCAGCTGGGCCGACCTGCACATGGCTGGGCCATTCTAGCTGCTGGATCACAGAGCCCTCTGTTTTCAGCCGCTGCCAGATAACACAGGGTCCTCCGGGGATGCCGTAACTCTAGAGGCTCCATTGTGCCATGTCACGCTGCCTGTACTGCGGTCGGTGCGGAACTGTCAGTTCAAATGAGTGGCTGCGGGCCAGCGTCTGAACGTGTCTGTCCTGAATGTGAGTGGATTAGCACTCTCCACATCCAGCTCAGCCAGGAAACTCAAGAAGACTTTTAAAGCAAAATAGGCGCCGATAAGTCGCCATCATAAATTTGAGGACACATGCTGACTAAAAACAACCCAAGTAATGTAAAGTGGGCTTCCTAGCCTTGGGGCATGATGGGATGCAGGAGAGGCCAGCAGGTGGGCACTTTTGGCTGACCTTAATGCTTGAGTGAAGAAAACATGGATGGATGTGACTGTCATCTAAGAAATCAACTTTATCAAAATTAAATATTAAAAAGATGGTAACACTTTACTATATAATGCATTATAAAAGTAATTTAATGCATTGCAATGCACCTTATAATGCATTCTATGATCATGTGACTAATTATAACCACCTTATAATACATTATCTATTCATTGTTACAGCTTTAGAGAGTATAGTGCATTAAAACACACAACAAACAACCAATTTCAGATATAACAGAAGGAATATGCAAATATGAAAACAATATTAGTTTGATATATAATTTTATTATATATATATATATATATATACAGAAATATTTTACATAAATTACATGCATTTTAGAAATGTGTAATATGTAACCGTAATTATATATATATATATATTATATATATATAAATAGAAAACGTATATATATTTTAATGCATTTTTTATGGCTAGTAATGCACCTTGTAATGTTTTGTATGATCTTGTGAATAATTATAACAACATTTCTAATACATATTTTTCTATTCATTGTTACAGTTTTATACAGTATAATGCATTAAATTTAAAAGGGAATCTGCAAATAGTATAACGTATTTTAACTTTACTTACAATTATTTATGAAAACATGTATTATAATGTGAATTATGAATACATTCATAAAGGCTACAAAGAAAATGGTTAGTAAAAATATTTTTTACAAATCCAAACATCCAGATGGATTGTGGTAGTAACTTGTGTAGTTACACTGATCTACATGCTCAGAATCGATTCTGATAGCCGTGTGCCAACTCAAAGGTGTTTAATTGCTTTCCTCCAACACGGTGAATACACACAAGTGTGTCATTTCAGAGCAGAAGTGAGACGGTTACTGAGATTAACTGTGCAGTTAGTTCCAACTGCACTGTGATCAGTTTAGGCCTATGTAAGCATTAAATAACAGTCATCAGAGAAAACCGGAGCAATACTACTAAACGAAAAGCAATTGAAACCTACATTTAGAAGTGAATTTGGCCTACTATGATGAGGCTCTATCAGCAGTGTGGTCCATTTTTATGCTAGAGGAGGTCAGCCGCAACACATTTCAAGATGGGCGTTATATAAATCATAGAAATAAATATATAAATGCAGATGTGTAATTGAAGGGCCGGTGTAATTCTGGTGTAAGAATAATTCCATGTAGTTTAAAGGCTTGAAATAAACATTTTCGCCTAATAAAGGCTTGACATTATGTGACATTATCTCTTTCAGTCTTTCTCTCTCATCTTTAACGTCCCCTGTGAAAATGAATTTACAGTCTAATTACAGAACACGGCACGTGTGGAAGGGACACAAATCAGCCATCATTAGGAAATGACAGAAAACTGCCATTTTGTAATTGAAGTATAGGTCTGAATCAATATTTAGAAGTCCCAGTAGGTTACAGAGTGACACAGAAACGAGTAGCCCACAAAGAATGACGGTGTTGTATTCATTGTTAATTACAGAACAGAATCAAGAAGGAAAACTGCAACAACTGCATGAACTTCTTATAACAGAACAACTGTGAAATATATATTATATATATATATATATATATATATATATATATACACACATTTAAATAGTTATTTTAAATTTAAATAAAAGTTGTATATATACTAAAATAGATTACTACATATATATATATATATATAATTAATAATATATTATATAATATATAGCATAACATACATAATATAATATATAATTATATATATATATATATATATATATATATATAAGCATAACCAGAAAAAAATGTAATTTACATAAACTGGATCATTAAATATATCATATATATTAAATACTAATAATAGTAATAATAATTTTTCACAATATAAATATTTTATTATATATTTATAATATACTTAATATAAATATATTAATATATGTATATATAATAAATGCAATTTATAACATTAAACACTGGTCACAAGACGATCATACCCAAATGTACCACAAATCTTAATGAAAGTATTAAAATTAATATTTATGATTTAGATGCCCAGATTTTTTATAATTAGAATGTCCTTAAGGGATGTAATATTTCAACAGCGAAACTCGTCATGCAGCGCGCTGTAAATAATACATACAAAGTAATGTAATGATTTGCTCAAAGCTAATTTAAAAAAGCCCATGAATCAGTTCATAGAGCAATCCACACTGACATTTACTCTGAGCTCATTCAGCTCCCTGCCTCCAAAAGCTCCGGCACCAGAATGAGCCGTTCATAGAGAGCTTTGCTATTAAACGCAGCTCTAATAGGCTTTCTCGCCAAGCTGTATCTTCTTCCTCCCGCTGAGCATCTCTGGATAGCAAAGCTCGCACTGTCTGTCGGCCCCTGCCCCACCCTATCTCAGCTTTTACCTCCGGCCTGTTAAAAATGATATCAGCTCGTGGAGGGCGAGCATTAGCATTTGCATTTTATTGGAGGCATGGAGATTTAGAGCAGTGGATACATCAGCTCTGAGCAGACAGAATTAGTTAACAATGCATTATCTGCCTTTTATGGCGGCCATAATTCTCTCACTCCCCCGGCTAGGGGAAGAGATGGGGGTGGAGGAGGACTGGACGTAACGCCAGACTGCTCGCTCCACGGTGGGGGCTTCTGGGAGAGGTTGGGCTTTGTTTCTCAATGCTTTGCTGCACATTAAACGCAAAGAGCATCTCTGCAGCATTACGCTTCACGATTCGAACAACAGCCCAATGAAGGGCCGATAAGCGTCTCCAAAGGTCACGGCTAACGACGTGACCTTGCGTTCTTAATGACACCGCACATAATCGCACACTAAAATTCAGCAGAATCTTGGTGTAATCACGCTTGCATGCACGTTTAGGCTTTTTAGGTTCAGAAAGGGACTCGGAAACCGTCGCATATCGTGCTTATGAGGCCTACAGGACGCGGATCGCTGATCCGAAGGAAGCGACGGTGCTCGAGTGCACTTTGTGTGTGCGCTCCAGCGGTTTGGACGGTGCTGCAGTGTGGATCGAACACACTGCTGCAGTCTTCCCCTCCCAAACTCCAGCCCTCGACCACAGCTGTTCAGTGGTCCCCTTGACAGCCATCTATTAGAGCTTATGCGCAGCAAAAACCCATCGGACCACATGCATCCCAGAAATCATGCACACAGACTCTATTCGCCGCTCGCTGACTTTTTTGCCTCGGCAAACATATTCAAAGCGTGCACTCTTTGCTTATTTGTAAAAACGTTGCTCAGGAAAGTCAAACCCCTACGTTCTGCTCATAGTTCAACATTGTGGGTTTTACCACGGGGAATGTGACTTTAAAGGAATAGTTTGTCAAAAAGTTCAAATTCTGTGATCATTTACTCACCCTTACGCCATTCCAAACCTGTATGACTTTCTTTGGTGAAAAAGTTAGTTTGAAGAAATAAATACAGAAAGCAAGTCATACACTCTTGAAAATAAAGGTTCTAAAAGTTGTTGTTTTTCGCAGCAATTCCATAACCATTTAAAAGATCCATTTTTGGAGTATGTAAAGAACATTTTAATAATCTAAAGAACCTTTTGTGTATTGGAAAGGATCCATGGATGGTTTTTCATGCCAATAAATAACCTTCAGTTTTAATAATGTAGAACCACCATTTTTTGGTTTCCCAGAGAATTTTTCAGTGAATAGTTCTTAAAAGAACCACTTTTTCTTAGTGTAAAGGACATTCTAATAATCTAAATAACTTTTTGTGGATTAAAAAGGTTCTATGGACATTAAATGTTCTTTGTGGAACTATCATTGCCAAAAAAAGAATCTGTTGTTTTAAGAGAATCACCATTTTTGGTTCCCCAAAAAAACTTTAATGGAACCTTTAAGAACCCTAAAATAACCATTTTTCTCTTAGTGTGAAAGACATTTTAATAATCTGAACAATCTTTCTCCACTTTAAAGAACCTTTTGTGCAATGGGAAGGTTCCATGCTATTAAAAGTACTGTTTTGTTTTGTTGGTTCCATGAAGAACCTTCAACATCTATGGAATTCTTCCATTGGACAAAAGATTCTAGAGAGGAAAAAGCTCATTTAGAATACAATTTTCTTCACACTAAAAAAAATAATGGTTCTTTTAAGATCTGATCACTGAAAGGTTCTTTGGGGAACCAAAAATTGTTCTTCTATGGCATCACTGCTAAATATCACTTTTTATATGGATGTTAAAGGTTCATCATGGAACCATCGATGCAATAAAGAATCTTTAATTTAATTTAGGAAAGTTTTGGTCAAACTATTCATTTAACACACTAATCCTAAATCATTTCAACAGTCATTTTGCTCCTGTTTTCAAATGTGACTTCACACACACTATTCTCCAGCTCTCCTGATCTTACATTCCTCGAGTCCTGGTGGAGCAGAGCGAGTGTGACAGCTCTCCAGCGTTCCATAAAGCATAAATGCAGCCTCTCAGCTATCTGCTGAGACTTCTGCTCCCCGGGGCTGAAAATTTACTAGTGACCTCTGCATTCCATTTCAGAGCTGAACCACTTCCCCCTTTGGAAAATTCCACTGCCACTGAGGTAGTCAAGAAAACGGTATTACAGGGAGGGGTTACGGCTCAGACGCCACCTCTCTTAAGACTCTGGACTGTGCGGAGCTGAGGCCATGAAGGAGCTACAAGCCACATTCACAATAGGCCAAATGTCTCAGAAACACGATACAAATGGAAAAGAGCGAACTAGAAGTCTATATAATGGGGCTAAAGCAAATCTGCAGGGCTAGGCTATTGTCGTCATCCGTAAGATATGACTGCGATATTAAATATCTGTGAAATTGAGAATGAGTGGACTATGGAAACAATGTATGGCATTCATACAAATGTTCTGCATGGGAAGTTGCATGAAACGAGTAAAATTGGCATTAAACTGCATCAAGACTAGGTCAAAATAGAGAAATAAGTTGATATGAGCTCTGAAATATCAGTGCTCAAATATCAGTGAATATAATGCATTTATAAGTCAAATATTTAACTTTTAGTAAGAATGAAAAGTACAAATACACCCAGGAATCCCTTTTTTTTTTTTTTTACTGTATCCAGAATCCCTATGCAACTTATGGTGTACATTTTTTGGTAAGTAGAAACAAGCAGGCAAGACTTGCTCCACTATGACATCTGCTGGTACACATCAGCACTGCTTTTCAGGTTAAACTTAACACTGCACTAAATGAGAAGGTGCGTATCTGATTTGTTCAAATAAATGCTTTTAAATTGCACTTTTTCACAAACATTGCAGAGTGAAACTTCATAATCTCAGCACTACAATGAAATTTATTTTGTTTGACTTGAGTCAGAAAGCCAAGGTTTAGGGTTTCCAGACACGTTCAACTGTTAGTGTTGAAAACTAGATTTACTACAGTATGGTACAGGACATTAAAAAAGGCTATGCACTTAACATAGCAAAAGACAACTATTGTTGCACATTTTAAAAACAACTGCTACTCATTTGTATAAATGATCATGGAAGGGATGGTCCTTTTGTAATAGAACAAAAACCATACCAAAAATAAAGAAATGTAACTACACAATGTTCAACCCTGTTTAAAAACTGTTTCCCTGTTTCTCACGATTCTACTGCTGTCAGTGGACTGCGTCCGTACATTTCAAATAAAACAAGCTCTTTTCCTGCCGTAAATGATCTCGAAGGAGTAGCTTTTGTTCAGTGGCTTTGCAAAGCACACAAAAAGCACTACAGTGCACAAAACTCTAGTATAGGCATGTAACCTTGATAAACACCATTTTATTGAGTCAACTCTAGGTTAAAAAAGTAATAAGAACCCGACATATGATTAAACTACCATGTGAATGAGAACAGCTCTGAGTTCATGAGGTCAAACAGGAAATGTGTTCATCAAATCAGCCACAAGAGGGAGCATATCAGTTAAACCAATGGTGCATCATGGAAAAAGAGTGTAGAAACAAATAAAAATGTCCCATTACACACTCGCATGATGACGATTGTCTGCCCTCCTGCAAGCAACAATGATAAGTTCAAAGGTAAGAGTGGTAAAAATGGGCCGATTCTTAGGAGAGTTTTACATTAGAGAGAGAACGGGGAAAAAATGGATGTCAATGTTCTAAATTGAAAATGGGGAAAGCGATTATGTGTAGTTTCTTTATGTGGCTTTACTGACCATCAGAAACCCAAAAAAAACAAAAAAATAATAATTCACAGGAATTTGGCCCACATGGGTCATTATTAAAGTTAAAATGGTGATACAGCTAAATTAATTCTACCTGATTAAAAACAAAGCAGAAATCAGTAGAGAGGGTGACATCAGCTTGTGAAATAAAACCAACGCCGTCACGTCTTCATCCAGCGTTTTAGATGTTAAACGCACACGCAACTGATATTTTCAGTCATTTCCAGCAACACTACCAAATCAACTGTGTGAGTGAAAGTTAAAAGTTTGACATGTACGGGTTTCCGTGTTTCACATCTACACTAGCACACAACACATCATAAGAACATAGTTGTAGGGGCACAAATACACAAATTATGACAAAATAGAAGGAAGATCAGAGAGAGTAAGAGAAGAGAGATCACATTGCACCGCTCTGCTGCAGCCGCCGTTCGCCATGGCCTTTCGGTTTGTCTGGTGAGAGATGCTTTTTAATGAAGGGTGGACGAAGGTTGTCATGGTGGGCAGTAACCTCCATTACTCGCTGGCCGTTGTTTTTTTACTAAATGGTCCGTTAAAAGTTGGCTATGAGAGTGTCACCGGTGTGACAAAGGGCACAAGGTTTGGAGGATTCAGCGTCTTTCCTCCCACCTCTGCCCTTTAAACCGGCGTGGCGCTCTTTTCCTTCTTGTCGCCGTCTTCGTGCCAGGTCAGACGCTCCTCGTAGAAGGCAATGACGATCTGTGGGCACTTGTGATTGGCTTCCTTTGCAAGCACAAGGTCTGCCTCATCAGAGTCCTTCCTGTGGTGGGACATCAGCAACAAAGGAAAGACAAATTTGCATCAAGTGGACAATTGCAGTGTTATACATCAGCATTAGCTTCAGTTCTAATTGAAACTGTGTGACATTAAAATCCTCAAATGCCCTTAACTTGTTAGTTAACGCTTCTTCAAGCTTAAACAGATGTCTAGATGTAAAAGACATCATGATTGGCTAACCTCCAGATACTACAGCAGTTCAAACTGATCCAACATCAGGCGTTGACTTTGTTTACATTTATTGCATACTATACTGTCATAAAAATCAGGGTTTCTACAGAGTTTTTAAAATCAGGTTTAATACTTTAACGCCTTTTAAGACCTGCACAAATAAAATGAAGACTGTAAGTCCATACAGAAGAAACATTTACAATTTCAAAATAAATCATGTAACTCAAGATTCTTTTACTCAATTAAACAAACTGGGGCAATACAAATGTATTGAAATTTTATTGAAGTTTATGCACTAATGTATCAATACATAGAGATGAATTACACCTTGCTAATACAATAACGTAACCATACATTCACTGATTTCAAACTGCTCTGAAATCCTAAAGGCTGTAGAAATCCTAAAGGCTCTGAGTTTTGACTCTGAATGTGCAGCAATCACATTTAAGTCACAGCCTTATGAAGTTTAATCATCACATTAGGCCGTAGAGTCACCCCTGTTTCTCTGTCCACAAATTTAAAACCCTGCTGAAAACCCTGAAAAATATATTCAACCCTAAGGAGCTATGCATATTTGATTACAGCTTTATATTAGAAAACGTTTCCGCAATAGTAATGTCTAAATTTGTAAAATCTGTAACACTGAAAGTTTTATTTATGCAACTATGCCGATTAATTATGGTTTATTTTATTGTATTACACCACTGTAAAACTAGTAACGTTTGACCAATGGAACATTTAGGCAAAATACAATTAGGATTATATGGTTTATAGTGCCAAACACGCTATACAATGCAAAAGGCTGCACCTGAAATAAACAATGCACTTTCTGCCACATTCTATGAAGAAAATGCACACATGAAAAGAATCATAAAAGGAACATGTTTATGGACTCAGGATTTGTAATTTCTGAATTCTGTCAGTCAAAGTGCACATTTTTTATGTATGCTAAGCTAAACATACCCTGTACAGGTTGTGTACCAGTCAGGAAACTGCAATTATATTTTATGTAAAAAACACAAGATGAGAAATACGAAAACTGTAAAACAGACAACCACAAATAAATGCAGAGAGGAGACTACAATGAAGGGTTTCAAATGTACAGGTGTAAATAGGTATAGAATGGTGAAAAAATAATAATGGTTGTACAGTCTCACAAAGGGCAGGGGTGTGAATGTGAGCAAATTTGACAAAGAAACGAAGAATGGGGCGGTTTGCATCATTTCAGACATAATGCCAGGTGTAAATGTGGCCATTGACACTATTGTCCTAACACCCGTCTCGGGTGATCAAATCACAATTGGTCAGTCGAGGCACTTCCCTGATTACTCCTGGTATCAACATGCATCTCCTGTGACCACTTGTGATGGGATTTAAATTAAATTTCAACATCAAACGCCCACTGTTATTTTAACTAGAATATGGTCAGACTTGTGGCTTTGGTTCAGATGTGTTTCTAAGGAGAGATTAATTTAAATAAATTGCTCCCGATATGTAAAGAACTGTTTCACTCACCACTTCATAAGGAACATAAGGTCTCCACAGGAGTCTGTTGCTCCAATAATCTTCTCAGGCTCCAGGCCTCGCTCAAAACCTCTTGCTACAAGGATCTCATCCTAGAAAGAACAAAGACAACAATCAAAAATTGTTGTTTATAACAAACCAATCCATCATAAAGGCACTTAACTGTAAACCTTTGATTCTGTCCAAAATACGAGCCCATAATGCAGAATAATTCTGACGGCACCCATCCTCTGCAGAGGATCCATTGGTGAGAAAGTGGTGTAATGCTAAATCTCTCCAAAAATCTCTCTCAATGAAAAGAAAATCATCTACATCTTGGATGGCCTCAGGATGAGTACATTTTCAGCAAATTTTCATTTTTGGTGGAACTATTCCTTTAAGCAAGTAATGAGGTAAGAAACATTTTAGAGAATTTCAACTCTCGGGATGTACTTGCAATATCAGGATGGATATTGCATGGTAATTACATTTAAATGAAGTTTAAGCAGGGGCCCTTAAAACTTTTTTTGTTAAGCTCTTACCTCCTTTTTCTTTTTGGGTTTGCTGCTGCTCCCGTTCTCTTCCTCTGAGTTTTTCCTCTTGCTGGTGCTGCTGCTACTGTCTTTGGGACGGGCCAAAGAAGAGCTTGTGCTGGAGGGCTTGCTGCTGGGTGTGCTTCCGCTGCTTCCTTTTTTATAGGTCTTCAGGAACTCGCCGATAAGCTCTGGACAGTCCAGGTTCTTCTCTGGTTCCCATGTGTTGTGTTTCCTGCAAAACAATGCATGATTCATGCACCATAAACTAAAGCCACTGGATTTCCTCACATCATAGATACACCTTCAGGAAGTTTACATACTATGACAAACTATGTTCTTGAGTGTTCTTCAAACTACTTTTTTTTTTTTTAAATCAGACTTATCCACTTCATCTCAATGTAAAAACTGATGTTTTTCATAGTCATGCATTTTAAGAATTTTACATGCAGTAACACAAACCCACATCTTCTTGAGATGAAACAGTCTACACTACCTCTTATTACGTACAATGAAGACTTACTCTGAAAAGCCTTTCCACTTCAGGAAATATTCCACACGGCCCTTCACAACTCGCCTGTCCAAGACCTTCTCCACTACATACTCTTCCTCATCTGAGGAAGCAGCCTCATCATCTTCACGGTTCTGGTTCTTCTTTCCCATGGCTTATTCTTAATGTCTTTCCTATGAGCAAGTGTGACCTGTGTGGCTCCCTGGTCCGGGGAGGAAAGTGTTCCCACTGGGGGAAAAAAAAAAAAGTGTTATTAAAGTTAGAAACAGGGCAGTCCTTTACCATACAAAAATACAAAAAGAAGACTGTTCAGATGCATATTCATTTCAAATATATCTTGAATATAAACAAACATCAGACGTCAAAATAGATGTGCATTAGGTCTTACAGTGTAAACGTCTAATAAATCTATGGCTGTCAGTTATGAAATTAATATTAATCAACCAATACTATTGATAATAATTTGAGAAAGTATTAATTTACTACATCTAATTCATACAGCAAAGTCTATGCTAGAGTTTTATTTTAGATTCTCTAACTTCTACTGGAGATATATGATGATAGTGCTGTTAAGAATGTAGAAAAGGAGTTTACTTCTATGGTCTTGTAATTTGTCTCTTCAATTAAATTGTATTACTCACTTTTCTCTTTAATAATTGCCTGGAGACAAAGGACAATGTTTACTTAATAAATTAGTTAGCAGTAGTTTCTGCTGTGGCACTGTAAATCATGAAATTTCACTGGTCTAAGTATTAACTATATTGTATGACATTTAATATGGACTGTTGTCTATATTGTGAAAATTCTATTTCCAGCAAAAATAACCGTATCATGAACTAAAGTTACTCTTAACATGATAACAACAAAGGCTGGATAGTATGAGCAAAATCTCACGACTTAAGTTTAAACCTTTCTAAACTTAAAAATCTGTATTTATTTTAGACACTCACCTACAGTATTCTATTGAAGGACGCACGTGACCTCTTAGATTGACCACAGAGATGATTCTTGGATTACAGCATTCAGAGCTCCCCTAAACAAATACAATTCATTTGAACATTACTGCACTTACACATGCATAAGGAGAAACGCATTCAATGCTCTAATAAATAATTGTAGAGGACTCTTAGAAATAGACACACAAAAGATCAGCATGCCTTTGATTTGAGGAGCTGTAAAATTATTTTCAAGCCTATACACATAATAAATAAACTTTAAAATATGTTTAATTGTTAGTAAACATTGAGCACACACTGTTATCAAAGCTAAAGGAACAACAATGCATGCAGTCTGTAAACATTACATTAAAATCAAGATTGCATATATATTGGGATTGGGATGCAATTCCTATTTTCATTTACCAACATACATATTTAATCAACCTTGCACCAGATATGCGATAAACCAGCCATGTGTTCTTATCTTACTGTCTTGAAGGATTTTAGCGAGCAAGGCCAAACAGTGTGAAAACATTGAACAGCCCTGCACGACTCTCATGTTTTCATAGTTTCACATCGCATGCCATATGCGATCTAATTCCCAATGCATTTATTCCAAAATACAAAACATAATTCACATCGTAAACGGATTTAAATGCAATACTAGCTGCACTGCTAACATTTAGCTACAGAAGTCCCATTGATTGCTACTGTTTGGCTCGCTATAAGCTCATTTCGAAATAGCAACAGAACAAAAACACTGAAAGAGAGCAATATACTGAAAGCATAATTTCACGCGTTTGTTGGTGTTGTGTTTGTGTATAAAGCAAGCTCAACTAGCCAATGCCTGCAAAAAACAACAAACAAGGCTCACCGATACACAGGCGCACATGATACAGGCTAATATAACGTTAGCTCAATTAGCATACACGCTCCACTTCTTTCTTCTGCTCTCTACATCTAATCGCAGCAAGCAAAGCATTCGTGTGCTTTTTCGCATTTATTTGAATATTATCTTCGTGCTCGCTAGTGAGCCTTTGCTTAGCAACAGCGCGGGCCGAGCAGAACAGATTTCACCTGATCCTATCATATTAAAGCGTTACACTGACGGATTAAATCATTTCCAATGCAAGGAGAACATACAATGACATATACTGACGTTAATGTGAATAATTATTGTATACTTACTGAGATATTTTTCGATGTTTTCTTATTCGTGTTGGATAATGAGGCTGAGGCGGCTTTTTTTTCCTGCACACAGGAGTTTGCTGCCTCTCGCGCATGCATCAGTCCAGTGGCGCGTCCAGCCAATCAGCGTGCGCCTGAGCGACCCGCTCTCGCGCCAAAAACGGCCTCTCACGCGCATACAATGAGATGCGCACGCGTCACACGCCAGCTAAAACCACAGACTTTGCTGAATGTTTCTGATATTTTGAAAAAGCTATATTTAATTACAGTATTACACCTTTATAGAAAAACACATATTTTCATATAAGATGCATGAGTACCTTTGAATAAGGGATGAACGTTATATAGAATCTGTGTGAATAAAAATTATAACTTGTAAATTACTAATCCCCTCATATCTTTTAATGCGTATTTTTAATAGTTTTTACAACAACAAAAAAAGCGCGTTTTTTATGTATGAGAAAGAGAGATTTGTAAACGCACTAACCTCTGTTCCAGGGATTGACTTGGGTCTCAGCCAATCAGGTATCGTCTAAACGCAAAACAAAAGCGTTAGCGGCACGCGTAAACCAATCATCGTTTGCAGTAGGAGGGGACTGTTTTTGCCCGAGCTATTTATGATATCTCCTCCAGTTCTCTGTGTGTGTCTCACCGACAAGTGTGTATCGCAGCACAGACAGAATTAGTCGGTAGGATGTCTAAAGAGGTAAGTTGACTTTAATAATGTCGCTAGTTTTGTTTTTATGAGAAACGGCTTAAGCAGTGTAGTTTTAATATTTTGAGCGTTTTCCGATTTAACTCGGATCTCGTTCGTGGCTCTTTGTTAATGCAAATAGCGTGTTCGGCCGCCATTTTAACTCTTGCACTGTGCACACATAGGCCGCGTGTTTGCATTGAAGGTCGTATTCTTGAAAATTGGTAGTTTTTGTTTTAATTCCTCACCGGCCACATCTGTGATGTTTACAAAAATTTATAATCGCTGTTGTTTTACTGAAACAAAGGTACTGTTTATAAATGGGCCGTATTGTGCGGCGCCAACATGGCGGATGTGTTCTATCACCTCCCCCCCAAATTTACATTTATGCATTTAGCAGACGCTTTTATCCAAAGCGACTTGCATTGCATTCAAGTTACAGTTTTACATTTTATCAGCTCTTGCTTTCCTTGGGAATCGAACCCATGATCTTGGCGTTGCTAGCGCCATGCTCTACCACTTGAGCTACAGGAATGCAAATGGAGTCTGTTACCTCAAGGATTAATGGTGCTTTGCGCAGGAATAAACTTGGTTTAATATTCGCTGCAGAATAATTCACACGACGCGCTCAGTTTCAGTGTTATTAAGCTATAATGGATTATTTTCAGGGCCAACCACGTGAGCCAGAGCAGCTGCGGAAGCTCTTCATTGGAGGGCTCAGCTTTGAAACCACAGACGATAGTTTGCGGGCGCATTTCGAACAATGGGGCGCCTTAACGGATTGTGTGGTAAGTTCCTTCTATCTTGCTTATCTACAGCGATATACAATATGGATCGTATCTTTGCATAATCTAACACCAAAGTATTGTGATTTTAAGGTATGGTGATGACCAATAGGCATTTTAACCCTTATGCTTGTTTATGTGCTGTTGTAGGTGATGAAAGATCCAAACACCAAACGCTCCAGGGGCTTTGGGTTTGTCACTTATTCCAACGTGACCGAAGTTGATGCCGCTATGGACGCACGGCCCCACAAGGTCGACGGTAGGCTCGTGGAGCCCAAACGAGCTGTGTCTCGAGAGGTGAGGTTTAACACCCTAAGCTGTTGTAAAGCAAAGACTTTTATAAAGATGTGTATGAATGCAAATGCCTAATTACATATCGGTTTTAGGACTCCAATAAGCCATTTGCTCACACAACTGTGAAGAAGATCTTTGTGGGTGGCATTAAGGATGACACTGAGGAGAACCATCTTCGTGACTACTTCAATGAGTTTGGCAAACTTGAGGCCATTGAGATAATGGTTGACCACAAGACAGGAAACAAAAGAGGCTTTGCCTTTGTAACGTTCGATGACCATGACGCCGTTGATCGTATCGTCAGTAAGTGCTTCCGTTCAAGTGTAATTTTAGTGTCTTAATATTGTTGGTCTTTTTATCAGAAATATTAACACTGATGTCTTCCTTCTCCTTAGTTCAAAAATACCACACTGTGAATGGGCACAACTGTGAAGTCAGAAAAGCTCTGTCTAAACAAGAGATGCAAAACACTGGCATGAACATGAGAGGTAGGTTGGTGTTCAAGGTTGTTTTTTTTTTTTTTTTTTTTTAATGTACTAGGATGTATTAAATGGATGTTTTATAACACAATCTGTAGGCCGTGGTGGTGGTGGTGGTGGAGGAGGAGGTGGAAACTTCAACAGATATGGCAACAATGGCGGCTACAACAATGACTTTGGAGGCGGTGGTGGCGGCAACCGCGATGGATATTTTGGAAGAGGTACGTGCCTAAGTGGATGTTGAAATGCTTTGAATGATGAATTTAAGTTTGTTTTGTTTTTTTCGTATGGGCTTAAAGCAATTTTCACAACCCTTATCAGGTGGTGGTGGAGGTGGCAGCAGTTATGGAGGCGACAGCTACAACAACGGATTTGGTGGCGGAGATGGTATGCAGTGGTTTCTTGGTTCTTTGCAAGTAAAATGTTTTGATTGTTAATGTTAAGTAATTTATTCCGGTTTCTTTCTCCAGGCAATTATGGTGGCGGCCCTGGTAACTATGGTGGAAACCGTGGATATGGAGGAGGCGGCAGCAGCGGAGGAGGGCATGGTTATGGCAACCAGGGTGGCGGTTATGGTGGTGGCGGCGGCGGCGGCAACAGCGGCGGTGGCTATAATGACAATTACAACAACGGCAATGGAAACTTTGGAGGTGGTGAGTAGATACCAGTCTGAATTCTGAACTTCCATACAAATAACTTGAAGAACTGTCAGCAGTAACCAAGTGTATGTGGTTTTTAAATGTGAATAGGCAACTTTGGAGGTGGTGGTGGTGGTGGTGGCGGCGGCAGCGGAGGTGGTAACTACAGTGACTTTGGCAACTATAACAGCCAGCAGTCCAACTATGGTCCTATGAAAGGGAACTTTGGAGGTGGCGGAGGAAGAAACAGTAGCCCGTATGGTGGTGAGTTTTTCATAATGGCCTTTTACGCTTCCCTTTTGGTTTAAGTCGCCTTGTATAAACAACTTTAATCCTAAATAACATGACATCTGTTTTTAGGTGGGTATGGCAGTGGATCTGGTGGTGGCTATGGAGGCGGCTCTGGTAGTAGACGGTTTTAAGCTCAAAGGTTGGTTTCAAATTCTTTTGACTACTTTAAATAGACTTACAGGTTAACAATCCCAATACGTTAGTCTTGGACTGAATACTCATTGCTATACTGTAACCTTGCTGTACATCTGGTGTAGAAACAACAAACCTCAGGTAGTGTGCAGCTTAACATTTGTTGTTCATATTGTTCAACAGGACAGTGCTTTAGGAGAGGAGAGCGAGAGAAGTGACAGGGCAGATGCAGGTTTACATCCCTAGATCTGCTCAGCCAAACAGGTGTGGCAGATTTACAGCTGCCACCAGAAGTGTACAGTAGCGCTATCATGCGTGGGACATCATGAATTTGTCATCATGCAGACTTATTTTATATTGTCTATGGAAAAAAGCATTCCAATGAGGTTTTATGTAGAACTACTTTGTCTTTATGGTTTTGATTTTTATGTAACCAATCAAGGTGAAATAAAACATCCTTTTTGTTTTTTAAAAAAGATGTGCGTTTTAGTCATTTGTTTTCTGGGGGTTTTAGCGTAGTACACTAACTTAATGGGAGCTTCTATGAGCCTTTTTAGTAGAAGGTAAACTCAAGACTGTCATCTGGCTCTTTTAAAAAAAAAAAAAAAAAAAATAAGATGGGAACCCGTTCTCTTAAGGGAACGTAAGTGAAATGGCCAATACTGGTTCAAAAAGCATAGGCTGTTTAATGCAAATGCTTAGAGTAGTGTGGTTGCATATATCAGTCTAGCCATGGGAGCAGGCTGAGAAAGGAGTAGCAAGATCATCGCCCTGTGAAGAAGCAGAGCAGGGAGTACAGGGCGCCACTCAAAGACTAGCAGGCAGCGCTTTTATAACTCCTGTAGGTAAGAACAGACTTCTCCACTACTGCTGGTAACTGTAAAACATTTTATTAGCAGAAGCTGTACAGTTAATGTGAACTTCCCATTCAGTGTTGTGTATATTACAGGGGAAGTAACTGCAGTCAGCAAAGTTTGGTGCACAAGATTTTGTAGAACTTAAACACTTTTTAATGCATGCCCACTTGTGGTTTTTCCATGTTCTATATTTAACGTACTGACAATGTTACTCTTGCTTTTCAGGATCTGATAAGTGAAATCATCTCTTGAAACGAAAAGGCATTTGTCTGTCTAATCTGGTGAAGTGATAAAAGGTACTTGCTCTTGTAATGCAGTTTCTATCTTGTTTGCAATATTCTAAACCTCAAACTTGTTCTCTTTTCTAGGACCAAAATGCAGCTGAAGAAATTATATTTTTATTACGTGTTTTTTTTTACCAATAAAACTTTTAATGCTACAAATGATTTGATTGTTTCTTGTGTAGAACCCTTTACTTAAAGCATGTTTGTATGTAGGACATAATACTGATTCTAGATTTTAGACCAATGTTTTGATGTACAAAAGTGTTTAACAAAACACTTGCAGCATGGTCCATAAAAGTTTGGAAGTGTCAATCCTAAAAGCTCTGTATACTTTCTGTAGTTATGTATTTTGTAGTTCTGTCCTAAACTTCTTTGGCTAAAAATTACTATTTGAGTGATATTGTAAGAAATTATTTTAAATCTTTGTTCATGACAAGTGATTTGAAGTAATTGGTCAAAGTGTAGGAACCTCATGAATTTAGTTGTCCATCTATGTATGACTTACACTTTTCAAAACCAACATCAGTTCATTCACCCTCCAGTACTGTATTCCGCGGCACCAAGTAAATGTTACCATCATTAGTTTGTTGTAGTGAATACTCATCAACTGAATAAGGGTGTCCCTCCTCATCACGTAGCTGTGAGAACACTTGGGTGTAAAGATCTGAGAGCCGACATTTGATAATGGCTAAGTTTTGCTGAAAGTCCAGTCTCTCTCTGGTTAAATGTTCTCTTTGGGCTTTAAGCTGTCCCAACTCGTTTTCTAAATGCACAATATTCTCCAACTTTCGCTTGCGGCAGTTCTGAGCTGCAACTTTGTTCTTCCCTCGTCTGCGAATGTCCCTCACGAGTGCCAGCTGAGCCTCGCTCAGTGTGAATTGGGTCAAGAGCTCACTGAAGTCATCCACTGGTAGGTTCACAATCTTGTCCAGCGAGAATGGGATTTTGAGAGTGAGGGCTCGCCGCTCATCTCTGCTCAGGGGTATTGGAACGCTGCTCGATTTTGGTTTTGGGTACATGGATTGATATGAACCCAGTCTTAAACCTGAGCTGTTTAGTTGTAGATCATGCAGGGATGTGGGTAAAACTGGTTGCTTCGCTGATGCAATTGGTTGGTAAGTCTGCTGGTTGATAGGTTGCATATTTGTAGTTGTGGGAAAAGAAGTTCCAGGGTATGAACTGTAGGACTGCTGGTAGTCGACAGACCCGAGCAGACTCTGCCTCATGCAACATTGTTCCCCAATACTTGCACTTTCCGCGTAGCCCATCGTACCATCTGCAGGTAAGTACGAAGGTACTCCATGCACTGCATTCTCAGGAGAGGCAAGCGGTGGGCTTGAACCAAGCGACAAACCGGAATCTGATTCAAGATCATCTGCGCAAGACTGTTTGATTTGTCCTGTGCAATGGAGGTTGATAACGCCATCTTTCGCAATACCATGACCGCGTGTCGTCATGTTCATGTGCTCCAAAAGACTCATGAGAGGAGGATGAAAAGCTTGCGTATTTGCAAGCATTCTGGAGGAACCGTGGCCGCCGGGGACAGGGAGGCTGTAGTGCATATCCATGTGTGGGTTTAAACGCTGATAGGGTGGCATCATTTCAGGGTATGCATTTTCATAAACAGCAGCAGGATGGGCATCACATGTGGCTGGAATGGATTCTGGCTGTGGTTGACTCATCCCGAACCCCCCTTGAGAAACCATGGGTTCCATGGACAGGTATGGAATAGCTTCAAATGGATTCTCGTTGGGTACCTCAAACTCCTGTGACAAAAATAATATTTTAATAACAAGAATTTCCAGTTTCACTCAAACTTGACCTTGGAGGTAATTCAATTCTCTTTTACAATAAAACACTAGTAAAGTGAAGGTTTCCAGTTGATTTGTGCTGCAGAGGAGGGTTTTATTCAGTCATCTGCTCAGGACCAGCCCACCTGGGTGAATGTGCCACCCGTAGCTTATGCAGGTCTTACTTAGGAGCGCTCGGGTTTCATGTCGAAACAGATGGTCATTGTGCTATGCAGGGGGCTGTCGGCAATATACAGCACTCACCCTCTTTTTCTGTCTACCTTTATCCTCGCATCACTCAATTGGCCCATTGTTGCAGATCGTAGCTCAATGTGTGTTTACAGGGGATTCAGCATTAGAAAAAAATTATAAGGCCACCATTTCATTAAGACTGTAAAATGACTGGCTGTATCCTACCATAAAATAATCAGAGGTTTTCTTGAGTTTTGACATTTGTGCATGTAAAAGAGCGAGTTTAGTGGGGTGTTCCAGTGTACCGACCTGAAGTTCTGTGATGGCCATCAGTTCCTGCCAGGCCAAGTCCATATCCAAATGCTGGGGGGAACGATGTGCCCGGAATCCAGTGACATTGGTGGACATTGACACCTCCCCATGCAGTCTTCCAGGGTTTGCCAGTCCCTTAAAATTAATACAGTGTATGCAAAAAAAAAGTTGATTATTTTTGTCATTTTAATGTCTTTAAATATTTATTATAATATATAATTATTTCAAATTCTTAGAACAAGAGACTTGTTTTCAACCAATGCGCGCGCACACACACACACACACACACATATACAGTATATATATATTATTTTTTAAAGTGTTTTAAGTATACTGGAAAAAATCTGCTAGTGCAGTAAGACATAATATATCTGTAAAATATGCATTCTCACAATTTTTGTTTTTAAATATTTTTCTTTACTGAAAAACAAGTCAAGAAAGGAGTAATTCAACTTATTAAGATTTCATTTTTGCGGGGTACAGAGATTTTACACCATTTATTAATTTGTTTTAAAAATGTTTTATTTTCCTAGGCTTTTCTCACTGGGAAAGTTGAATTATAATATTTTTTTGTCCTCTTAAAGATACTGACCGCACAGCTGATCCTCAGGGGAAGTACACCGTTGATTGCTGAACACATTCAGGACAGACCCCTGATGCAGTGAATCAGTCTAAAACAAAAGAAATCAGTCACTTTCTGTATTTTGTCAGACATGAATGTCAAGACAAATGCATTTGTAGAGTTAAACATAGAGAGAAAAATACACACAAACAATGTAAGCGTTCACATAACGGATAATACAGGTCAGCTGTGACCACATGCCAACAATCTTGGGACCAAATTTAGTCGGACTTGACCACATTTTCATCTACACACCCGTAAACGGAGGATGATGTCACTCTGAAACTTCAAAAAATCGACATTAACCTTCAGAATATATCTTGTTTGAAACTGTTTCACATTTCCCTTCCCATGTGCTCCAAATGTCATTTTGTGTCACTGGATATGAAGTTTCTTTGCGCTGGATTTGTCCTATCAGCTGGCTTTGTGAACAGTAATGTCAACCCCTGATAAGACAATCTTTTGGGAGCCAGCCTGTTCTCCAGTAAACGAAGGCAGGGGCCTAACCACAGACATCAGAACGTCAGGAAGACTTTCTCAGCACACTCCCTCATGTTGAAAATAAATGAATTCATCTATGTGATACTTAATATGCATTAGCAGTCATTCTGGTTACCGTTGAGTTGAATTTATTTAGATATTTCATTGTGTAAAACAAATTAAACTTGTGCCTAATCTGTTGGTTTGCTTTTATTGGTGCTGTATTAGAGCCTTTTTATACACAACAAACACTTTAAACTTTGATGTTGGGTTCCTGTTATATTGGATATATAGTTTGGTACAGTAAAAACTATAATAACAATAATTTTGCATTTGAATGTCATTATTCTGCTTGCAAGTGTATACTGATGAGAAAAACTATGGTTATCTTTTTAATTCAAATGAACAATTTTACAAAAGAGTGAAAATTTCGTACATTTTAGTATAATCTCATATAATTCGAAAGCAATCTTTAGTTAATTGTAAAAATACATAGGCACTGCCTGATTGAAATGTCAGGTACAAGTTTGACAGGACGTGGCAGCAATAATATGTATAACATCTAATGGTTTGGCATCTCATGTGTGGTAAAGTATTTAACAAAACACGTCTTTCCTTTTGTCATACTGAGGGTAAAAAACATATATCCTGCCTTTACCGCGGTGTCTAGCTTATTTCCTTTGACTAGTTTCTGAAATTCTGAGGGGACAGGGCTGTGGGACCGGCCTCCCAAGATTCAACATCAGCTGTGGTACTAACCACTGTACCAGTGCACACGAGCCAACAGTAAGCAAGAAAGATCAAAAATTAAACTATATTTACCTTAATTCAATAGTCGGTCTCTCTTTTTAAACATTACTCTAAACCATGCATTGCAATATTTGTGATAATCAAAAAGTGACTGCAGTGGCTAGCGTCTAATGAAAAATAAAGAAACATTTAGACCAAACAAGTTTTTAATTTGTTTTTCAAAAATGAATTTTTATATATTTATTTATTTAAGCAATTTTTAAAAATGAAACTTTTTAAACAAAATTCACATCTCAATAAAATGTTCACATTATAAACCCGTAATATTTTAAGACAAAAAATAGAATGTATTTAAAATATAATACAACTTTAACACCTTAAAGTTAAAGTGGTATATAATAACGGTCAATTGCTTCTAAAGCAAAAATGTTTACACACTCTTTACATGTAATGTGTCCTTAGTTCTTAAAGAGTTTTTATGACTAGAACTATGACTCAAAAACTTGAATGACTAGAATTAGGACGCAAAAATGTCATTTAGAATCTTTCAAATTTGATAATAAACTAGAATTGTACAATATCTGTCAACAACTGCCATATTTACTGAAGAAACTTCACAACAAACCCTCAAAGAAGCTGAAATGACAAACTGTACCTTATTAGCATGTCCTTAAGCACTAAGATCAGATGAAAAAGTCTTCACAATGTCATATTCACAATATCCTGAGAGCAGTAACCACTGACCTCTGTGTTGAAGTGCAGAGTGAAAGAGTTTGCTGCATGCTCTTAGTTTTGAACTACAAGTGTGCATGCGCTCAACCTGTCTTTCTCTCTCATTCACCCGTTCTCCCACTCACCCTGTCTGCTTTTGGCTGTCACTCGCACAGATGGGATGGGTCTATGGGCGATGCAAGCAGGTTTCCTGTAAAGCACCCACACTTTTTGCCCTCCTAAATGCAACACTTGCACTTTAATATGTTTAAATTATATTTCCCATGAAAAAAGAGCAAGTGGTTAAGCCACGAATTTATATATACAAAGCTCACGCCTGATACTGTGGACTTCCAAGACCAAATATAGACTCGGACCCTTCAGCTTGTGGTTTAAGGACAAGTTATTCACATCCACAGCTTTGGTGTGTACGTGTCCTAAAATCTATCACAAAAAAATCACACTTCCTTAATAAGAACTATGTGTTTCATAAAGACCTGAGGTGTTCATGTAAAGGAAAGCCACCGTGAGGGATGTGGTTTGAGTGCAGACGCTTCGAGCAGGCGCACCTGGAGTTAAATCTGGGATTGCTTTGCGGAGGAGGGGCTGTTTTCCGACTTGATTTAGTAGGGATGGAATGTACACCTTCAACAGGTAAGAAAGGCCACATTGTTCCTGTATCTGCCGCTCAACCACAGACAGCGAGCGAAAGCAGGGGAGCAGGGGGGACGGGAGGGTGGAAGAGCGTGTCTTACATTGCAAGTGACCATTCGAGTCTTTGCTGAAGTCCCTCCGAAGTCAAACACACACGGGACAATCAGCACGATTGTTCAGACACAATTGTCAGGTGAGGTGAAAGGATGTGTTTTCCTTGTTCATTTGAAGTGCTTAATTTTATTTGACCTATGCCTTATCGTGTTACACTCACCTTCAATAATACAGCACTTAACGAGCGTTCAGATGCATGATGGTCCACAATCATTAGAAACCAATGACTTCTGGTGGAGAAATTGAATTTCCTATTAATAATACAATCTTAAAAAGCTTCCAAAAGGGAGTTTTTGCAGCGATGCCATAGAAGAACCATTTTTGGTTCCCCAAAGAACCCTACAGTGAACAGTTCTTAAAAGAACCTTTTTTTTCTTAGTGTGAAGAACATTTTAATAATCTACAGAACCACAATGAGGAACCTTACACTCTTAGAAATAAAGTTCTTTATTGGCACCTGTAGTTCCATGAAGAACCTTTAACATCCATGGAATCTTTCCATACCACAAAAGGTTCTTTAAAATTGAAAACAGTTCTTCGGATTATTGAAATGTTCTTCACACTAATCAAAAATCGTTCTTTTAAGAACTGTTGACTGAAAAGTTCTTCAGGGAACCAAAAATGGTTATTCTATGGCATTGCTGCAAAAACCTCCTTATTTTGTACAATGTAAAAAAAAAATGTTGGGCTACCTTAAAATTTTAAGTCAACCAGCTAAAGCAGATTTTTGAGTTTTCTCAACTTGTTTTTTAGGAAATTTCTCAACTTTTTGTTGTATAAGCTGGTTGCCTTAAAATTTTAAGTTTGCCCAACTTTTTTTTTTTACAGTGTAGTGTATGTACAATGGAAAGGTTCCATGGATATGAAAAGTTCTTCACTGAGCCATTGATGCCAAAAAAGAACCTTTCATTAAGAGAGTAGAAGAATAATTTTTGATTCACCAAAGAAACTTTCAGTGATCAATTCATAAAAGAACCATTGCTCTCTTAGTGTGAAGAACATTATAATAATCTAAAGAACCTTTTGTACAATGGAAAGGTTCCATGGATGTTAAAGGTGCTTCATGGAAGAGTAACAACATAACAGATGCACAATGGTGCGGTTACAAAGTACTAAAAAAAGAGTAAGTTATGACTAAAAACTGTTTATCAAAGGTCATGATAGCGGTGTGCCCGTGGTTTTCTAGATACTTGTTCGTGCTCGTCTTTTACGATGCGGTGTTTTCATTCCCCACGTTAATATGTTTGTATGTAAATGCACCATAATGATGGACGTAGGTGGCTGACATCGTCCAAAGAGGTGGGCGCCTGCCAGGAACCAGAGAGACGGGACTTCCCAAGCCTTGATTCCTAGCACCCACCCACCCACCCGAGTCAACCACCTACAAACACACACATGAAAACAGCCTGCTATTACATACACCACAATGGTCTGGGATTTGGTTTGTTCCAACCTAAACAGCCGTTCTGACTCTCTCCACACATAGTTCAGGTCATCCAGTCGCTCGCACAGTTCTATATCTCACTGATGTGTAACCTTTTTGTCATTTTCAACTATTTTTTCTTGCCATTCATTGTTTAGTTCAACGTGTTAGCTTGTATTTTTGAATTCATTACACCCTCTGCCACGTTGTAGCCTCGTGATGCTCTTAACCCTATTTGGTTTGACCACAGGAAGTGAAACAGCTCCTTGACCCCATCCTGACCCATCCAACTATTCCTATTCTTTCTGCTTTCCATATAGGCAGGCGGAAACTCACAAGATTTGTTTTAGAAGAAGCATCAGAATATGTTTTTTTTTTTTACTGAAAACTCAGTGGTTTCTAAAGGAAGTAAAGTCTTCTATAACCCATGTCAATAATTATATATATATATATGGTAACACTTTACAATAAGATGTCATTTGTTAACATTAGTTAATGTATTAACTAATATGAACGAACAATGATCAACACATTTATTACAGTATTTATTCATCTTTGTTAATGTTAGTTAATAAAAATACAGCCGTTCATTGTTAGTTCATGTTAATTCACAGTGCATTAACTAATGTTAACAAGCACAACTTGTGATTTTAATAATGTATTAGTAAATGCTGAAATTAACATTAACTAAGATTAATAAATGCTGTAGAAATATTGTTCAATCTTAGTTCATGTTAACTAATGTTAACTAATGAACCTTATTGTAAAGTGCTACCATATATATATGTATGTATATATATATATATATATATATATACTGTATACACACATATATATATATATATATATATATTATAAGTATTTTTTCAGTTTTTTTCAATATATTTTATATAGAGAGAGAGTTGGAGAAAGAGTTAACATAATAGCGTATAACGTTGATCAAAAGTGACAAACACATTTAGAATGTTACAAAATATTTATATTTATAAATTCTTTTAGAACTTTCTATTCATCAAAGAATCCTGAAAAAAATGTATCACATTTTCCACAAAAATATTTAGCAGCACAGATGTTTTCAACATTGATAGTAATAAGAAATGTTTCTTAAACATATCAGCATATTAGAATTAAATTACATAATCTAAATGCAGCCTTGGTGAGCATGGTCAAAAAAAAAACCCTGCTAAATAAACAAACAAACAAACAAATAAATAACCCCAAACTTTTGAACAGTACTGTGTGTATAAATATAAATACAAACACACTTATATAACTTTTTTTTTTCTGTCAAAAATATCACAATCAAAGTGTCATTAGCCACAAGTAAAAATGAGAACACGTTTTCAATTACACGGAAAAACCTCACAAGCTACTTATGATGAGCGCATATGTGTCTTTGGTTTGTGGTCCATTGGGAAAATTTATCCAAGCCTGCTGCTGGGAAAAGTGGAAAATTTGTGTATGAGTAATCAAGAGTAACGTAATTCTATCTGATGCAAAATCTATATACTCTAGCAGCACTCAATTAAATAAATAACATTCTGTTTAACCTCAAATATTGTACATTTTAAATATATGCCTTAATTCAACTTCAGCACAACTACAACTACAGGATTTTGACATATTTAAGACAAAGAAAAATTTGGATGTAAAATGCAAAAGAATCCACACAATTTCTAGGCCACTTTTGCACACCAAATAAGCAAATTTGTGACATTCACCATGTCTTCCCCGCTTACGGACTTCACTGTATGGTATATGCTTTATTGTGCAACAGAGGAGGCCGGGTGAAATAAAGTATACAGCGATACTGTACACAGCTCCCCTCAACCACCGTCTCAAGCCAGAAACCACAACAGTTAGCATGAGCACCTAGACAAGCCTTTATCTGCGCTCAGCAGAGCTTCCGCCACCCAACATCCCCTTTCCCCCGCTCTCCTCTCCTTCTGCAGCCACAGGCTCCAACCACCACGGCAACGCTGCTCTCACACACCCATACCCACACTGGGAAGTTTACACACTGCCATGCCTGACACTCATCACAGGCCAGTGTGATGATGATCATGTCCATCACTGCCCGTGTGAAACAGATGAGTGGACACGTACTTTGCCGTGACCGCACAGATAAAGATGTTATTGTGAAAGACGTCCGATTATCTTTTTATCTGAAGCACTATTGAGACACAGTTGCTCTGCGCAATGATACTGTGGGTGCCGGTTCCTCATTTGGAGTTCGTCAGGTGTAACGATTGTTTGGTGACAAATATTCTCCTAAACTGAGTTCTGAGAAGATCAGCTCTGTTGCAAATATTTCCACTGTACATTTGACCAGATGAACCATAAATGCAGTGCTATTTCAGGAGAACTAATAATAATTTATTATATTATTAGTTAATACAGAACTAATAATAATTTAGTAATGAATTCATAATAATCACCTGCTGAACACTGCAGGCCCTTTGAATGTAATAAAGGCAAAATGACTTAAACAAGTACAACATGCTCTAAATGACAGCAGCTATAAACACACAGATCTACTGTAAACACACCCATATGAAATACTTCACATACAGACAGCCTAATATATAAATGGGTCAAAGACAAAAGGGGTTTTCAAGAATCAAAACAATAAAGATTTAATACAGATTTAAATTAGTACATTAGAGTGTGTCCTGTTTAATTTTATTTTTTCTGAGCAAAAAAGTAGGACTCACACATGCATTTTTACCATGATTTACAGAAAAAAATGTCACTCAGTCTAACAATAGTTTGTATACCAAAAATTATTGTAAGGCATATTTAAAACAAGAATAATTAGATGACATTTAAAGACCCTATTTAAGTGTAGTATAGCCCCCAAAAACTGATTAATTGTATTTTTTTCTTTGACACTATCCTTGAAATCACTAAATTATACTTATTTGTCAGCAAAAAAAATTCAATCTTTTAAAATATAATAAAATTTTGTACAATCGCTTGTTCTTTTATATATTTTAGTAAGTACATGTCAGAATAAGTATGTTATTTTTATTTTCAGATTTTACATTTTAATCTTTATACTTTTTTTCCATAACTTTTTTCCCAGGATTTTTTAAGCAAACAACCAAAATGTGTAACTAAATATATGTATCAGAATCAGAATGAGCTTTATATACAGCATTGGGCGTAATGCATTACAAGTAATGCGGGATATGTAATCAGATTACTTTTTTTCAAGTAACTAGTAAAGTAACGCATTACTTTTAAATTTACAAGAAAATATCGGAGTTACTTTTTCAAATAAGTAACACAAGCTCATTTATTTACTGACACCTCTCCTGTCCCGTGTTGAGAGAAATCGCGAGGGAGGCGCAGAGGCACTTCCCTGAGGCTGAGGCTTGTGAATTTCACTTTTGGTGTGAAAGGGGCTTTACAGTTGCCAAAAATATAACTTTTTTTTTTTTTTTTTTGTTGTTGTTGTTGTTGTTGTTAAACAACAAATAAGCAGGCCCAGCTCAGGTAACAAAAAGTAACACAAAAGTAATGTAAAAGTAACCATAAAAAGTAATGCAATTAGTTACTTTTTTATGGAGTAACACAATATTGTAATTGCCAAACTTTTTGTACACTTAGTAAATAAGGAAAATAATAATATGAAATATTAAAAAATATATATATATTGTTCTGTGAGCAGCATTATGAAGTAAAATTCTCATGCTCTGGGTGACATTATAACCATAACGGAAAAAAAGTAGCCTGCATCAAGGAAACACATACTGTATCCTCTCTGATATAACAAGTAATTTCGAAATGCTCTTCGTGGTAAAGTTGTGAAAACCCAGTGTTTCATTGTGAAACTCCCTGGTGAGCCTCCTTACTGTAGAAGCATATAAAGAAAATCTTTTTTCAGAATACTAACTACTCTTTGTCCTCTTTGCATCGAGACTCATTTGGGATTCAAAATTAAATGCAGTCAACATGCTCAGCATTGTATTGTGAGAGTTACTCACAGCTCTCTAGATTAAACCGTTTCTGATGTCAGTGTAGCTGCTGTAGTAGAGGCTGTGAGCCGTGCGCAGGGAAAACCCCTGTTAGGATTAGTTTTCACAGTGGTGCTTCCCAGAAAAAGTGACCAGTGTAATTATGATGCCCAGTTGTAGGAGGATCTCTTAAATTATCACAGGAAAAAACAGGACAGGCTGGAAGCATATGCAATTTTGAGGAGGACTTGTGTCATTGAGGCCAGTGTGTCATTCACGGAGGGCAAACAGATTCCAAACCCAATCAGTTCAGAATCAGGATCCGAATCACTCATTAGCTTTGACTAAGCGTCTGTTCATGAGAGCCAGAGGTTTACTTCAGGTTAGAACTACTGCTCAGATTTTTTCCATTGCTGAAAGCAAGATGAAGTCATTGTACCTAGGTAGAGTGTTGACTTTATAGTGAGTCACCTTTAGTAATGCTACTTTGAAACACTATGTAAATAGGAGTTTTGTTTTTAAATTATATTTTTTATATATATATATATACATTTCAAGTAAAGAGGCCTAATAAGTAGTTAATAATCAGTTTAATGCAGACAAAAATAGGCTCCAAAGGTGAGGTGTCAGGAGAAAAAAAAAAAATGTCTAATGTCCTTATTAGAAGACAGAAAATGTTATACATGCAATTCAAACAAAATACTGGATGTCAATAGCAAAGCTTGAGGAACAGAGTTGATCATACAGAAAAAAATCACACAACTAAAATGAGTTTTCAGTGTTCATGACTGTTTATTTTTCCGCTATTTAATAGTCGTCTGCTAAATGTATAAATGTAAAGTTTTTTCTACCTGTAATAACATATATATATATATATATATATATATATATATAGTATAGTTACATCAACTAAATGGGCTCAGAGTATATTTAACTCTGTTTTGTTTTTATATTTATGCTTTAGCTTAGGCCTATGTGTCATATTGCATGTTTGTACCCCACACCTGCCAATGTTTAATAAATAAAAATGGCTATGGTTCACCAGGCTGTGTGTCAGACACTGAAACTATCAAGCATCAACATCAATTTTGCTTCAATATATAAGTTAATAAATATCAGATATTTTTGATTCTGCACTGGTGTAAGGAGAATTTCACATTTTTAACATTAGTTAGTGTGTAATGTTGCTGTTAGAGCATAAACAACGTCTGCAAAGTTGCGATGCTCAAAGTTCAATGCAAAGTGAGATATTTTATTTTAAAGAAATAGCTGTTTAAGGACTACAAAAATCAACCACCCATTTAATTAGTACATTTACTCCACAGTTTCTGTTTTTGAGCCTGTTTTGCATTGGTTTAAAGTTATTAAATATGTATGATAAAATAATATAACTATAATATTAAATACATATTTCACTATATTTGTGAGGACATTTACAAACATTTATTTGGCTCTCATAAGTAGCTAAACCTGTACTCACACACACGTGTTTGTTTCTGTGAATTGTGGGACTTTCCATAGACTTCTATTGTTTTTATACTGACCAAACGATATTTTTTATCCCCAACCCAACCCTAACCCTAAACCTACCCATTACAGAAAACCTGTTTGCTTTGTTACACTTTCAGATAAACATTATTTACTATTTTTAATTTTTTTTTTCCCTCGTGGGGACTGCAAGCTGGTCACACAATGTCAAAAATTTCAGGTTTTACTATCCTTGTAGCAATGTAGCATAAACAAGTACACACACACACACACACACATTTCTGGTTTACTATAACTTGTGGGGAGTCTCCATAGAAAGGGGCTATAGACATAGACGACCCGTATTTTCTATCGCCCTACTACACCAACCCTACAAAACCTACCCCTCACAGAAAACCTTCTGCATTTCTGCATTTTTACATTCTCAAAAAAAAAAAAAAAAAAAGCAAAAAACAAAACCTCATTATGTATGATCAGTTTTTTTATTATTAATTTCCCGCTATATGATCCGCAATTTTTAATGACGTTGTAGAGTACTTCCGCTCAGTTTTGCCCTTTTACCTCATGTCGTAAGCGGAAGTACACATACGCAGAATTTCAACACACGGAGGTTGAGTGAGCGACATCTGTACAGTACAAGATGGATACGCTAATACTGGTAATATGATTTTATCTTTGTGTGTCCAATATTTGCATTTAAAGTGTAAAACATCCCCTAGCAGTTAAATCCGCTGTTTCCACTTCAGATAGTACTTCCGCTACATCCGCTAAACAATGAATCAGTAAGTTTAGCAATAACGTGCATATTTATTATATACCAAAAGGTAAAGATTAGTAAACTGTTACAGGGAAGTATTATGTTAAAATATGATGGGAATTTGCAGGGACACGGTTCCATGTCTGCTCTACCTTTGCCCTGATCACGTGATTGTTTTCACTGTAATTCATTGGTGATTTGTCATGTTTGTGTGTGTGCTGTGACAGGAGCCCTCTCTGTACACTGTAAAAGCTGTTCTGATCATGGACAATGATGGAGAGAGACTGTATGCGAAGGTGAGACATCACAGGATCAGATTGATATAACTGATATACAGGGAGGATTCATTTAACCCTGTGAAATCAGACGTGTAAAATTTATTTAACATTAATAAAAGACAAAATAAAGGAAACTAAAATAAAGTTTGTTTTATGTTTTGTATTATATTTGATATATCAGGCTTTTATGGCTCGTATAATATGATATCGTGAGAATAAGAAGCTCACACTTAAAGAAAACACCTCAGTTTTACTCCGCAGCCCAAACTGAGAAAATCTTGTATATCAATGAGATTTTTACAACAGACTACTTGTGTAAAATGCATATAAATATGAGTTGTCATTCTATATTTCCCAATAATATGTCTAGTAAGATATTTAAATGCTTAGTTTTCAAAGCCCTGTAGTTTTAATTGTGGGAGAAAAACATATAATGCAATACAATACAATGATGATTGAGATGACATTCATCAAAAGCTTTATGCATCACATTTTAACATAATTTTTCTTGTATAGATATAAAACTATACTATATTTTCTTGTATAGATATAAAAAATGACTTGATTAGTAAGCCTAAGTGGCTTCAGTCCAGTAAATGCTCTTGAAATATTACTAACATTTATAAAAGTTATTCCTGTTTACTTAATAAAAAAAAAATCACAGCCAAAATATACTTGTAGCACAACCTGAAGGGGGGCATTTCTAGAGTTATATTTAAAGGCCTTTTACTTGTTAAAAAAGTCTAATCTATAAATCGGATGACAGAAGGCATGTGGTAGATTGTGTACAACAGGTTTTTAGCAAAGTTTTGATCATGTTAATAATTTAGAGGCCTTAGAAATTCATGTTTCAAATATGATACAGCCGGTTTTATATGATTAAACCTGAAAGTAAACATAATTTTAAGTTTATTTGTCATTTACTCACCTTTATGTTATTCAGAACCCATGTAACATGTTTTTTAACCGTGCAGTCTGTAGCTAGCTTTTTGTTTGCATAAGGTGTATGGATGAGTTTTTATTAGCTGTGTCACTGTATTAGAAGCTTCATATATTAGTTGGTGACTGTGTTGTTGTGTTCATGTTTCAGTATTATGACGACACGTATCCCACAGTGAAAGAGCAGAAAGCCTTTGAGAAGAACATCTTCAACAAGACACACAGAACAGACAGTAAGTGATTCTGTTACTGTCTGTGTTGTGTTCGCTAACATAAAGTCATGTGGACTCATCCTTCCTCTCTTTGACACAGGTGAAATCGCATTGCTGGAGGGTCTAACGGTTGTGTACAAGAGCAATATTGATTTATATTTTTATGTCATCGGCAGCTCCCATGAAAATGAGGTAATGCTTTATACTTGATCCAGGATTGTATCTTTTCATCAAACCGTGTGAATCTCATAAGTGTTATTGTCTTTTCTCCCACAGTTGATGCTTATGTCAGTGTTGAATTGTCTCTTTGATTCCCTGAGCCAAATGTTGAGGTAGGAAAGTCTTTTTCCTTATATGCTGTATGGTCTCTATCAGCTAATCAACTAATGACAGTTTGATCTTGACTGATTTCTTCTTCTTTTTAAGGAAAAATGTGGAAAAGAGAGCCCTGCTTGAAAATATGGAGGGTCTTTTCCTGGCCGTTGATGAGATTGTTGATGGAGGGTAAGTCATAATTAATGTATTCAAACAGAAGTAAATTTTGTTACGCAGAGATCTTGTAGATGTTGCTGTTTACACACTACCATTCAAAGGTTTGAGAAGATTCTTTTGTTTTTGAAAGATGCCTCTTTGAGGTTCATGCTCATCAAGGTTGCATTCAATTGATCAAAAATACAGTAATATTGTCAAATATTATTACAATTGAAATTACGTGTAATATATTTTAAAGTTTATTTTATTCCTGTGATCAGAGCTGAATTTTTAGCATCATTACTCCAGTCTTCAGTGTCACATGATCCTTCAGAAATCATTATAATGCTGATTTGCTGCTCAAGAAACATTTCAATTATTATCAGTGTTGATAATACTTGTGCTGCTAAATATTTTTATGGAAAATATATAAGATTATAAAAGTTTTTACTATCACTTTGATCAATTTAATGCATTATTTTTAATTAAAATAGTATAAAAAATCTTACTATCCCCAAACAGTGAATCTATGAAATGAATAATTATTATCAGTAGTGTTATTCTTTGTCCTGCAAGGCGCCCACACAGAAGGCGCCCACACAGAATCAACAGTTTAAGAATTCCACATACATTCTCATCATTCATAAAATATAAATCAACTGCTCCTTTCATTCATTTATTGAATATTCTGGCTGTTTTGTTAATGATTTCAGCTATTGATAAGACTGTAGTACTCTCAGCTCTGTTTAACACTTTATTATGTTTAAATACCCCAATCCAGTTGCTCAAACAGTAGAGCATGGCGCTAGCAACACCCAGATCAAGGGTTCGATTCCAAAGGAAATGAATGTAGTAATAAACTAAGTCGCTTTGGCTAAAAGCATCTGCCAAATTCCACAGATTCTTCCCTAAAATTATTGCAGAAAAGTCTATAGATTCTTGCTGGCCTAGACATCGGCCATTGAAAACCCACTGCGACCACATAGGTTTGATTCTGGCGTATGTTATTTCCTGATCCAGTTCCTCCCTCTTGTCCACATCCTTTCCTGTTTTCTCTGCATTCTCTCTATCAATAAAAGTGGCCAAAAAAGCATTTTCTAAAACAGAAATGAGTCTAAAAATCACATTGCCTTTGTTGCAGCACTGATATCTCATTGTCTGTTTTACAGTGTGATCCTGGAGAGCGACCCACAGCAGGTGGTTCACCGTGTCGCTCTGAGGGTAACTACTTCCTGTTCTCCTCTATTGACTTTCATGATGCTGTTGTAAATGTTAATCTGCTTAGTATTTGTTGGCTCTGCTTCATCTCATGTGCTCTGATGCCACTGATGAGCATTATGGTCCTGCTAGGCAGCTATTAACTTTGATTTCCAATAATCTTGCATGTGTGAGACAGAAAGCCAGCCAGCAGTCCTAAAGTCATCTCCCGCTCTCATGTCGTTTCAGGGCGATGACGTGCCTCTGACAGAACAGACAGTCACTCAGGTGAGAGCAGTCGACGCACTTCCTTCAGCGACACCTGTCGCCATCACGGCTCTTATGTTTTATAGTGGCTCTGAGATTTACCCATGATTCATTTAGAAAATGAGTCCGCGGTGGTCTGGTTTCACAGCTCCCACATTAAGAACGTTTCATCGTGCCGCCACTAACCCGGCTTTCTTGGTTCCCGCGTGTGTCTGCTGCATGTAAACATGATGGCTAATTATTGGCGGCTGTCTGCCAGCGATGGCTCCCCGTGGCTGCCGTACTCGTGAGTGCGGACTGATTAATGTTCTCATTTAAGAGGCCCGGCGACAGGCTGCCTGTATGCCTTTCGTGTCTGTGATTAATGGCTGTCTCCTCGTCTTCCCCGCTATATGGTTATACTTTGCCTCGCCTCGTGCAAATTAAGATGATGAATTAATTCCTGGATGTTTTGCTGCACCTGCATTACTCGATTACAGGGTTCCCTTCAATGTTAGCGCCTTCGTATGATGGGTTTGGGTTTAGCTTTTTCACTTCTGTAGTTTCTCGTTTTAGATAAACTAGTGGTCATAAGTTTGTCAGATTTTTTTTTTTTTCGAAAAAGGGAAATTAATACCTCAAGGATGTATTAAATAGATCAAAAGTGACAGGAAGGACATTATAGTGTTACAAAATATTTCTATTTTAAATAAATGCTGTTCTTTTTAACTTTCTATTCATCAAAGAATCTGTAAAAATATTTAAAAAATATTAGACAGCACAACTGATTTTAACATTGTTTCTTGAGCAGTAAATCAGCATATCAAAATGATTTCTGAAGAATCATGTGACACTGAAGACTGGAGTGATGATGCTGAAAATTCAGCTTTACTATCACAGGAATAAACTACATTTTAAAATATATTCAAATAGAAAAGTTATTTTAAATACTCTTTAAAAAACACTTTTTACAGTACGGTATTTTAGATCAAATAAATGCAAACTTGGTTAGTGTAAGATACTTACGAAAGATGGTACGGAAAAAAATATCGTACTGCATACATTTGAGCGATTCCCCCCCCCCCCCTTTTTTTTCTGGTTTTAGTATTTAAAAAAAATAAGGAAAAAAATACAAGTAATTTCACCCATAATTTGAGTCTGAAATGTGCTAATAGTTTGCCTTGATTTGTCCTCAGCGTTTTTAAAACCATAAAGCAGCATCCTGATGAATGCATGTCTTTTAAGAAAAATGATGGCATTAATGAGTCAAGAACACAAACACGTTAAAATTCAATTACCTGTTTTAGCTTTGGAGACAAGTGATGTTTTTTGGGAGTGGTTTGGTCTATCCGTCCTCACTGAGTGATTGGATTTACTGAAGAGGAACACAAAACACTTCAAATAAATGATTCTGAGGATGGCAAATCATTCTAATTAAATGTGACTAATTATTTGGCATTGCCTAATTTAAAACTTCAAGTTTTAATAAATTGGCAGAACTCACTTTCATATATTACTTCATAAGATTCTAATGACACCTCAAATTAATTATAACAACCATTATAAGTGGATTTAAAGAAGCACCCAGTAATGTTTCTTCCATTTAATGTTTGACATCTAAAATATTAATAGTACAAATGACATAAGATTCCAGTTCTATTCTACTTCTACTTTTTTCTTAATATCACATTATATAAACATACATACATATCTATCTGTCTATATATATATAACATTTTAAAAATGTATTTATTACTAATATTGTACTTATTTTTGTTAATAGAGGTCTTGGTTCTAACTTTACTGGATGTTTTTGTTTTTTCTAGGTGCTACAGTCAGCTAAGGAGCAGATCAAATGGTCTCTACTCCGATAGGACACTTTTGGTCCCGTTCCTGAACTGAGACGAGGAGAACGAATACGATTTGACCACTTTTCATCACTACTGTCCTATCTGCCCTTTCTTCCTTGAGTGTTTTCTTGACTGGTAAAGTGCACACACACTGACTTCTAGTGTTTCTCTCACTCAAAGATAAGACCAAGAACTTGAGCATTTCAAAAGAATGTCAAGGCAGGAGGAAGAAGCTGGAATATTGTCTTGGCGGGACTTTCTTTTTAGGGAAAAGTACCGGGGCGTGTTTTTTTTTGTTTTGTTTTTTATCCCATTCCAGTAAGCGCTTGAATATATGGCTGGTTTTGTGAATGATATCACTGTTGTACTATGAGATTTTCATTACGATTCATGTACATTCCAGTGGTTGATCTTGTTCTGTTCTTCCCTCTAACCCTTGTTTTGATTGAAGTAAAGAAACCGTTTCATTCTAGTTCTGCTGCGGTGTGTTTTCCTCCTTTCGGATACTATTTGGTTTGCAGAGGCGGCAGTGATGTTTACTTTTCCAATATTTTGCGGTCACTTTGTTTACTGTTTTGTGTTTTAAGTCAATCATCACTGGTACTACTGCTCACACGTAGGGTTAGGGACTCTTTCGACGGGACACTAGTAACCTCCCTAGTAATGTGCTAAAACCACTCAAAACATTAACATCCACCAACTACATTTTATTATCCTGATTTTGAGTTCTGAATAGGTAAACATGACTCTAGCATCTAGAGTATTAAAAATATGAGGCTCATTCAACCTTTTTTAAATTATATATGTAAAGACACACCATTTTGGTGTCCACATCAAATAAAATGTACAAAAGTGATTTTATATACATAAAAAGCATGTTAAATTAACATATCTACTTTAATGTTTCAAATAACTTTTCTGAAAACAAAATATCAACGTGTGAAATAATGCTCCATCGTCATTTAGCATAAGGGATATATTTATGTACAAATGAAACAATATACTTATTCTGACCTGTACTTAAAATATATAAAAGAATAAGTGATCATTCTAAATATTATTATAGTTTAAATTATTAAAAACTTCTTGCTAACAAATGAGTAAATCCTAGTCTTTTTCTGTCATCTAATGATTCCTTTTCTAAATATCCCTAATGAGATTTTATGTAACATGATCTTTTGTTAAACTTAAAGCCATTTTAGTGGGTGTCTTCAAGGTAAAAATGTATGATAGTCATTATATTTTCCTAATAAATAAATATAAATAAATAAAATGTAACTAGACACATTCTAATGTATGAAAAAAAATGTAAAGCTGTATTAAACTTATTATTTTTGATGCTTGAAAACCCCTTTTCATCTTATTGATTCATTTTATCTGTTATATAAAAATATACAAATATATACAGTATTCTATTCTATTCTATTAGTGACTCAAAGTCAATCCGAGAGCGCCCTCTGCTGGTTTGGGATGAGACACGCAGTCCTGAGGCTGAACTGCACTGAGCATTTACTACACAGCTTTAACTTTATTTTTGTTGCCCTGTTATGCTTCCAAGGCACATTTTACTCCATTATGCATGTAAAAGTACAAGTGTTTTTAATACATCCACAAATGTGAGGTTAATTAGTAATTTTTCCTCTAAATTAATTGTCTATTTGATTTGGTTGTAAATTACATGCAGCATATGGGATAATTTTAAGAGGTCCTAAAACAGGCTGTTATTTAAAAACCCAGAATAGTTGTTTTGTCTGCAAGCGCTTTAACAATGCATTAGGAAAGCGTTTATTCCACTAAATATTCTGGAATAAAAATCGTTTTTTGCTAAACACCCACACTTTGTGTGTGTGTGTGTGTGGCGAAATGCTGCAAGGAGGTTTGACAGCTTCGCATGCCTGCTTTTTCTCTGGTGGATTCCTCCCTTGTCTCTCATTTTAATGCAAATGAAAGGTTCCCCTGGAGAAATGGTTGTAAAAATAGTAGTATATCACATACATGTCTCAGAATCATACCTAGGACACAGTTATCACACTGGGGCGGAGATGAGACGTGCAATCTCAGGGGTCACCGTGACCAATGCTTTGAACGAGTTCACTAAGATTTTATCAGGCTACATGCAAAGAGTGTCTGTGTCTGAAACAGAAGGAGCTGCCTCAGTCTATGACTATGGAAGCATATTTGTATTTTTTACCATATTCGGCTCCATAATGGCTCGTCTAATGATCTACAGCAAATTAAAGAGAGCTTTAGACATAACCAGACATAAAGCAAATATTTGGACTGAATGACTTTTCTTCTTTCTGTTCCATCAGATGCTATTTTTATTCTTTCCATCAACCACCAAACCATCTAGAGCAAATTTAATATTACCAAGTAAATATTTAATGCCTTCAATGCCTGTTTCTCTGTAGAAATGGAATCATAAGTGGAAAAAAAGACATTCATAATAAATGAGTTTACTTAGAAACTGATATTTTAGTATTACTAATACTAAGTTTGTTAACATTTTGAATTAGATTTTATTTTTATATTTTATATTTTCATTTTAGTTATTTGGTTGTGTGTTTTATGTCTATATAGTTGTTATGAGGTTTTAGAGTTTAGTTTCAGATAATTATAAAGTTTTTAATTATTTTAGTATTTCAATTAAAAAAAAAGAGAAATGTTGTGTTGGCAACTAGCTGGAATAAAATATGTTTATTTATTTATTGCTAAATTGTATTTTATTTCAGGGGATGTTTATTATTTTATTTCAAGTATTAAAGATGTTTTTTTAATGGTTTTAGTTATAGTTTTTAGTTAATGATAATAATAATCCTGCTTTAAACTGTGCTACATTAGACACCAATTCTATTCCTTCAGGCAAACAACAAAACAAACAGGTCTGATGAACTCAAGTGAGGATAAGAGATTATCAAACAAATACTTAATAACTAATATTTTGTGATAGAAATGGTATGGGTCATTAAAAAATTATAACAAAAGTCAGAAAATTATAATATTTGTGTCTATGGATTAAATCAAATGATAGCAATTTTGCCAGGATTGGCTAATCCACGTGACCGACATTTTGAAATTTGTCATAAATTGCAATATCTTTTGAACCATTTGACATATCTGCACAAAAATCGGTAAGGATCATTAACACGATGTCCCTGAAGTACACATGAATTGAAGACAGCGCCACCTAGTGCTCCAGAGCTATAACAATTCTTGCCATTTTGAAGCTAACTTTTGATGTTGTCCAAAATTAATTTTTATGTCGTTTTGTTCCCTGGATTATGCCGATTCTGACGATGTCTGATTTGTCATTTTCCATTAATGTACCTGTCAGCCATATTGAAGAAAAACAGTTTTATTGCTACTCCTCCTTCAAAATCTTTTCTTCTCAAACTTGACTCAGATGATCTTCAGTGAGCTACAGAAATGACTGAACAGATCGTTTTGGACGTCTAGTTGAAAAAAAAAGTTATGATGCTGTGAAGGTCTCGACCCACAATTGTTTCAGAGGCTGTATCTCGACCAAAGTTTGATCAATCGACACAAAACTCACACACAAATGACTGAGGATATATGCCAAAGTTGGGAACAGCGCCACCTATGGGTCGTGAGATACCAAAAAAATCATATTTTCCCTGAACTAAGATAATAATTATAATCTTGCCCATTCTCAACATTGATTTGTACTGCAGAAGCTGATCACATTCAATATCTTACATTAAGACTTCAACCATGGAAAATGATCTTCAGAATTCTTCCCAAAATTGGCTTTTGGACCGACCCGCACAGAAATGACTGCTGAAAGTTATGATGCTGTGAAAACAAGTCGACCATCACTGTATCTCGTTTGATCAATCTACACAAAACTTGTACGCTTCATCGACACCATGAACTGAGGATATGCAAAGTTGTAATAGCAGCAGCTTATAACTTTTGAAAGCACTGTTCAAATAGTGACCGATTCTGACTATGTCTCATATGTCATTGAATGTGCCTGTCAGCCATATTGAAGTCCAGTCTACTCCTCGTTCAAACTTTGTCCAATTTTGTCTAAAATCAAATGATCTTTGGAGCAGATGACTGAACATATTTTTGATATTTGCTACCGTCCTACCTCTCGGAAGTTGACCCTGTGTTCCAAATAATCACGTTACAGGCTAAACTTCCAATCGACCCAGCTATCGAGTTAACCATAAACTGCGTTAAAATTAACTTTACTCGTATTACTTCAAAATGCTCATTTAGTCAGCTCATTCTCACACCTTAATCTCTCCTAGGCTCAAACCTTCTGAGTGGCGCTCTCTGCTATCTTCCATTGAAGCTCAAAGCCTGTCGTGTTGTGGGTTCGAATCCCACTTGGAGCAACTTCATAAAATTGCTGTTTTGGATCCAGATCAGCATTTTATATTGTAGCACTTAAATCTTTCATTCTTACACCTTAACCTCTCCTCAACAGTGTTAAACATGCAGCGCCCAAGTGGCATTCTCTGCTAAGACACTCTCCTGAAAGATCATGTGGGAGGCACATTTCCAGACAGCAAGAGGCCAGATCTGCGAGCGAATCGGGTCTTCCCTGCGTGTTCGTCTCGAAAAGAAACAACTTCTGAATTTTGCACTTCTGTACTGCTTTTTCCAACGTACGTTCCATTTCTGAGCGGCCCATTCGCACCCCAATCGCTGCTTGCAGCTATATTGATAATAATAATCCTGCTTTAAACTGTGCTACCACCAATTCTATTCCTTCAGGCAAACAACAAAACAAACAGGTCTGATGAACTCAAGTGAGGATAAGAGATTATCCCTAACCCCGTCTCCGAGAGGCTATACGCGGTTTTCATTCACAAAAAAAAAAAAATATGCGCTGGCGTCTTATCTCCAAAGCATGAGAGCCTTCAGCTCCAAATTTATTTGACCAATTGAGTTAAGTAGCTCTTTCATTATGAGGTTATTCATTATGATTCATTAGTGGATGGGTAAGAGTCGCAGATAAAACCTCAGCGTCTCGCTCATCTGTGTGTTATGAAGTGTACAACATGCTCCCATTGAATAAAGCAAAGTGCTGTGGGACAGTGGAACAAGGTTTTTAAGATATTATCACCCGCAATAAAGGAAAAAGAGCAAAGGGTAATCAAGAGTCGGTGTGCGCCGCTTGAAAGGACATGTACAAGGGTCTTTGTGTTAATAGTAAACTAACTTTAAAGGTAAAGTGTGCCTTTTTTGAGCAGAGACTACTATAAATAAGTCAGTGGTGTGTTGAATTTCCCGAAAAGGGCAAACGCTGCAACTCTGTGGTGCTGTAAAAACATTACTCTGTTTGTTTGAAATACCTGGAGAAAGCTATCCATTAGCATTCTGCATTTCAATGGCAAATGCAATTCCATTTTGAGATAAGTTAAATTATAAAAGCAATTCTTGCAAAGGTTTGCCTATACAGAATTTTTAGAGATACATTAATGACAAACAATGTGGTAACATATTTCATACTAGGCCTGCTGATAAAAGTCATAATGTCTAGGCCATATCTTTCAGAGTCATTCATTCAGGAATTTGACTAAAGTGGTTGCTCTGTATGTTTTTGATTCACCAAAACAACTAGCCCATAAGATTCATTCATTCTGGAATCAGACTAAACTGGTTGCCTTGTATGTTTTTGATTCACCAAAAAAAAAAAAAACAGTTCAAAATAGTCAGTTGATCAGGAATTGGTCTATGCTGATCGTGCTGTCTGTTTTTGATTCACTAAAAATAACCGGCACATATGAGTTATTGTTTTAGGAGTTGGACTGGTTTCGCTGAATGTTTCTGATTCGGTAAAAGAACCAGCTCATTAGAGTTATTCTTCTTGTGTCAGGCTACACTGGTCAGAGTGAATGTTTTTGATTCACTTAATAAAGAGCTGGCACATAAGAGTCATTCTTTCGGAATCAGAAATCAGACTACACTGCATGGTGTGTTTCAAGCTGTAGATTCAGCAGCATTGTAAAAATAACGTCTGTTAGGGGTTTTGTACATTATTTTGTCTCTTCCTGCAGAAAAAATGTATGAGTGAGAATCGTTGCATAACTGAACATTATTCGGTCCCCAATTTTTATGTTGCTTGCAAAAAAAACGAACAACCTCCAAACAAATAAACACAAAAAAAACGTCTTCAGAATACACTACATCATTTCAACGGCTGTCAATGCAGAAGCATGATGTTTATTTACCAGCATCTATTTGTCAAGCCAACCAACCAAAACAGCCGGACAGTGGGTTACCCAACTGGGGTGGGATTATACAGGCTTCAGAAATGCTTAAAAATACATTGATGTATTTGCATTATATTTTGCATCTAATGTATACATTTACAGTTGCCACATGTAATTTTGATCATTATTATTTCATCTATTCTATGAAATTCAGACATAAAATTAAATCTGTTTTAAGTTTCAAAAGAGTTCAAAAGAGCCACTTTATTATCTGGGCGATGAGAGACCTGTTTGAAACAGTAATTATTTTTAGTGCAGAAATTACATGTACCTTGACCATATTACACCTGAAAAAAGTGCATTGCCCCCAGGAACAATATGTTCCCTCGGATTGGTCCTGTTTATGACCTGAAGCAATCACTATATTGATGCAGCTGATTTGAATAGCATGTTCTTAACCCTTTGTGGAATATGAGAGGTAAGTCAAGGTTACGAGAGATGATAGATGTATCTGTATAGATAGCAAAAGGGCAGGTGTTGAGATAAGACTTCTGTTTGACCCCAGCAAGGCAGAAATGAGGTCAAATTTGACCCCTGTTTTCCATCTACGCCGCTCTAACATGCCTGATGCTCATACGGCCTTTCATCTTGATATTCCAGCAGCACCTACGGGCAACCGATGAATGCCTTTCATCGACTAATTACAGTGGCATGGCTGTAAAAGGCAAAAAGGTCATTTATATTAATTATAGAGGAATGAGCATAATAGACTGAAACAGCGCGGCTTGACACGCTGTACAAAACACACACTAAAATTGTCAGAGGCGTGTGGACTAGAGGCCTGTAATTGATAGATGCTGTTTGTGTGTGTGTGTGTATAGTAGTGAACGGGTGCAGCAGTCGATAAATTATCATCATCTGCAAGCTTGCAGTCTGTATGTCACCGAATGAGTATTCCAGACTCGTGCTTTTTCATGAAAATCTGCACGCTTATTGCAATCAGAGTCATTTTCTATTCTCAGGTGAAGGGGAGGGCGACACAAAAGCGTCAGTGTTTAGTATTAATCATGCATGCAGCTCAGGGCCGAGGCTGAGCAAACAGCTCGCCTGCAATAAATGTAGGTAAATTACGGCGTGCTCTCAGAACTGGCGAATTCAGACAGGCCAAATTCATCAAAAGGCCATAGAAAATGACTGGGAATAGAGGACGGGTAATGCACGAATGCATTTGGACGCAACCAGGCCGAGATAAGAGCGCTGCTCGCCATCGCCACGCTCCCCAGGCTCAAGTGTTCAGTAGCCCCTCACTGCAGAACAAAGATCCAGGGGGCGGGGTTGGATCCACATCCAGGGGGTGGAGATTGGTAGGTTTAGGGGTGGGATGGGTCAGGGGGTGGAGACGGGTAGGTTTAGGTCTATGTAAGGTGGGAGGAGTTGGATCTAGATCCAACTCCGCCCCCTGGATCTTGTGTTCTGCAGTGAGGGCCTGATGTGTTTTATGGCGCCTCTCGCCCTCACAGGGCCTGTTTATGGATTCCCGTCGAATAGAAAATCATTTCACCTTGGAGGCAGAGACGGCCAAAATCAACAGCAATGCCACAGCTTTTGCTGATCCAGTAGTATTTCAACAAGCTCTTCTATGCGTTGTAAAAATAACATCTTTGCAGTAAGTTATCAGTCTCTTGAAATCATCAGAAGCTGTCAATTTTGCAGATACGTGAAAAATCCTTCAGATAAATCTGGTAGGCCTATCCCGTGCATTAAAAGTTCGTATTCATTTCATAATTGCACAATATTTATTCAAGAGCACATTAAGCGTTTCAAACGTGCCATTCCGAAAAATGCCTAAGATGTTATTCCTCTGGCTGGATCGGCGGGTAAGAGTACACCTTATTTTCATATCACATGACGGAGAGTTTAAAAACACATAAATTCAAGCGAAGGCACGCTACATTTATCAGCCAGGCAGTTGGATATGTCCACAAGCCTGTTTAGACATTTCTATTTTCGATTCGCCTGCGCCATTAGTCACTGAATTTGGCTGTGGTCTGCCGTCGATCTGAGCTGGAGATGTTTGCGGAGTATAAGCTGCAGCCTGTTGACATTTTAAGAGAGGAGGCCCTTCTTTCCCTTCCCTGTGATTTAGAACGAGACTCAAATCCCCGAAGAGTCCGTCCTGCTGCGTTACATCTGCACACGCACATGCGTTAGCACACAAACTGGCTCTTTGAGCCGCTCACGTCCGTGTGTGTGAGAACATCTGGTCTGCACCCGTGCAGCAACGTGAAAAGACCCACAGGTCATTGTTTCACACACTCCGACATGTTTCGCTCTCATTTTTATGTCATATCGTATAAAGAAGCGTTTGAGGTTTGCGCTTGACAAGCTATTTCAAATGGGCCGAATGTGTATAATGAGTGTCGTGAACTGAAATAATCGTGACAGAGGCGGTAATTAAGATAGTGATGTAATTGTAGAGTGAGACGCGGCCGTATTTCACTTTTGTTGTAGACACTCAATGTCACACAGCAGTGGTAGCAATTAAGCTTTATGACGTTTTTGTTTCGCGCTTTCGTTCGCGTCTTCGCTTTCTCTTGTGGTCGTGTTTGGGCTTGTTCCACTCGAGTTTTCACGGCTTACCGCTTACAAAACACTTTGATTTTTTGGCCATTATGGGTTTCAGAAATTAATCTTTGGGTAACCAAAGCAAAATTTTTGCATGCTTTAGCTCTAAGTGCTCAGCTTTTCCTCTCCCTCCTTCCATCTTTCCATCTCTCTCTCTCTCTCTCTCATATATACTTTCTTTCCCCCCTCACCCTAGTGGATTCCCCATCTGCACCACAGAGCCCGTTAACAGACGCTCGCCTGACAGATTTACCGCCGCCGTCCCACCATTGGCTGCCAGCGTGACAGAGTTGATTTAATGCTCGTTTCTGATTGGTCCGTGAGCGACAGGCAAATTTATGGCCGTGCTGTGATTCGACGCTGGCTGTCTTTGATGTGAGTTACCGCTCTGTTGCTTATGGGACACAGAAACGGTGTCAGGTTTCAATCGTAAAACCCTCTCCCCAAGGGAAGGAGCAGGGAGTGCTCGACATTCCTGACGTCATGAGAGCAAGAGGAGGAGGAGGAGGAGAGAAAGAAAGAGAGAGAGAGAGAGCGAATGATTTGTAGCTGCAGTCATTTTCACTCACACAGGCCTGCTGCAGGTTCTTTGTGGAATGTGTTCACATCCAACTCTCCAACTCCAAAATAATATCCTGTTTCAACACCCGACACTCAAAGAAAACATCTCATAAGCGAGGCAAAAATGCGGACAATCTGACTAGCTGATTCATCTCAATCAACACACATCAGAAATGTAAACACGACTGTCATCGCCGTGTCCCATTTCTGTTGGGTTGATGTTTGTTTATGATAAATTTGTGGCCTGCCACTGATAACCACATATATGCGATAATTCTCATGGTTAAATCCTCACAGTGTGATTTTTTGATAAATGAGGCATTTAGTCAAAAAGTTGCATTCTTAATTTGTCCTGTTTTGCATAATTTAACTATTATGGCAGTATAGTACAACTTTAGTACTTTTTTTTTTAGATTCAGAAGAAAATATCTTACCTCTACAATGCTAGGGTGGTTGCCAGGGCGTTGCTATGTAGTTTCGAAGTGTATTTAGTCAATACAATGGAAGACAATAGGGTTCAGTGTTTTTGGACCCCATTGACATTCATTGTTTTGACTAAAACAGTTGAAACATTAAAAATATTTTCTTTTGTGTCCCACAGAATAAAGAAAGTCATACGGGTGAGTAAATGATGACGGAGTAATACTTTTCAAGATATCTATTTCTTTGAAGGGTTTCTCAACAATGTTTTAGGTGGTTATAGTTGATCTTTCAACTGTTTATATTTCTGCAGGCAAATTGTTTTATGTCTGGTCCATTAGAAACATAAAAGCACACCTCTCCTCATCAAGCCACATTATTTGAGGTATTACGAATAGTGCCTTCCTGAAGAGCATGACATTATCAATATCAAGGTCATGGGTTTGATTCCTGTGGAATGCATGAATTGGAAGAAAAAATGCATAGCTTAAATGCAGCATAACTTGCTTTGGATAAAAGCATCTGCCAAATGCATAAATGCAAATGCTGAATAATTTGCACAGTGATGTAAAATATGCAAGTATGAGCAATAGTGATGCTTGCTTTAGCAAACACATCCAATGCACATTACACAGTGTTAAATTATACTGGATTGAAATAATACTGCCGAAGAAACAGTAAACACATCTTACATGTTTAAATTGGCTTCTGCATTGCAACATATTGTTTCCATGAGGTTCTTTTACAATCAACACTGGCAATGAACGACCTCTCGACATGTTTCAACTTCCTTTACCTCTTCTGAAACAACATTCACAGTGATTCCCATTAAACTCCAAGACAATTCACTCAAGTACACCATAAAAACTGAACATGTGCAGTTGACAGCTTTTGGGATTCACCCAAAAATTAAAATTCACCCTCATGTCGTTCCAAACGTTTATAACTGACTTTTTTTCTGTGAAGCACAAAGTCTTTTTTGTTGTTTTGTTGTTGTTAATGCAATAAAAGTCAATGGGCACCATTGTTGTTTAGACTTCAAAGTTCTTTAAAATATATTTTCTTGTCTTGTTTTAACTTAAGCACAAAAAAAAGATGTTTTGAGAAATGTCTCGGTGTTTTTTTTATGCAATGAAAGTCAATGGGCTCCAATGTAGCTGGGATTTTAGTGTTCTTCAACATGTGTTTTGTCTTCTTTTAACTTTTTTTCTTTTGTGAAGCATGAAAAATATATACTGTATGTTTTGGGAAAGGTTTCCATGATTATTATTATTTTTTGAATAAAGTCAAAGGGTTCCAATGTTGTTTGTACCCAATGTTCTTCAAAATATCATCTTTTGTGAATACAGGTTTGGTACAACATGAAGAATGATGATTCTGATGAGAGAATTGTCATTTTATCCCTTTAAGATGCCATTTCTTACTCATCTAACTCTCTAGATGTGTAAGATGTGTCCTTTCAATTAGTTTTATTGCAGTTATTAACCTCATGCAACACACTTTCCATTTACATTCGATAGGAAACCCAGTCCTTTTTTGTACTCGAGCTTTAACTTGCTTATAATTCCATATATAATGGTGTGCAGTAAGTATATTTCTTCTGATATAATTGTTAAAAACCATGAGAAAGGATCGGGTGTCAGTTCCTAAAGACAAATGGCAGCATGCAATTAGTTCACTGTCACATAAATCTAAACTCGATCACTTTATCTGCGTGTGTGTATTTGCGCGAGGGTGTGTCTTGCCCGAGAACTCGTACTCCTTTGAAAGATGAGAATGCGTCGCGGTATCCCTTAAAATTTCCTTGAAATTATCAAAAGCAGCTCCCCGGCCATTTATTTCCCCATCCACCATTATTCCTCACAGATATCTGTGTCGCATGACCATGTGGCTTTAGTCTTAAAACATCATAAGGATGTCTGCTCATATCAGAAACGGTTTTTAACCATAGTCCCCTCCTGCTGCCCCTGAGATTAGCAAGGATGTATATGACTCATATCTCTTCAAAGCACTTGAAACTGTCTGGTATAAATCAATGTATCATAAAGCTGATCAATAGCAGTGCACTGCCAAAGTCACTTTGGCCTACTGTCTATCTGTACTCTCATCTCCCTAAACGCTTTCCCCTCGTCCATCTATCCCCTTTATCTGTGCATCAGTCGCATGGCTGATGCCGAGGAGATCAGCGGCGGCGTGCGTGAACCCCCTGTAACAGCCGTGACCCGTGAAAATTTCTAAGGGTAAATAGCAAGGCCGGTGCCGTCTGTCAAAAGCTCAAGGATTCATAAGACGTGCACCTCCACCTCACCTCGCCTGTTCAGGTGGAAAATTGCAGTGGGATGAAATGAAGGCACACAGAGGCCTTCCCATGCTCGCGTGTAATTGCATAACATCTAAAGAGACGCATTAGGGCTTTTTAACATGCACGCCTGCATGCCAGTCACAGTGTGAACTCTGCTGGAGGCATATTGCATACTTGCACACTATGCGTTATGCTTCTCTCTGAACAAACAGGACTCATAAACGTCTCAGTGGCGGAAACAATGACACAAGCTGTTTATGGAAGGTCAGGGAGGTGCGAATGTTCAAACCTTTATTAGTTTAATCAATTTTTCTATAGAGTTCATAAACAAATCACAACTGGGGATGGAAAACGCGCCTGTGCAAGATAAAAAAAATGCAAATCAGCAGTCAAAAGGGGGAAAGTGTAATATCACTTAATCCACACGAAAATGGCAAAGGAGCAGTCTTGTCTTATTCAGTATCAAAGCAAAACTGTTAAAGCTCATAAAGACACTTGATATACTGGTGATAAGTTAAAGAATTCCCATTAAGCACAAGTTCACGCAGGGAAAAAGTAACCGTCTTAAGATATATCATGTTTAGAGAGGCTGATTACATTTTAATCTGGTATTTGCACAAATAAAACAAAACAGCTTTAGCGGTAGGCTTGTGGATAAGGATCTTGGCTAGTGATATTTTTTAATAGTCTCTTATGCTCACCAAGGCTGCATGTATTTGCCAAAATTTGCAGAACTGTTAAGGTTCTTGAAGACACTTGATCTACTGCAAAAGATCATGGCGATAAATTTAAGAATTCCCATTAAGCACAACAAAAAGCAGAATGTTTCAAAATATATCATGTTTAGAGAGGCCAGTTATGGTTAATCTGGTATTTGCAAAAAATATAGCAGCATTAGCAGTAGTCTTTTGGTTAAGGATTTTGGCTAGTGATAAAAAGAGCAGAAACACTAAATAACAGCTAATAAACTCAAACTCAACATCTACACTCTTTTTTAAAGTTGTAAATAACAGATCATTTGAGTATGTTTTACAAGAAAGTACAACATTTCATGTTTAATTCAATGTTACTTGCACTTTCTTTGTAATTATTTGTGAAATTTACTAGCAATTTCTGAGTGAAAACAACAGATCAGTTTCTACACCAAATCAGTGTTTGTGGTTGAAGTTAAGTTCTCATAACCTGCATTGAGGCCCCTGGAACGTTCCTGTGGCCTAAATTATATCATCAATGGACCCTTGACTCAAAAAGGGCCACCACTGCCCGAGTCGGGCCCATGGGCTTCTACAGGGAGGCCCGAAGCAGTGATGGTGGGTCCCAACAAGTGCAGATTGATGGGGTAGTGCGGGGCCAGTGTATGTTAATGTATCTGTCAAGGCGAAATGTGCTTCAGCGTGAGAGTGATTTTAACGCTCTCGGCAGGACGCCGAGGCATTCGTCCTGTCATCAGGAATGTGGATGACTCTCGAGCAAGATAAATCTTGACAATGAGGCACTGGTCAACTGAGCCGGTCCCAGCACTTTGGGTTTCCCTCGTAAAACAGAGTTTAAGGGGTTTGACAAAGGAATCTTCAAACACAACAGCCACCTCAAGAGGAAATGGATGCAGTTTTGCAACTGATTTTGTGCTGTTGCTTTTATAACATATGTATTGTTTTAATTAGCAGCATGGGCATGATGATTAAGCATTTTTTCATTAATAGGTCTTGCAATCTTACACAATTAATGACTTAGTAATTAGATACTTTTCAAAAGTTTGTTTATATTTTTAATATTTTTGAAAGAAGTTTCTTATGCTCACCAAGGCTGCAGTTTTTAGATTAAAAAATAGTAATAATAATAAAATAATATTGCAATACAATAATATAAAATAATATTACAATAAAAATAAATATTATTACCATTTAAAATATCCACTTTCTATTTTAATTTATTTTAAAATGTAATTTATTCTTGTAATGCAAAGCTGAATTTTTAATATAATCACTCCAGTCTTCAGTGTCACATTCTTCAGAAATCATTCTAATATGCTGATCTGCTGCTCAAGAAACAATTATTATTATTATTATCAATGTTGAAAACAGTTTATATTTTTGTGGAAACTGTGATACATTTTTTTTTCAGGATTCTTTGGCTTATAGAAAGTTAAAAAGAACAGCATTTATTTACATTTTAAATAAATTTAAAATAAATGTCCTTACTGTCACTTTAATCAATTTAATGCATCCTTGCTAAAAAAAATAAAAAAAGCTCTGATCCCAAACTTTTGAATGGAGGTGATAACAGGTTCAATCACAGTTATATGAAATTATAAAACTGCAAACTGTGGTGTAACATGGTTAGATCCTAACTAGTGCTAAAATGTAGCCCCTCATGGCAGCTTTTGATGGCATTCTGATGTTGATACAGCAGAAAACACAGGAGATGCTGTATCTGTGTGATTTCTTTCCCTTCATTAAACCCAAAAGCAGTCAGAGAATAACATGAGGGTGTCATTTATCATTTTTCAACTTCCTGTTTGCTCTGTGTGAGGGCTGCAAAAGTGCTGAAAGGAAACTAATTGTGCCATTGCACATAAAAGTGAAATTTTCACATGAATATGCATGAACTATTTGGACAGAAAAGTAGGTCAAAGAATGTGTTGTGAATTCCCCGGCCTGCCATCAGCAGTCGGTGACAGTCCTTTGACAAAAAAACAAAAACACAAGCTGGTTAATTAATCTTCATCAGTTCCAAGTAAGGCTGTATTTGGTTCTAACTCACTTGTTTTTGTATCTTCCATAAAAAAAAACTACTAAAAAGTCTGCAAAATGTATAAAGGTTACATTTATATATCACATTTTCACATGCCATGACGGCCATGTTTGAGTCCAAAATTATTATAAATAAATGAATACTTTTAATATTTACTATAATACTAAATATTTAATATTAATATATGTCACTAAATATTTCAATTTCAAATAAATGTTGTTCTCTTGATTTATCAATTCATCCAAGAATTCTGAAAAAAGTATCACCATTTCCACAAAAATATTAAGCACCACAACTGTATTCAACATTGATAATAATAATAAATGTTTCATTAGCAAATCAGCATATTAGAATGATTTCTGGAGGATCACGTGAAACCAAAGACTGGAGTAATGATGCTGAAAATTCAGCTTTTCAACACAGGAATAAATTACATTTTAAAATATATTCAAATAGGCAACAGTTATTTTAAATTGCAATAATATTTCACAATATTACTGATTTTACTGTATTTTTGATCAAATTAATGCAGTCTTGGTGAGGCTTCTTTTAAAAAACATTAAAAAATAACTCTTTACAAGAACTATAATTGTGAGTGTTAACTTGAACATAAGGAAATAAATGTAAGATCTAACCAAATATTCAATACTGGAGGGAAACAAAAATAATTTTTGTTCACTGAAAAACCCACATTGATTATCTGAAAACCCCCTTAATATCTATGCCGCTTACAGCACTGTACTTACTCAAATCCTGAAACATCTCGACGATAATAGTTCAAGATCACTTTTAGGACAGTTTAAACCTACAACCTTACAGTTACCAGCCAATATGTTTAACCACAAGACTACCCCACTCCTAAAGAAGTCCCAACACTTTAATATTTCACTTCCATCTTTTTGGGGCCACTGTATTAATCCGTAGCCCATGTATGCAGCTATATCAGAGAAGACTGAAATTTTAATGAAGATGGGTGCCTCGCTGATGGGCACTGTGCACCTCTGCTTGGTTAAATATCACCGTTAATTAACACGTAAAGGTACGCTGTCAGCAGAATGACAGATGACTGCAGCGGCTTATAAGAGAAGGTTGATTAATCTATGAATTAAACATTAAATACAGCTGTACATGCAATTTGAAGTGAATTAGGCCCTGCATTAAGGGTTTTGAGGAGGGTTGCATGTGAAATAAGGCCATTTGGACTTATTTGAATACAAATAGTAATATACAAATGCTGAGAAGCCATTTTAGGACTTTCAGTGATGATTTGACGATCTCGAATCGTATGAACTTAGCACGGCCATGCCTAAGAATCTCTTCTCGTCCGCCTTGGCTTTAAGAGCGAGTGTGTTAAGTGCTCTCAGCCCACGGGTGTTATAAATCAGGATCAGCAGTCAGGCTAGAGAGGAGAGGGCTATGGCCTCTGTGAAGCAACACAAAGCCAGACTCTTTGTCTAACTCTGTCTCCCTCGCTGGCAATGCGGTTTGAGCTGCCTTGAACGTTTCACTCCATTACATTTCTGCTGGAAATATCAGTTCGTCTTGCCAGCATTAAACTCTTTTTTCCAATACATACAAGTCATACACTTTATTAATAATATTTCCATACTGCAATGAAAGTTTCTTCTATTGTGGGTTAAAATTATGCTTAAGTATATTATAGAGTCTGGAGTCAAAATAGAGCTAAGAAACAAGAACAACTTGTATACGTATATATACATACACACACACACACACACACACACACACACACATACAGTATATATATATATATACACACACACACACACGCATGTCAAACAACACAGCACCCTCTACTGGATCATATGGAAACAGCTGTGTAATTTATACAGCATGTAGAGCATATATGAACATGTAGGCCGTTATATGTTAGCAATGTAGGTAGTGAATGATGACAGCTAAAATAAAATCCCAAAACAACTATGTTAAATAATTTTAAGGACTTTTAAAGGCAAAATCTGTTTATATGCTTCGGCACACTTGTTGAAAATTGGTGGATTACGCCACCTGCTGGTAAGCATGTACATTAACGTTCAAAATTTTGGGATCAGTAAGATTTTTTTTGTTGAAAGAAATTATTACTTATATTTAGTGAGGATGCATTAAATTAATCAGAAATCCATAAATGTCACAATTCAAATGATTTCTATTTCAAATAAATGCTGTTCTTTGAAAGATGTTGAAAGATGCTGTTCTTAAAATAATTTTAAAAAAGTAGCAATTTCCACAAAAGTATTAGGCAGCACAACTGCTTTTCCATCACAGGAATAAATTACATATTGAATTAGAAAAGCTATTTCAAGATTGAATTTATTTCAAATTCTAATTATATTTCACATTAAATTTTTTCATCAAATAAATGCAGCCTGCAGATAAAAAAAAAAGAAAAATCAAATCTTACCAAACCTACACTTTTGTATGGTAGTGTATTTCTTACAAACAACAGTTTATATTTAATGCAACTGGCAGATGCTTGTATCCAAAGTGACTCACAGTGTATTCAAGATACACATTTTATCAGCTTACTAGCTGGGAATCAAACCCATAACTTTTTTTTTTTATTAAAAGTCAAAGAAAACAGTCTTAGTGCTGATGAAGACCACCAGTTCATAAAAAATAAAAGTACAAATAAGCTTGTGCAGAGTAAAACAGAAGCCACTTTTTTTTTTAAAGAAAATTTATTGTCAACTTGAGGCCCTAGGACTCACTATATGGTGTCTAACAGGATAGAATAAAGTTGACCCATAGTTCATGTTTGAGAGCGATAAAAAATACCAAACAAATGGATCAAAGCGTTTTTCAAAATTTCGTTATTTTAAACAATCACAATACAAGTCCTTTTTCTGTATATGCATAACGAAAGGAACATGCAAGTTTACACGTAAAAAAATACAGTGAATCTGCTACGTTAGACAGTGGCAGCAGTCTAATCCTACTACGGTTTCTATTTAAATTATTTAAATTGCTGAAAAAATATATTAACAAGCATGACTGCGTCAGAAGTCCGTGTTCAAGGGCCGAGGTCTACGCGATAAGAAACGTAACGAGACCTCTGCAAAAAACTAGCGGTTTTATATAAACATCTGTCTCTCTATGAACTGTACAACCTGTTAAAAGGTTTTCTTTGTTATTCTTGGCTCGGCTTTGTCAATCCAGTGACTTCAGAAGAGAAACTGAGATGCTTGCAGACTTACCACGCGAGTCACATCATACTGTGACGAAATTTGTCATTTATACGCAAATACTAGATGAAAAGTCAGTGTTCAAGTTGACCTAAAGGCCAACTTCAAAAGCTTGACACCATAATGTAGGCCACAAAAAATGAGCTCTCCTGTGGATTTAGGATGGATGATGTTCCAGATGTTGCTGCTAAAACCGTAAAGGCCTGTGTAAAGCTGTCAATGGCCATGAGCTGTTATCATAGTATTTAAAGGAATAGTTGACCCCAAAATGGATTTGCTAAGAATTTATTCACCTTCAGGCCATCCAAGATGTAGATTAATCACTTGCTCACCAATGGATCATCTTGTAGTGAATGGGTGCCGTCAGAATGAGTCCAAACAGTTGTTAAAAACATCACAAAAATCCACAAGTAATCCACAAGACTTCAGTTCATGAAATAAATTGTGAAGTATAAAGGAAATAAATAAAGGCATTTCTAACTTTAAACTGTTGCTTTAGACCAAAATATCAGCTCATAATACATAACATTTTCTCCGGACAAAAAGCCCATCTCCTGTTGTCTTCTCATATCAAAATCCACCGACATATTGGTGTTTTAGACTGTTTTGGCTTGTAAACAGTGCTTAATCTCTGCATATTTCTCTCCTGATTCAGACGAGATGACTTTTTCACTGGAGAAAGCAATATTATGGATGAAGGAGTATTTTAGCTGGAAGAAATGGCTGTTTGAAGTTTTAAAAAGTCTTAATAATGTATTAATTTATTTAAAAAATTTAGATTTTCATTTCCCAAGATATTTATTGATGGACTGGAGTCATGTGGATTGCTTGTGGATTACTGTGATGTTTTTATCAGCTGTTTGGACTTCTGACGGCACCCATTCACTGCAGAGGATCCATTGGTGAGCAAGTGATGCAATGCTACATTTCTCCAAATCTGTTCCGATGAAGAAACAAAATCTTCGATGGCCTGAAGATGAGTAAATTTTCATTCTTCAGTGAACTATTTCTTTAATGGGTAAACTATTTCTTACACTTTTCACGTAATATGAAATGATGCATTAATGTGCACACTGAGAAAATTTATTGTATCAGAATGTGTCTACTGTCACTACGGCTGACTTGTTGGTAATTCTGTAAATTCAGTGAAATTTTGTGGGGAAAAAGGTCCATTGTCTTTTGTCAATACTGTAGTGATGCATGTAGCACAAGTCACTTTAAAACCAAGTAGCTTTCTGTTGGTCTAAGCTGTGAATTTGTGTGACCAACTTAAAAAGAAGCAAAATCTACATGGGGAACTTTTTCAGCCTCATGCGAAACTCCCGATTGATTGTGCAGATTCCTATTGAAATGACTGGATTTTGCTTGCAAAAGTTCGCAGAGCAACAGTAAATGTATGCGCATTGTAACACTGAGAATCCCAACAATCTACATTCCTGCATGGGAACTACAAAAGGAAGCGTTTCTAAACTACCAGAAGTCATTATTGCCTGGACTGAATGCACAGCTAACCCACCTGCTGATCACAGTACCGTCTAAAATACAAAATACGCTATTTCCCAGAGTCTAAGCAGTATAAAAGAGTCCACTGGGGTTGAGCCGGGTGAATCAGAGCTGGACGTGTTGGTCTTTAAACAATTTTTACAGGCTCAGACCCCCGGTCAGGTCATGTTGGCGAGTCCATTGTGTTTGCTGGGAAGTGGTTTGTACGAGCGATCGGAAGGCTGTCATGCCGCCAGCCTGCTGTTGTTTGTCTGCAGTGGGCTCCAGGACACCGAGTGCTGGGAGGGGTCCTGAGAATACGACCGTCCCTCACGGCACGGCTGGTTCTCCTCTTTAGGGATGCCCACGGCACACAAACGTCGATGCCGTAGTAACCGGTCGGTTCTGGAAAAGTTCTGTGTGACAGAAGACTGAGTTAGCCTCTTTTATTTTTTTGACAAGAAAAGACATGCAGTTTAAATGAATTTGTTCTTTTGGACATGCTTTAAATGAACTGATTCACTGATTCCCAGTGTCAAAAGAGTTTCCCAAAAGCCCCTGCATGCCATTTAAAGTGTTCTTTTGTTGGAACTACTGTTTTATTGTTTGGTTACATACTTTTGTAATCACTATGTTTTCGAGTATATGAATTACATTGTGTATTTAATGTAAAAATGCACCATATTTAATGTTAATGTTCAAGGCTGCATTTATTTGATCAGAAATACAGTACAACAGTAATACTGTTAAATATAACTACAATTTGCGATCATTTATTCCTTTGATGGCAAAGCTGTATTTTCAGCTGCCATTACTCCAGTCTTCAGTGTCACATGGCCCTTCAGAAATCATTCCGATATGCTGTTTTGATGCTCAAGAAACATTTCTTATTATTTTCAGTGTTTACAAAAACAGCTTAATATTTTTGTGGAAACTGATAATTTTTTCAGGATTCTTTGATGAATAGAAAGAACATCATTTATTTGAAACAGATTTTTTTTTTTTGCTGTAATATTATAAATGTTTTTTACTGTCAGTTCTGATCAAATGAATGCATACTTATAGAATAAAAGTATTACATTTCTTTTTTTTTATCTTACAGACCTCAAACTTTTAATCAGTAGTGAATAGCTCCAGTTTAATATTGCAAACAGAATCAGACTCAGATCATGATTTTTGCCAGCTAAATTGTCCTACCAGCTTGAAAACAATATTGTATCAAGTTTTCTGGCATAATTCAGGCATAAGCACTCATACAATGCATTAAGATTTTGTTAATAATCTGCTATCACAATGATAAAGGCAAAATCAACATGAAATGTCAACATGAAATCAAAACTTACCATATTTACTTTCTTAATAAACATTTCTAGTCTTATTGTGCACAATTTATTAGTAATCAGTGTTATAGTCAGTTATTCAAAAAAAAAAACTATCTACAAACTGTCCATCATCTAAATGTAAAATATTGTTTTAACTGTTTCTGTTTTTTTAGCTAGCATCACAAAACTATCTTATTTTCCAACTCTTCCCCTTCAACTACTTCACTTCATTCCAGCAAAATAACCATTTTTAATGATGAAATTGATTCCTGATGGATACAGTTATGATTTTGCTCCTTACATATCCAGTTTCGCTTTTTGTGAAATTATCATATCACAAACATATAAAGCCCCCATTATGTTGCCAGACACTAAAAGGTACTGTACTACTATCATAAAGACATACATGTATGCACGTAATGGGCAAACAGCAAGCTCCCTGTGAATACAACTGCCTGTGTTTGTCAAGTCTCACCTGTTGGCAGCGGTCACACTGATAAGGCTTCTCACCGCTGTGAACACGTTTATGTCTTTCCAGGTGGTAGCGCTGAATAAACCTCATGTCACACATATCACACCCAAATGGCTTTTCCCCTAAAACACACACAGATGTGCACATATTTACTTCATGCATCTCTTTGTATGAATCGTAAAATGGCGTGCAAGCAGAAAGGCTCATGGTGTACCTGTATGGGTGAGAATGTGCCGTTTGAGGTGGTAACTACTGCGGAAAGCACTATAGCAGTGCTCACATATGAAATTCTTCTGCACTTGAGAGCTGAGTGAGATATCGTCATTAACATCAGGAATCTCCACCTTCATGTCACATACAGAAAAAAAACAGCATTCAGTCAGGATACGAATACGAGCGGAAGTGTGTAAATGTGATAAACAGGCAAAATCAGAGAGCAATACTGCAGACAGACTGAACGCATGCCTGGGGTTTTTCTCTCATTTTGGTGGGAAGTCCAGACTTCCTGTTCTTCTTCTTTGGCTGCACGTTCTGGCTGGCTTGCATGTCTTTTTCATCCAAGAGCCTGGAAGAGTGAAACTCTCCGTCCTTGCGGATGAGCTGTTCAAAAACAGAGTATATAAGTCACCGAATTGAATGCAAATGATTTTATAACATATGAAGTTAATAAATTCAGAAGTATTTCAATATATATATACAGGTGCATCTCAATAAATTAGAATGTCGTGAAAAAGTTAATTTTTTCTTGTAAGTTATTTCAAAAAGTGAAACTTTCATATATTTTAGATTCATTGCATGTAAAGTAAAACATTTCAAAAGTTGTTTTGTTTTAATTTTGATGATTAGAGCTTACAGCTCATGAAAGTCAAAAATCAGTATCTCAAAATATTAGAATATTTACATTTGAGTTTCAATTAATGACCATCCATACAGTATAAATTCTGGGTATCTCTTGTTCTTTGAAACCACAATAATGGAGAAGACTGCTGACTTGGCAATGATGCAGAAGATGAACATTGACGCCCTCCACAAAGAGGGTAAGTCACAGAGGGTCATTACTGAAAGGTGTGGCTGTTTACAGACTGCTTTATCAAAGCATATTAAATGCAAAGTTGACTGGAAGGAAGAATTTGGGTAGGAAAAGGTGCACAAGCAACAGGGATGACTGCAAGCTTGAGAATACTGTCAAGCAAAGCTGATTCAAACACTTGGGAGAGCTTCACAAGGAGTGGACTGAAGCTGGAGTCAGTGCATCAAGAGTCACCACGCTCAGACGTCTTCAGGAAAAGGGCTACCAAGCCACTTCTGAACCAGAGACAACGTCAGAAGCGTCTTACCTGGGCTGTGGAGAAAAATAACTCCGTGGTCCAAAGTCCTCTTTTCAGATGAAAGTAAATTTTGCATTTCATTTGGAAATCAAGGTCCCAGAGTCTGGAGGAAGAGTGGAGAGGCACAGATTCCATGTTTGAAGTCCAGTGTGAAGTTTCCACAGTCAGTGATGATTTGTGCTGCCATGTCATCTGCTGGTGTTGGTCAACTGTGTTTTCTGAAGTCCACAGTCAACGCAGCCATCTACCAGGAGATTTTAGAGCACTTCATGCTTCCTTCTGCTGACAAGCTTTATGGAGATGCTGATTTCATTTTCCAGCAGGACTTGGCACCTGCCCACACTGCCAAAGGTACCAAAAGCTGGTTCAATGAACATGGTGTTACAGTGCTTGATTGGCCAGCAAACTCGCCTGACCTGAACCCCATAGAGAATCTATGGGGTATTGTCAAGAGGAAGATGAGAGACACCAGACCCAACAATGCAGATGACCTGAAGGCCACTGTCAAAGAAACCTGGGCTTCCATACCACCTCAGCAGTGCCATAAACTGATCACCTCCATGCCACGCCGAATTGAGGCAGTAATTAAAGCAAAAGGAGCCCCTACCAAGTATTGAGTACATATACAGTAAATTAACATACTTTCCAGAATGCCAACAATTCACTAAAAATGTTTTTTTTTTTTATTGGTCTTATGAAGTATTCTAATTTGTTGAGATAGTGAATTGGTGGGTTTTTGTTAAATGTGAGCCTAAATCATCACAATTAAAAGAACCAAAGACTTAAACTACTTCAGTCTGTGTGCATTGAATTTATTTAATACACGAGTTTCACAATTTGAGTTGAATTACTGAAATAAATGAACTTGTCCACGACATTCTAATTTATTGAGATGCACTTGTATATATATATATATATATATATATATCCAACCACTAGAATTTAAATATACACTACTGTTCAAAAGTTTGGGGTCAGCAAGATTTTTAAAAATGTTTTTTTAAAGAAGCCTCTCACCAAGACTGCACTTATTACATAAAAAATACAGTAAAAACAGAAATATAGTTGAATATTGTTACAATTTAAAATCACTGTTTTCTATTTGAATATAATTTAAAATGTAATTTATTTCTGTGATGCAATACTGAATTTTCAGCATCATTACTCCAGTCTTCAGCGTCACATGATCCTTCGGAAATCATTCTAATATGCTGATTTGCTGCTCAAGAAACACTTTTTTTTAATACCAATGTAGAAAATAATTTTGTTGCTTAATATATTTGTGGAAACAGTGTTTTTTTAGAATTCTTTGATGAATAGAAAGTTCTTAGAAAGAACAAAGAAATATTTTGAAACACTATAGATGTCTTTGCCGTCACCTTTGATCAATTTAATGCATCCTTGTTGAATTAAAGTGTTAAATATATATGAAGAGTTCATTTGCAAAAACGGATAACTCTGTTTATAAAAATGTTCAAAAATCATGTTTGTTTTTAATCCTGCATTATCCTAGTGTATATTTATGTATTTGGTAGTTTTTATCCAAACAAAGCAATTCAAATTGCATTCAAAACACATATTTTATCATTTCATGCATTCCCTGGGAACTGAACCCATGACCTTAGTATTAGCTACAGGATTCTATGGAAGACTTTCAAAATTGAAATGAATAGTTCACCTCAAAAATTCATTGCAGACCAATATGACTTTCTTTCCCAACACAATTCATGTCTTTTTCCCTTACCAGTGGTGGGCAGCTGACTCCTGAGGGAAGCACCATGTGGCCGTGTTGGCTGTGGGCATCCTGGTTGTGGTTCTGGTTGTGATTGTTTTCTCTCTGTCCCTGGCCCAGATGAGAGCCCATCTTCTTATGGCTGGGCATGGAGCCGGCTTGCATGAGTGCCATGCTGGACAGCACCGCTTCACAGCCAAGCAACCCAGCCTGTGTAGAAATACAACCACAAACATACACATCTGTTCAAAAACAAACTAACAACGCTTCACAAAGTCACTAATCTGATGGGTTGGAAATTTAGCTTGAAATCTGACAAATGTGACCCAGTTACCACTTTCAAGATCTGTCAAATTCATTTAGAGGCCATAGTTATGCAGTTATGTCAAGAACATGCCCAGGGCATTTTACCATGAAATATAAATAAATAAATAATAAACCTTATTATTATTATTACTAACAACATTATCATCTTAGTGATCCTAAAATTAAATTATCCATGCAAATAATAATATAATTATTAACAATTTCATCTTAATGATCCTTAAAACACGTAGTTATACAAATAATAATAATAATACTGACTGTTATATGAACCTGTGTAATTGTCATCTCATGCCATTATTAACATTATTGTCTTAATGATCCTAAAATACATAATTCACATAAAAATTATTATTAACATTGTCATAATGATCAATAATATAAATGACAATTTATATTAATTATAATTACTATTATTATTATTAGTAGTAGCAGTAATGATAAATTATGTAAAATTATTATTATTAAATCTTTTTTATTCTTTCAGAAATTATGTATTTTAGGATCATTGAGACAAAATGTTAAATTAAATAATTTTATTAACATTATTGTCTCAATGACCCAAAAATACAAATGCAAAAATAATAATAATTTTGCTGAAATAAAGTCTTTTTTTAGGTTAAGATTTTTGCATTATGACATTGTTATAACAATTAATTATGCACATCTTTCCCCACAACTTACAGTACCGTATTATTCACAAAGGTCATTCTCATTATTGCAATACATTAATTTGTCAGTGTACTTCAGTAAAATAAAATCTATAATAAGGTAAAGATATAATTTTAAACACTACAATTACATGAAATGTGCTTAATTGTCATGAAGCTGTTCAAAAAAACCTAAATGGCCCTAAAAAAGGCTTAACTTTCTTCATGCAAAATATAATTTTGGGAGAAATATGTCCCAGATACGTTCTTTTGTGAGATCCACCCCATTACTTGTAAACAAATCTGTGTACGTTTTGTGTCAAGTCACGCTGTGGAAGTGAATTACAAAGAGTTAATACACAAAAACGCCAAGCAAAATGAAAATGAAGGCCTTCTTTTTCAAACAAATGTGGACAATGCAAATGAAGAAGAGAAAAAAAACACACTGACCCATTTCATGTGATCTCGCACTGAGCTGTTGGAAAGGTGTGACATCGCAGTGGTGAGTGTGTGTGTGTGTGTGTGTTGGGGTACAGAAAGCTTCGCTCGGGGCAGGGAGAGTGTTTAGAGACCACACAAGCCCCAACCATCAGGGGCCCAAGCCTAGAAACAGAAGGGGGGATATAAAGCCAGGGTAATATCCATCTCTGTCTATGATGTTGCCACACATCTAGCCCACCACTAACCGTGGACAAATCATGGCTTTTATTCGCTAGAATCAGACATTTTCCATGTCTGCATTGCCAAGCCTTTGTTTATGTAGGCTTATAGGGCTGTGTTTTTAAGCCATTAGAGTTTGGCTTCAGATTGGCGTCAAGAGTCCCTAAATGACATCTGGAAACAAACCAGGTCAAAACTGAAACTGAGTGGAGTGGATTCTCATCAGTTCTGTCAAACTCAAATGGTAGGAATACATCCTAGCGTTTATGCCCTGTTGATTTTGGATTTGGTTGGTCGGATTCTGGGACTCACTGGAATAAAAAACAGATTTATTTCAACAACCCTCTTTCCTTCCATCGCTTATTCCTGTGCATTAGTCCGACTAACTCACTCTCAAAGATCCAGATAAACACAACTATAAATCATGAATGAACAAAATGAGGCACGGAAGCACTGGACAATGAAAGCAATTGCACTAGACAAAATTAACATAGTATGATTGCAATGACATATAGATCGAGACGAGTGGGTGAATATTGTATATTGCGATTTCCATTCACTTGGCTCATGAGGGGATTTGGCAACTGACAGGGTCCTGGAGGTTAAATTAATTCCAGGAGATAGAAAATAATATTGCATCAGTCTTATCACATGACAAACAGATTGCAATCTAGAGCAAATCAAGCCAAAGAAAACAAACTTTACAAGAACAACTCAATTATGTAACACACTCTATTATAACTCATTTAGCCTGTAATTATAGGTAATAAATCAAACTTCTTTGCGGTTTGGTGTGCTTATTAGAAACCATGATATATGCATGCAAATTAAAGCAAATATTAACCCGCTCAGACCCAGTGACTGTTACAATGGACATTACTTTTATTTATTCGGTTAGTGAGTTAGTGACATAATTACACATACTCATATAACTTTCGAAAAAAATTGAAAAGTTGCAAGCCTCAAGCCACAAATGTTTACAAACACAAAAACAAATTTAGCTTTGCTTGCTCCCAAGAGTGAAATTTATAATAAATAAGCTAATCATTTAAATTTAACCACTATTAACTTTTAATATGCATGTAAACATTTCACTTAAAAAAACACTTGATTTAAAAACAACTTGGAAGCACAAAAATGTAGCATTATTTAAGATTAACTTTATTAAAATTAATTTTATAAAATATACGTAGGCCTATTTAAAGTTCTTTATGAACATATAAAATCCATATGCAGTTATCTGGACATTGTTACAGTTCATAACAAACGTGCATGGTAATGAAATAACTATTAATAATAATCATGTATATATGACAGAATCATATGCTATAATATATATTCATATATGGCTAAATTATATATAATAGCAATATATACTCAATGTATGGTTGAGAGTAGAAATAAAGCATTGCCATATTATTGATGTCTGTAGAACAGAATTCAGGTCTGAACGGGTTAAAAATAACAAAATGCGCGAATTTAGAGATTAACAATCTCAGTTTCTGAGTGAAATTCATTTTCCTTCAGTCTGGACTGTAAACACATTACTAATGTAAACTCCTCCATTCATCCTGCAGCACAACAGGGCGCGAGTTTACCGTCTATTTAACTTCATATTTCAGTGCTATGAAACAGTGAATCTTTTTTGAAATGTTGTTGTAGGTTTAATAAAAGCAGTAACGCAGGCTGCACGCATTAGTTTTACCTTACTCTTCTTCGTTTACAGTAGCCCAATATTTTCTTGTCGGACAAATTTTTCAGTTTACAAACACAGGAAACGTTACCGGAAGTGCTCTCTGGGGAGAGCGTCTGTCACGTGACCACCACACGGGCAACAAATTACAGGCTACTTCCGGTGTAAATAAAGTCCACGAGTGTTATGAGGGAATTTATTTTATTAATATGTAAAATGTTGTGGCGCTTGCGAAATTGAACTTTTATGTGACATTTGGAAACGAGGAAATATATTTATATCCTTTATAATATAAAGGTTTTCGTGACAAATATTGACGTTGTAATTTCAAAACAAAGTAAAACAAAAGACAACAAATAAAGCTTTCAGCTTCAAGGGACATGTTCAGCATATCGTATATTGACCTATTGTTTGGGTAAGTCTCCTTTATAAAGGAGACTAAAGCAAAATTGTGCAGACAATGTGTTAAACAAAAGGACAGTCACAATTTAACACAAGTCATTATATCATCAACTAATTAAAAAATATATCCTTATTAAATTATGGACACCAAAAACATTTTTGAATTTACTAAAAATACAAATATTTTGCATACTTAAATTTAAAGCTGTTTTTGAATAGCACACATAAAATCACCCTATTAACAGACATCACTGAAACAAGTGTCCTAAAAAAATCACTCCAGTTCCTGTGACAGCCCTCGGCTCTGAGAGAGAGAGAGAGAGAGAGAGAGAGAGAGAGAGAGAGAGAGAGAGAGAGAGAGAGTAAGGGGAACAGCCTACGCTTTAGCCAATCAGAAACTCTTTCCAACTGTGAATAATTTTGCACATTCAGTTTTGCTGAATAAAGTTTGACAGTGCGTCTCGATCCTGGTTCTGGAGGCCTCTGCAGTGCACATCTTGGATGTCGCCCTTATTTAATACACATGATTTATATAATCAGGTTCATTAGTAAAGGCCCTAAAACCTAAATTGGGTTTTCCAAATGAATTCAATACTTAGGTGGGCCAGAATCCATGAGATTCATTCACTTTATGACCTCTGTAGATGCATATTTTTTGCTAGCTTAGTCATTGAAGTCAGTATTACGTACCGCTTACAAGTCAACATTTTAGCAACCTTTAGAAAATTTCAAATTTAAAAATGACGAGATGAGGGGGGATAATGTGACATTGACAACTGATAGACCATAGATATTCAAACTAACTACAGGTCCTTCCCTAGTTCCTCTATCTCATCGAGGAAGAAATCCATGTTCTTGGTGGTCAGCAGAGGAGAAACAACAACCATTCGGAAGAAGTTGACGTGTCCATCCATGGGCTGGTATCCCACCATCATCGTTCCACGCTTCATCATTCTCTCTTTGATGACTGGCGCCACCTGATGGCGTATATTGGACATGACATTAGCAGCAATCATTCTGTGCTCAATAATTCAATTTTCAGTCATATTATTTATCATTCTACATTTAAACAAAGCCGACCTTTGATAACCTTTCCTGGTAATCCGCACTGTTCTCCTTCCCTCGCAGACTGGGTGGAATGAACCAGAAGCAAACGTTCACAAAATGCCCCTATAGGAAAACACACACCATATATAAATATATAAACATGCATTATATTTACGTAAAAATAAGTATACTACTTCAGGTTTCTATTCAGTGCAACACTGTACCTTACAGACCAACTTGAAATTGTCTCTTTTCTCCATTTCTTCAACTAAATACCTAGTGCAGACATAAATAATAGATTATTAAAATAAATATATATAAATAAATTTTATAAAAAAGTTTGGGGTCATTGAGGTTTAAGCAGCACAACTGTGCTCAACATCGAATAATAATAACAGTTTCTTGAAAATCAGCATATCAAAATGATTTCTGAAGGATCATGTGACGCTGAAGACTGGAGTAATGATGCTGAAAATTCAGCATTGCATTACAGAAATAAATTACATTTTAAAATATGTTCAAACAGAAAACAGTTATTTTAAATTGTAATAATATTTAACATATTTTATATTAACATACTATTTTTAAAATCTTTTTAGTTTTCTTTTAACATTAAAAAATCTTACCAATCCCTAAATTTTGAACAGTACTGTATATATTAATAATATATTGCAATGCATTTAATGATAGAAGTCAACAGTGTTTAACAAAATGCAACATTAAAAAGACTGACAGTATATTAATCAACAACAACATCTAACAGATGCATCAAATACCTTGCGAGGGCAAAGGCCTTCTCCACTCGCTCTGAAAAACCATGTGTTCCTATTGCCTTCCACATCAACCACAGCTTCAAACAATCCACCTTGCGGCCACACTGGATGGATTTATCTCCCGTGTCTAGACTTGAATCGTAGAACTTGTCTTGCTGGAATAAGTAGGTTGCCTTTGCACTGTGACAGTGCATTAATAGATTCTACAGATTGAGATGGGGAAGATAAAATTAAGAACAGTGGGCAAGTCAATATAATGGGTTCATCTGACTAATAAGCAAAAATATTGCATAAATTGACTTGCACAGGGTTAGAAGTAAAAGAAAAGATAGATGGACTGCTACATTCCATAAGCATTCATACCGTGGTATCTCTGAACAAAACCACAGAGCACTGCAAGCCCGCTAGAAGCATTTTGTGAGGGTTCCAAGTCACAGAGTTTGCTCTGAGTGTTAAAAAAAACAAACATTAAATGATATAGTCAAAGATGGGCTACTTCTCTACCCAAAACACAGTGCTCAAACCTTTCTATTCCTGCAACCAGATGTTTATGTTTTTTGGAAAACAGCACGCTTCCTCCCCATGCGGCCTGTAAAAAAAGAGAGATCCAGATTGTAACAGTTAGGAACGGGTGAAATTCTGCAAACAACTGGATACTTTTAAAGTGGGGGCCACATGCATATAGACGTGTTGCACAATGGTGTTAGATAAGGTAAACGTGCTGCACTTACGTCAACGTGCATCCACATGCCGTTTCTTTCACTTATGTCAGCTATGCGGTTCAGAGGATCAAAGGCGCCCTGCACTGTGGTTCCCGCTGTGGCATTAACAAAAAACGGGACAGCATCCTGAAGGAGACACAGAGACATTGGCCAAACACCATTAACATTTGACCCTTGGATATTTCATGCATAAAAAAAGTGATTTGTCACCCTTATGTCTTTTCAAACCTGTATGAACTTTTATTTCCATAGAATACAAAAGGAGATGTTTTGTCTAATGTTCACGCTGCTCTTTTCCATTCATGAAAGCAGACAATCAGATGTCTTTAGAACACTTTCTGTCAATTATCTGCTTTCGCTTTGTCCAAAAAACAGCTTGAACAGTCTGCCAAATTCTTCCTTTTGTGTTCCAAGGAAGGAAGAAATTCAAATGCATTTGTAATGCGATAATAAATCATCATTTTTAAGTGAACTAAGTTTTCAATTATACAAAATGCTTTAAATTTACCATATTAATTCATTATAAAATTATATAAACTATCCATTCAAAAATGTTGGGTCAGCAAGGATGCCTTGAAATGATCAAAAATGAAAGCAAATATTTATGTTTTACAACTTTATTTTCTATTAATCCTGAAAAAAAAAAATCCTGAAAAAGCGTATCATGGTTTCCACAAAAATATTAATCAGCACAACAGTTTTCAGCATGAATGATTTCTGAAGCATCATGTGACACTGAAATTTCAGCTTTGCATCACATGAATAAACTTTTTAGTATATTAAAATGGAAAAGACAATTCTTTTAAATTATAATAATATTTCACAATATTACTGTTTTTTTATTATTATTAAATAAAAGCAGCATTGGCGAGCATAAAAGACTATTTTCCAAAAAATCATCTTACTGATATAATTTAAATATTTACTTGTGATTTTGCCTGCACGATTTTCGCCTCCAGGTCCTCTGGTATCATGCTGCCGCTGTAGAGGAATAAAAAAAACATTTTTTTTAAATAATTTAAAGTGAAACACTGGTTTTCCAAAATGTGTTGGAGATAAGTTCCTGTACCTCTCATCCACTTGTACAATGAAAACATTGTCCGTTCCGATACCAAGGAAAGCAGCTGCTTTTTTCATTGAATAATGACTCTAAAAAAATGACATAAAATTTTATGGAACAGTTTTAATAATACTGCATTATATGCTCTTTTAAATCTAAGATTAGAACAAGTAGCTCTTGTCTTTTTACCTGTTGTGATGTAAATATAGCCATTCGTGGTGTGGCCCACAAGCCTTGTGTCTTCACTTGAGGGAAGGCCCAGTACCGTGCGGTGTTCATGGCATACATGTTGGACATTGAACCCCCTGGACAAAATATCCCATCTCCTTCTGACCAGCCAACCAGAGAGCGAAGCTTACAGAGCACTTCCTCCTCCATCAGGACAAATACCGGAGCCACTTCATAGGTGTATCTGTAAAAACTTCACACTGAGTATGTTGCAGATTGATCACTCATGATATGTGCATGTATTTATAGTATTTATTAAAGGAATAGATGTGGGGAACATATTGGAGAAATTTAGCTACATCACTTGCTCACCAGTAGATCCTCTGAAGTGAATGGGTGCCATCAGAATGAGAGTCCAAACAGCTGATAAAAACATCACAATAATCCACAAGTAATCCACATGATTCCAGTCCATCAATTAACTGCTTGTGAAGCGAAAAGCTGCATGTTTGTAATTGATGTAATGATGGATTTGTTTCTTGCAAGCATGCCGCTTTTCACTTCACAAGACATTCATTGATGGACTGGATTCATTGATGTTTTTTCAGCTGTTTGGACTCTCATTCTGACGGCACCCATTCACTGCAGAGGATCCATTGGTGAGCAAGTGATGTAATGCTAAATTTCTCCCAATCTGTTCTGATGAAGAAACAAACTCATCTACACCTTTGATAGACTGAGGGTGAGTACATTTTCAGAATTTTGAATTAGGTATTATTTTTATATTTTCTGTTTTCATTTGTAGCAATTTTATCTTTAAATTATCTTTTATTTTTTTCTAATTTATAATATAGTGCATGTAATTTTTCAAAAACATTTTTAGTTACTGATAACAACACTGTTTGCAATGCATTATCTAAACATTTCAGATCCTAATTTAATCAATCTCTAATCAACACAGTTTTTAGATAGTCTATATGAAACCAGTGATTCCATGCTGTTATCAAACGGTGTCATCTGATAACTTCAAGTAGGTCTGATAAGTTACTTATAACTATAACAACAGAGGTTAATGGAACACTTCAGCAACAGTGTAACAGCTTAACATTTACTCAAAAGTTTAACACTTTTGAACTCCTCAGTTAATAAAATGCCATACGGACCCTTTTACAGCACTCATCTGAGAACCTTAAGATGGCACATTCACTGTAACACATTAACATGAACAACTGAAAGTTCATTCACACATACTGGCTGGTGTTGAGGGTTTCAGTGAGGAGCCGTCCTGTCAATGCATGGTAGTCCACGCCAGCAAACAGCTGATTGAAGAACAGAGGATGACCTGTGAACGAGAAAAGGCTCTGGACCAGGATGTAACCACATATTCAAGATTTAGGAGGAACAAATGTAATCATTTCAGAATAAAACACTGAAAAATCCATATAGGACAACCGCTAATATGAATACTTAGTGGGACGCGATCCCAACAGATGCAACATACAGGTTTTAACACTGTATCTGGCCACATCTCGAACCCTCTGCAGTAACTGCTTGTGAGATTCTCCATGCTCTCTGAGATCAAGGTCCAGAAGAGCTCTCAGCTGATCGGGATCTTTCCACTCACACACCTGTGAATGCAAAGACATGCAGTTGATCTCCTGAGATACAAGATAAGATAGGAAGATGCAGAAGTTGTTAAATGGGATGACAAATTCTTAAAAGACGTAACCTTCTCCTTCAAGTCAGTTCCTTTGTGAAGTATCTCCTCCATAATCACATTGAAAGCCTCAGTAAGGAACAGCTTCCCATCTGACTCATACATGTCTGATTCTTCCAGGTGGACATGGCCATTCATATATTCTGTGAGATACATATAAAAGTAAAGTAAAGTAAATAAGTAAAAGCAGCAAAAGCAATATGATAAAATAAACCAATGTTCAATAAATAATTAATTGTATAATAATCACAGAAACAACTCAAAAACTGCAACATGCAAAAATGCAGCTACTGTTTTTCATTTAATTTTGTTCCCTATTGTTTTGCATTTGCAAAAAAGTTTAAATACTATACAAAAAAATTAAAAATTCTATAAAACATGACGACATATACTGAAATACTACGAAAAACCTAAAATTTCTTGCTTTTGTTTAATTCTATGAAGTGGGGTAGTTGACAAATAAATAATTGGACTGTGTCCTATGGTGTGACATAGCAAAAATGTAGAAAAAAAACTTAACATACAAATAATAACATGAGAAAAATGTATCTTCATTCTTAGTTTCAAATAGCATGAGAGAGGTTTATCTTCAATGTTAGTTTATTTTTTTCTGTATTTTTTTACATTTTTCCGTAACACCATAGGACACATATTGATATGTCAACTACCCATATACACAGGTGCATCTCAATAAATTAGAATGTCGTGGAAAAGTTAATTTATTTCAGTAATTCAACTCAAATTGTGAAACTCGTGTATTAAATAAATTCAGTGCACACAGACTGAAGTATGTCTTTGGTTCTTTTAATTGTGATGATTTAGTCACATTTAACAAAAACCCACCAATTCACTATCTCAACAAATTAGTACTTCATAAGTGTTTTAGTGAATTGTTGGCCTTCTGGAAAGTATGTTAATTTACTGTATATGTACTCAATACTTGGTAGGGGCTCCTTTTGCTTTAATTACTGCCTCAATTCGGCGTGGCATGGAGGTGATCAGTTTGTGGCACTGCTGAGGTGGTATGGAAGCAGGTTTCTTTGACAGTGGCCTTCAGGTCATCTGCATTGTTGGGTCTGGTGTCTCTCATCTTCCTCTTGACAATTAGATTCTCTAGGGGTTCAGGTCTGGTGAGTTTGCTGGCCAGTCACACAGTAACACCATGGTCATTGAACTGGTACCTTTGGCAGTGTGGGCATGTGCCAAGTCCTGCTGGAAAATGAAATCAGCATCTCCGTAAAGCTTGTCAGCAGAAGGAAGCATGAAGTGCAAAATCTCCTGGTAGATGGCACTGTGGACTTCAGAAAACACAGTGGACCAACACCAGCAGATGACATGGCAGCACAAATCATCACTGACTGTGGAAACTTCACACTGGACTTCAAGCAACATGGATTCTGTGCCTCTCCACTCTTCCTCCAGACTCTGGGACCTTGATTTCTAAATGAAATGCAAAGTTTACTTTCATCTTTGGACCACTAAGCAACAGTTCAGTTCTTTTTCTCCAGAGCCCAGGTAAGACGCTTCTGACGTTGTCTCTGGTTCAGAAGTGGCTTGGTAGCCCTTTTCCTGAAGACGTCTGAGCGTGGTGACTCTTGATGCACTGACTCCAGCTTCAGTCCACTCCTTGTGAAGCTCTCACAAGTGTTTGAATCAGCTTTGCTTGACTGTATTCTCAAGCTTGCGGTCATCCCTGCTGCTTGTGCACCTTTTCCTACCCAAATTCTTCCTTCCAGTCAACTTTGCATTTAATATGCTTTGATACAGCACTCTGTAAACAGCCACACCTTTCAGTAATGACCTTCTGTGACTTACCCTCTTTGTGGAGGGCGTCAATGTTCGTCTTCTGGATCATTGCCAAGTCAGCAGTCTTCTCCATTATTGTGGTTTCAAAGAACAAGAGATACCCAGAATTTATACTGTAGGGATGGTCATTTATTGAAACTCAAATGTAAATATTCATAATTTGAGATACTGATTTTTGACTTTCATGAGCTGTAAGCTCTAATCATCAAAATTAAAACAAAAAAACTTTTGCATGCAATGAATCTAAAATATATGAAAGTTTTTGAAATAACATTTTTCACGACATAATATTGAGATGCACCTGTATGTGTATGTATGTATGTATGTGTGTGTGTGTCATATCATAGCCTAATAGCAACGTCATATCATCTTTCATATGGTTAATGGAACATTGCAGCTGGTTTGTTACTGATCTGGTGATCAAGGTCATCCAGAACCACCCTGATCAACATCTAAGAGGCTGATCCCGCCCCTACCAGTTGGTGTTAAAGCTGATCCATCATGTAGACCAGATTGGACCAGCCTAAAACCACCAGTGTAAACAGTAAAACAAAGATAACTCGCATGTGTGCGTGATTAAATTATCTATTTAATTTAAAGACATGGATTATTTGTATACATTCCATTGCATACTGCATTATAATACATATATATCATTTTGAAAAGCAATCGACCATAAACGCATTCGTTCTACTTCACCTGATGTCCCACTTTTGATAACTGGCTGCCAAGCAGCGCCGTAACTCCACGCATAATAGGCTACGGAATTCAGCCGATGTGCACATCCAATCAGAACTCACAGTCACACAGTTTTATAATAAGCACTATAAATTCCATTGCAACAATCCCGATATTTTATGAGGAAAACGTCATCAACGCCCCATTTCTTTTCTTTTTTTTCTATATGGAAATGACACCAAAGAGCAAAATGGCTGTCAGAAAGAATCCAAACCAGAAAGATTGAACTGTAATATGCAACTTTTTGCTTTTGTTAAGAATCAAGCTAATATTTTTGCAACCTTTTTCTGTTTAAAGAATCTGTAGATATTTGCACTAGAAAACAAGACAAAAATATTGAGGAATAACATCACTTATTACGCAGTGTAGCATCCAAACTGTGGTAGATAAAGAGCTGAGAGGGGCGTCACGTTTCAATTCCTGCAACTTATGCAATAGTTTTTATACAATGCATCATTCATCGACCACTCGAAAGATTGCCATTCCCAACACTATATAGCCTACCTGCAGTTTTTTCCTGCTTCTATATATGGTGAAACTTTTGCACGCACACAGTTCTCGTACAGTTACAGTAGCCTATTAGGCTACATGACCAGACTTAAATGCACGATTTAGTAAAACTATGAAATTAGTGCATTTAAAGGAACTGTTTGCGTGCAATCAAAAACAATCAAACTTCTCACCTTTAGATGAGCTCATTGTGATGTTTTATGTCCTTCCTGTACTTAGCACATGCAACTCTACTGTATCTGATGTGTAAGGGATGCCTCGAGACCCTCAAGAGCCAGCCTTCATATACGTGGATGCACACGCCCGATTCGTCATTCAAGTGACATCTTATAATTGGATTAGAGTGATATGGGTGTGTCAACAAAAAATCAATCTTTAACTTTACAAAAAAATGTGCTTTCTGAAGACCCAGGTGATATCAGCTGCATGCAACTGTCAAGTACATATTTGATTAACATAATTTCCAGCATTTTATTTTCTTAAAATGCTGAGAATATCTTACCATTGGATGGTTTTATTTGCAGGGTCCTGCATCTTAGTTGATAAGGGGCAGATATATTTACTGTGCTAAATCTGACTCACACACAAGCAACTAGTAAGAATGATTGAAACAACAACTTTACATGTTATGTAATGACACACACACACACACAAACGTTAATTTTGGTAATGCATGCAGCAAAACAGGGGTACAACGTTCAACATCTTCCAAACTCCGCAGCGTTGTTCTAAGTTCACATTAGACTGTTAGAGTTTGCTGATGAAAGAAAGATATATCCTTCCACGTATGTTTGTCAGATTGCACAATGATCCCACACACACTCACTCACAAGAGAGTGGAATGTCACAGGGTTCAAAAAAAGCCTGGACCAATGCAGGTCTGTTATCTTATAGAAAAAGTCTTTACTTTGCCTATGGAAAAAGGTATCAGGTTTCCTATGGAAAAAGGCAACTGAATATTTGCATGTTAAAGCATTTTGCTGTCATCAAAAAAAATTCATTTGGAAAATATTTTTCCCCAAAGAATTGGAAATTTAATCAATGTTTGTACATAAGAAATTCTGTGTTCCAGGTTTTGGATAACATTTACCAGGTTAACCAAACTCTACAATAAAACAATCAAAACTGAATCAAAATGAATCTGAAAATGTTCATGGACAACAAATGTAATTTAAAAATATATAAAGAAACAAAATTCAGAGATGAGATGAGAACGGATGAGATGTAGATTTTCCATTGTTCAGCATCAAAAAAAAAAAAAAACCTCTCCAGGAGCGTTATTTATAGCTTAAGCCTATAAAACAATAAACACAAATCTGACAAATATCTAAATTATACAATAAAACAAGCTATAAAACAATAAAAAATAACCTCAAACTTTTATCATGATTCATTTAGTTATCTTTATTTTTATTTTTTAAACTTTTTTTTTTAAATAACCCATCACCAGAAACATGATCAATTTGCAAAACAGAAGTAAGATATAAAAGTACGTAAAGTAACAAAACAGTGCAAAAAGGTACAAAAAAACCTACAATAACAGAAAAAAGTAACATGAAATCCAATTCATGTAATCATGATAACAAATTTGAAATGATTGTTTCCTCATTATTTAAAAAAAAAAAAAAAAAAAGTTTTATAATCCCACAGATTCCATGAAGTCTGGCAAGACTAGATGCTGTTTAATGACAGGCCTGTGCAATGGAATTGTACAAAGCTCCACCTCCAATCCTATCACCTGCTTGGCATGCAAAACAAGGGTGAACAAGGGTGAAACATCAGGGTGAAACACCAGGGTGAAAAAGCATCAGGGTGAAAAAACGTGATACTTGCCGAGAGAGCGAAGGTCGCTGTTATGTTGCCAGATAGCGGTCTCTATTGGAACATAAAACTTTTTAAACTTCTGTCATAAACATCAGTCTTCCTTATCTGTTCATGGAATCGGTTCAAGTTTTAAGACTTTGATAAAAGCTTTCACATTTATTTACTTAAAAAAGGTTAAGTATTATTCTGTAGAATGTATTAAGATGGAATGCTACAGTACAAATCAGGCGATTTGTACCATCAGAAAACAAACACAAGCTGAAGTGCAATCTAAAAAGTAGGAATGGAACTTGATCTCACATTAAAAAATTTGCTTAAGAGAAAAAACAATTAAGTAATAATGCCATAAAAAACATTGAAATAAAACAAAACAGTCTGACAGTTAATTCAGTCTTGTCCCTTCTTGAAAAAAAAAGGCATTACATTTTTTTTTTTAAATCTTAGCATGTTTGCTAAGTTTTCACATTAAGTTTAAGAAAAATATTTGAAATACCTGCATTTTAGCTTGGTGGGTTTGAAAGTTGCCCTATTATTTCAAGCTTGTAGCTGACTTATACATAGCATTTACTAAACAAAAAAACAAAAACAAATATGATTTTTTTTTTACAGAAGTGACAAGCAGTTATAGTTCCCTCTAGTGGTATTTTTGCATGTCTGCAAGTGCTACATGTATAAAAAGTGCTGCAGTTGTCAACTTCAAAACCCAGAAGACTAATTCACCATGGGTTCCCTTGAGATTTTCACATGGGTTTTTAAAATTGGATTTTTTCCAAACATTCTGTCATCATTTACTCACCCTTCAAGTTATTTGTTTTTTAGACACAAAAGATGATATTGTGAAGAATGTTGGTAACCAAATAATTAATAGTAGCCATTGACTTCCACAGTATGAAAAAAACATAATGGAAGTCAATGGCTACTGTCAACCGTGTGGTCACCAACATTCTTCAAAATATTTTCTTTTATGTTCAGATGAAGAAAAAAACTCAAACATGTTTGGAACAAGTGGAGGGTGAGTAAATGATCGCAGAATTTTTGGGTGAACTATCCCCTTTACATTCATGAGTAAAATAAGGTCAATGGTAAACATAACTTCACGATACTTGGACGTTTTGTTGTACAATGGAAACTGCACACACTCCAAACATTCTCATCTAGTCATTTATTATGAACATACATTTTTAATAATAAGCATAACTGCTTAAAAATTTATGGTTTAAGGATGGGTGTGTGTGTAATTTAGCATTGACCATTTATATATCCCACAGACCCTGTTTTAATCATGACCCCTTTATAAAAACCCATGAAATCTTGAGGGAACCCATGGTGAATTAGCCTTCCAGGTTTTGATGTTATGGCTGCAGCAACCTATTAAAGTCCTCTTAGCAGCCTCAGTTGTTTTCCAACAGAAAACTGAGTTTCAGAGTGTCCACGCCGCTCTCTTCTTGGGTTAGTAGAGAATGGAGATGAGCTGCCGTGGCTTGTTCCCTCTCACGCATGCTCCATTTTCGCAGCATGGTGAAAACCCGCATTTTGTGTTGGCTGTTGTCCTCCTCTATCTGCTGAAGAGTGGTGGTGTTCATACCCAGTGCCATAATGCCCACCTCCCTCCAGCTGTTCCCGATGCAGCCGGCCACCATCATCATCTCCTTCTCGCTCACCATCCTGGAGGCTGAGAAAAAGCAAAGTTACGTAATGGATCAGTGCGGTCATGAAGCGGCTACTGAAGATGCAAAGCAGAGGTGTGTATGTGACTCACTGATAATACGCAGCGGCTTGGTTTCCATTTCCTGTCGTCGTTTTGCTGTCGTCTCTGATAAACCAACATCATGTACAAATTACAAACAGATTACTGCATGTGCTAGAAAGTTTGAAGGCAATGGGGTGAAATAATATATACATATACAAAGTGTACTATTATTTAGGATCATTTCTTTGAATTGTGACATAATTTTCAAGATCTATATTACTTAGTCATTGTACAAAAAAATTACACTAGAAAAAATACTGTTTTTACTGTAACTTCTGTTCACATTGCAAATAAATAAATAAATTAAATTAAATAAAAATGATGTTTTTAATCAGTATTTTTGTCTTGTTTCCCAATGCAAAAGTCTAAAGATTCTTAAAGCAAGATAAATTTACTCTAAAAGCAAAATGACATAAGCCTTGATTTATGAGAAACAGATCAAAATGAAGTGAGTTTATGATTAAAATAAGAATAAATATAATTGGCTCAGAAAAATCTATTTAATTCAATAGGGAAAACAAGTTTTCATTCACCTATTGAGATATATATTATTCTTTTAAACATAAACTCACTTAACCCTTGTGCAACCTTATGGACATTTTTGTCCATTTTAGTTTTTTTTATATATATATATATATATATTTGCCTGTGTTAATGCTAATTGCATAAATTTTGGCTCAGGTGTGTATTTTTATTGGAATTTTAATATTCCACCCTCATTTCCTTTAATAAATCTATTTTACACTAGGTACAAAAAAGTGAACCACTCTTGGACAAAAATGTCCCCATTGAAACCCATTAAAACTGCTATTTTTAATCGCAGTGCCGTTTAACTGTAAAATGATGAAATTTTTGTTAATAGGCTTTCATTCTGTTGGCAAGGCTTCAAAATTAAATTTTTTACCAGATGGTGCCATTTTTTCAGGTTTGGTCTATAAAGGGTCTATAAAGTAAATACTTGCTTTATTCCTGTTTTTTGCTTCTGCATATTATAGAGCCAATTGGAAAATAATGCAGCTATAATTGTGTGGGTGTGTTGGTATAGATGTGTGGTTTGTATGTGTCATAAAAAAAATTGTGTGTGTGTACGTGTGTGTTCTTGTAAAAATTGAGAGAGAGAAACTCTACTGTAAATCACAAATCAAGCACTGTGTGCACCAGCAGAGTTTTGCTGGCATCTAATGGGGAAAATTTGGTACTGCGCCCAAACAAAATTTTACTGAAAGCTCATTTTTTGAGATATCAACCTCAAATTTGGAACACAACTTGTTTAGATGTATGGCTTTGATTTTCTAGCAGGGTTAGAGTTCAACATGTTTCATATATAAAATATTCATAAAATAAAATATAAAATATTGTTCATAAATCATTTTCATAAACTTAAACCTGTATAACTTTTTTTTGTTTCACTTTTTTTACTTCAACAATAATCTGCCATGGGTCTTCTTTAAAATGAGACCAAACTTAAGTCTGTGCTCCCAAGCTTCCAATTTTTATGACCGTTTTTTGACATGGACATTTTTGTCCACTATGGACCTAAGTGTAACTTTTTTTTATTGATGCACAAGGGTTCCTTTTGTTCGATTTGACTTCATATGTTCAGTTTGTACCTCAAGCAAATGTATCTTGAGTAGAGGTCGACCGATATTGGATTTTACCGATACCGATAGCTAGGTTGGACCACACTGGCCGATACCGATTAATCAACCGATAGTTTTTTAAAATGGATACTGAACGAAAACTAAAATAGAGCTTTGCTATTTTAAAAAAAGCAGTAACAGTACTGAACCATACTTTGTAAATGAATACAAATTTAGTATTAATATTAATTATTATATTGATCATTAAAGTTATTTCATAGTTTACTAATGTTTTAGATTTTAGAATTCTATGATAGAATTTATCACCTAGGGTGAAGTCATTATATTTGTCCCAAATCATTGTTAATGTACATAATGTAATTTAATAGAAAACTATGTGAATGGCGCTCTGTTCCGCGGCAGGATTTTCTGTCGGCTGTATTTAAATGTGAGTCTGGAGTTTCCCGCTCTGTGAAGCGCGCAGTGTCACATGCCAAAACAAACAACACGTGCTGTCAGTGATTTCCGCCTCTAGAGGCCGCTCTCGTACTGTATAATGACAGCAGACCATTCTCAACCACTCCAGCAATATCAGCCACTGCCGATAACCGATAGTTCCGCAAATCAACTATCGGTGCTGATTAATCGGCAAACCGGATTAATCGGTCTACCTCTAATCTTGAGTTGATGTGTAGATATTTGTACTTGTTTGGAAAACAAGACAAAACAAAGATTTTCTGCTCTGACTTTAATTTGTAGAAGGGCAAGACTTTTAAAGAAACTCTATAATTTATATAGTGCTTTATACATAACAGAATGTTTCAAAGAAGCTTCACATTAATAAAACAGGAAAATAGCAGTGTTTATATTGCAAAATTCATCAATTATGAAACAAATTGATTTTAAACTGAATTTAAATTAAATTAAAGCAGCTCTACAGATTTTCAGGACAATTAAGCTTGTTATATCCCCCAATTTTTATTAATGTAATGCAAGATACAGTTTAATTCTCATTACTGTAACAAGAAAATTTATGTTATCTTTCTCTTCCAGTATTTATACATTATGGTAGCATTTATAACATGCAATCATTTACAAGTTAAATGATTTGACTTTTCAAAATGTATTGCAACTATATTTTTAACTGTAAGACAGTAAAAAATGACTATTACTGTAATGAAAACCAACATTAAAAATGAAAAAGTTACAATAATGAGAATCATATGCATGAAAGTCACAATGCCAAAATTCTAGGGGTGTTAATGGTAGATAATGGATGATATACAAAGGCTGAGTGTAAGATCATACCTGTGTTTTTTGGTGTCTTGCGTTTGTTGATTTGCAGTTTTTGAAGGAAATGCAGTTTAGGAAATGTCTCTTGCATGCCTTGTGTTTTCAGCAGCTTCAGGAAATTCAGAGCATGCTTGTTGTCTTTGTGAATCACATAATCCAAGATGTCCCGTACCTGTTTTGAACGCATGTTTGTGTCTTTGATGTTGTTGTACTCATTGTTGGACAGTATGTCACTGGCATGGCAGTGCTGAAGCAGAATCTCTGGATCTCCGGTCAGAGCCTCCAGTAGCTCTGTCTTGAATCTCTGAATGAGCTTGATGCCATCTACAGGCCCATCCATCACCTCTTGTGCTTGGTTACTGATGTGAAAACCTTGATTTGACACTGGTTTTCAAACCGAAGATTGAGGCTGTAATAAAATCAGAAATTAAATAGTTTTAAACAATAAAATATAAATAGGCGACTTAAACAAAACAGCATGTAGCGTGTAATAAAATACTAACTATTTTGTCAAGAAGCAGAAATACAAAGAACAGATCAACAGATGAGACTGTAGCTGAAGCATCATGGGTGCAGCCGAGATAAAGAAAGTATCTTCTTTATGATCCCTCCCCCTGACAAGTTGTTTTTAAAAACTGCACATGCTCTTTGTTATCACTTTCAAATGATGAAATACATATAGCGGATAGATTTTAAGCCTATATGCGTGTGGTGACAACACACAAATTAATTCGTGTTTATTTTATTGTTGGTGTATAATTGTTTATCTGCGCATCTGCAAGGGACTTCCCAGTTTAGTGGCCCACTACTACAGATGCGTCATCTTTGTTTACTTTCAATAAACGGCAATGGCGCACATTTTAATACATTTGTAAGTTGGTTTGGTTTGCTCAGGAATAATTAAAATACTCGGCCACAATTACTAGTACATATCGATTACAAACACCTTGCAAACCCTCGCATCAGTAGAGAGAAGAGCGCGGGAAACTGAAGAGAACAAAGAGATTCATTTCATCAACTGATGAGAAAACTGCAACAACGGGCTGATACAGTTCCGATCCACTTCCGTTTTAAAATAAAACAGCGTTTTAATGGTTACAAATTTGCGCGCGCTCACGTTGATTTCAGAATGTATTTTATTGTAGAGTGGAAAGTGAAAGTTTAAAATGTAGTTTTTTTCGCCTACACACATGAATGAAATCACATTTCATTAAGCACGAAAGTAAATTTAGTTTACCTCAGTTCGACGGAGGAACGTTTGATGGCTCGTTCACACTTCATCCGCTTGTAATGTGATATTGATACAAAAACAACTACTGCTGCCGCCCCCTTCTGGACAGGGAGTGTTATTAATCTGCCTACAACTGAGGCTATTTTTAGTATGTAAGCTTTCACTATCAACAACTCATTTCTAAATGTCCCCATCTTTTTTATACTAATTAATTCTATTCTGTTCTAGAGAACTGACATGCTGAACTTAAAATTGACCCTTGATTTGTGATTCATCAGTTACTCTAAAATGAGTCGTGAATGGGAGTGTGATGATGAAATCATAATTCTGCCTTAGGGAAGTGATAAACTGCTGAGAAATAATGAAGTGGCAGACTATGAAGAACTTCACTCTGCACTAGTCACATCTCCGTCTCAGTTTGTTTGTGTCCACCTTCTGACCTGCTTAACAATTTCTGCATATAGAAATATAATAGTAAATTATTCTATAAGAAAGTATGATCAGCGTTTACGTTCTTTATAATTGATAATAACCATCTTGTCTGGCTCTGATATAGCCTATGTATGGCCTGATTGTGATTTTGTGAGGATGTTTCCTTAGTGATAAAGTTTGATAATTCAGATGTGGATCATAAATGAAAGCCACAAAGTTCCTTTTAGTGTTTATTATGTATATTTGTTCTGTTTCATTATTATTTGTTCATGTATTTCTGTTTTATCGAAATCTATAAAAATGTGAATATATGTGCTCAGCAAAATAAGAAAATAGTAATTAGGAAAAATGCATTAAATAATATTAAAGTTTTTTTCTATAAACAACTTATGATATTTGTTCATATATGCCCATTCTCATATTTATATATACAAATAATTTATTCCCTCTTGGTTCTCAACATGACACAATTGAGTAAAAAGTGGAGCATCATCACTTTTCCATTCATGAAACACCAACAATTTCTGAACTAAAGTGCTTGACAAATCCAGGAGAATATTTTATAGAATTTTATTGGTCCCCTTAAGAGAAATAAGGCATTAAAGTATACAAATTTAAAATTTGGAAATAACTAATAATACAATATAATACAATAATATAGTGAGATAAAACAAATAAAGTATAGCATAATAAAAATAACTGAACAACAAAATATTTCACATTATTTGATATTTGAATTTTTTATTTAGAATAGATTTTTTACATTTATTTATTTATGAAATGTTATTTTGAAAACTTTTTTCTGAGGAAACATATATTTTTACATTTATTTATGAATTATTATTTTTTTTTTTTATTTCTAAGGAAACATTATATATATATATATATATATATATATATATATATGTTCTGAAAGGCGTATTTCGTAATCTAACACTGTGGAATGTTGTGTCCAGTCTCAAGCAAGACTTCCATGTGACTGAGATTAAAAAACGGATCCATTGCCTGAAGACTCCTAGACCGGCTCCTCTGTGAGACATCACTGCTTTGTGTTGCCACAGTTTTATTTTATATTAGATGAGAATTTAATAAGAATCTTCAATGAAGGGGGAAAAAAAAGAAAAAAAAGTGAAAAAAAAAAAAAATGCTGCCCACAACTTACAATCTTTATTGTCCTAATGAATTTTTTCTTTTGATTTTGGGGTGAAATATGAGCAGGACATGGAGGCGGGGACTTTTGCTCACTTCCAGGAATCCTGTGGGATTCCCAGACTGAGTAGAGGCCTTGTTGACTCACTCTGTCTGTTCTGCTGAGAGTCTGATGATGAACTGCTGAGCCCAGAAGTGGGAGGGGCCTTACCTGCTAGGTGCAAAGCAGCTCTCTTCCCATTGGCTGAGAGGAGTCAGTATATTTCCTCACTCACAAACAATGTGAGAGTGAACAGAGGCAGAGTGTTCAGAGCATTGAGAGGACAGACAGAGAGGCCAAGAAGCACATCCACTGAAAGACTGCAAGTTTAAAGTAAGTATGTTTTGATTTGTGATTCATGGTCTTTGTTTGTGTTGATGTGTTCAGAGGGAACACTAGCTTGTCATGTTTTGCATTTTGAATGCATGCTTCATGGTTTTGTTTGATTGAGCTGCTTCTCACTTTTCACTTTGCTTTCAATGGTCTCACCAGCTGATTTATCTAACTTTCTAAGTGAATTTAAAAGGGACAGCTTTTTTTCAGTAAAATGTAATGAAAAAAAACCTGTATTACATCAAGATACTGCATTTGTTAATTTTAGAAAGTCACTTTTTGTGTAAAACGGGTTGAGAGTTGTAATATGTAGTTCAATGCTAAATATGTTATCAGTGTTATTTGTAATCAAAGTTAAATAAGCACATACATTTCAGCATTATTTGTGAATTTAAAATATTTTTTCATATAATATATTTCATTATGAAAATTATTGCATGAATTAAAAAAGAACTAAACAACAAAATATTTAAAAATATTTATATTTATTAATTTGAAATAATATTAGCAACTTAAAAGGAAATGTGCATTCATTTGAAACATGATTCTGAGAAAATAGTTTTTATTAAGTGTTTTAATTTTTTTTATTACACGCTTTTATTTTTTTAAACTGATTTCCTGGCCTGGAAAAGTTATGAATTTTTAATACTGAAAAGCATTTTGACTAGCTATAAGTTGCTTTTTTGTGGTTTTTAAAAGACTATAATGACTGGGTGAAGTATTGAAAATGTATTGGTCAAAAGATGTTGGAACCTTTCTGATGATATGATTAAAAGCAGAGCACAAGGGTAAGTCAAACCTCTGGGAATAAAGTGTAGACTTGTCTAAGCATGCTGATGTGACCTGAGTGTGATATTTCTGCTTCATTGAATTCATCTGAATGTTCCCATGTCATTTAAGCAGAAGCACATTGCGTATATGCTGAATGGATGAGTGTCTACTTGAAGCAAATCAGCAATTTTGGAAAGCCCTCGACTGTAGTTTGTTGACTTTTAGTAAGTCCTGATTTATGAGATGAGAGAGAGTGTGTCTCATCTGCTGAGTCACATCCTTATGTCTCAATACGAGAGATCCTTGAGAAAACGTAGATCTCTCAGAGTATTAAAACTTAATAACGCTCATTTTTGGGTTCCTTTGATATGATTCTTTTCTCAGGCAACAGACTATATAGCAGATTAAAACTCTGTTTATGGTTTTATATAAGTGGAGTAATCTGAGGTAATGGTGACTCGGTTGCTGTGTCAGCAGCTTCAGTGACATTTTAACTGTGAATCTGCTTCTTCCTTGCATTACCCAAAACAAAGCTCTTTGCTCAACTGTGCATGGTGGAGAACGTTTGAATTGATATATTTCTAAAGCTAATCATGAAAATGCTGGCTAATTTGAGGAATTAGTATTAGTATTATTGAAACCTAATTATAGTTATTTACTGATAAAATCACTGTGGCGAGGAAAATTCCTTTCTGATCCTTATCTTTACATGGATAATTTCCAGCAGGTTCTGTCTATTCATATAAGACTCTCACCTGTGTGTACGTGATGATTTCATGGGTAAGGAGAGGTTTGCGGTTGCCCACAGATGATTGATTTCCTGTGAATTTTGTAAGTACCTTAACAGGCATGACCTCATGTGATAAGAGAATTGTTCCACTGTTTCCTGTCATATCAGGCATAAGTCTGAGCATGTCTGGATCATCAGGTGAGCAGCTACAGGTGTTGTGCACTGACGCCGAATGATGACTCATTCAAGAGTGAGATGGGAAAAGAATCATTTCTCCCACTTTTGAATGTCTCACAGGTGTTTTGGGGATTTAATGATACATCTGATTTGTGCAATCGCACGATTGCCTTGAGTATAATTGGATGCCTTTTTTTGCAATGCATTGTAATGGGCCAGCTTTTTTAACGTCTGATTGTAGGGTTTTCAGTTTTCTAATAAAATTCAATTCACCACATTTCTATCTACACTGAAAAATAAAGGTTTCAATAGGGGGTTTTCACTGCGATGCCATAGAAGAACCATTTTTGGTTCCCTAAAGAACCCTTTAACAGTTCTTATAACCATTTCTTAGTCTATAGAACATTTTTATAGTCTATACTCTTAAAAATTAAGGTTCTTTATTGGCATCTATTATTCCATGAAGAACCTTTAACATCCATGGAAGGCACAAAAGGTTCTTTATAGTGGAACAAGGTTCTTTAGATTATTAAAATGTGCTTCACATTAAGAAAAAATGGTTCTTCTAAGTACTGATCACTGAAAGGTTCTTTGAGAAACCAAAATGTTTATTCTATTGCTTTGCTGCCTTTTAGAACCTTTATTTTTAAGAGTTTAAAGAACCTTTTTCCACCATAAAGAACCTTTTGTGGAAGAGAAAGGTTCATGGATGTTAAAGGTTCTTCATGGAACCATCAATGCCAATATAGAACCTTTATATTTAAGAGCATATTGGAAAAATCTGATAGTTTAATAAGTGGTACTGAAAAATGTAGCTTTTCCATATATTGGGGGGTTTCTGAGAGTCTTGGTTAAAAACTCCTGGTCTGGCTATATACAGTAGTCAACATTTGAAGTGGATCAAAAAACTTAATCAAAGTTGTCCTAAGACAAGTACGCATTTTGGTTTTAGGACAACTTTGATGAAAGGTTTTGATCCACTTCAAATGTTGACTAGTGTAATCATCAGAGGAGCAAGTAATTTTGTCGTCTTTTTAACAATCAGCTTTTTCATTTAGAGCAGCAGAAAGATGGAATATAATACCTGTTTATATTAGAGAGTGTACAACATTTAGTGTTTTTAAAACTACGCTTAAAGAATGGCTTAAGGAAAATCAAATATGTGACCCTGGACCACAAAACCACTCTTAAGTAGCTGGGGTATATTGTAGCAATAGCCAAAAATACATTGTATGGGTCAAAAGTATTGATTTTTCTTTTATGCCACAAATCATTAGGACATTGAGTAAAGATCATGTTCCATGAAGATATTTTGTAAATTTCCTACTGTAAATATATCAAAACTTAATTTTTTATTAGTAATATGCATTTCTAAGAACTTAATTTGGACAACTGTTAAAGGTGATTTTCTCAATATTTAGATTTTTTTGCACCCTCAGATTCCAGATTTTCAAATTGTTATATCTCTGCCAAATATTGCCCTATCCTAACAAACCATGCATCGATGGAAAGCTTATTTAATTCAGCTTTCACATGATGTTTAAATCTCAATTTAAAAAAATTGACCCTTATGACTGGTTCATTGACTTGATTATGATGTGATATTGTATGCGTTGTATGTATTGTATTGTTTGTGACTGAATATTGCAATTTTGTAACAACATTCTGCCCAGGGACTGCAGATGCAAATTAGCTTCATAGCTAACTCTGGCACAACACTTTTGTTGTGCATTGTCCCTGCATAAATAAATGAAATAAACTAAACTAATATTTGAAATGCCTCTGTCCTAACAGAAATCCTACTGAAGACATCAGGAAACCAAGATGGCAGTCAGTTCATTTCATCGTGGGCAATGGGTCTCAAAGTCCTTGCGAGTTACAGCAAAGGAGCTCTCCATTGTTGGCGTGCGAGGCAAAAACACGGCCATTGCTGAGCGATTTTCCAAGTAAGTAAATTTCAGGATTTGCATATCTAAAACTGATCTCACTTGTCCTTTAACCCCTCCAATTTGCTTTCACTTCAGCACTCTTTTAGTGCTCTTTAGACCTTGTTTCTAAAACTTTTTACGAGGCACCTTTGTTTTAAAAGCTGCTGTTTTGTTCTAAATTGGTTTATGATGTTCAGACCTCTGCTCCAGCATTATCAGGAGGTTCATCAGCAGAAAGTGCTGTCAAATCCTATAGTGATGCTGTCAACACCCAGACACATTATTCGAGGCGCATCTTAGTGAAATAATACCGTTTAATTTAATTACAAATGATATACTTTACTACATAAATGACAAGTTTACTTGGATTTAATTATTGACCTATGAGAATTCCAAATACTTACTCATTTCTTGTTTTAAAAATGTCAGAACTCTAAAACGCTTCAGATTGAAGTTCCATACTGAATTCCTCATTTTCAGTCTGGTCTCAGATGTTGGACCGCTAGCGTACATGTTTGATTTACAGCTACATATCTGCTGCCCGACTCATTAGAAGCAGCTCGGTCAGTGTATTTCCTGTGTGGAGGAATTTCTCCGAGCATCTGGAGTTGTTCCAGTGCATCTCCTGTCAGATTTTCTAATGTCTTTTCCAGCGTTCTGCTTTTGGCTTCCTTTCTACACCTACATCAATGACTTCACCATCCCAAGTACTGTAGATTTGCCTGCTGGCTTAGTGAGCATTAAAGAATTCAAAGCGTAGGATTAAATGATTTTGAATCTGATTACTGGCCTGCAGGGCTGGACTGGGACAAAAAAATCGGCCCTGGCATTTTTTGGTCCAGGCGGCCCACCACCACTTATATGTATATGATATACACTACCAGTCAAAGGTTTTTGAACAGTAAGATGTTTACTGTTTTTTTAAAGAAGTCTCTTCTGCTCACCAAGCCTGCATTTATTTGATCCTAAATACAGCAAAAGCAGTAATATTGTGAAATATTTTTTACTATTTAAAATAACTTTCTTTTTGAATATATTTTAAAATGTAATTTATTCCTGTGATTTCAAAGCTGAATTTTCAGCATCATTACTCTAGTCACATGATCCCTCAGAAATCATTCAAATATTCTAATTTGCTGCTCAAAAAACATTTATTATTATTATTATTATTATTATGTTGAAGACAGGGGAGTATTTTTTTTTTTCAGGTTTCTTTGATGAATAGAAAGTTCGCGGGGAAGAAAAGTGTTTGCTTATTCACTCTAGAGCCCTGCACGGGCCTAGAATTTAGGCCCTAGCCCGAGACTCTCAGGCCCTAGCCTGGCCCGTGTCCGACAGCTCATCAGAATTACCGGCCCACCCAGCCCGTCTTTTTTTTTCCCCTTCTCCCAAAACAGCTTATACTACTGTTTCAGTTATTAAAATAGTTACGTTTTGTATGAAATGGCAAAGTGATTGTATTTCGTTTCGTTAACTTTATCAAGTTAATTTAGAAAAACTGTTGGAGCATTTTTTTATTCGTTAAATGTAAGTTTTTGTTTTCTAAAGTATGACCAAGCGGCCAGCGTCAGACAGCGAGTTGATCTTAGCCTATGTTTGATCAATTTAGCTTTCTCAAATCATCAGGACTTGTCTAAAATTAAATCTATAATTATAAAACAGCTCCACAGTGTTAGTTTAAAGCTTAACCTAGATAAATGTGTGCTGAGGCATATCCAGTCGTTTGTGCTGAGAGTGGAAGCTGAAGCGCGCTTTACAGGACGCGCCAGAGCGATCACTTGCATTGGAAACATTTCAAAATATGTGTCATTTTTGCTCATAAAGATTAGAGTAATAGGCTACGCTGTTCGGAACTGTAAATGGTCTACTTTTATTTGTGTGCACTCACAATATCAACAAAACTTGCTTTTACAAAAAAAAAAAAGCAAAAAAAAAGCAGTTTCGGTTTTGAGCAAGTGGAGCGCTTCTGAAAAACCGAAACACAGCAAATACTTGCCTCACTGACTTGATAAATATAGTAGCCTATCTAGAGAAAGCTTTGAATTACTACTTTAAAACGAAATAATTCGAATCGAAAACAAAAACTTTCATTATAAAATCCCTAAAGATGCATTTATCTCTAAAGGCGTATCCAATGAGGAGATGGCGAGTCAGGATCATCATCAAATGCATGATGATCCAAAATGCAGCTTTTCCCGAAGCATTGGGAACTTTTAGTAACTCCCCACGCTCCAACTTCTCCCTGATGCTCTGCATGGTCAACTGTCACCTGTATGCTAATGCTTGCGTAGCCTATATGCATTGCGTATTGCGCGATGTATAATATTTATAATATAATCAGTATTTCATACAGTAGCCATGTGTGCTCTGCGCATATGGGCACAATAAAAGGAGAGAAGCTAAATGAGCCCGAGTCCGACCCGAGCCCGATATGTAAAAAAAAAAAAAAATGTCCCGAGCCCGGCCCAAATAGACTTGCAGACCTGTAATTCACTCGTGGCGCGCGCACACATTAGGATAGGTTAGATGCCTGCCTCCGTTGCGAGTCCCTATCAAGCACTTTACCGATTCAACTGCTCTCCTCTCCTTCTCCTGCCTGGCTCTTTGGCCCGCATCACTCACCGCAGAGCAAGCCTGTTCTTGATAAAGCTGCTGTGAAACATGGGAAAAGCCGACAAGGAAGAAGTTGGGGTGAATTTTTTTTTTTTCTCCTGTTTTCTATGAAGCAATCTTTTGTGTATAGGCGGAGCAAAATATTACCAATTAGCAAAAATTACCAATCCAGCCCTGCTGGCCTTTGATAGGTGTGGGCAAATAGAAATCATGTGTTTGGTATTCGGCTGGTTTAAACTATTGCGTTTGTTCAGGCCTGCAGGACTATGATTATCATCATTTTTTGTAGTCTTTATCATTGTTTTTCTTTCCAACTAACCTACATTTAGAGCCAACGGTTAGTTTGAATGTGGATTTCCTTGGAAAATCAGATGAACTTCCTGCTTTCGGTGCTTGGGAATTTTTTAAAAAGTCCTTCCAACAGATGGTTAGTGTATCTGAAACCCCTTTAGGCTAGATTTCAAGTTTTGTTTTTAACATGCCGTAAAAATAAAACTGGAAGCAAAATCAAGACAATCCAGTTCATCGGTCTGCACTCCTACATGTGACCACTAGGGGCCACCAATTATCAAAAGTGATCTTTTAGTTTTTAGGCAGATAAAAGGAGATATATCTCAGAACATAGAAGTCAAACTTCTGATGATTAGTTTTTAAAATTCATAGAAACTAGCTACTCTTCCTGTGTTTCAGCTGAGTGAACAACTCTTCCGCTTCATTTCTTCTCAGGTACCAGAAAGCAGCAGAAGAATCAAGTTCAGACAAGAAAAAAGTAAGTTCTCACCACCTTGCTATTCATTATCTAGTTTTCTATCTGAAAACTGCACTATTAACTACTGCTGCTGTTTAGACACGCATGCATTCAGTGTCCAGTCATCTCAATCCCTTTTAGACGTCTTAATCTGCAGGTAATTCCCATGCGCTTTACATAACTGGTCCAGTCAATCTGTGTCTTCTGAATGGTAGTGTTTCTTCATAAATAAAGCACTATGAGGAAGCCTCAGTAATTGGTGTAAGAGTTTGTCAGGAGCTGCAGAAATGAGGATGAGCGGGATGATACTCTTGTGGATGTAGGTATGAACTATATGACTGTATTTGAAAGAGAATGCAGCGGTTTCGTGTTATGAAGGTTTTGTTAAACATTTTAAAATCAAAGGTTTTGATTTCTGCCCCATTGTGTGGATGCCTTGCATTGTTTTGCCTCTTGGTTCAGTGTGTTTGTGTCAGGCCTCATAATTGTCTGGAATTTGAATAGCTGACTCCAGAAGATATCTTAACATCAGCCAGAAGTATGTGAGCTGTTGTAGCATGCATTAAAGGGAAGAAACTAGGGTCAAATTAGCATGCTTTAGTTGCTTTTGCACGTAAGCACACCACAACAATGAGTTATACTTGGTGATAAAAGCTAAATAGATTTTCAAACTTTTAGCTGATTGATTGGGGGGGGGGGATCTATTTATAAAAAACTTCTTGAAACATAACATTGTTTTCCAGTCTTTAGTGTTCTGAAATTAAGCTCATAAGTACTTTTTTTCTAAAGTAATTCATATCTGTGTTCAGAATTCTAAATATTTTGGCACTAATTTATAGTCTAAATAAATAAATTATATTATTATTAAATTTATAAAGTCTATTTTTATCAGTTTATATTTCATTAACCATTAAACAAACTTAAGTTTTTGTTAAATTGAACCTTAAATGTTAACTGCTCACACAACCTGGACATGTGACTAAGTTTGTAATATATTTCACAAACTTTCTTTTTTCCCCATTTCCCGTCACTACTTCCCCTTTTTATGTTCTTCCTGGTTCATCTGTCCTGTTGTAAGGGGGTTGGCCTAGTTCCCTCATGCAGATATTTTCTAAAGACTAGCATCTGGTGCTGCATTTTTCCCCCTCATTTCCACCAGCACAGTCTGAGGGAGCCACTCCTTCCATTTGCCAGGTTTCTGAAGCTTTTGTAGTCAACCTTTTCCTAACAGACTAACACTAATTTTGTTTAGCCAATCGCTGCTAATCCAGATATTGACAAGATACTCTCAATCATTTATATCTGCTTAATGCTTTTCCTTGGTCTTTCTGTGATGGTTTACTGTGTCAAAATTGTCATAAAAGCCCTGGAGACATTCAGTCAGTAATGTATTTTAATTTATTAGTATTTTTAATTGGATCTCTTAGAGTTTATTTAAATCTGTCTTATTCAAAACATAAGATTGAAATAACTAAATCTGCATATACTGTTATTTAAGTTTGTATTTTATGTTTGAATTTCAGTTTAGATAGTAATAAAGCAGTACAGTCACACTCCATTGTCTGGGTTGTCTTCTGTCGAGATTAGAGTTTAAAAGTTGAGAAACCCCAGGAGTGAACGTTCTACTGACAGTCTCTTTGTTCTTCTTTACAGTCTCCAGAGAAGTCGACTCCTTCCTCGCGCAACAGCAATCTGAGTGTCCTAAAGCAGCTCTGGGAACAACCAGCGGAAACGCCTACATCTCCAGAACCCAAAACACACTCCACACAGCAGGAGAACCATCAGCGACAGCCTTTAGATCCCGGTGTTAACACCTCACTGGAGTCCACAGACGGCCAGCTTGTTGACGGCACAGAGACCCAGTTGTTGAGCGACAGTGACCAAGCGATGGAGAAGTGGACGCAAAGAGATGTGCCCATCGAAAAACCCACTGTGCCTCTTAACAGTCTGAAGATGATGTTTGAGAAAGGCGAGACCTTTCACAACAATGTAAGTACAAATAATTATCTAAATTGGTGCATATTATCTTAATTGGGCATCTTGTCAGTAGTTTAGTGTTTAGTAGATAACACTACTTGTGTGTATGTGTGAATGAACTGAAAGTGTGTGTGCAATTTAAAAGCCTAACCCCCCAACATTTTTTAAATTATAATATTTTTCCAACTTATAGATGTTAATTGAGACTTCTTGGACCAAAACAGTCAAAATAATCAGTATATTAGAATGATTTCGGAAGAAAGATTTCTGTGACACTGAAGACTGGAGTAATGATGCTGAAAATTCAGCTTTGCATCACAGGAATAAATTGCATTTTAAAATGTATTAAAATAGAAGACAGTTGTTTTAAAATTGTAATCATATTTCAGAATATTGCTGTTTTTGATCAAATAATGGCAGCCTTGGTGAGCGTAAGAGACTTGTTTTAAAAATATTACCAACTCCAAACTTTTGAATGGTAATATAATTTCTGAATGGCCTGTTTTTGCAGCTTGGTTCACATTCATAAATGTTCATGTTGGACTGGGGAGGATATTTTGCATTGTGACTCATGTAGTAAGTCTAGTATGTACAGTAGTATGTCTACTCCTATGTCCCCTTGAAGTATATTAAAGTTTGATTAAGTGCTGTGATCAAGACAACTCGATCAAACTGCATCTGTCTGTTCTGCTGGCTGGATATCTGCTTGTATTGAAAACATTCAAGAGACTGGTCATGCTGTGAGTCACATGGTCTGTGATCATGAAGACACCAGTGTGCTCCTCCAGTCTCCCTCTGAGCTCTAAGGTTGTTTCTGTAGGTTCACTGCTCTGCTAAACAGCCTGCAGGATGACTATTGTTAACTTGTGTTCTGTAACCTTGCATTAAATGTTAGTGCTGCTTGCTAATTCTAGCGTTACTTCTCCTATTTTTTTTTTTCATACTTGGAGTTAGAAAAACAAAAAACAACAAACATCGTTATTGTATTAAATTTTGTCAGAAGATGTGGAAGTCTAGTTTTACTAAAGCTTCTTTTGAAACAAGATCCACTGATTTGAATCTCAGATCTATTGGTTCTCTGCTAGTCTGTGTGGTTGAAGATGACAGGAACATTCTTGTGGTGTTTTTTTAGTCATGCCTTGTGTTCATCTGACATTTGCTTTATTCTTTAATCTAATTTTTTCTCAAAGGTTATGTGTTCAAAATGTACTGGGATCTCACCGTACACAATGGTGTCTCTTGTTTGTTCCATGGCCTGCGAAGGGAGCCGTGGCCAACATTTTATCTGCAAAACAGTAAGCTGTTTTGAAGTAGCGTGGGTGGAGGAGAGGGAAAGAGTGAAACTGAATGCATTTTTCCCATTGTACCGTCACCACTGCATCCACTAGTGGTTCAAAACGTCCCAGCATGCAATGAACATAGTTAGTGGTTCTTGCAAAGACAAACATCACTGTTTCTTATTGGGGTTAGATACTTTTTCCCATCCCTAATCCAAACTTTCAGTTAGTGATTTACATTTGTGAATAGTTTAGTCCAACCAGACATTTCATGGAAACGAAATGACTCAAAAGAGCACTGATTCGGTTCTTGAGTTCACTTCAACTCACTCAATGATCTGGTTGCAGCAGACTACATTTGTTGTGCCTTATTTTACATTTTTGACTTAGTAATGACACTGATAAATAATTAATTCATTTTTTGAGCTAAACTCAAACTCCTCACCCTCTCAAAATACATTTTCATCATTAAACAGGTATACGGTTGCTCTCATTAAAAGTCTTTGCTGTTCTCACCGGGGGGCTGATGTCATGAGATAAACGTCCACATGATCACTGCAGGGTTCAGGCTCTCTGCTCCCATCAAAGCCAAACTTCTGTCCTTTAACCTGAGGGATGGTCATGAGGGAGAGAGACTGGATGAAATCATTTGAATTCATCATCCAGTTTTTATTTATTTTTAAATCTGCTGCAGAGATTTTCTTTATGAATGTCGCTGGATATTGAATTTGGGCTACTTTGAGAGCTGAACTGAGTAATGAACTGCTGAGAACAGCAGTTAATAAAGAGAAGTTCCAGAAATGACTAGATGTAATGACGTGCAGAGTCTGAAGGGTGGACACATTTCATAAGAATCTAGAATTTCGCAGATGTTTTACCATCCAGAGTGCGTCATTAGTTCAGCTTTTTATTTAATTATTTTGCTATTTTGTGATAATAATAATAATAATAATAATGTGTGTGTGTGTGTGTGTGTGTATATATATTATATTATATTATATTATTAGTTAACTGCACTAAACTAACTAAATCTGAAATAAAAATTAATAAAAACTAGTAAAAATGACAAAACAACAAAATTAGTAAAACTTTAGCTAAAATGAAAATGGACAATTATAAAAATAAAACTGATGCAAAATTTTAATAAAATATAATAGTATCTCAATGATGCTAAAATAACAGAATAATAATAAATAAAGTGTCATTATAATAAAATAATAAAGTGTGTAAATGTATAGATAAAATTTATTGAATATTGCATTCATTTTAAAAATATCTTCCTTTTGCCACTTTATTTCAAGGATTAAATGAAATGAAAGTGTAGTGAATTTATTTTAATGATAGATATAGTATATGTGTACTGTAGATATTTTATCCTTTGTCACAGATTTTATCCTCTGATAGGACACTCCTCATTTCTGGCAGGCCGTGGCTCAGATGTTCCCATCTTTTGTGTGTTTTGGATTAATAGAGGGTCTTTTGTCTGGGCTGATACCCCCTATGGCTGCGCTGCCTTTGCCTTTTGTACTGTATTTATTTCCCGCTCCCCTGGTGTCAGCACACCAGCCTGGAGACGCTGCACTGATGCCTGGCCGACTGGTTCCCCCACAGCCGCACTGATGGCTAATCTACGACTGGGGGTGGGCCGGTTTCAGCCCCCTTGTTGGATTTAGAGGTTCAAGCAGCTGCCTACCCCACCCCACCCTCTTAGCCCTCCCCCTCTCCATCTCTCCCGCTGCTGCCAGCAAAACACTGGCATGCTCACCGTCTCTAATCTGCTCTCAGAGCACTGCCGGGCTTTAGGCAGACAGACTCGGCTCTGTAAATCTCCAGGAATCACGAGGGACCGCCCGTTGTTGTCTGTCTGATTTTAAATAGGTAAGACACGTGGATTTTAGATCGATACTGTTATTGTTACATGTGGAAACTCTCTGTTGGGTGGGATGATGTCAGTTTTAGTTCCTGTCGTGCTGCTTTCCTGAGAACAATGACAATGGATACAGCAGACTTTGTGGAGGATGTGTTTGTCCTGGGATTGACTGCACTGTTGTAGGACTATATTTGCTAGGCACTTGAAAAGTAAATGGTTTTTGTTTAAGTGTCATACTGATACAAAAGCTAAGATGTAATATCACTACATAAAGAAATACAACATTTTCTCTTCCATTTAATAGCTAGTTTTATTATATTAAATTATTGTAAGCAAGCAGGAACAGATGTCGAACTTTATAAATGTTGATTTTAATTAATAATTTACGGAAAAGTTTACGGATCAAACATTGTGACAAAAGCAGCTCATTTTATCTAATATTTCACGTCATACAACTCCGCCACATCAACAGGGTCTCAAAATGTTGGGTTAATGTTGTGGGTTTAGTAACGGGTTGTTCTGGTCTCCATGTGTCTCAGTCCGTGGGTGCAGAATTGCATGAGAGCGGTTGTGCTGTGTGTGCTGGTGGTGTTGTGGCAGTAAAGCCAGACGCTGGTGTCTGTCCACGGCTCTCTCAGAGCTCATTAGAGGATTATTGATGTCAGTGGAGGAGCTGGCCGGCCAGAGAAGGAGACATGTTTAAACACTGCTGTCATGGCTTTAAATGTCTCTTGTCACCGTGCTAATTAATGCTGTTTACTAAAGTATTACTTTAGCTCATGGGTTGGGGGATTTCAACAAACCCCTTACCCAGAGTGTTAAACTTTGGGGTGAAATTTTGCTGGCCAACAGATAAAAAAAATCCTAGAGACTTACATTTGAAGGAAGAACTCCGGTGTTGCCAAGTCCTCAGTTTTCCCACAGAATTGGGTTACTTCCATACTGTTGCTGCAGTTTTTTTTAAAGAGTTAAAGAGAAATCTTCCGCTCGGAGGTGCGTTTCCTAAAAGCATTGTTAGATAACTATGGTCGTTAGTTCCATTGAACTTTATTGGTAATGACAGAACTTGCAACCATAATTGGTTTTGGGAAATGCACCCCAGAACATAAATTTTGACCGAGAAGAACCCCCAGAACACAATTTTCCTAGTCAATTTCCCCTGAAACAAGATTGGGCTTGCTTTAGCCGTGATTGGGAAAGTTTTGACAAGCAATTGACCCTTCGCAGGGAGTTTGATTGACAGGCAATCATAACGTCGAATCTGCCATTTTTGTCAGACAAACAAACCAGACAGGAAAGTAGATTAACGTCGGTGGACTCAAACTTGAAAAATGATGTGTATTGGCGTATTTCTGAGGTTTAAACAAGATACCTTCTGATGTTCATTCATGTTTATTTCATGCTATAACTAGAGGAAGAGATGATCGGTTCACGTGCCGCTTGAACTGAGGTGCTACAGCCATCTGTCACTCATGACACATTAACGAGCCACAAAACGACATTTATTGTTTGAATATCTTATTCAATATCTTAAAAAACCACCCAGCAACTATTTAGCAATGCCTTAGCAACCACCCAGAACACCTTAGCAGCCACTTAGTGACGCCCTTGCAACCATCTGGAAGACTTTGGCAGCCACTTAGCAACATTCTAAAAAACATTCAGAACACCTTAACCACCACATAAGAACACCATGGCACCCAGAATACCCTAGCAACCATTTAGCAATGCCTTAGCAACCACCCAGATCACTTAAGCCCTTTTCACACAGAGATTCCGGAAAATACACGGGTAATGTGTTCCGGGAATCATCCCGGGATCGTTTGATTTTGGTTCATTCACACTGCCTGTGATTTTCCGGAATCTGTGCGTGCGTTCACACACAACCCGTAAAGATCCCGTAAAGACACGTGACCTTTCATGTGACGTGTATAATGCGCCGCTCACCATTTCACTAAACTGGAGAATGATTTCAGCTTCAGCGCGGATAGTGAGGAGCTCCCTGATCGCTGCTTCATTCCAGTTTACATATTTTTCGTCGTGTGAACGTTGATCTGCCTTCAAAACACCCTGTAAAACAGTCGAACGATAAAGTGCGTCATCACTACGACGCACCCTTTACGGCATTGATCCGGCTTTTGTTCACACAGCGCTCGTTCCGGGACTGAACCCGGCAATGTTACTAGGTCCCCAACCCGGGATCAATCCCGGAATTAATCCCGGGACGTATTTGCGTTCACACAGAAGGCACTCCGGTAATTTTCCGGGACCAACGTGCAGTGTGAATGGGGCTTTAGTGACATTCTAGCAACCATCTGAAACACCCTACCAACTGCAACATGCAACACCTTAGCAACTGCACATTAACATGATGGCAACCACCCAGAATACTCTTAACAACAATCTAGCAATGCTTTAGCAACTACCAGTCCCTATCAGCCACTAGGACATGATAATATGAGAAACAGGAAATTTTTGTGAGGCGTGAATGGAAATATGATCCAATTTGCATTGGGTCTGGTTTTAAAGTCTATGAAATTACATTGAATATCCTGTTTCATTCTGAAATGCTTCCCATTTAAGTAGTACAATGGGTGTCAAATGGCTAGTCACATTTACTTGAAGGACTTCATAACGCTCTCTTTGTCCTTGTTCTGTGCTCTTCATTAACATGTTTCTTTGTCTGTTTAGGTGTCCAGAGAACCTGGGAGAACAGGAGACGGTGGATCCGAGAACATGGAAGATAAAGGTACAGAATCAAAAGCGGCACTAAACAAACACACTGGTCTTGTTCAATATGTTTTCAGTTACATGATCTCACATCTTGAACTTCCTGCTTCCTTTTTGCAACACTGTAAGAATCCACTTTCTGGAAAGTGCTGATGGCAGTTCTGTGGAAATTCCTGTTTCCCGTTCCCACTTTGACCTTGTGGCACACATACTTTTTTTCCATTGTATTTCATTGAGTTATTAGAGAGACCCCACTGAGTAATCTGACTCCTTTTTTTTCCATTCTTCACAGAAAGTCTTGACTCTGGAGTCAAAATGGTGGAGTCCACCCCTCTCAGGGATCGAATGGCCATGTACCAGGCAGCTGTAACTAAACACGATTTCCCTTCCTCCCCCACTGTGAGTGACAACCCCCTCCACCCCCTTCACCATGAACACTCCCTCAGTTACTATCACTCTTTATGATTTCATCACATGCAAATGATCAGTCTTTCTGCTGACATGACACTATTTGCATATGGTTTGAAGGGATAGGTTCACCCCAAATTGAGAAGTCTGTCATCATTTACTCCTTTTGTTCCAAACCCGTATGACTGACTTTCTTCAGTGCTTTTTTCCATGCTTTTTCTAATTAAACATGAACAGGGACTGAAACTTTTCATACAACTTTTAAGTCGCTAAAAATCCCCAAGAATCTTGACATTGGCCTTAGATCTTTTTGAGTTCTGTCCAATTTGTGAATGAAAAGAATGAAAATCAATGAATCTGTTCATAAAACCCATCTTAATGATTAATGCATGAATTGGACTGATCTGGTTTATTCAGATTTCAGGATCATCAGAGAATAATGACATAAATTTTAGCCAGCTTTTCTAGAGGTTAGTTACAGTTATATAAGAATATAGTCAAGAGTCAGATAGACCATTTTATGGTATTTTGATAACCCTTTTCTGAAGTTTTATGATTTCAGTCCTCATTCATTGCATTTGCATGGGAAAATAGCAAAAAGCAGTCAGTTTAAAAAGTGATTCTTTTGTTGCATCCTAAAGTTTTGGATTGGAATGCCTTCAGGATGATAAAATGATGACAGAATGCTCATTTTTGTGTGAACTGTTCCTTTAAGGGAGCACATGCACAAAGATAACCTTTTCGCTTTTTGTGTTCCTGGTTCTGGCAGAGTGAACCAGCAGACAATGAAGTCCGCAGTCACAGTGGGAAGCAGAAGGAAAATGTGCCGCCCGTGTCTCCTGATGTGGTGAGAACTGACAACATGAAATACTCGGACTGAACAGACCCTATTTGCTTTTAATATATGATCCTGGCTTTGTGTACATACACATTTTTTGCCTTCATAATCATTTATCGAACAATTTGCCCCACATCTGACTTTGTTTTTGGCTGAATCCCTTTGATTTTTCAACCTGACTCCAATCTTCCTCCTGCTTTTCATGATGCAGTCAATTCCTGTGTGTTTTATTTTTGTTGAATATCAGGTTTTAGTCAGATGTCACATTATGAAAGCAGAAAGGGTTACAACTGCAGTTTCATTTTAACACAACAGATTATACAATTTTTTTTTTAAAGTAGTAATGTTTCTGGCACTGTAGCCTTACTAGGTCTCTTTCTATCTTGTAGGACTCTGAATCCAACACTATGAAAAGTCCCAGTTCAGACAGGAATGGTGAGTCTCTTGCAATCATACTTGCATACAAATCATGAGTGAATTTTCTACTTGTTATTAATCTAAGTTTAACTGTATTTTGACACATAGTGAGAACTGATCATGCTTTATTTTATGACTAAACTTTTTAGTGTTTTATCAAATACATGCACTGTTAGTCACTTGGAAGTCAGCGCCCTCTAGAGATAGTTTTGCTGAAACAACACTGCTCTCTCATTTTACAGACTCCGTTATAAATCCTGAACAAAACCAGCCTAAAACTGTTAGGGTGAGTATTCAATCAATATTAACTTTTATTTTTATCTTTTAGTTTAGTGACGTTTAGTTTTATCTCTGTGTTTTTGTGCACTTGTAGACGTTCCGTTTGCCTGTCCGTGAAACCTGCATCATGTGCCTTAAGACCGTGTACCCGCTAGAGAAACTTGTAGCGAATCAGCAGATTTACCACAACACCTGCTTCCGCTGTGCCTACTGCAACACTAAACTCAGGTGAGGACAAGAGACTCTAGCATGGCCCAGATCCGATACTGAAACACTTGATGTGGACAGTAGTGGGCACAAGACTGTAGGGTGTCCCATTTGTCAATTTATGATGGAGAAGGGTGATCATAAGTTTGCTCACCCCATGCATAGCCAGTGTTAGGCCTACTCTTACTGTTTGTCCACTGACAAAAATATTTTCTTAGTCAGTATTTTGTCAGTAATTTATTTTAGTCATATTTTTTTACTTTTTTAATGATATCTGATTATACTGTTAGACTTTTTTTTAAAAACTGTTTTCTATTTTAAACATTTTATGTATTGCGCATACAAATGTTGAAAACAATCTTCTGAAATAACACTGAGTACACTACTTATTACTTACAATATTGTGAATTCTTTATGATTTGAACTTGAGTTCAAATTCATTTGTGCATTCTCGTCAATGTAGGTTCTGTTTATGTTGAATATGTATAGAATGCATTGGGGTTAGTTATTAAACAGGTTTACAAAGTGTTTCACTTTACTAGTATTTCTTAATTGTTTTCGTCTATTTTTCATAAAACTAGCCTACTAAATTATCTGAAACAATCATATTGGCCACGTCCACAGCAGGTTGTCAGTCCTGTATTTGAGTTTTACGTTCACACACGTCAATTATTTACAAAAGTGGCAACCGGTTTCAGGTCGCACAACCAGAATTTCGGCGAAACTCTACTGTGTGAACTGAACTGTACTGGACTAGTTGTCTGTTAAGGACATATGTCATGTGTTGTGCCCATTTTCGACTTCCTGCCAAATTATTACCCCCCTCGTTGAAATCGCAAACCTGATTGCCTAATCCTAATCCTAACCCCTCCCCCACACCTCACCCTAATGCCGAGTTCACACTGCACGATTTTCAAACTCGTCGGATCGCCATTGTTTTCACACTGCAGGACTATCTGGGGTAGGATTCAGTCGCTGCTGTTTTCACATTGCACGATGGATCCGCGACAGGGGGTTTCACATTGCACGATTTCACAATAGGAAGAATCGCCGACAACTCTGTCTGATCCGCAAATACAGCCAAACGCACGCGAGAAGTGATAAGGAAATAAAGCAAGATCATGCTGATATTAAGTCATCCCCGAACACACAATAATTAATAAAGATGACTTAACAAACATACTTCTGCTGTGAAATTTTTATGTACACAAATCTAAGTAGCCTACTTGAAAGTGAAACCAACGTGTTGTGCATTTTATGAGTTTATTTCTAATAGCCTATAAAAGCCCTCAAAGTGATGAAAAGGAAAAATGCAATAAATATTTTGTCCTTTATAGAAGAATATTATTTACAGGAAAAACCCTAGCCCCTTCTTCATCTTCATGTAGCCTACCTGTTCTGTGTATTCTAATGCTCACTTTGTAAAAAAAAAAAAAAAAAAAACCTTGAACTTCCAGCTACCCTGTATCTTGCTCTCTCATTGGCCGTAGGTCATCGCCGATGTATTTTTTTCAGTCAGAACCGGTCAGAACTCATTCACACAGCAGGCTTGAGAATCGCCGACAGCTCCAGATATTTAGCATGACAAATATTTCGCGGGCGTCGGCGACTCCCTCAGATCGCGTCTTTGATAATTCACACTGCGCGATTGTCACTCGCGGGAACGAGCACCGATTTGCCTCCGATCTCGGGCATTTGTCGGCGATTTATGAATACCTGTCGGCGAGTGAAAAATCGTGCTAAAATCGTGCAGTGTGAACTTGGCATAAATCTACCAATACTAGGGGGGTAATAATCTGGCAGGGGTCAGAATTCGGCACTACACTGGCGCTTGTTGACTGTTTTTATTCTTATATTTTTATTTAGTCTTCCTGTACAGCACTTTGGTCTCCACATTGTGGTCTTGAACGTGCTTTATAAATAAAGTTGAAGTTGAAGTTTATCTCGAGTTACTCTCCGCTCTCCAGTCAGAACAAAAAAAAAAACAACCTCGGTTAATTCAAATTTGACTAACTAATCATTATGTCAGCTGTGATAAACTTTAACAAATGTTTATAGGCCTACTTTTTGAATCTTTGACATTTACTATGGTTGGTTACACAGGTGACATTCACGGTTCGCACGAGAATGGGTTGTTTTGTCACAAATTAAGACAATCTGAATAGTTTATTTTTATTTTTATGTTGGAAAAATTAGTGCATGTCATATGGCATTTTCCTGTCATATTTTCATACTATCAACTTTTTTTATAAAACTTTTTTTTTTAATGTTTTTATTAAAATGTCGTTGTCGTGATGCACCATTTTTCATCTTGTCTGCGTTATTCCTGACAAAATAATATTTTACTTTTTTTTTCAGTAAAAGTTCTATAATGTCATTTAGGACAGCACTTGTGTATTCAAATGTTAAAGTTGGTTTGTTTCTAATCTCTCACTATGTTTTTCCGCCCTCTTTTGGTCAGTCTGGTGAACTACGCCTCTTTGCACAACAACGTCTACTGCAAGCCACACTTCTGCCAGCTGTTTAAAGCCAAGGGCAATTATGATGAGGGTTTTGGCCACCGACCCCACAAAGAGCTTTGGGAGTTGCGAGGAGAAGGAGCCGAGGAGCAAGTGAAGCTGTCACCTCAAGAAACCACATCCAGCCCAACATTAGAGGAGTCTCCATTGGTAAAAGTTAACGTGCTTGCGGCCACTTTAGAGACCCGAACCCAGGCCACTTCTGAGAGGGTGGAGAAGCCACTGGAGACGGGACGACTCAAGATATCCTGGCCTCCACAGTCAGAAGGGGATGAGAGCACAACCCATGTGTGTGGATCCACAGACGGCAGTGGCATCAAACCCATCCGCCCGAAATGGCCTCCAGAGGGCGACACGGTATCAAGCAACTCAGACCAATCTGATCTCCCAAAGATTCGCAGGAGCGTCTCACTCAAGGAGAGAAGCAAGCCGTTTTCCATCTTCAGCTCTGCGCCGGTCACTCAACCCAGCAAGATTTGCCAAAGATCTCCTTCAATTGAGAAGCCAAGCTCGGAGGAGGAAATGTCACCCGTTTCTTCCACCACTGACACGGTGATCTCTTCCGAGGACATGACCGAATACAACCAATCAGAAGAGGAGGAACAAGGTGAAACGGAAACCAAGGAGGAACACAATGAGGAAAAGATGGAACAGGAGGAGAAAGTGGAAGCACAAGAAGAGGAACTTTCCTCCCTTAAATGCAGCTCACCGGTCAACAGTCCTTCATCATCACCCGAGAGCGAGTCTGGGTTGGATCCCGAGGAGAACCAAGCCTCACAAGATGTGGGCTTTTGGGATGGAGAAGAAGCAGAGGAAGACAGAGCTGATTTCTCAGTGGAGGACCTCATTAAGAGGAACCGTCATTATTATGATGAGGATGATGTGGTCTGAGTGATACGTTAGATGTCCATGAACTTTCATTTCCCAGAAGCACCAGCGTATTTTCATGTAGTCTCTGTTTGTGGGTCTTTTGTGCAATTTTCTTTCATGTTTTCAGCTTACACATGTGCCTATAAATGTAAATGAACTAAAAACCAAGTAGTTGGCAGGTTATTCATAAGGTTTCTCTAGTCTAGATGATACACTAGAGCTCTTGCTGTCTCTTCAAGCCTAGTTTTATGACATTTTAATTCATTTGGTACTTTTCTATGTTTTATATATTAATAGGCTGGAATATTTTATTCAGCTGCTGTTCAATTTCATAAAATTTGCATCTCTAAACAATTAAAAAAAGAAAAAAATGTTGCTATTGCTTTAAGAATTTAATTAGATTATTATGCCAATCTTAGTGTTCAATTCAAGCACCCATCTTTTGTTTGTTTTTTATTTCACACAAGTGGTCTATCACTACTGTAATGCACTTGGATGTACTTTAAAGGTTAAACACCCCCGACTGTACCACATTTGATAGGATTGGCAACCTTTGAAATGTTTTAGTTTATTGCAAAATTGTTATTATTTAACTATTTTAAATGTCACTTTTTATCATGGGACCAAATATCTTGGAATACTTTTGTTTCAAATAAATTTACTACTACAAAATCTGGAGTGAGAGTATTGTTTTTCTACAGAGGTACTACGTATAATACCTTTTTTTTTTTTTTTTGTTACTTGCTGTCTTTTCTCCTATTTTTATTTATTTAAGTAGTTAAAGTATGGCATTTATTTTTGGTCTTAACTGTAACCAGTGGGGAAAATCAGTTAAAAAAACTGCGAACAAGATGGTAATTTTGATAAGAGATTAATATATAAAAATTGCTAACATTCAATTCTTCGGGAATAGGATATGATATACCAAGAATAAATGTATAATAATTGGTAATTTGGTTCTTTTAATGCAACCACACTTTGAAATCTGCAGTTGTATAATTACTCGGTTAGCTATTCAAACATTAGTGTTTTGCCTCTGGTCAGTTTGACAGACTACATTTTTTTCTGTGTCCTGCTATCATTACTAGTATGAGCCAGAGCAATCTCATCTACACATAATAATAACAGACGGTTTAAATATCTGTATGTATATGGTAGCTGTATCTATTTCGAGCTGAGACAGACATTATCGGTGGGGAAAATCTACATTTAAATGTCTCTGCTCATGTAAGTTTACACAATCCAAGTAAAAAATGTTCACACAAAACCAAAACCCTCTCTATTTCATGTCTAGTTGAGAATTATGCATAAAATACATTTCTATACCCTTCAAACTGCAAGCCTAATTTCAATCACTCATGTAACAGGCAGGATTCAAAGGGTTAATGTTTTTTTTAAAATAGCATCCCTGGAGGTATAAAATGTATGAAAAGGAATTTGACTGCAATCCCAAGTTTAGTTTGTGTGGAAATAACCGTTTCTTTATTATGTACACATTAGCAAAAGAGTGCATGCTACAATTAGAGCAACACATCAACATATTCAATTTAAGTCTCCATTTAGTAAGACTGTGAAAGCAAAACTATCATCACCCATTTATGCGCCAAGCAACCACATTCCAGTGGAGGAATTCAGATGATCTTGGAGAGGACAACCGCTTGGCTTTTTGCATAAGCTTAACTGATAGAGGTATTTGGTTTTGGCTTCCCTGTGCTGTCAATTCATGTCTGGAACACAAGCAATTCTTTATGTTAAGTGATCTGATCTGGAATATTCATTTCACCACTAAATAGAAAGGCTTTAGTAGACGGTGACACCCATTCTTCTCTTTAGAATGACAATTTTTCTCATCAATTCTCATTTAATGTATTTTAGGTAAAAAATAGGAGCAGAAAATAGTCTATGATAAACATGCAGGGTGTTATAAATCACTGAGGAGCTTTAAGATGAGTAAATCAAAGCTCCTTATTCAATGATGCAGGTGCTTGGAAACCCCATGACAAAATTAGTCATTATATTTGGCAAATTAACATTTATGTGAAATGTGTGCAATATGACTGTTTCCCACAATGCATTGCACTTAACTTCACCTTCCATTTCCAGAGTGGCCAATGAACACAAAATTACTTTATATGATCGCACTGCTATTTTAAAACAAGTTTTTATTCAAATTTGGTGAAATAAACGCATACAACTGTAAAAGGACAGACCTTTGCATTTTGTATGGAAGCCCAATTCTGCCAAGCATTGCAACAGCAAGGTGTGCAAAATGGCATGGAATTAAAAACTGTTGATTTCATCTCACAATTCTGAAGTCTAGAGCGCAGCATCACAGCCGCTCGCCCATCAGACTATCAGCTCAAGTTGAGGCGTCTCTAAAGTGCTTGTAGCATTTGTGAACCAGACTAACTCACATTACAGTGCACAATTCCTGATTAAACAGCTCCATGTTTTCCGACTCCAATGTGGCATCTGCCCTGAAATATCTGATAAAATGTCCACAAACTGATGTAAAAATCTACATTTACAGAAAAGCCAGAACTAAACGAACATAACTGGTTTAAGATGCATTCACAGACAAATAAACATGAAGTAGCCGATTGGGTGTGTTCTTTTCCGATCTTGCTCTCTCTGGTCTGGAGTTGCTGAAAGCGTTTCCTGATGACGGATGAGAGTGTATGATACACAACAGGAGACAACACAACTCGCCTCCGCTCGCGTCACAATTAGCAATTACTCCATGCTATTCATGGCAAACACCTTCCCCTCAACCGCTCGTTTTCAGATAGAAATAATAACGAAAAATGGCACTTTTTAAATATGACATTCAAAATGAATCACAATAAGAAAAATAACCGTAATATGCTTTCATCACCTTCACAAGTCATTTGTGTGGAAAACGGTGAAGTTATTTTTAACATTATTATATCATTTAATAATAATTATTACCACCCTCATGCCATATCTTTACGTTTCTCTAGGGTGTCTAGTTGTTTATTAATATCATGATTGATTTTGCTAAATAAATGTTTGTATAGCAGCCAATACATAAATTTACATATGTACATGTACATTAAAAATATATAATTTAATATTTTCTACGCATTTTTAATAAACAAAATATTTTTGATATAACAGTTCTTTTGAGGCCCAATCTGAACCATTTCATGCCACAAACCCCTCTATATGTGGTTTCACAGTAACCCGTTTGAAGCTGAGGTGATCGCTGTAGATGAAACATGCACTGGAGTGTTAGACGTGTTAAACTTGCATTCTGAAGTGCCTTGAAACGTAAGAAAGATAACAGAAATCTCAGCATAAATTTTTTGGTCTTTTCCATCCGCTTGTGGCTTGGAGATGTGGAGTTGCTCGTTTACTATCCGCTCAGAGGATGGAGGTCCACCTTCACCTTTTCTCCACTGCTGAGCATCCCGATAGTGGGGTAAAACCCTCCGGCCGGGACAACCACTTCCCTCCTGCCGATAATCTTGCCGTTCCGGGTGAAGAACACCTAGATGAGCACAGAGGGGCGACAGTGAGTCAGCATTTCCACAGCTGGAGAGGGAAGCGAGTGAGTCAGCATTTCCATAGCTACAGGGCTGAGACTGGGCGTCTGACAGTCCTGCTACACGCTACATCCAAAACTCTTCAGGACACATGATGAGGACAAGAAAACACTTGGCAAACATCTGTTTTCGAGCAGCCGAGGGTATTTGGTGTTCTTTTATATCTAATAAGCCTTTCCAGGCGACTCTGAAATATCTGCGAGCAAATTTATCTTGACGGCATCTGGGATATCCTGTACCATCAGAAGACGGCTCTTATGAGACATCGAGCTTATTTGTATTGTTGCATAAGTGTGGAAGCGAGCATCTTAACTCTCACCCAGTGGGCAAAAACAAACAGCACTGTGGTTAAGCCATCGTGCCGAATCGACAGTCAGAAACTCGCTGATTACAGAGTCGCGCAGTGCAATTTTTGGCATGGAAGACTCTTGATAGTGTAACGTCCCGCTGGGAGACCTCGATGCATTAATCTTCTGCAAGCTTAAAACGTTTGACTTGATGAATGACCAACTCCAACCGGCTTAAAAACAACAAATAATGATGATTCATTTGTTTAGTTGTCAGAACTGAGGCTTTAAGCGCTTCAGAAGAAGTCATTAAGTTAGGAGACAAGAAATTTAAAAGACATCTATCAGTCAAATAGTAAAACACAGGGTAAAACTACATACATTAACACACACATTAAACTATTATATTTAAATATATATACACACACTACAGGTCAAAGGTTTGAAATAAATATGATATTTAATGATTTAGAAAAAAAAAAAAGTCTGTTTTGCTCACCGAGGCTACATTTATTTGCTTAAATACCCTGTGAAAGTAATATTATGAAATATTACTACAATTTAAAATAATGGTTTTCTATTTCAAAATATTTAAATGTAATTTATTCCTGTTATGTTAAATCTGATACAATAAATCAAATTGTTTATATAATAAATTTTTAAAAAAAATACTCACCATAACCTTTCGGTCCTCATGTTCTTGTTCTGGATCATCTCCCTCTTCTTCGTCTTCATCGTTCAAATACAGTAAATTTTCCACACGCTCCTGCTTTGGTCGTACATCAGCAGCATCCCAGTCGTCCATTTCATCTGACAGAGAAACCAATTGAGCTAAAAACATGGACTACAGTCCTGACAAGCATGCTAAACTGATCAAAGTATGTATTTTCAAGTATGCATGGGCAGTAATGTGAACAAAATGGGAAATTTCTGCTAATCTTCTTCGATGAGCACCACATACGTGTTCTTACCTTCATAGTCCAGCACATAGTCCCGAGGAAACATTATTCCACAGCCCATGATGTCCCCTTCAAAACAGCGAGGGCCAAACTGGTCTCCTACTCCACTTCCATGGAAGATCTTCCCATCATCTATGAGCAGATATGATGGACAGTTCAAATACAGCTACTTTTATTAATGAACCATGATTTTACATCAAAATGTATATGCAAATTAACTCTACATATCCTGACCATAAATACACTGAACAAATGAGGTACAACTCTAAAGTCATTCTGAAAAAACTGGACTAGTGTGTATATTTACACTACCATTCAAGAGTTTGGAGTTGGTACATTTTTTTAAAGAAATAAATACTTCTATTCATCAAGAATGCATTAAATTGATCAAAAGAAAACATTTAAAATGTTTGAAAAGATTTCTATTTTAAATGAATGCTGCTCTTTTGATCGTTCTATTCATCATAAAGTCCTGGAAAAGTGCATCATGGTTTCTAAAAAATATGAAGCAGCACAACCGTTTTCAACATTAATAAGAAATGTTTTTGAGCAGCAAATCAGCATATTAGAATGATTTCTGAAGGATAATGTGACACTGAAGACTGGAGTAATGTTGCTGAAAATTCAGCTTTGATCACAGAAATAAATGTGTTAAAATATAATAAAATAGAAAAGTTATTTTAAATTGTATTATTTCATAATGTTACCGTTTTTGTTGGATTTTTACAGCCTCTGTGAGCATAAGTGACTTCTTTCAAAAAAATCTAAATAAAAATAAATAAAAAATTCTTACCAACCCAAAACTTTTGAACGGTAGTGTACCATGTGTAAAATACAGTTATAGTTATCATATTTGGAAAATATGAAAATGTTAAAAACCTATTTTCCACATGTAATACAAATTAATGAAACAAAAGACATGGCTCTACCAAAAAACACCAAAAGTACCATTGTATTACCATATGATCTGATCAAGCCGATGCCTTTAAACATTTTTACATGGCTTCAAATCTACATAAATACAATAATACAAAAAAGCATATTTTGTGTATCTTGTATCTTTTCGGACCTTTCATATAGAAAATCCCTGGTAAACCGGTATCACAGTTGCTCTATTAATTTAAGTGCTACCTCCACCTGAAACGTACGTCATCTGCTGGTGTCGCTGTTGGACAGTATTACCGTAGGCATAATGAGTGATTTACACAGTGTTTGATTTCATAATATTTGTTTCTGTATCTCGTCTCTTTATCTTTTTAAAGCCTCCCTCGAGGCTGACCCATTTACAGTAAATGATGGAGGTGAAAACTAATCATCTGAATGAATTTTAGGACACAAAGCAGAAGTGCTAAAGTTAGTGCTTTGCATCAGAGTGCTGTCAAGACCTGACGTGAACCCAAGCACTAATGCTGCATTCCTCACACATTTGCTCTTAATGATCCAGAGAAGTCTTATACTCTTCATCCAGAAACTGACAGGATGAAAGATGTGCTTTCATGCCTCTGTACGTTTCTTTCTCCTAAGTCGAAGTTCTCCTTATATAAGAAGATAACAAAACAAAGAGACAACAACAATCAAGAGCAAGTGAAAGAAAAACACGGAAAGGTAGCCTGCAGACAAAAAAACCCTCTTGCAGTGTGTGGCTGGTAAATATTTGTGGAGTTGTCATGGGACCCGTTCCCAGCTCAGGATACTGTTTAAACAATCCCTATCTGAACATGCAGAGGGAGATGAAGACACTGTATCATTATGATTCCCATGTGGGCCTCTGTCCCAACACCACACTCTGCAAACACTGCGACCGCTGTGGGAGAGGAAGGCCACTAAAAATAGACGTGGGGGGTGGGGGGTTCGGGCGCGCTCTCTCACTGAGCCTGCTGGAGAGATTTTAGGCCCTCTGGCACCCGAGCCGACAGGAAACGATACACCGGAGTGCAGAGAGGGCTTTCCTCGAATGTCAGAGCTGTTCTGTGGAAAAGACTGGGAATGTAGACTAGCTTCCGCAAACATGTAGGGCACTTTATGAGCCTGGCGGCTAAGAACGGAAAAACGAATTGCTTGTTCGTGTCATCAACATTTTCAAGTAACCTAAACGGGGAAGGGTCAAGTACCCCGCTAAAACGAAGCAAACGAGACTGAAAATAGTGATTTGGGGTGAAGCGACTCACTGCCAACTATTTCGACCCACTTGGCACGGTCAGCGGATGAATTAAAGCAGGACTGGGGATTGTATGCTTGTTCCAAACTCCAAATAAATTCATCACCCCAACTTCCAGCATTATTTCTTCATCAAAATGAGATACAAATAGCCCCGCTGTCTTTGGCTGTGATGCGTGTGAGCACCCCGACCCCTAGAGCGACATATCAGTAGCTGTAACGTGTCTCTACGTGATGACTAACAGGATTGTGAGTCATAGATGTGGGCCTCTTATAGATCAGGGCAGGACAATGAGTCATGCCCCCCTGATCTGACCCGCTTCTGTGCCAATGCCAGACCTCCATCAGCGGGTGCTGCAATGAGGCGCAGAAAAGACATGCCCCATAAATGCAGCTCCACAAAAGCTGACAAGAGAGCCTGACACTCCTCGAGGTGCCAAAGACAAACTGCATCGCCCTGATGAGAGTGATGGAATTTTTCACACTCGAGAAGAACACAAGGCCTGGGTGAATTCACTAGCAAATAAACAAACTTCCATCACTTCAGGAGATGCACTGGTACAAAAATTTGCTTCGATACAATAATTACGGTCATGTTATGGTCAATAACATAAAATAAATATAAATATATAAATTCATAAATTAAAGGGAAAAAATAAATTACTCAACATTATGAAGAATGTTAAAATATTTTATTTACTATGATTAGATATAAAATATTACATTTTATTTATCTATCTATCTATCTCTATTTCGAGATTTGCAAAAGATCATATTTAACATTGTTATTAAATCAGTGTTTTTAAGATTAAAGATTAAGTGACAACAAATGTAATCTAAATGTAAAAATAATGAAATAATGCGCAATTAAATATCAAATATAGGTTGATATAAATAACTAATATGGTACAGGTGTGCATCATGCATCCCTAATCTAGAGGTATCTTGATTAGAGATACATCGACTGACCGGCCAGTGATTGTAATCGGCGGATTTTTCGCATGACTGGCCCAGATCGGTGACCAGCCGGTCAGTCTCACGTCTTGCCGTTTCCGAGCCGATCCTTTTATTGCCAGCGGCGCAGGCAATGACGTCACAGCCACACGCACACTCACAGTCACGTGTAAACATGTCGTTTCGCGTGAGAATGATTCTAATTTTAATTTCATTCAGTGTAAACGGCGACTGATAATGTATTTATGTCGTGCCAGATGAGGCTTGCACAGCCTGAGTGAGTGTGTGAGAGAGACAGCACACACAAAGTAACTCACAGAAATTTATAGATGCATACTGCGGTAGAAAATAAGATATTTACAAAATATGATTTAAATAAGCAACATTATACGGCCATGATATTTTCCCGAATATCAATATCAACACGATTGCAATGTGACTGATTTTATACAATAGTATTTGAATAAACAAAAAGTTTAAATTAAGTGACTTAGATTTTAGACAAAATATTGACTGTTTTTGCTCAATTTCGCTGACGAAAATAGTTCTGATCAAACCCACAGCAGAACTGTTGTGTGTCTACGAGCAACACACAGCGGTGTTTTGTTACTGAATGAATCCACGTTTTTGAACGAATCGAGTGAGTCAATGATTCAGTGGCCCATTCATAAGGACAGTCACTTGCCTCGTTTCTGAATGAATCAGCCGTTTGAATGAATGAATAAACGACTCACTCATTAAAACAGACCCTTGCCGCCACCTACTGATGGTTTAGTCATATTTAAAAGTATCATTGCATTTTTTCAACATTTATTTGTATGTTTCAAAAATATGCAAAACATTAATCTTATAAAATTATTTATGTATTTGAAATTTTTTGAAATTTATGGCATCTCAGCTTCATCAAACTGTCTGTGTAAATGCATCTAATGCCACTTCAGATGCAGCTTCTGCTTCCTCAGCAGTGGAAAGATTGCATTGAAATTTGCATAGTTTTTTGTTTGTATATATTATTATAGTTCTTAGAAAGAAAATCGGAATCGGCAAAAATCTGTATTGGCAGGTCTCACTTCAAAAAAAAATCGGAAATTGGCCAAGAAAATTGCAATCGGTGCATCTATAATCTTGATGTCCAATTTATGCTCACTTTGAATTGTGAAGTGCTTAATGTCTGGTAGTCTTATAGTGGAGTTGGACACTCAGGCCTGCAGATGCATCAGAAGTATCATGGAAAACACAAACCTATCAATGTCTGGGCTATCAAACAAGATTAATGAGAGTACATTTTTTAGCATCTCCACGGTTGCAGCTAAAACCCAAGAACCCAAATAACCCACTAAAGGTAGTAACAGACGTAAATATGTATATAAAAAAATCCGAACCGTCACTGTTTATCTGGCTCACAGGCAAAATCCCTCACCCTTAAACAATAGGCTGTGAGTCACCAAAGAAGCACATTGTTTCATTCAGGATGATACTCAGTGACTAATCTGTTATGTGGAGTGGCATGAAGGCATGACGGGGTTGAGTATAAAGATTGTCATCTTTACATTGAGCAGCAATCTTATCCAATATCAACTTCCTTTGAGCTGCTTTGAAAGATGGGACATGTGGAGTTAGATAGGGCTATTTATCCTTCTGCCATTTTCAAGAGGATTTGCTTCTAATCAACACACTCATCTCATCTCCACAATCCTCTTATCAGCACCCAGGACCTCCACACACTGTAGAGATGGTGCCCATAGATGTGTAGGCTTGAAAAGAGAAGAGGAGCCAAATAATAAAGCTTAAAAAAATAAAAAAAATTCACCACCTGCAGGAATTCTGGGTAATCCATGCATGAACTGTGATAGGAATACAACTAGAGATGACAAAACGGAGAAAACAAAACTAACTTTATGTAAACAGGATCTGGATGTGTGGACTGGTGTGTGCATAAATAGAACTGTATGTGGGAAAAGAGTAAGTACGTTTACATAGACTTTCAAAGTTTCATTTCAGATTTTATATGTACTAGGTCTGAATGAAATTATGCCAAGTAACAGATCTACATAATGCCATTGTAGCTTGGCTTCGTCCAGCATGCATATGTTAACCAGACTACAACTGGCCTGAGCATGCAACAAAAAATATCAAATACTAAGTGCATTTCATCCTTCAATGCATATTAGGGTTTATGTTACATCTAATGTTGTTAAATTCATGTTTATTGCATTATTTTAGTGTCTAGTGTTACCATGGTGGTATTTAATATTTGTGTTAATGACACTGTGCACCTTCTATATATTAGTATTTATTTCACTTGTGTTTTTATGGTGGTAAGTACATCGGTAGGTTGGTATATAATTAACATGATATACATTTGTTTTACTGTAAATTTATGTTCAATCCATAAAACCTAAAATCCTGCTACCTAATTTTCTACAGTAAAATTCTAGCAACCACAGTTGCAGACTATGCAAAAGCCTGCTGTAGCTCAAAAATCACTGTGCACGTAAACATACTGACATACTGTTACAATTACAAAAGATTGAATTTTAAAAACTTATAACAGCTCACCTGCGTGATATGCAACAGAACCTCGACTCCATCCTGGATGCCTGTTCTTTGGGTAATCCTGAAAAAAAGAGGAAGAATGGGTAAACATATGATGCATATTCTAACAATCAGACAAGAAAAACAGTCTGGTTTTACAGATACCAATGGGAGTGATGGATTTACTGTAAACATGAACTTGCCACGCTTTCACTTTTAACAAACTCACTCAACACTTTCATATTAATGTGGAGGAGAGACGACTGAGTTCTATAGCCAGAAAACAATTACAGCATCGCAGCTCATTGTTTTAGGTTTAAGTGTTGCTGTCACATAGCTGCAAAGGTTATGTTTTTTCATATACAGACACACCATGCCAGCAGAAACACAGGGAGCGGCCAATATTTTGATAAGATCAGAAAATGACTGAGTTAATCAACATGGAAAGATATTTTTGTATTTCTCTGTTGTCATTTGAAGAGACTATTAAAGCCTGTTTACACCAAAAATTGTAGCAACAATTTTGTTGAATCCTGTATATGTACTACAAAAAGCATTCTTAATGCATTCATTATACACTGTCTTCATACACCATTTTTCTTAAAAAAAAAATAACATTAGTAAATGCATTGAGTATCAAATACATAAATGCTGTGAAATGTTACGCTAATTCATGTTTGATAATACATACATTTTCAAACTCAAAATGTATATGTCAAAATTAACATTAATCAAGATGTGTATATTAGGGGTGGCACGGTACACAGATGTCACGGTTCGGTACGTACCTCGGTTCGGGGGTCACGGTTCGATACGATTTCGGTACAACATGAAAAAAAAAAGAAATCTACTATGCTCGCTTTCTTTTCATTTATTTTGAACAGACAGTAGTGCAGATAAAAAAAAATCCATCTAGATGTGAAAATACTACATATAATTACATGTTATATATATAAAATCCGTTTTGTTTTCACAAATAAAAGCAGACCTTTATACAGTGATTATTAATAAGACAATAAGTGTTTAAAGTTGATTCTGCTGGTATAAGGAAACAGTTGAAGTGATCGCGTCTCACACACACACACACACACACACACTCCAGTTCCAGCATTGCTAACTTGACAGCCAGTTGGTACTTTATGAAAATAAAATACAGTGAACCAAACATCAGCGCGGCCGCCTCTGTGTCACCGTTCGCTGTTGTTCTGCTGGTGGTTATCAAACACCGTTGCACTGCTGCAGCGCCCCCTTCTGGATTGGGGGGGGGAATTGCCTGTATTCGTCGTAAGGCATCATGCCCCGAACCGAGATGCCTGTACCGTGACGGTCCGGGACGAATACATGTACCGTGTACCATGTACCCATGTACTGATATTTCACACACTTTAAGCTTTTATTTTCCAAACGTAATAGACGAATCGTTCGGTTTGCAATGCGTACCGAACCGAAAGCCTCGTACCGAACAGTTCAATACGCATATCGTTACACCCCTAATATATATATATATATATATATATATATATATATATATATATATATATATATATATATGTATATGTATATGTATATGTATATGTATATGTATATGTATATGTATATGTATATATATATATATATATATATATATATATATATATATTAGGGCTGTCAATTTTAACGCGTTAATGCATGTGATTAATCTAAAAAGTTTAACGCGTTAATATTTTTTTAACGCAAATTAATCGTTTGATAAGGTCTGACCCCAACATCTTGCCGTCATCGCAGCGCGGAAGGTAATCAATCATTGCCTGCGTCCCAATGTACACACTATCCATCCTAAATTCTATGTGATATTAGTAATTTTAGATTGTGTGATTATGAGGCGCCCGGCTAGACGAAAGTGAAGCGAACGTGGAGAGAGAGAGCGTGTGTCCGAGAGAGAGAGAGCGTGTGTCCGAGAGAGAGAGAGAGAGAGCGAGTGTGTGAGAGAGAAGAGAGAGAGAGAGAGAGAGAGTGCGCGAGAGAGAGCGAGTGTGTCCGAGAGAGAGAGAGAGACAGTGCGCGAGAGATATTATACTCACATGTGAAAAGGGTACAGCGAACCAGTGTTGCCAGGGTCGGGGTTTTTCCCCTCACAATTAGGCTATTTTGAAAATAGTCGCGGGAAAAATGACAGAGCCGTGGGTTGCGTTTTTTTTGGGCTACTTTTATAATGTACCGCGGCCGCCCAAAGTGTACGTGATCGCAAAATGAAGTTATTACAAACACTCGATGGTGGTTTAAAGTGAGTTCTGAGTAAAAGTGTACTACTAATCTCATAAACTGTCTTATGTAGAATGATGCTAATGTTAGCTCTAATGCACCTGCATAACAGGTCCAATTCTTCTTCATAATGCATTTTATCATAATACTTCATGTAAGGTCGCAAGAAAATGTTTTGTTGTATTTATTTAGAAATACGCTTGATAATAGTTGGGTAAATGTATACTGGGATTGAAGTGATGTGGCTTGGTAAACGTTTTATTGCCAGTATAAAGGCTGATATGGCTGAATAAAAACAAAAGAATAATAAGGATTATGTCTCATACCTGGCGGAGGTGTGAAAGGTTATGTTTCCTTAAACTAGTTTGTCATGCATTTCTTTATTTCAAGACATTTACAGGTAAATCCTAGTATTTTAAATTTGTGATTGATCATGATTAATCACAGTCCAGGACTGTGATTAACGCGATTAAATTTTTTAATCGATTGACAGCACTAATATATATATATATATATATATATATATATAAAAATAACAGTATTTTAATTGCTAGTTCATAACCAGCGCATTATGTAAATTGAACCTTATTGTAAAAACAATTTTAAACAATTGTAAAAAAAAATTATTGAATTTTAAGCAAATGTTACGTACAGTAAGTGCTAATTTTTTTACGCAATTAAATCCCATATACATTACAGTTCAAAAATATGGGGTCGATAAAATTTTTCAAATGTTTTTTTTAATAAAGTAGTATCTTATGATTACCCAGGCTGAATTTATTTAATCAAAAATGCAGTAAAATCTGTAATATTGAGAAATATTATTATAGTTTAAAATAACTGTTTTCCATTAGAATATATATTAAAATGTAATTTATTTGTGTGATGCCAAGCTGAATTTTCAGCATCATTACACCAGTCTTCAGTGTCACATGATACTTCAGAAATCATTCTAATATGCTGATTTGCTGCTCAATTTTGAGTAATTAATCAATGCATCCTTGTGGAAAAAAAATATAAATTTCTTTAAATAAAATAAAAAGTCTTTAATAAAAAAGAAACTCTTACTGACCCCAAACTTTTAAAAAGTAGTGAAGGTTGACAACTAATTGTATCCACAGTAACAATATTGTGGATGCTGTAATTAAAAGTGTTACTTATGGAAATAAATGATACATAAAGTGCATTAAAAATGCAAAAAGAATACACTATTATGATGCATTAAGAATATCTTAAATGTAAATACCAATTCCTAAAATCATTTCTTTCCAAAAACAATAAAATAAGTGGAACACAGGTGAGCAGCTCCATGTGCTGGCATTCTGTAATCTCGTCTAGAGGATTACAAGGGGATCTGTTTTGGTTAAGGCTGATAGAGGGTTGTGTTATGGTTCAAGTCGAGATCTTTTCATCTGTTTATCTAATAAGGAAGAGGAGAAAACAGAGACCAGGGGACCAGAAAACCCTATCCTAGAACGGACAGATGATTTAAACGAGAGTCACAAAATCCCTTTCTAAGAAAGTAAGATGACACATTTAACATCCCTCGGTCCGCCAGTGTAGGTGAAGCACGGGACTAGACGATGAAGTTGTGCAACAGAAAGCACGGGGATGATGATACCTTAGGCGAATCTGACAAACAGCTCTAAACATGTAGAGACAATGGAGTGGTGTTCTCTGGAACGACACATGACAAAGTAAACTGTTTGCAAACATTACTTAATTTCAAATGAGTTTACATCTGTGCCCTGACACCATGATAAATGATGGCACATTCCGTGCATTCGTATGATTACATCTGTGTTCCATATCATGTACCGCGTATAAACCCACAAGCAAACAGACACTTCAGCATGCCACGCAATGCACACAAGCCATCAATCACCCCGCTCAGCCCAACATCCCACATAACAGTTGTTGTTTTTTTAAATTCGTCAAATGAAATTATATACCGCATACTCCTGATTGAGAAGAGGAGCTGTTCAAGCATATAGCGTTTTGGCCCCCTGAGGAGACTGCAAAAGCCATTAGAGAGAAGCATCGTGCTTCCAAGAAACACAAACAGTAGCATATGTGTCCACGGCAGAGCGCTATCAGATCCACCCGGGGCTTTTATGTGCGATACTCGAGCTGCCTGCATTTCCACACTGTGGCAAAGACAACAAGTAGCGGAGAGGCTGCCGGTGGAGGCAGATGCACATCTCTACATGACATATAGTGAAGAGATTAGGCCAAGAGGGTACCTGCCCTCAACCACCACAATACGGGCGCTGGGAATGGCATTTGTGCAACTGCTGTCATCGTGAAACAATAAACTATGAGCACTTTTAGAAAGAGTAAACGTAAAAGCCTCACCAGGGACAAGTATATACTATCTGCTGCTCTATACTTCTTTTAATTTCGCCCCTGAAAATGTCCAAATGTGTATATGTATATAAATCAAAGGAGAACTCTTGTCCATCCCCCCCCCCCCTTTTTTTTCAATCACACTTCAGTTCATGTATTTAATATTGTGTGATAGAAATTATGGTAGTGGAAATTATATTTAAAACATTTTTGGAATAAAACTACTAACTTCTCTGTCTTGCAAAGGCAAATTTCACAGCAAGTTTTTATTGCTTCCTAAATACATACAATTAAATACAATTTCCACACATTTTACATAATCTGACAATTACAGCTTGAATGGAAATAAAAATATTCTGTTCACAAATTATATTATTTAGTTTTCTTCACACGTCACTTGTCTCATATTTAAGAAAATGCAATAACTTTTGAAAAAACTTTTAGTGGCAAAATTATGCTACAGTTGTGGGACAGTCTCATTTAAAAAAAAATAATAATTCAAATTTAAAAATGTAAAACATTCATAAAATTTGGGATGTATAAGACTTTAAAGAAATTAATAGTAAAGACATTTATAATGTTAGAATAAATTATTTTTTTGAACTTTCGATCCTTCAAAGAATCCCAAAAAATGATCACAGTATCCGCAAAAATATTAAGCAGCACAACGGTGTTCAACATTGATAATAATAATAATAATAAATGTTTCAGCAGCAAATCAGCATATTAGAATGATTTCCAAAGGATCACGTGACACTGAAGACTGGAGTAATGATCCTAAAAATTCAGCAGGAATAAATTACATATTTAAATATATTCAAATATAAAATTTTAAATTATAATACTATTTCATTACTGTTTTTAACCATATTTTTGATTTTAAAAAAATGCAGCCTTGGGGGGATAAGAGACTTCTTTTAAAAACAAATGATTTAAAACTGTAGTGTATACATAATACATGATATGTATGTTATGTATAATATTCTGTTTTAAAAATGTAACTAATCATATTTTAATGTTGGATCTCCACAGTTAAGAAGTAAACAAGGTTAAAACAATAAAATCTACTAATACAAGACATTTGGAAAGCAGCAAAAATATTTTTAAAGGCAAAATCTTTCCAAGGCAGTTGTTAATATCTTAAAAGTGGCCAAAGTTGAAGAAACACCCAAAAATACAATGGAGCGCCAGAAGAGGTCAGATGGATTGGTGACAGATGGACTATTGTGTTTCGTGCCGAGCACTTCAAAAGTTGATCTGCACTTTGAAATGTGAATGTTTCCAAAATAAATGAGGACACCAGGGTTTTCAGGAACACACACTCCCTCGATTGCTCCATGGGAAGTGCTAGAGAGCTGGCTGAAACTGAAGCCCACAGAGCCGGATGAGAGCAAAGGAAAGGGTTGGTGCGAGAGGGGAAGGTCAGGAGGTGATAAGGGTCGAACCCATTCACGCAGACGTGGCCGCTGAGGCTCCGGTACGCACCTCCGCCCCTCATTAGAACCAAGAAAATCTTTGTCTTGCATCCTAGCAACCCAGTGTATATTCCGGATGCATGCGTACGAGCTCGTACTGCCAGCTAAATTCCCCGTTCACAGGGGGTGAGTGTTCACTGATCGCAGATAAGAGCTCCGCTCTTCCTCCCCACATCCGCCATCATACTCGGGCCGAATTATAAGATAGTCTGCCTTCTGACAGTCCCAGTTTAGGTCTATCTGATGTTCTCACCGCAGCTGAGATCCTGCCATTATCTAGGCTGGTTGCCATTCTGCGGCTGTTCCTCAAACAGCAGAGGTGATACGCGCACTTGATGTTGTAACAATTAACAACCACATTGTTTGTAAACGTCTCTCCAGACACAGGATGCAGGGAACACGGTACACGTCCAATGGGAGTAAACAGTAATTAGGCAGCAATGCTTTAACAGATATTTGATACTTAATGAAATGCAGATGCAAAGTTCCAGAAAACGTCAAAATTAGAAAAAACAATAACAAATTGCTCTCCGTTTCTCTGAGCAACCAGTGGCCTCGCACGACTCAACATGACAGGCTTGTTTACCGTCTGCCGTTCCCAACCTGAGACTAATTACCCTCCACTTTCCTCATGGTCTTGTACAGGATGTCAGGAAGCGAGAAGAACACGGTGGTCACGTTCCTGTTCCCACCTTAACTATTCCTGGTTAAAGGAATAGTTCACTCAAAAAAAAAAAAAAAAAAAAAAAAAAACTAATTTACTCAACCTTGTAATTTGGGGTTATTATCGCTAGCTACAACTGAAACTATTAAAAACCTTTGTTAATCGAAATAAAGCTAAACTAAATATAAACAAACTAAAACTAGAGCTGAAATTTAAATATATTAAACCTAAGTAATAATCTAAAAAAAAAAAAATCTAACTAAACTAAAAATATAAAGATAAATATTAAAGCTTATTTAAAATATGAATAAAACTACATGTATATCAGCGGTGCTTCCTCCAAGGAGGCAGTCTCTCCTCAAAATATTGGATGAGAAAAAAAACAAAAAACAAAACAAAAAAAAAACACCAATACAAAATATAACATTAATCAGGTTGGCGAAATTTAAAGTAATTAATCTTTGTGTTTGTGACCAATATTTGCTGAGCTTTGATGACTGATGATCCGAAAAACTCAAAAATAATTAAAAGTTAACTATTAAAAAGTATATCTGAAAATAAGTTCACAAATAAAATATATTGTTTACACGGTTTCTGCCTTGAGTTATTATTTTGGAATAAATGTAAAATGCTTAAAAACACTAACTTGATGAGATTCATACTTGGCTTTAATAAATAGAATATTGATCACATTGTTAATGTAAAAATTAGGGCTGCCCCCTAATAGTCGACTAAGCGATAGTCGACCAGAAGAGGCTTAGACAAACAAAATTTCATCAGTCGCTTTAAAAAAAAAAAGCACAGGAAGTTGCAAATCACGTAGTCCGCGACGGACAGATCATTAACAGCTGGTCTATGTGGTAATTACAGTACATTGGGCAAGACATCCAAACGTTCGTTTTGATCACTGACCTAAAATATGGCTTATCATCTGAAAAATGTAAGTAGCAGCAACATTACATGGCCACTCGCTCTAACATTAACCAAGAAAAATGTGCACTATTGAAGTGTTTGTGCAGAGTGTGGAAGCGTAACAGTAGCGCTCACTGCATAACAATTCACTTTGAGTCGCCGGTGCGATCATTTGCATTTAACTTAAAATACTCCGTCATTTTTCCTCATACAGATAAGAATACTACATACATCTTTCGAATCTGTGAAAGGTCTACTTTTTTTTTCTGTGCACTCAAAATAACAACAAAACATTGTGCTTTTGCAAAATAATGAAAGCAAAGAGGGTGCGCTTTCTGCCATCTAGGTGAACTTGAGAGTGTCAAAATAAATAAATAAATAAAATTAATTAATTTAAAAAGAGAGAGAGAGATCTCTGAAGAGAATTCCTCCCCCTGTAAATCAACCTCATAGTAAAAGCCCTGCACAATTTGACGGTTTGTGCATATTTGTGTATTTTAGTTTCCATGGTACTAACAAAGTTACTATTATTAAAACGTTATTGAAAAAACATGCATTTTATATAATATTAGGACATATATATATATATATATAGGCTTTTTTTTTCTTTTTTTTTTTTTTACTTGAGCTCTTTTGGAAAAATGCATTAACCAAAAATCTCTCTTTGGTCAAAAAAGGTTCCCGACCCCTGCTATAGGCAAACAAAAGCTCAATTATTATGAATTATATGGTTTATTACTATAAACATGCGATTAGTCAACTAATTGCTTAAAATTAACGATTACTAGTCAACCAGAAAAATCTTCAGTCGAGGGCAGCCCTAGTAAAAATATAATATATTTTTTTTTTTATTGTCTATTTACATTTTATTTAAAAAGAAAAAGAAAGAAAAAATGAGGACTTTGCCTTCTCATTTCAGAGTACCAAAAAAAAGACATGTAATATTGTCATTTGAACTACATTTATGAATCTTTTAGGATGCATTTTTGGAGCCTGGCAGCCACTGGACACCATTTGACAGAAGAAATAAAGTCATAGGGGAACGACTTGAAGATGAGTAAATCAAGACAGACGAGTGAACTGTTCGTTTGAGGTGATTTGTTCAAACCGCTGTTCTATTTGCATTCTACACCTCAGGGCATTTTATAATGTCAGACTAACTGTTATGAGGACACAGTGTTGTGAAGTCGCATTTGCGATCTTGGTGTATATACAGAGCTTACTGTACACTTCTCTTCTGAAGTATCATGTAAAAACCACAGGGAATTTTTTATCAAAAGACAACACTATTGCCAAAAATATCTTTAAAAAAACTAAACTAAATTACTCCATAGTGTGACTAACCTCCATAGTGTGACACTGTGGTCATTTGTATCCATATGTGCATGCACTTCCCTACATTCACTGATTTAGCAGATGCTTTTAAATCAAGTAGCTAATTTATAAATGGGGAGCAATACAGAAAATGACTTACTCTTCTTGCCAGGCCCAGGGCGATGTAGCACTTCTCTCCGGGATCCACGATCTCCACTTCAAAGTAGTGACTTCGTGTCGTGAGGGGCTGCCGGGCCTGAGCCAGACCAACGTCCATGATACTCTTCCCTTTCCCGACATATTCCAGAAGCTATAGCAGAAAACATCATAGACTTAATTTAGATACATTATAGAGCATTACACATCATTATACATGTTGTAATATCGTGTTTTTAACTGTTTGCCCATGTAGAAGGAAACAGGATCTTGTCAGGTGGATTATTTGGTCAGTTTAAGGTTAATCTGGCATAAACCAGATGTATCTATAAAAATAGTCAGCCTGGCTGTGAGCAGGTTTGGGAAATCGGATATGTTGCACTGCAAACATACTTGGCTAAGCCTCAGTTTATCAAGTAAAGGAAGATCTTGATTTATGGTAAGCCATCTTGAAACTGGTTTCAGGTTTTATATTCAGACACACTACTGTTGAGGTTTTGTTTTTGTTTTTAAAGAAATTAAAACTTTAATTTCATTTGGCAAGGATGCATTAAATTTAGGAGTGCTCCGATCAGGATTTTTGAGGCCGAACTAAGATTGCTGATCACAGTAAGCAGTATCTGCCGATCCGATCACCGATACCGATCTTTTTAAAGCCATCTTTTTATCATGTAGAATTATTTATAGTGATACTCCAATCAGTATTTTTAGACATTTTTGAAAATGGGGGGAATTCCCCTCTTAGGTGACTCTTGTGAGAGAAGATTTTTTTATTTGAGGGGGGCATTTTTTTTAGACATTTTTCAAAAATATACATTTATCTCACCTAAATGTTTGATCATCCAGTGCATTTTTGTTTTTACTATTGTGCAATTGTTGCAGAAAAGCTTACACACAGCACAAGCTTGATTTCACACAGGAGTCCACTACTGATCCATCTGTTTACCACAAACAACATTTATCCATTATTTTGATTTTAAACCCAAACATTGTTACTGAAAATGCTTTTACACTGTGATTCTTTTTTTTTTAACAGTAATACAATCTTTATAGACGTGTTTAAATGCAATAAATATAAGAAACACATTATTCAATGCTTTTTACTTTTACATTTAGGCCACTTCTAGATTTATATATTAAGTTGCTCAAGCAAGTAGCAAAACATTTAAACTACTTTTATTATGTTATCACAAACATTCTAAATTAACTTTTGACTGGCAGAAACAGTCAGCTCTACTGAATTTTCTTTTGCATTTAAATCTTTATTACAAGCAATCCTGCGGTTCATAAAGAACTTTGCTTTCCATACCTCCACGAGTGCCATCTATTATTGCCTTGTTTATCTAAAAGTGCTCTTTTCTTTTAAACCTAGCCAAAAAGCCACGTGATGACTCTGAAACACAGTAGACTTTAATTATATGCATTTATAGTGTAATTACTAAATTTTCGTGTCAATCCATGTTCATATTTACCGCAAACAATGCGCTGTCACTTTAAGTCAGTGCGTGCAGTACAGCAAAGATAGACTCTGTGTGGAAACGATCACTGCACTGTTGCAGATGCACCGCTCCTGGAATGCACTACCGGACCTCAACGCTCTGATCCGTTAACATGAGCGTGGAAAAATACGCGTATACTATCACAGGAATACATTCAATTTTAAAATACATTAAAATAAAAAATATTTATTTTAAATTGTATTAATATTTCACAACATAACTGTACTTTTGTTTATCTTAAGTCTAACAGACCCTACACTTTTGCACAGCAGTGTGCATATATAAAGAAAAAATTCCTTGAGTGATGGTTTTGAGCTCAAGGCACTTAGAGAAGAATATTTAGAAGAATAATCTACATGAAATGAGATCAAGTATGGGCAAACCCAAGCACACAGGAGTGATGACACATCATCAGATTGATATTTTCCATCAGGTGTGTTAGCAAAGATGTAATAAGATTATTAGAGAAGACAAAAAAGGTTGACCTGTCTTCAGTAAGTTCATGGGATAGTGAGGGTGGGGCATAGGCTTTCAACTATAGACATGTGAGTGTTATCGACAGCCCCACCTAGCCTTACAAATGAAAAGAAAAAATTACCAATGGAACAATTTTGAAATGGCATAAGGTCAAATGTTTTATTCAACAGTGTTGCAAAAATGGCATTCAAGCAAGTATGAGCCATCTCCCAAGGACCGTCTCGACCTACAGGGTTTTTCCTGGGTCAAAAAAGGTCTTCGGTGGTGGCTGACGGTCATCCACACACAGTAAAAAGTACACTCCCCACGTGATCTGCGAACCCAATACTGACCATTTTTAATTATATTTATTCACGATAGAAAAAAACAGCCACTGTCAGGGAATAGATAGGATCCTTCTTTGCTAGACCTCACAATTATAATTATATCAATATTGAAAAAGCATTTAAAAGTAGCATTAAAAAGTTTATATTTAACCAGTAGTCTAATTTTCTACCATACATCTGAATAAAATTAGCAGCTGGCTAACAAATTGCTTTGTGGCTGGTTTCACGGTCATATAAATAACCTGAAATTAGGCTACTGTGGATTATTAAGGCTAAATATTTTAATATTATTATTATTATTATTAAGGTTAAATCTTCTTATTTTATTGAAAGTGTGTTTGAAAGTGTGTTTTATGTTAGTTGCATGTGCGGAACGCTTGTCAGAGAAGATAAAGATACTTTTTTTTTTTTTAATCACAATTCACAACAACGGTAATTCAGTTAAAAAAAAAAATTCTCCGAATGAGCCATGGATTCAGTCTTCTGACCTTTTACTATCATGTCAGTTGATTTTGAGGGAGGAAGTGTAAAGACAGTTAGAGCTTGTTTATACCTGGTCACTTTATGCGTTTTGTCGGATCGGAAATCCATCCGATTTGTTACTTTTGGCCACATAAAAAACGGATATAAATCCGATCTTGAATTAGGCCTACCGCACTATCACGTCAAAGAAATCAACAGTGCGCTGCATTTTATTCATCATCAGCCAATTAAAAGATCGAAGATCGCAACAGGAGAGAGCGGCATCAGCAGTGGAAAGATTACTTTACATTCAGTTTCATTCGTGGCAGTTTGCGCGTCGGCTTGCTGGCTGTATCCGTGGCCATGCGTGTAGCATTAGCGCTGTCATATCTGACTATTACATGTCATATAGCCTATAACACGCTCTCACACGTTTGTTTTTTAACATTTTGGGAGGAGTAAAATGTACATATGTGGTTTCAAAAAGCAGATGCATTTACACGTGTCCAGTTTCGTCTGGAATGCGTCTCAGACATAGGCTAAGTGGTTTGAGCGATCGGATTTAAATCAGTCTCGAAAGAGTCTCGAATTCGGAGGACTGGTCTTTTCACGATTGGATAGCTGTCCGACCAGAGAAAACGCATGAAGTGAGCAGGTGTAAACAGGCCCAGAGAGAGTGTGCGGGGAAGGGCTCTCTGCTCTCTCTCCCTCAGTTAACATGCGCGCTATCACAAGCGCAGCAGTCATTTACATCACTCATAAATCACATGAACCGATCAAATACGGCTTTGGCGGGACAAAAATTAGTTCTGGCGGCCGCCAAAAAAAATTAAATGCAGGAAAATTCTGGACCTAGTGATGCCTAATGTACACTTAAACATTCAATTCATAGACCAAGTCAAAACACTTTAGATTAAACCGGTCAAAAATGTAACCTAATGGACTGCCTTGTATGCACTTTTGAACTGTCAATTTAAAGACCAAAACTGAATTGTATATTTGGTTATCATATGCATATTTGAAAAGCATTTTTGGGCATTAAATAAGTGGCAAAAAAAGAACAAAATGGCCCAAAAGAATGGCTAAAACTTCTACACTTCAAATTGAAACCTAGTGAGCTGCCTACCAAGACATCACAAACCTCTACGGACACCTTGGCAATTGAATCGCCATTGGCTAGTAAATTATTTAGTTTACTCGCCAGACTGATATAGGATTATATATATATATATATATATATATATATAAGAAATATTTGCGTAAGGCGTGGTTTCAGTAACCGCAGTAGTATTGATGCAGCCGTGTCAGGGAGAAGCTGTGTGTTTCTAGGCAAAAGCAAAAGCACTTTATTTGGCCTTCCGAAAGTAGATGCATTTAGGAATCATTAAGATTACTTACAACAGAACAGCAACGCATTTTATGGATGACAGTTTCGTGAACCTAGGAGAGGAGGTAATTCTGACTTTGCTATGACAATCTGGTGCTTCTGAATCAGCGACTGTATGTTTTGCTATTAGTTTAAGTATTTGCTATTGACTGTTCAAATGCAGAGTTTTGCATGTTGTGTGAGTGTGTGTGTGTGTGTGTGTGTGTGTGTGTGTGTGTGTGAGAGAGAGAGAGAGACAGGGTCACATCACAGCGGAGTGTACAGCCCGTCAGAAATAGTCTTAATCGCGCCTTGTTTGCAAACACATACGAGCATCATCACTGTGTCAGTCACGTGACTCTGTTCCCCTCTCGGGCTTGAACTGATGGTAAAACTAAGGACATTATTAACTGTCTTTACTTTAATTTTGAAAGCTGAAGCTCGCGATTTTGGAAAGGGGCATTACATTTCCGACGTGGCTTGTGGTGTTCGGCCAATCACAATGCACTGTGCCAGTTGGCCAATCAGAGCAGACTGTGCTTGTCGGAAGGAGGGACTTTGTAGAAAACGAAGCATTTGAGAGAGGCGGGGCATAGAGGACCTACAATAATGTGCAGTATTTGAAAAATAATGTGTTTTTTGAACATTAAAGCATGTCAACATATTCTGTTACACCAAATACACAAAATGATCTTTAAAAAAAGCATCATATGACCCCTTTAAATTTTAACACCTCGGATCCCAACCTAGACTGCATTTTTTGGCACCTGTCTTCGGTCAAAAATAATAAAACTTCTGTACTTCAATTGAGAACCTAGTGCCTAACAGCATTTTCGGGTATCATATGCACTTTCAAATGTTCGATTTAAACTTTAACTTCACATTGAAACATTTTTGGCCTTCACATGACCTTTGAATTTTCAAAAAAGACACCAAGTTAAAACCTAGTAAGCTGCCTACCCAGACATAACTTTTGGGCATCGCATGCCTATGATGCCTAAAATGGCTACAGCCTTTCTCTCACATTCTGTTTCTGGCCCAACACAGCTTCTAAACTCGCAACATGCATGGTGATTACTTTCAGATTTCAACTGGTTGTCATTAATTACTTAGAAATTTCCGTTTGCAACGTCAGAATCAGCACTTTATTGGGGCAGTGGAAAGATTTCGCCAATGCCATCTACAATAACCTTTGGTATCCTTGTTTACGCCGCTAGACAACTGCAGGTCTGACGGAGACTCTGACAGGGGGCCTCGTACAACCACATGCTGGTAACGACCAGACATTTTGAAAAACACGAAAATGTGCGTGCAAAAGTCAAACAGAGACTTTAAATGGCCATGAACAGATTGCTGTCAGTTGTCCAAGAATATCCCCCGCTGACATCAAAACCACTGATCAACTACAGAAAATAAGATGCAAAATCCTGCAAACAATCAGCCGCTGCTTTGATCAAAGCAGACTTGATCGATCCAACTAAACTGATTGGTGTTCAATATGGAAGAATGCATGTTTCTGGAACGGAAGGCATTCTCTTCTCATCTCCTCAGGCTCACTGGTGAACGTACCCACCGAGGAACTGATATCCATTTATTGGAATTAAACGCAGGCTGCTTTTTATAGACACAAAACAGTTTTTTTTTCCTGCCTCTACCCGACTCTTCTTTTCAACATCAACCTCTTCAAGTTTTCGTGCCAGGACAGTTGCCTGCTCATTTGAGGATGGAGGCAAAATTGCACCTAGTCACACCTTCCTGCCTCCTTGATGCTGAGTAATGGGGAGGTTGTCTACCTTTATACCACTCCTAGCGGCTCTCAACAGCTCCCAGCATGCTCGGATGACAGTGCTGACAGATCCGACATGCTCTCGAACGTCACCCTTCTCAGACCTACGTGGGGGCGGCAGCTTGTTTTGTTGACCCGCTGCCCCGGCAACAGGTGCAACATTGCGAGCGAGTCCCACAACTTCCTGTCATAGTGCGGAGAATGTGGAAAAGGCAGAGGACACAAAGAGGGAGACGCCCACAAGTGAAGCCGCTGAGATGTTTGTCTCGCTCGTCTTCAGTCTTCTATGTTTTGACAGCCTCAGACAAAATCTCTGAAGATGATGTTGTTATAAGTCATCTGTCAGCTAGCGGTTACTTGAAGTCTGTCTAAATGCAATTTATCCTTAATTCACCTTGTTCTTTAGAGTGTTAAGTACTTGGCATTCAGCTGCTCATTTAACTGACAAAACAATATATTAAAAGCCTCAACATGCAGACTGTTTTGTGAAGCGCTGGGAATTCCTGTCACTGTCCAAGACGGTCCTAAATAAGCAAAACAAAATTATTTCAAATGATCTATGATAGAAAAGTACTTTTGTATGTTTACATCATGGTATTCCATTACAATTTCTAAATGTTTTTAGACAAGATGTGGCAGGAATATCCCCATCCATTAATTTGTTTTTACGAATATTGGGTCATGAGATAATCAAATTTTCCTTTTGAATTTTCTAGTTCATTGCACTATAACAACACTTTGTAATGGTGCGATCACATTTATCGCTGTTCTGCAAATTACAAGGGACAAAATTCAGTAATTTCAGGAATCCATGCGATCAGAATTTTCATGATGAGTGTGAAAGATTTCCAAATGAAGACTTTGCACTGGGTTCAACTGAGTTGGTCGTTGACCAACAGAGAACAGCTTGGTTTGAACGTGACACCTATGTGCTTCATACATTGCAACACTATTGACAATGGATTTACTAAATTTTGTTGACAAAGCCAAAACTATATAAAGCTATTAAAAATTTGTCTTCTGCAACATTGCGACATTTCACTGAACACATCAGCACATAATTGCCTCCACCGAAGCACTACTTTCTACTTTTAGATTATCACTTCCATGACCTGTTCACTGGTGCCCAGTAGGTGAAGTAATAAAAATGGTTCAGAACAGTCACTTTTCCTGCGCACAAAAAGGTACTGCTTGAGGTCATTTGCGTAAGACATTTTCATTCATCTCTGTGCCTTGTTTTTAATTTAAAAGAAGTTCTGCACGTCACGTCCACTCTGCTGCATCTAGCTGGAAAAACATGTCAGTCTGCACTGCTTTTAATTGTTTTTCTGCAAAATGCACACTTGACGGACGTCTTTGACCGTTACGGCGTGCCTCCCTAACACGTTTTTAAGACGCTGAGACAAGTTAAAAAGATTAAGATAATTGTGTTGCTCCTGGCTGTGGAAACAGGCATGACTTTCCGAAGGAGCCCGGCATTAGGAAAAAGAAGCTTAAATGGATAACCAAAAATGAACATTTCGTCATCGTTTACTCATGTGGAAGGGCCTCCAAACCTGTGACACTTACTTTCTTCTGTGGAACACGAAAGAAAATAGTTTGAAAAATATCTAAGTAATTTTTGCCCCTACAAGGAAAGTAAATAGAATTCAATGTTGTTTGGACCCAAACATTCTTCAAAATATCTTTTTTTTCCCACATATGAAAGTTAGCCATACAGGTTTGGAACAGCATGAGGGAGAGGAAATGACAGAATTTGGGTAAACAATCACCTTTATGATTAACAAAACGCCTAACTACATTAATGTGGGACTATAAATTAACGTGACACTGCATCTTAGATTATTTGTGAATCAGTTAAACACGGTAAAGGCATTGCCAAGAAGTTGTTAATCAAAGATGGAGTAGTTAAAAACTATAACTATACCCCGCAGCCAAGCCATAAGTAACGTAATGTATCTGTTGATGGCTATTTAATATTTACGGCTTAGGGTGCGGTATAACCTACCTGGGCTGGATCGAACAGCTGGATACAGATTTATAAACCCTTCAAGATTACTCTGGATTATTTTCTCCATTGTCAGCATTCATACTGATTACCTACGCAAAGATATTATCCAATCATAACAGTGGGTGTTTGAGTAGCACAAAAGCTAAATGTTTAATTCAATGTAGATAGAGGGTGAAACAAAATTAATGACTAGAAAAAATTTAAATGCAAAAAACAACATTACTATGTTAAACTTTAAATAACATGAATTAACATGAGCAATATATTTTAAAGGGAGAGTTCACCCAAAAATGTATATTCTGTCATTAATTACTCACCCTTATGTCATTCCAAACCCGTGAGACCTTTGCTCATCTTCGGAACACAAAGATATATTTGATGAAATCCGAGAGCTTTTTGACCCAGCACAGACAGCAACGGAACTACCACATTCAAGGCCCAAAAAGGTAGTAAGGACATCGTTAAAGGGGTCATCGGATGCAAAACTCACTTTTACATGTTGTTTGAACATAAATGTGTGTTGGCAGTGTGTGTACACAACCACCCTATTATGATAAAAATCCACCCAGTGTTTTTTTTTTAATCTTTATAAGTAATATCCCCTTTTTTAAATCAGGCCATTCTCAGCTTCTTGCCCTTACCTAAGCCACATGCCTTCCATTTAGATATCAGAGAACAATTTAAAATATTGTATCAATGCATTCTATGGCACCTTTAAAATAGTCCATGTGACATACTTCATAAAATTACGGATAAACCACTGATGGCACATGGGTTGCATTTACACTTGGCATTAACATGCGATCACCGCGATCCGATCAAGCAGATCGGATCATCAGTCAATCAGAACATGGCGCGTTTACACTTGGCAACATCAACTGACTTCTCTATCTGGATAACCGATCGGATCTGTTATTCCCGCAAAATATTTAAATAAGTCAGCAGAGAATGTCCCGGTGCAAAGTCGACCTGAAGTGGTGGGTTTTCTTTTGAAAAGCATTTTCAGTCGCGGGACATTTTACAGATCAAAGATATAAGTCTACGAGTCTCACTAGCGCTCCACAGCCTGTTGTTCTCCATCTTTCTTGTGACCTTTCGCGAGAGAGGGGGCGGGGTTTTGCGTGATGTCAACACAATGGCTGGATTGCGTTTACATTACACTGAGATCTGATCACAATGCGTCCTCGACTACCTCTGGACCAGGACACGCTGATCGAATAACATTCCTTTCTTATTCCAGTCTTTTCAATGTGTATGTGGACAACATCCGGATACAGGTTGTATGTTAATGCAAAGTGTAAACGCAGCTATGGACTATTTTAACAATGTCCTTACTACCTTTTCTGGGCCTTGAATGTGGTAGTTGCGTTGCTGTCTATGCAGGGTCAGACAGCTCTCGGATTTCATCAAAAATATCTTAATTTGTGTTCCGAAGATGAAGGAAGTCTTACGGGATTGGAGCGACATGAGGGTGAGTAATTAATGACAGAATTTTTATTTTGGGTGAACTATCCATTTAATTAACATGAGCAAAATATTTTCACCACATGTATTAATGTATTAACTATGAATGACAACGAATGGGTCCTTGTTGTAAAACAATATAAAGAGGTCATGACATACTTTTTCTTATCAAAACAAAGTGATATACAAATATCTGCAAATATCTAATGATCATTTTACTATGAAGTGCGATAGAGTTGTGTCACTCTAGTGTTGGTATTTGGCTTATAATCAAAACTGAGACCATGTATTTCTTCAAAATAAAACTACTAGTGTTTAGCTGGAAAATAAATCTCAACGGTGGCCTGATCTGTGGAGTCTTTCACCACATTTCAATAGATCCAACTTTCACTACCAGTTATTGCTGCAGGAATGACACTGCCCAATCATAATCACTCACTCCTGCCAAAGAACTGATGCTGTCGGACATAGCGTGATAAAAGACATTTGCATATTTAGAGGGCTCTGCAAAAAAGCAGCTGTCATGTTGAAGAACATCAACCACAAAAAAAAAAATCGGTTTCCTTTTGATTAGTTCATGATGAGCTAAAGTTGAGGAGCTAAAAATAATCCGCCACATACTTGACCTTTCTGTCAATACCCAAAAACAATGGCTCACTGAAGAAAAAAAACATTCAAAAATGTAAAAAATTCTCCAGAGCATGTTATTCACTGTTAACCAGATGGTGAGAAACATTCCGATAAACAAAAAAAAAAAAAAAAAACTAAAACTAAACAGGGGTCATTGAAGTTAAAAATAATTTCTTTCATTCGAGTTGGTAACACTTTTTATTAGTTAACTACATTAGTTAATATACATTAACTAATATTAACGAAGGGGACATTGTTGTAAGGCAAACCAAAGTTTTTTTGTTTTGTTTTTTAAATTGTGAACATTAGTCATCACAAATATTTCCTTTCCTATGAAAATACAGGGTCGGGAATTTGTTTTTGCAACTTTTATGTGATTTCACAACAGTATGGAGCTGAGAACTTTGGGCTAACCTGAGGTTAAATGATTTGCTTAAAAAAAAAAAACAGTGATAATGGATCTCTTGAGTATCAAACCAGCAGGCCTCCGGTTACTAGCCCTGAATGCTAAACGTTCCTGAATCTGGTTACAAGACCATGATTGCCAAAAACAGCAAGCTAACAGCTTAACTTCTACCAGCTATGCTTCAAGAACAACCTGAACCAATCAAGGGTCTCTGAAGAGACTTAGTTTGAAATTTAAGCTAACAGAGTTCATAGAAGTGACATATGCATTACCAAGTCAGTTCACTCCATCTTGGTAACTCCTCCAAGCAGCCTTTTTCTAAGTTGACATACAGCTCTTATCTACTCTAAAATCTCCAAAATATTTATGCTTCAATAACAAAATCAAATGAGCAATAAAGTGATAACAAATGGTACCAGAAATTGTGCTTCTTTAGCTTAAATCTGATGCTATACTGAGGCCTTCTTTTTGCCCTACACGTCATTTGACTGCCGTATCTTGATTTTTATCAAAAAGGACGCAAACGCAAAGGAAGTTACAAGTTAAAGCAGGTTAACAGCCTCTCCCTGCCACAGATAAGTCATCATTTCCTTTTTCTCACACTCTCAAGTTCCCTTTGAGGGGTGAAGCGATGTTCCAGTGCCCTCACACACCGAGTTTCAAATTAAACCGTTCTGTTGTGGGAAACAGATGAACTCAGGCTGACCAAAAAGTCCAGTGATATGGACACTAAAGGTTCATCAGATGAACTAGTGCTCTAAACCGAATGGAAATACAGAAAATCATCCAACTGCGCTGTAGGGATGTTACACAAAAAAAAAAAAAAGAAGAGCAGAGCAGGAACAGATGTCCCTGGTAGCTTATTCAAGATGAAACTATGACGACCGTCTGACAGTGGTTAGTGTTACAGTAATACAGTTAAACAGGCCATAATGATAATGAATAACGAATTCCCGTCCAGGCTTAATTGTACGAGTGCGGCTCTAAAAGCCTAACCAGAATTAACCAGGCCACAGTCACATCTACAGCGCCAGAAGGCTTGAGGACTGTCATTCATTTTCTTGTGTACAACATTAAGACTAAATCATTTCTCTGACTAGGACGGGGGAATGTACAGTAATAGGCCGAACCCTTTGAGTCACCCTGTCAGTTTCAGACACTCAGCAACATTGCCAGGCCTGACGAAACCACAAACACTCTGAGCTGAAGTGTTTTAAAAAAAAAAAAGTTTCTCATAGACAATGGGCCAAAGAGTTTATGACCATAAATCTTCACTCTAAAGCCAGCATTCTCAGACGTTATCACTCCCAACCAGCTCATAAGCGTGCGTGTGAGTCAGGGTGAGTGCATGCATGAGTACGAAGCAGTATGTAAGGCTGTGTGCGAGCGGTAGTCCAGGTTGCTGTCTGGCGGCCACAGAGCCGTAGGGAGATTAGTCGGTGGGCAGAGGCTCTGCTGTAGTAACAGCTAAACTGATCTCTGCCTTGCGTTTGCATAGAACCGCACGTACACAGCGGAGCCAGCCAAACGCCTTCTCATAACACAAACACACACACAAAGACAGGGGTGACCTATGTGTGACAATTCATTGCTCAATTTTGCTCATGCTGTAGATGTTGGCAACATATATCAGGGTTAGTCTAAAGATTTATGGATCTGAGTAAACCATGCTAATCCACCATTTTCCATATCATTTGATTGCAATTTTCTCTGGCTGGTGTTGTGACTGCACTTAAGTGATGTTATTTTCATGCATTAATTTTAACCAGAAATGGCGGCAGACATCGTACAGTTTAAAGTCGCCAGATCCAGTAAGACTAATGCTAAATTTAACACAATTTCCAGAATAACCCAGAAAGACCGCTTAAATGAGATGGGAATGGGCTAATTAGTGGCTTTACAACGGGGCTAACTGGAAAGAGAAGTGAAGGAGTCAGCAAATCTTCAGTTTCCCAGAGTTCATCTGTGTAAGGGATCTTCCACCGAAAGTAATAATCTCATCCAGACAGCAGTGATCTGCATGATAGCCCAGGTTGTACAAAGACAAAAAAAATTAAATACACACAAAAAAAAACAAAAATGATGCATGTATATATATATATATATATAAAAAAAATAATGTTTTTGAAAGTTCATGTGATAAAAATACAATAAAATATTAATAATGTAAAAAACTGTTACAAATTAAAAGCTGAATTTTCTGCATAAATAAATATATACATTTCACTTAATTGTAATTCTACTTTACATTTGAATTGCTGAATCACGTAGATTCCATCTGCTACCTCAATTTCAGGTACTTAAAATTAGAATTTAAAAGGCATTCTCAAATAAATTCTGAATAGCACAGCTCTTTGGTTCTATAAATACCAATTCTGCATATTGTTGAGCTTTCACGATCGTTCTTGGTTCATGGTAATATTACTAAATTAAGAACATTCTTGTATTAATTCCACTTTTATAAAACAACAATCTGCTAAATGATTACTTAGAATTCTGAAAACCAATTAGATTATTTCCATTTATGATTTCCAAATGGAACTATATAAGCAGGGCTCGCAAAATCGCTAGCCCGACGTCCCGGGGCTATTGCATTTTCCAGTCGGGCTACCAAAATGCATCACTGCCCTGCCCGACGGGCTACCTTAAATACAGGGCTCCCGCACATCCTTAACTCTCAATTTACTTGTATAAAATTTTCAAGAGGTCTTACAGTTGGGGACGGAAAGAAAAGAACCGCGATACAGCTGGATTAGACTTCAAAAGGCAATGATGTCATTGAATAAATATGAGCGCTGCACATTTCAAAGTCAAAACGCAGCGCAGATGTTTTTATGTAAATGTGTCTCTGAAGAGAACCGACTGTCCTCAGAAACGTGTCGTTGGCATTTTCATTTCATCTTGCCTATAATGCCTGACAAAGCAGCGTATATGAGCGCGGTGCTGCTTTGTGTACAGCTGTAACGTACCGGTAGCCGCTATTTGCTCCTAAAGCGCCACCTCGTGGCAGAGAGTTGTAAATGTGAAAGAAGTTAATGCGCCTTCTAAAAATCTAAACTATTAAGACAGTAATATTTGTTTTAAATTAATATAATAATATGTTTGACTTGTCCCTTTTCATAAAAATGGTTTAAAAGCTGAAATGCCATTTTATAAGATTTGTTTTTGTGTGTGAAAACTTGTATCTAAACTGTAAATCATGTCATTTTTATGGCTTAAAATGTTACCATAGACATTGTCCAACCCCACTCATACAGTGTTCATTTTACCTGTGCAGCTCTTAAAAAGGATAATAAATAGCCTTAAATTGATTTTTAAAAATTCTGCAGATACCATGTTAATAGTGAAATATAATTATTTCATTGATATTTGTGTATTGAAAATGTTTTTGATTGACATTTAGACATCTGACTTTCTATATTTAAAAAAAAGAAGGTCTTTTTATTTGGGCTAGTTAAATTAATTTTTGGGCTACCAAAATCTGAAGAGTACCTGCCCGAAGGGCTACCAGGGATTTTGAAATTTTGCGAGCCCTGATAAGCATCAACATGATAGAAAGGGAATGGCCATGATGAGCTGTTGTAAGTATTGCATAAAAAAACATCCATCTCACGCTATCTATTACAACAGTGAACTCCAATATTAAGCACATCAAAATATTTCCCTGTTATCGCACGCATGAACACGGATGACAAAGCATGCAGACAATAAAAAAATAAAATAAAACCAAGGAGTGTTTGCGATTTCTATGATGACAGCAGTGTGCCAGAATGTGATACTTTCTTATCTAAACAGGAGTGGCTCTCTGATCACGAAGAATGTAAACCTGAACAGAAGTAGAACCACCTTACAGGGCAAATTAGTGCTATCGTAATCGGATCTGCCAGCACTTCTTCAAGAGCAAGGCACTTAAAGGGATGCTTCACCCATAAATGAAAACACTGTCATCATTTACTCACCCTTGTGCTATTCCAAACCTGTATGACAAATTTTTTTCTTCAGGAGATGTTTCATGCTTCAGTTTTGTGTGTTCAAGCTTTCCATGTCACAATTAATTACAAGACACACAAGGACCAATAGGGTTTTAACATTGACGTCAATCCCACGATGACAACCAAAGTTTAAAGGGGTCATATGATGTTTCTAAAAAGAACATTAATTTGTGTATTTGGTGTAACGCAATGCATTTAAGGTTGTGGTTTAAGGTTCAAAAAACATTTTCCACATACCGTACATTATTGCTGCTCCTTTTTTTTACATTTTTACAAAGCTCATCGCTCTGAGATGCGAGGTGTGCTCTGATTGGCCAGCTATCCAGTGTGTTGTGATTGGCCGAATACCTCAAGCGTGTGACAGAAATGTTACGCCCCTTACCGTATATGGAAACACACAATGTCTCCACGACATGGCAGCAGCAAAAACACTACAGCGAGAATAAAAGTTACACCTTTCTTTGCATATACATTTGGGCGGTGTTATGCAAATCTTCCCACACAGTGCCTTAGTTTTTGTGGGGACGTGTTTGAATTAGGGGTGTGCGATATATATCGTCTGCGATAATATCGCAATTGTTGTTTTAACGATGTGCAATTTGACATTATCGAGTATTTTGCAAAAACCAAACAAAACACCTACGAGTGCACGCATACATTACGTGATGAAGTCTAGTGGGTTAAACGGTGCATGTAAGTGCACATTTAGAGTGTTATATATCATTTCATATAGTTAAAATCACAAGAAGAGTGCCGTTTTTTCTTCAAAAATAGGCATGATTACAAATGTGATATTGATTTTATACAACAGTTCAAATATAAAAGTTAATATTAAGAGACTTACGTTTTAGACACCATATTGCCTGTTTTTGCTCCATTTCGCCAAGAAAAAATTATTCCAAACAGCTACAGTGCTGTTTTGCGTCTCTGGGCAACATGGCGATGTTTCGTTCCTGAATGAATCAACCGTTTAAATGATTCGGTTCAGTCGCAATGACTCACTTGTTAACAGTGACTTGCTGCCACCTACTGGCGGTTTTAATTTCACATTTAAAGTATCTTTTCATTTTTAAAATAATTTCAAATATCAGTTTTCAATGTTTAATGTTTAAAATATCAAAACATTATGCATTTGTAACTGCAGGTTAAAGCACTCCATGTCCCTCTGAGCTGCATAAAAAAAAAATGGCTTTATTAAAGGTAAAATTGCCCATAAAAGGTAAAAATCAATTGAAACTTATATGAAAAGATTAATTTATATCACTGATGTGAACTGACCACACAGAATATGAAGAATATCAAAAACTGCAGCTGTCCACGGTAGTCAGATATCAATAACACACTCGGCAAAATATCGCCTGATTATCGTTATCGAAAAAAATCCCAAAAAATATTGAGATTTTATGGATCTTATATATGCACAAACAGCTTGTAACACTCCAAAGACAAAACAAAACATGAAATCGCGTCATATGATGTGACAGTAAATGTTCTAATGTTTCCTTTTGTATTCGAAAGCAATTAAATGACAGAACTTTAATTGCTGGGCAAATTATTTCTTTACCTTCCTTGGATCGCTTGAGGTTTGTCCCTATTAAATTCATTGCACTGTTCTATAGTGACATCACAAAAGTTGCGGAAAACCCCTTTGGTTTGATAAACAAGGATTATTTAAGACACTGATGTTGATATCTGTACTAATACTGTAATAAACTTGTTTTTTCAATGTCTTAATGAAAGACAGACGTTTCTAAATCATTTTACCACAAAATGGAAATGTGTTCCTACCAACTATCACTGAAAGACAAGAGCTACTCCATAAATGGAGGGAAAGACTGGTGGTGTTCTGAAAGCCGCAGACAGTATGTTGGATCCGTCGGGAGACAGGCCACAAAATGGACAGACTGCGAAAGAACACTCTAAGTCTTGGTTTACATTAGATCGTGCCTGAAGAGTAGGAGATAAGCATCTTCAAAAGCTGCCTGACGAACCTCAGCTATTAAACATACGAAAGAATCATTTTATTATTGGCATGCCGCTGACGGCATGTGCTTTGCACAAAATCCATCTTGTAGCGTGATTGCTAATTCCGAAAGAAACAAACTCAGTGGAAACTAAACCGTGGGGCATTCGCACTTGGTTCCATCTACCAAAGTTTTGGGGTTCTTGTTAAAACATGCCCTTATCAGCAGAGTCTTTAAGTCTTGGGACACCCTCTCGCCAAGCCAACGGGACTCACAGAGAAGGCACACAACTGAGAAAACCACATTTTAGAAAGGCAAAAAGATTCCTTGGCACCCCGTAAGTCCTCTTATTGAGTTTTTACAAGATGGTCTGGTGCCAGTTCTGGCCTGCGCTGCCCGGTTCGTGCCATCAGCCCAGTGAAGCATAACAACAGTACGGCACTTTATGCTGAATGCTTTCCTGACCTCAGTACAGCATTAACAGGCCAAGGAAGATCCAGTGCATCAGATGGGAAGGTGAGCACAATGGGCGCACATTCTTTTCCCAGAAGAACATCTGCACGTATTACACCGGAGTCTCAATCTATTGGGAGGTCTCTGCTCCATAACCAATCCAAACACACGACTGCTTGTTCCTTTCAACTTTATCTAAACACTACTCTGAGGAATTATGGGTGAAAAAACATTGCCTCCAGCGAGCAATTCCCTCCACTCAGTCACAACCGCACACGCATTGGGGCGATAGACTCCTCTATCACCGCGTTCATCCAGGTGTTGTTTTTTTTTCTAGGAATGATGATAATTTCAACTTGGTTAATGGCTGACAGGAAGTAAAGTAATGTGCGGTTTTTGGATTTACATCATTCTTGTCATAATTTATTGGGGAAAACCTGTGAGATATGATGGTTCAAAATATTTTAAGCAGGGACTGCATCAAAGTAAGACTAAAAGTCTTGGATGCTGGGAACACAGGCCTTATTTATTGCAATGTTAGAACTTCACAACCTTTCAAAGGTTTGGGGTCAGTAAGAATTTCTTTTTAAAAGAAATTAACACTTTTATTCAACAAGGATGCATTACATTGATCAAAAGTGACAGTAAAGACAATTAGAATGTTACAAAAAGCTTCCATTTCGAATAAATGCTGTTCTTTGGAACTTTATATTCAAAGAATCCTTAAAAAAAAATGTATGATGGTTTCCACAAATGTATTAAGCAGAACTGTTTTCAACATTGATAATAAGTATTGTTCCTTAAGCATCAAATCAGCATATTAGTATGATTTTTGAAGGATCATGTGACACTAAAAACTGGAGTAATGATGCTGTTAAATTGTAATAATATTTCACTTTATTACTGTTTTTACTCTACTGATTAAATACAAACTTGGTGAACACAAGAGCCTTCTTTCCAAATTATTCAAAATCTTACTGACCCCAAACTTTTGAATGGTTGGTGTATGACAGGAGTTTGAATAAAAATAGCAGGATTTGATTTTACAAGTAAAAACAAATGTGGGTGGTAATCAGAATTCTACAAAAACAGCTACAATCCTCTCTTACCAGGAAAACATGGTCATGACGCTCTGGTTGACGGCATTGCCATGTAAATATGTGGTTGAGTACAATGCCATGTAATTGGCGCCAAGAAATTCTGACACATTCTATTAGGAACCGTGAATACTGTGCAATACCATGGTATTGCAAACTGGTACTTACCTGTGCAAAACTCACCACCACAAAGAGTCTAGATATAGCTCATGTTCCTCTTTTAGTGCAAACCTCTGAGCCAGTTTTCTCATCCACCGGGCGAAAATTGTACATTCAACTGCTCAGAAATGAGCCACGAAACGTCATCATTCATGTCCGCCAAGGTTCAGGGTTCATTCCAATCCTTAAGTCTAAATATGGCAACTGGAATATTGATTCTCGCCTTAGCAAGCACCACTAATTCCTAACAATATATGACTTCCAATTAACCCAGTGTAAAATATGGTTTACTTTACAGTCTTTCACCATGCCGGCACTCAACTCATCACATTTTCCACAGACCTGCAGAGGCAAAAATGATTATGAAACTCATTGGTTTCACATTTGGTTTGGTTTTCGATGGCCATCCCCCACTCACCGTGTTGCTGACTCTGACATCATACAGGCGTGCCCATTCATCCTCATGGCTGTCCACCATCATGACGCTGTCGTCCTCCTCCGAACCCCATTCCGCCTGCAGGTCCAACCGTACCTCCTCGCCGAGTGAGTGCATGCCAATGGCAGGGAAAAGCCCATCTGGAGCCACCGGCACCACCACTGACCCCACCTTCCATTCACACACACACACACATAAAGAGAGCTCTGTTAAAGCATTCCATAAAGTTAACCACTATTTTACAGCACATTATAACTGAGAATAAAGACTGCTCTTTGAAATGATGTCTGTATCACTCCTGACCCTACTATCTGGCCTGCAGGAAAACCAGTCATCAGAAAACAACCCTCAATTTGAAGACTAGACTATTGTGTGTTCAAAGACTTTATCTCTACAGATTCTTGTAACCACTGTAATGGAGTAATAAACAAAACCATTATACACAATAGACTACAGAATTCATAGTTTGATGCAGATGTTACGTGATTAGCTAAAGAATGCTTAAAATCTATAGTGTCTAATTATTTTTACATAGGGTTGGCAAAGTTAACACTTGCAATTAATTAAAAGTGTTTAACGTTGTTTTACTTTGCAATTTGGCGATTTTCTTATTTATGTAAATTCAGAATTAAAGGGATGTTTAGAAGCTTTAATCTTAAGAGAAGTCTTAAATTTCTTTTTACCTGAATCATGTCAGTACATTGATATTTAATACAGACAACATAACTACCATTTAAAAGACTGGGGTCAGTAAACTAAGTTTTTAAAAGAAGTCTCTCTAGCTCACCAAGGCTGCATGAAAACATATTGTGAAATATTATTAAAATAACTGTTTTCTATTTGAATATATTTAAAAATGTAATTTATTCATGTGATGCAAAGCTGAATTTTCAGCATCATTACTCCAGTCTTCAGTGTCGTATCATGCTAATATGTTGATTTGGCGCTCAAGCAACATTTCTTATTATTATTGTGATGTTGAAAACAGTTGTGCTGCGACATTATTATGTGAAAACTGTGATGCTAAGATTCTTTGATGAATAGCATTTATTAGCATTCTTTTAAAGATTTTTTATGACAATGTAATGTCAACAGCAGTGTTCATCAGCAATACACTAAGAATTTGCGTATGTATTTCTGTAAATTGGTGACATGTGCTGTGACTTCGGTACCAAAGCATGGAGACTCACTTCCTTGCCATTCTTTGTAAAAAACACAGTGACGAGTCCGGCATCGAAAGTGTCTGCATAGATACCGCAACCGATTCGGTCACCGCGGTTACATTTAGGACCAAACTGCTGACCGACGGGGTTGCCGTTGTACAGCCTGTGAACAGGAGAGATCGAGTCATCAATGACTTACAACTGGAAAGGTTCATGGAAAGAAGTGATCCTGAATCAAACAAATTTCACCAGGCAACCAACAAAACAAAGTTGACAAAAACACATTTTGTCTAAAAGAAAAATTGAATCAATTATCTATTAAAATACCTTAAATATTTATACACTAGAAAAAGACAACGAATTAAAAAAAAATTCTCAAAGCGAACTTACTTTCCATCATCGGCATGGTAAGCTATTGAATGTGGAAGCCAGCCAGGTTGATGGTCAAGTTTGTAATACTGGGGAACCAGCCCGACAGCAATTGTCCCTCTCACTCCAGTATCCATAATGGTCACCTTGAAGAAGCATAAAAAACATTAAAAACACATGGGCATCAGTATACGTGCAGCACAGCTAAACAGTTCTGCTTTTTTTTTTTATGACAGTTTGTTTTGAAATGACTAAAGGGCAAAAGATGGCTTTCAGGGACTTCTAAGCAAATGCCACCGGTAACGTGCGTCACGAGCGGCACTGATTCCAAAATAACAGACGGTGCTGGAATCAACAGTTAACAAGAAGCATTAGGCTGAGTCACAGGATGGAAATGTCAGGTAACCTGTTATTAAGAATTTTAACGTCTCGGCTACTACTTATCTCTCCCTTTGTATGCAAAGCATCTCGGGAACAACTTCCACACCCTCTTCACGGCAACCTCCTCAGAGCTAGTAAATTTCCAACATACAGCTAAGAAATTTGGAAAGGACTGCCAAAGCTCATTTGTTAAATTTTCTCATGCTCATAAATCAAGTTCTCAGACAGACAGAGCGATTAGTTTCATTGAAAATTCAACATGGAATAGGATTTGTTGATCTTGAGGGACTATCATGCAAAAAAGACGGATTAATCCCACTGCATGTGACTCAACAATTGCAGCCGTACCCTCGGAGGGGGCAAGCATAGACAAATTTACCAAGTTATTGCTCCACAAACTAAACTTAACTCTGTGCCCTCAGCCAAAGCCACACACGGGCGTAGAAAAGGGACCCCACCTGTTCCCACAGGTTTAAGTCCAAGACTTCCTTGTCGTCTCTTTCGAGGATTTGCTTTCCAAGCTTTGAGAAGCGACTGTAAATTCTGATAACCTACATACGAAAGCTTGCTGCTGGTTTTAAAGCCTTTCCTGCTGCGAATACAGTGCACAATGATTAATTTAAGGGCACTCAATTATTTTACCACAGCTTCGACAAAGAACTGTGCCATGAACCTTGTGGCTACAAAATTCCACGCCAGAGCTCCAGGGAAAATAATCAATTACACTAATAGAGATATTTCCACTTGACTAAGGACAAAATTGATTTGCACATGCACACGTGAGCACCCTGAGAAAACAGAGCAGAGGTTAATCACTGTATGGCACTTCAATGTTGAAACAGGCAGTGAAGGTGCGGCAACATGGTCCAATTTTGATGGAGCTTTGACTTCCCTGCCCACAGGGGCTGAAATGAAACCCCTGTGAAAACGTAATGAGGAAACATGAAGACGACGCTGACGCATATCCCGACTGGCAGATGACCTTTATGGAGAAGGAGGAAAAAAGTTCCCAGACTTTACCAATCTGAAGGATTCTGCGTCACTATCAGGTGATGTAGAGCATATAAGGCAAGAGCGAGTTCTTTATTGATTACTCATAGCTCGCTGCTGAAGATGTCACATTCATTCCCACTAGCTGCAGATATTCCCAGGGTGCACAATCACGCACTGAGTGACGCTATTGGTCAATAAGATTGCGATACAGTTTGGTCTGAGACATCTGCTTTGAGAATTTTTTTACAAGCCACAGATGATTAAAGTAGAATAAATGTTACAGTCTCAGTAATTCCTAAAACAAAAAAAAATGGGCAGAATCAAAACACAGACTCAGATTTTACAGAACACCCCTCGATTTAAGAGACAAGGATGGGTATGCAAAAATAGTTTTCTTCAAAATCAACTATGTGGATTGCCTATAATTATTGATGAAAATTAGGTTTTAGACTGTCTAATATCTAAAACAAAATCTAAAAAATTATATTATAACAGAATTAATTTAACAAACACTACTTTTCAAAGGTGAACTCGATAAGATTAAAAAAAAACAATTAACATTTTTAATCAGTATGGATTCACTAATTTGAACAGAAGTGACAGTAATGACAATGTTGCAAAAGATTTCCAATTTAAATAAATGCAGTTCTTTTGAACTTTATATTCATCGTAAGGATCCTTTTCTCACCATTACATAAATTAAATAGCAAAAATGTGCTTTTTACTGTTTTATTCTTGCTTTTCAAAGAACAAATCAATTACAAAACAACAATTTAAAAATATTTACTTCTACATCTGCACAAACAATAAGTAAAACATGCAGCTCTCGTTATGAATGAGTCACTACCACAACACTGCATGCTAAATATAATGCAACAGTCTCTTAAATGGTCTCAAAAACACAGAAACGTAATAACCATCTCTGTGGAAGAATACATAAGACAGTAACTTCTAAAAAGTAGCTAATACTTTGTTGATTAAAGTATATTTGGTAGAAGTTTCAATTAAAAAATTATTACATTTTTTATAATTTAGAATTATATGCATTTTAAATTGAATAAAAATGAACAAATATTCACTAAATCAAAAGTTTGTTTCAAAGTACAAAGACAAAACCTATGTTTGAAAAAAAAACAAAAAACACTGGCTGTCCATAGGACTCATTTGAGTAACATAAGGGTGTTACTTTCCCGCTCCAATCCCCCAGAGAGGAAGTTCATCACACCAGCTCAATCTGCCAGCAGCAGAAAACCCATCAGAGCTGTCTCCTGCCTCAGATACACATCCAGGCAGCATCTGCTGCGCTCCATAAATTAAATAACGCTTGCCCTCTCCCAAAGACTAATTTATAGCCCAATCCCTGCGAGTTTTCCGGTACTAAATCACCTGGGAGCTTCTTTTCCAAACTGCATTTTATGGCAAAGTTGCTAGAGAGGTAACGGTGCTATCTGAGCATATCAACTCAAAGGGCAGTGTCCATTGTGATGTGCACGGACACAGGAAGCATTACACATTTTAAAAACATTACTAGCAGCTCTTGGAAGTGGTTGCTGACAACCATAAATTTGATAGTGATTTTAACTCCGAACGATTTCATGACCTGATTTGGGCAGAATCCGTCGCGAATAATTATAAAAAGGTGCCATAAAAGATCTTGATTACTAAGTTTTTCAAACAGCATTTACTTCTGAAAGCTCATTTTCTTTCCAAAAACATTACATGGTATGCTGATTAGTTCAAACTGCTGTGAAATGAATGATAGTCAAAGACAAGATGCAAGTCAAACATTTGGAAAATTAAAAACATTTATAAAAAAGTGTGACTGAGGCATACAATATAGGAAATCTACAAAATCACCCAAGGTTAAACTAGTTGAAATCACTTGACTTGATATCTGCGTGCATACAGTTACATAAAGTTATTAGTACTTAGGTGACTGGATTTCCTAACAAAGGCAATAGAAAGGGTGTTGAAATGATTCTAATGTTTTTAGCAACCTGACAACATAGGTGTGCTGCTTACCTCGAAGTAACAGTTTCCCTTTGATAAGGGGCGTGGAGCCACGTAGCAGCCAACTTCATCAGAGTTCCCTTGGTAACTACAGCAGGGAAGTAATAAAAAGCTTAATCTCTAATAACCAGAGCACTGTTGCTATAGGTACATTATTAAAATGTCCAGTGATGTGTGGACTAGCTGATGAAATCACGTTCAGTTGTGTTTCTACACGTTTCAAAATGATACGGGTGAGAGCTACTTTTGGAGACCAAACAGCAGTTCATTTTCTAAGGATTCAAGCCAGAAGTAATTCAGAAAGATCAAGTTGTCACAGAGCTGTCAATGATACTGATCTTCAATAATACTACTTGAACTAAAGACAGAATAAAATGTAGAGCAAAATGCTATGTAAAGGAGTAGTTCAGCCAAACATATTGTTCCAAAAATGAATTAAATAATAATAAAATATCTACACAAACACACTACCCTTCAAAAGTTTGGGGTTGGTCATTTTTTTCTTTTAAAATTAATACTTTTATTGAGCACAGATTTTCAGCACAGTTCTTTTTAACTTTCTATACATCAATGAATCCTGGGAAATGTATCACTGTTTCCATAGAAATAGTCAGAAACAACTATTTTCAACATTGATAACAAGAGCAGCTTCTTTCTTGAGCAGCAAATCAGCATAGTAAAAATTATTTCTGAAGGATCATGTGATACTAAAGACTGGAATAATGATGCTGAAAATTTAGCTTTGCATCACAGGAATAAATTACATCTTGAAATATATTCAAACAAAAACATTTCTTTGAAACTGCAATAATATTTCACAATATTGCTATTTTACTGTATTTTGATCACATTAATGCAGCCTTGGTAAGTATAAGAATCTTCCAGAGCATTTTAAAAAACAAATCTCAATATACATATTTACAATATTTTTGAGTGAACTATTCCTTTGAAGTCATCGAACACATTTTTTGCACTCTTTGAATTCTAAAACTGGACAAACAAACTGATACAAATTAATTCTGAAAGTGCTGGAGACTTCGCATTTAAAAAAAGATGAATTACAACATCACATGTGCAAGGCCTGTTTATTTTTCCGACGGATGGAGTTTGCTTTTCATCCTTATTCTGATCAAATAAAAACAAGTAGCCACTGATGTTCTCTGAAATTATAATTGTTTCAATCAGTGAGGTCAAGTGAGTCAAGGCTGATTACGTCTTTAGTGGCTCTAATACACGCACTCACAGTGCTTTACGCTCGCAAGCCCAGCTCACTGATATCGATGGGGGTGGATGGTTGTGCAATTCAAAATATACAAATAAATAAGGATAAATGAAAAGCAGTGCAGAAATTTTCCATACAAACTAGGGGGGTCAACACAGGCCAGGAGCTGATTTCCAAACACATTGGAAAAAGAACAGAGTGAAGGTCACTCGCTGGGCAAGCCTACCTTAGCGTGTCTCCATTCTTCAACATTCGTTTGTATCGCTCTTGATATCGAACAGCACGGACTTCCCTGATTTCTCTGATCCTGCGCCGCCAGTTCAGGAATCTGTAGTGTAAATTGATATCATCCATCTCATAGGTCTGTGGAGTGGAAAACAGATGCCGTAAGTTTTAAAGGTTTCGGACTGAGCATCTGAGATTCGCAACTCATTCAAGACACAAGAAGTAGAAGCAATGATAGACTTGCAGTTCACAAACTGCCATAACGAACTGTAGACAAATCATATGGCTTTTTAGTCATTTTCAAATCATGCTTTAGTTTTTTAACTACTAGTGCAGGGTTTCCTAAAGAGGAGTTCATGAGAAGATGAAAAATTAGTTATTTTACGGAATGTAAAATTAAAATGAACAAATGGAGCTGCACTATTAATTGAAATGAAACTGAAATTGCAACATACATATCTTGGCAATTTGCGTTATCAAATCGGTTCATATTCAATTCTGATTCTCATAAACTCCATCTCTGTATATGCTATGAGCTTAACATGCATTTTGCAACACAAAGGGTGCTAGATTCAATTTATTCACATATTCGCAGCATTTTTGTGGATAAAAGTTTAAAACTGTTCACCAGTATTTTTATATATAAAAGCTTGAGGGTTTGAAATGTTACAAGACAAGCTTAATGTTTTGAATGTTTGAAAATTAAAACAATTATTAGTGTTGTGACTTTTAGTGTAAAATAAAATAACATTATAATTACTAATGTACCTGTAAATTCAATCAAATTCAATCTTTACTTGTTATAATTACAGTTAAAACTAATAATAGTACTTATTAAATTATTATCAAGCTTAACATTATTATATTCTATTTGGTTGGGTTCCTAAAACACCAGTGTGAATGTAATGAACTAAAAAGTGGTTTGAGTTTATTTAAAATCCAGCTTACTCTGTTAAACTTTATCACTGAAATCACAATATATGACAAAATAATTACAATATAATTTATGTCCAAGTCGTGCAGCCACATACATAATTTAAAAAATAAAAATATACACATTATTAAAAAATAAAACAAAGATTAAGTTTACTTGCAAGTCACGTGACCACTAACTGTCATAAAAGAAACCATGTACATGTGAATGTGTTATTAAATTATTGAAATATTAATTAAAATCTCAGTGGATGCTAAGCAAATATTTAACGTATTGGGTTCTTGGCTGACATAAATAAAAAGTTTTGAGATCCCCTGCTCTAAAGTGTGCAATGGTTCAGAAATGGGATGCATATTTATCTCCCCACCTACACCTAAGATGAACATCACTCAGCACTAAAAACTTCATTATCTTGAGTCAACTGTATAAAGTTCCCCAGTATCAGTCTTTACAAAACATTTTACATTATCACAGGGCCTTATTGTCATATTTGGGCTATACACACATGCAATAAATTATACTACTATAAGGAGTTATCTAAGAGTCTAAAAGGCCTCAACAGATGTAACATATCAGCTGTCATTCATACACCCAGGATATGACAGAAGATAATTCTAGATTGTCATAATTATCATGTCAATCACATGGTGGCACCTACTACAGCATTTAGCAACAGATACAGATGTTAACTTATTTGTTTCTCATAAAAACTTCAAGTCCAGACATAAGCATCTGGCTATGTAAATACTGACTAAGTTACATCAATGCTATAGTGTCAACAATAAACTATTATCTAACTTCTGTTATAACAGCGTACCATTTAAATAATATTTGTATGTTTAAAGGAAAGTTTGTATCACATTTGAGATGCAATAGCTCGTTCTAGCAGGTTAGTTTCAATCACTGCTAATCACCTTGTATAGCTAACAAATTATTAGCTTTGAGGCCTAACGTTACTCGAAATAAAACACAAAAATTACAGAACTGCTAAATGTCTACAGTCATTACAGTGTAACGTATCTAAATATTAAGTCGTTACGTACGTACCTTATGTACATCAGTGGGTAAGAGGTTATAACATTCTAAGGCCACTTATGTTTACTTCTAGCTATCGACTCCATTAGCTAAGCTACCTGACAAACTTCGCAGAAGTGAGAGCGGCTCTTCCTGGATGGCGTCAGTCGAGGAATGAATGCAGCGCACCAATCAAAGGCGTCACAGAGTTGATTGACAGGCGTTTGACCAATGAGAAACTTAGCAGCGAGTCCCAGGGGGTTTCAAGTTGGGCTTTTGACCAGTCTTACATACTACATAGCATGAATAAAACAAAGTATATACATTTTTTTTCAATACGTTGTGTACATACATACATGCACACATCGTTGGGTCCTGTTTTATAGATAAAATATATAATACGTTATCATCATGCGTTTTTATTTAAAATACAATTGTGGCTATATTTAAGTGACAACATGCAGTCAGGCTACATTTAAAAATTATATAAAATATTGATTTGAATTACTTGTAAAGATTAAAGAGAGACATCCATCCTGTATGAGTGGTCAGTTATACATAATTTCAATCAGAATCAAGTATTCCATTTAATGAAGTAATTTAATGAAGTGACACAAATACTTACATTATTAACACAAGTGTTGACACAACTATTTCCATTTTTCATTCACTCTGAGGAAATAGTTTCAGTCTATTAAAACGGTCTGGTACTCTATTACCTCACACAGCTGAAAAGTGGGTTACAGAACATTTGGCAAATCTAAAGGCCCCTTATAACAGTGATTCATAATGACTGCAGGAGTTAAATGTACTGCAAGCGTATGGGCCGTAACATCTGAAAGACAGAATGATGCATTGGCTACATCTTATTTTTGGTGTAAGTTACACTGAGAAACTGCTGACAAATGGAAGCATAAAAGTTTAAATACAAACATAAGAGCCGGAACCATCGAACTCTGACTTGTAGACAGAGATGAGGAGGAAAACAGTGTAATCTGGTGAATCTGGAAACAGAGAGACCCCATCGGTTTGGCATGCTTCTTGGAACATTCTCCAGCCAGAACATGTGGAAACAGAGAAAGGGGTCGTGCTGTGGCACGGATGGGAATGTCAGACAGCAGGTGATTTTTGCGTTCTTTGCCAAGACTAATCAACTCTAATAAGAGAACATCAGCCAGCCGACTTCTCCCCAAACAAGGAACACTCCAACATTTTGTGGTTTCCAGAAGTTAAATAGCTATAGTAGGCCTGGCCTATCAAATCGGGATTGTTCAATGGTATTCATAACCGATAAACAGATCTATTCTGCGGCACAAACCGAGACTCAGAAGGCAAACATGTTTGTGTTAAAGAGAACTATGACCACACATGTCAATATCGTAAGATAATCATCTAAATCCTGTTTGCCTTCTGCACTCATACCAGCCCATCTTTGACATCTTAACTTTCATCCCGCTTCACGACAACAACAAATAAACACCACTCTGTCCTTATGGGACCCCTTCAGCTGGGTGTGACCTGAAAGCAGGCTTTTGCATGTAAGAGACCCCATCAGACACATCTGCTTGGTGCATCCCGATGGTAAAAATAGTTGGTATAAATCTTGGTATAAACCCCTTGGCCACTGTAGGGAATTTTCATCGTCTTCAACAAAAGCACTCTGAGACTTCTCGGCACTAAAAGACGACTCATGAACTCGATTAATGGTATCTGGGCCAAAGGACAACTCTGAACTTTATGAAGTCCTCCTAAGAGATCAGATTTATCTGGTTGACTAGGCTGATGGATTGCATTATTAGCTGCTGGCATATATCGTCTTGTGTACATTCCAGCGAAAACATTGCCCCAATTATCCACACGGTCCCTTCTCCAAAATAAACTATTAAGTGGCAGAATCACCCTTGGTTGAATCACTCCATCATAAAGCAACATTCTCAATTCAGGTGCTTGTTCAATCCGCTTCACTCTTAAAAATAAAGGTGCTTAAAAGGGTCTTCACAGCGATGCCATAGAAGAACCATTTTTGCTTCCACAAAGAACCATTCAGTCAAAGGTTCTTTAAAGAACCATCTCTTTCTTACCATTTTATAATCTGAAGAACCATAAATGTTCCATAAAGAGCCTTTAACATATGAAGATCCTGTCTATTTCACAAAAGCAAGCAACATACCACTGAAAAATCATGATCCTAACCTTTATCTCGATACAGAAATGTCAGATGGTCGGCGACGATAGCCTAGCGGTTAGAGCACCAACATATAGCGCAACTGTGCTCACGGTGACCTGAGTTCGATTGCCGTCTCTAGGTCCTTTGCCGATCCCACCCCCCTCTCTCCACCCAATACTTTTATGTCTACTCTCAACTGTCATTTCTAATAAAAAAAGGCATAAAAGCCCCCCAAAAAATATATATATAAAAAGAAATGTCAGATGGTCAAACAGCAACTAATCCTTTATGAATAGTTGAAATATTGGTGTCCAGGACACTGTGAGCACAGAGACTGTAATTTATACCTTTAGTTTTTAAAAAACTTTGTTTAAATATGTGAATAGATAGTGCTGAGATTGAGTGTTCTCAGTTGAAACAAGTAGAGGCTTGGATTAAGAAATTTCTTGCTTCTCAACTTAACATGTTGGTCCATATAAATGTCTTTTTTTTTTACTTTTTGGCTTGGTAATTCGTAACTTCTGTGACGAATGCCAACCCCAAGCTCACTTTCGTCTACATCCATTTTTTGAGTGCAATGCCCACATCTCAACATCCAGTCAACTGAACTTCAAACCAACTCCCTGCTCCACAATTTGTCTTTTGATGTTCAGAAGTATGTCACAATTCAGAAGAAAAGATCGGTCACCACTTCGGTTTCATCGCAACTTTAATAAGTAGTTCTTCTGCATCTGAAAGATCATGAAAAGGTTCAAAAAGTAACTAATACTGCAATGCTACATAAAAAAGCTTGACCATGAAGTGGCTGATCTTTTTAGCATTCTTAGAAGCAACAGGGTTAATGGTGCGACTCTCCCACAAACAAATTACTGTAGTCGGCAGAGAAATGGAATCCCTCGCCTTCATTGTTACCATGGCAAAGATTATTAGAATGCTCTAACATTTTCACAGATGATGCAGAAAAAGTAACCATCATAGCCAGAGTAAGTATCCTGGGCAAAGGAATGTTTCCAGATACAATAATGGGTGAGGGAAAGCTGGAGCAGTGCTTGATGATTTCTAAGAGGAAAAATAATCTCTCTCTCTCTCTTTCGCTTTCTTTCCACCCCCCCTTACACATTCTCTCTCCCTCTCTCTCTCTCTCTAGGTCTCTCAGTCCCAGCCCCTGAAGGTGTCATAACTGTGCTCTCTCCCTCTCGCTCTCTATCACCGCCTTTCAGATCTTTAAAAGCCGCTGTTTGCCGTTTCTCACTCGTTCTCGGTTTGTATCCTCTGGCACTGCAGGGGACTCCCAGCTCGCAGCCTCACCAAGCTGAAAAGCGAGCAAAGAAACAGAGAGGGGAAAGAGAAAGACTTCCAGAAATAGCATCAGCCACGTACGACACAACCGAGCATGGAGAACCTGAGACCTGGACGCAAGATGCCTTTCCTTTCCAACTTGATGCCCGTTGTCCTGTTGCTGATCATCTACAGTGGATCCTGGTCTTTGGCGGGTCGCTTGGGCCCCCACAAAAACTGCCTGACCTGCAAAGATGGGCACCCCTCGGGCGCGGGCCGGGCCTCCAGGGACCCGGCCGGGGCGCCCAGCACCACCATGTTGGCGTCGGGGGAGCCCTGCGGGGTTTACACCCTGAGCTGCGCCAAGGGGCTTCGCTGCGTGCCCCCTCAACGTGAACACAGCCCCCTTCAGGCTCTGCTGCAGGGCAGAGGCTTCTGCGCCAAACAGAGCAGAACCAGTCCCACCGAGAGGCCCCGCCCCACAGGTAAGAGTTTCAGCCAGCGGATGCCTTTGCGGTCCCTTCCTCCGTGCCGTTGCTTCGCCGGCATTTCGCCGTGTCGCATGCGGTGAGAAAATGCGATGGCTAGTCTGCTTTAAGTACCACGCTGAAATAGCTCGAGGATGCATTTCAGGTTCCACGGATGTGCTGGCAAGCCGCTGCGCTGCAGTGTCCATATCAGAGGCTTGGTAGGATGACAAAACTGTAACTGAACCAAGGACATGTGCATAAAGTGCCCGGGAATAGCTGCTGGTTTGCATGTGATGGCTGTAAATTCCTGCAGGGTGTAAAGGAATTTCTGTGATTTGAGGCTTTCACACGTCGTAAATACGCATGATGAAGATCACTTGTAATAATGGCCATTTGGATGAATGTGCAAGGGTTGCATATGAATATAGATGCGTGTGTGTGTGTGTGTGTGTGTGTGTAGTTGTGTGACAGTCTATGCAACTGTGCCATGCATATGGACATCAGAACTATTCAGAGCAGGATAAAGACGAGAAACAGTGGGGATAAAGAGCAAGAGTAGTGTATATGTGTGTGTTCTTGAGTGTAGATCAGTGTCACCCACATTCCTACAGTGTCATTTCGTGTAGCAGGTGAAATGTAGTCATGCAGTCTCCATCTACTGTTTACTTTAGATCATTACAACTTAAGAGAGCCTATATTGTCAATTTATAAGAATGATTTGAGGAACTATTCCCTAAAAATGTGGGTTTGTCCAGTTCAAATAACTCAAATCAAGCAACATATACACTTAAATCACAGCCAAATATATTCATTTAGTCGAATCACAGGTTTCAATGTCTTTTTCTCAAAAATGCAGAGTCATAATTCAGTATTAATGTCCCTTTTTTCACACAGGGCCACATCCTTCGAATAGTGGTGAAATAGACAAGGTGAGTCTATCTTTTGGTTTTTGGCTTCTATAATTAATGCTAAGCATTAGACCAGGATAAAAAAAAATCTTGGAAAAAGGGTTAATTATGCTTCATTATTAATTTTTTTATATCAATTAATATTAAATGTTAAAGACAGGTCAGATTGTGGCTGAATAATTAAAGTGGAACTCTAGTATTAAGATCCTGGAAACCTTATTATTTTATAATAATTATATAATTGAATATACTTATCATTTTATATTGTTACACCAAACTCATTTGTGTACCTCTAGCTTGCGCTATATACAAAACAATCAGTGCCAGAAGAGAATGGAATGATCAAAATGCCTCTTAAGCAAACATATCTTAAGTATGATGTGTGGCATTTCAACATTTTGTTCTCAACATTTCCTCACCAGGCTCCATGTCGTAAGCTGCTCAACACTGTCTTGCGAGGTCTCGAACTCACCATTTTCCAGTCCGATCGTGATATCTACGTCCCAAACTGTGACACTCGTGGGTTCTACAGGAAAAAGCAGGTACTGGTTAACTAAATCAATATCAACTGGAAATGTATTTTTCGAGATTCAAGTGGCTTTATTGATATGGTAAAAACGCTTGGTAACATTAACATTTCATAATAATAATGAGAAGGATTATTTTATCACTGTTTACTCTTATTGTTAGTTCTTCTGGTTTTGTAATAGTAATACTTCGTTGTGGAAGTTCGTTTCAATAAATGAACTAAGGGAGGAAGTTTTGATATCCGAAGGTCACCATTATGAGCAATTTTGCATTGCGAATGACAACCTTCGACGTACCAAAGCCAGAACAATCTCCTGTTGTCTTGTAGTGTCGGTCTTCTAAGGGCATGCAGCGTGGCCACTGCTGGTGCGTCAACGAGATGGGCAACACCGTGATATCACGTGCCGGGGAGGATGGCATTTTACCATGTGATGGAGAGTGAGGGGAGCGATGGCCCCACAGCTCTGAGCCTGGAGGAAGAGGAGGGGTACAGGGAGAGGGGATGACTTCAGCTCGGTGCAAGACACTGCCTGACCAGGACACACCAGGGATAAACCACTTCACATGGAAACGGGCCCTCACTCAGAATGTCCAGACCACGTTCACTGCCATAAACTCGAATAAACAGCATCAGAACACAGAAATAATGACCACTACACCACATGATCTTAAGTTGGGATAGGTCAGCTGTTACAGAGAGGTATTTAATTCCTGGCCACAACTCCTATGTATGTTTGTTTCTCAATGGGCTGTTTAAATATTAAGCAGATGGGGTGACATCCCCTCTCCCCTTCTCCAATGACACACTGACTAAACTATACTTATGAAAACGGAATATACCTTTGCGTCTAATTTATTCTGGAGTATTGCTAAATTTCCTTGAATCTTTTCCACAAAGACTTGCATACTTTTGAATCGTACACATTGTCATGTAATCGACATCTAAACGCTATCATAATGTGCACATTTGGGAAGTACTCCTTTTTTCGTTCATACGACACTGACCACAAACACACGTCGTGGATTATTTGTACATAAGTGAGATTATCGTGGTTGGTTGTGTCATGAGGTGGAATATTCTTGAATGCTGATGGCTGTTACCTTTTTCGAGAAGTTGTTAGGCATATTTTTATATATTTCAATATGCTATTTTATATATATAAATATATATATCTATATATATATATATATAAATTGTTGATTTATTTAATGAACTACAATGCCATGTATTTTTATATTGTCAGCAGTTTTTTCATTGTCAAAACTGAGCTTATTTTATTTGCTAAGAGAGTGAGCGCCATGCGTTGGTGTCACCATAAAAAGGGATTAAAAACAAAAATACAATTTAAACACGCCCTGAAGAGCATTTACTGCTGTACATGTGTTTTTTTATATAATTTTTTATTATTTTATGTCATTATTTATGTTGATCCTTCAGTATTGGAAAGTGTTACTATATCGCTTAATTTTCAATATTTCAATATTGGGTATTTTGTTCAGAACTCTGTGTTTTCTCATTCCCAAAATGCATTGAGAAAAAGTGCACAAAATAATGTCTGATCAATGTACCTCACACTGATTTTGTTGTATCAATATATGTGCCAGTAGTTGTGGGCCCTTGAAAAGGAGCCCACTGGAAAAAAAATATAACGTGTGCAAGAACTATGATACAAAAAAAATAAAAAAATAAACAGATACAGAGAAAAATAAATGCATATGTTAATATAAAAACGGACTCTTTGCAGGATCTCATTTGGAAACCCACATGCATGAAATTGAATATGATCAATTATGAATACTATCAAACCACACACATGCACAACTGAAAAAAAAAAATGAAGCGATGAATTAGCAAAAGGCAACAAGAAAGAGCAGATGCTGCTGTTGGCTGCAAAAATACAGCCATATGCTCATACAAATGTCACATACAAATATTGCCTTGTGCATAGTCATACTGAGCTATGGTGACTGTGCATTTTTGCAAGCCCAGAGCAGATTTAGCTTACTAAGAATAACTTTATGCTTTATCAGGGTATACTATCTTGTTATATCAGCCAAGTAGTTACATATAATGTTATTTGTACGTCTAATTCTCATGAATATAAGGGAAAGATTAAATATTTAGAGTGCTGGAGCTTTTGTGCCAATACAGATTCATGCACATGTATACTCACACGACAATCCATATGCTTGTTTCCAAGGTAACAACATATAGCAGAATATAGCATATGTCTGTGCTTTCATCATGCCCTACTTTGAATCACTGTGACTTGGAGAATTTATTCGCTCAGTAACGTAAGCTACATTTTTGTGTGCATATATTATTCGCTGTGTCAAATCAAGAGAGCCAAAATATAGAATCTACAGAGGAAGAAATAACCACACATATTATCAGTATTTTTACCCACATTTGATATATTTGATCAGTGTTGGGAAGGTTACTTTGGAAATGTAATAGGTTACAGATTACAAGTTACTGTATCTAAAATAAGATACAGTAATAAGTAGTGTAACTATTTCAATTACTTTATTAAAGTAATGCAACTGATTACATTTGATTACTTTTCTAAATTTGTAATGTTTTCAACTGTTAATCATTTCCAAACATGTAAACCAGGCACAGTGGTTCAACACTGATTACTGTCACTTTTGAAATCCTTCATCACTTTAATTAAGATTATATTCATTTAATTTTAAAGCACAGCCACCACAAAATCAGACTTATTTTGAGATCATTCTGAGGTTAAATATTTAAAACCATAACAAGAAAAAGTTTAGTAGCTATGATACTGTTTTTGAAATCAAATCTTTGCATAGCTATGACAGGAAACACTGGCATCTAACAATGACTTGGAAAAAACAAAACAATTAATCTTTAAAAAATAAAGCATATACGTAAATCCAAATAGGAAACAGTTATAGAATAAGCATGTGTCCTATTCTGTGTCCTAAACTCCTGAAACATTGGTGTCTCACATTTTAGAGCAGTCACTGCAATTTATGAAAGAAATAAATTAAATTTGTATGTGGGTGTGTGTGGAAAAACAAATCAAATGAAATCCCCTTTGTAATTGTTAACATTTTCATAAGTAACTGTAATTTAATTACACATTTGTTTCTCAGTAACTGTAACTGTAAATGACTAAATGTAACTGATTACAGTTTATTACATTTTATTTCTTTATTTTCATTTTATTACATGTTTATTACATATTACATTTATTTTGCAATTAAATTACATAGTTTAGTTACATGTAACTAGTTACTTCTCAAAACTGCATTTGATATACTGTCACTAATAAAACACAAGAGTCCCTTATGATTTCTGCGCCTCCAGAGACATCAACCCCATTGCAAAGATAATTAATTTTCAAACCGGCTTCCCAGACACCACTGCTATTGCTAGGACAATGGCAAATAGACTAATTGTTGCTAATTTCGACAGATTTTAGGAAAATGTGAGTTGTGCTTACCTGTGTAAACATTGACAATGCTAGGATTCCTTGGGTGGTTGCCAGGGTGTTGCTGCGTGATTCCTCTAATTTCACGCATTAGTTTTTACAGGCCCAAAAGTCCTACTGACATTCTGGGGTGCGTTTCCCAAAAGTTCCGTCGTTACCAATAGAGTTAAATGGAAATTACCACTATAGTTAGCTAACGATGCTTTTAGGAAAAGCACCCCTGATCTCCAACTACGGCTCGAGGTCTTTCTTTAGTTAAGGTAAATTTGCCCCACAATTTAAGGCAGGGGTCATCAAACTTGATCCTGGAGGGCCGGTGTCCTGCAGAGTTTAGCTCCAACTTGCCTCAACACACCTGCCTGGAAGTTTGAAGTATACCTAGTAATAGCTTGATTAGCTGCTTCAGGTGTGTTTAATTAGGGTTGGAGCTAAACTCTGCAGGGACACCGGCCCTCCAGGACCGAACTTGGTGACCCCTGATTTAAGGTAACGGACCGACTCAATTCCGCGAATCGGTTCTTTCGAGCAATTCTTTTCATAGAACCAAATGATTCTAATTATCTTAATTAACGAATTATCTTCTGGCTGAACATTTTTCGCATATTTTAATTAGGCTAAATACAACGTAGCCTATTAATGTTGATAAAACTATATGATTTTCGCCCCATCATTCAAGGTAACTTCGGTTCATGCTCGCGCTAGGACCGATTCGTGAACGAACCGTATTTTTGAACCGGTTCAACCGAATCACTGAAAAGATCCACCTCAAAACAACGGTTCGTTCGGACATGTCAGTCATGTCAACCGCAGGAACTTGTCAGACGAAATATTATAGTTATGGTCAGGTTAGTATTGATGTTTTCACGGTCTCATCTCACCTGTACGTTCACAAACCACGTGACGTAGGTAGGCTGCACTCAGGTGAGAGTCTGACACACACATTGATGTCCAGAGCTGTTCCTCTGAACTTGTGGGAGGAGCATCTGGTTCACTGCCACACTTCAGCAACCTAGTGTTGTTCACTTCCATGAAGAACCGGTCCATCTGGGCCCCCTCGGCGTAGCGCTTGTGTTGTTATCGAGCTTTGATCAGCTAGAGGAACCGGGGCAGGAACGGTGGGAGGCGGATCCGAGAGGAAAGTAGACCGCTGTGTTACAGGGGAGTGACCGTGATGATGGCGTCCCTCGGTAACACCGGCAGCGCCTCCATCCCGATGGTCATGCTCGCCCCTAAAACCAAGACCAAAAAGAAACATTTCGTGCAGCAGAAGGTGAAAGTGTTCCGGGCGAGCGACCCGATGCTCAGCGTGTTCATGTGGGGCGTTAATCATTCGGTAAGGCGGTATATGATTCACTTAACTTCCTACATCACACAACTGCCATTTTATAAGCTAACAGTTAGCTGCAAGCACGTATGTTGGGGATTTGAGGCCTTTAAATGCATTATGCATAGTAAATTAATCAAATTTGCGTGTACTGTTGTTGATCTGGGTTTTGGCTCATGAGGTCACACGCAAACCGGACACATTGTTTGATTGCAGCGGCGGATTTGCAACTGAACTGTTGCTACCGATTTGCGAACGAATCGTTCTTTTGAGTCGAATCTTTGAAATAGAATTGGTTCACAACACGATTTGTGACGAATCAGACTGAATCGGTCTAAAACAGTTCAACCGATTCTAGCCATTATTTTGGTTTTGTTTAATTGATCATATTTAGGTTCTACGACTTGGTTTTAGTGATTTGAAAAGCATATGCAATAAATTGAAGTAGGACACATGCTATTACAATAATCATCCATATTATACGTACGAAAATAAAACGGTTTGAACATAATGTAAGTATATATTACCTTGATTGAACGTTTTAGATGATATTTAATTCTAGAATGACAGGGACAGTATGATGATGTAACGTCACGAGGTAAACGAATCATTGAATTATTGCTGTAAACGGTTCTTTGAGACCGTTCAAAAGAGCCGTTTGGCAAATGAGTCAGATTTCATATGAGTAACTGTTGTAGAGCAAATCATTTTTGGAGATATATGCTTTTAGTATCTTACATTTGTCTTTTCCATTTATATGTTACTTGCAAAACTATTTAGTAAAAATCCACGACTAATTATGCAGATTATAGTGCAAATTATGACTGAAATTCCAATAGGAATCATGTAAACATTCCTTTAAGATTTTTGGAGGATCCTGGGGAAGTAATTGCTTTTAGGGAGAGTTTATGTGTTATGAATCATTTAAATGTTGCATAATTGGGAGACTGGGAAATCTTCATGCAATGACATGTGTTAGAAGAGGGTGTATACAAGCATTGAGTCATTCACCGTTAGGATATGAAAAATCTGCAAGTGCAAAGTTCATTTCAGATGCAAAAAGTAGTTTTTCCCACTCTGTTTTTCCAGATAAATGATTTGAATCAAGTTCCAGTGCCTGTCATGCTGCTCCCTGATGACTTCAAAGCCAACACCAAAATTAAAGTGAACAACCATCTCTTCAACAAGTATTTATCAAAAGCACATCATTATTTTACACGGATTTTCATTGCACTGTGTCTACATGTGAACTTGAACTTATAAGCAGGAACATGCTTACCTTCATTTAGATTAATTATTGTAGTGACGGTGAAAGAGAGTAGGCTAATTGGCAGCTTTTTCTGCAGAAGCAGAACAGCCACATCAAAGCAGCATTTTGGCTTCAGGTGAATGTGAAATGAAGGATTCTGATGGAGTTTTAATATGATCCTTCTGTACCTTACAGAGAGAATCTTCCAGGCCATTTTAAATTTAAGGAGTACTGTCCACAAGTCTTCAGGAACCTCAGGGAGCGATTTGGAATTGAAGATCTTGACTATCAGGTGACCTGATAGTCAAACATTTTGTGCATTGCATCCATTGATTGAATTTTTCTTGAATTTTGAATTTTTTTGTTCTTGGATATAATATAATATTACTGCTAAATTTGATCAGAATTTTTGTGCTTGCATGCATGGATGTTTTCCATCAGGTGTCCCTGGCTCGCAGTGCTCCCATGAGAGGCGATGGACAGGGAGAAGGTCTTCTCTTCACGTCCTATGACCGTACGCTGATAGTAAAGCAGATCTCCAGTGAAGAAGTAGCTGATATGCATAACATTCTGTCCGAGTATCACCAGGTATCTCACAACATAGTGGTGGACATTCACCGTTAATTCAAGCCATATCAAATGTGCCTTCAATGGAATATTTAATCTAAGAGATAGTCAATATCTGTTCATCTGCTGTATCCTTCATGAAAGTGTCTCTTATGCACATTGGTATTTACATACAAATATGATTCTAGAAGTTGTGATCTGTTCAAATGAAATTCATAACTTTTCCACCACAAACTAGTATACCAACCAAATTGGCACTTTAGCTTCAAAAGGTTGCAAACAATACAGACACATTGTATGACAGGCATTCGTGTTTTAATTTTAATTGTATACCACTTTAGCTTACATATTACACAAGGTTGCTTGTGTTGGGGAAGTGATCAGACAAAAGAATTCAGACTCCATCTATTTTTGTTTAATTACCCAGTTGGGATCCGCATGTTCTGTCGTTCATTTCCTCTTTACACTGTTATACAAACTTATTCAGTCACTGAAGTCATTTTCATGTTACATTCACACTTCCTTAAAATAGGTAAATTTCTCTTTATGATCGACAATGAGCTTTTGTTGTTTTGTGTGGTTATTTTAAGGTATAGTAAGTTGTTTATGGTCGATACAGTGGTAGTCTTAGATTTTATACACCTATCGGCATGCATACAGCATCATGATAAAGTTTTGTTATTATATTCAAAGGTGTTTTTGTCATGAATAGCTCATTTAGGCCACAGCTAAAATTGTCCAAAAATAAGGCACCACTGAGAGAAATATTAGGTCATGGGATTTCAACATAGCGGCCTCCATGAATGGTGATCTTCCTTATGTCGAATAACAGCTACACTACAGTTCAAAAGATTGGGGTCAGGTGGATTTATTTATTTATTTATTTTAAAAAACAAAAAACTTTTATACAGTAAGGAGACAATATGTTGATTAAAAGTGACAGTAAAGCCTTTCATAATGTTACAAAAGATTTCTGTTTCAAATAAATGCTTTTTTGAACTTGAATTGTGAACAAAGTTTTCAACATTGATAATAATAAGAAATATTTCTTGAGCAGCAAATTAGCATATTAGAATGATTTCTGAAGGATCATGTGACACTGAAGACTGGAGTAATGATGCTATAAAATCCAGCTGTGCATTAAAGAAATGCATATAATTCTCAAACATATTATAATAGAAAACAGTTATTTAAATTGTAACAATATTACTATTTTTACTGTATTTAACACAGCCTTGGTAAGCATAAGAGACTTATTTTAAAAACATTAAAAGATCCTACTGACCCCAAAATTTAGCATGTATTTAACGTATTATCATTTTTTTTTAGATGTATAATGTTTTTGCACTCTTATAAGAATTGTGTTAGCGTAGCGTTTGAGTGCCTGAGTCTTGTTTACAGTGCCGTGACGGCCATGAGATAAGTATGTGTGTGTGGGTTTCTCAGTTTCCATTGTAGCTGAATGAGCAGATCTTAATCGAGACTGTGTGCTTCTGCATCTGCATTGCCTTTATATTCACAACATGTCCTGAGGGTGCACTAACACGTATCTAGGAATCTATAACGACAAATTTCTTACTAAATGTTAAATTATAAGCTAATATTTGTTTTTAAAGTGCTATTAACATGCATTTTCTTTCATATTCCATGCAGTTTTAGTTCGGCACTGCTAGTTAGTCTAGATGTGCAGTGATGCAGACGGGAAAAAAACTGTAATTTATTAAGCCCGTGGGCTTGTTTGGTATTGGATACCATATGCTACTCAAAGTTGGTTCATTGGTTATAAACTATGTGCCATTGAATGAACATTAAACTTTATGGTTGAAGCTCACATAATATGATTCCTTTTGTTTTGTGTCTCGCAGCATATAGTGAAGTGTCATGGCAGTACACTCTTCCCTCAGTTTTTGGGCATGTACCGGGTTACAGTGGAGAGCGAGGACACGTACCTGATCGTTATGAGGAACATGTTTAGCCACAGACTCGTTGTCCACAGGAAATACGACCTGAAGGTAGGAAGCGTTCCTCACCGCTGAGATGAGATGCTGTTTCTTCAGGATTGTATTGACTGTGATGCTGTGTGCCTGATATTTCATAGCATGGCTGATATTTGTCTTTGTACACCTCATTAACTTCTCAAGCAATAAGCATACAGCAACTAAATCATGTGGCACGTCCCCTTAGACCTGGTTTAAGAGATTTAGGTGGACGTGATTGATGAGTAGTTCATGAATAGTATCTCAGATATGCCAGTTATTGAGGATCTGAGTGCTGGGCTGCACTTTCAGAGCTGGAAATGGAAACAGTGCTTTATGGATGAAATTCAATGAGGACAAGGTTTTTTTTTTCATCTTGTAGAATAGGCAATATCATATATTTATGACAGTATAAAATTTAAGAATAACAATTAAAATAATTAAAAAATGATTTATTATTAGTAGTAGTAGTGTTGTATGTATAAGACTATACTAGTAGCATCTTTTTTCATTTACACTTTAGAGGCATGTTGGGATAGAGTTAATGACTCTGATTAATTTACATGAATCAATTCAAACTGTCTGTCAGTAAATCATTTCAATAGAATTATTGATATTTCAGTAATATTTTTTTGCTGTATTACAATTAAAAAATGTATTTTTTTTTTATTGTAGTTTGATTATTTTCTATGATTCACTTTAAGTTGTCTTTTTCAGGGAGTTGATCCAACTCTGTATCAAAATGTTTTTTTCCACATTTAACATTTTCGAACAACATGGAAACAATGGCTGTTTGTTTAAAATGAATCACTAATGTTATTATATATTATTATTATTATTATTATATTAAGTATTATATATTTGCTTTATATTATGTTGCTTTATATTTATGCCATTTTAAAAATATATATTTTTAAAAGTCTTCTGCTCACCAAGACTGCACTTATTTGATGGCAAATACTGTAAAACAGTATTATTGTGAGATATAATTATAAAAAACTGCTTTTCATTTTATTATATTTTTTAATGTAATTTATTCCTATGATCCAAAGCTGAATTTTCATCAGCCATTACTCCAGTCTTTAGTGTCACATGATCCTTCAGAAATTGTAATCTTAATGATCCTAATATGCAGATTTGGTGCTGAATTATTTATTATTATTATCATCAATGTTCAAAACAGTAGTGCTGTTTAATATATTTGTAGAAATTTATATATTTTTTCAGGATTCTTTGAATGTGAAGTTAATGAGCATTTATTTTAAATATTAAATGCATCAAAATCTAAAAACAAAATCTTACTGACCCACAAGTTTTTAACTGCAGTGTATATCATAATAAAATAATCATTATAATGTTTATGATATTATAATTATATCTATTAGTAATTATGTGAATGGCCAGAGTGTAATAAACAGGGTATAAACAGGCCTTAACTGTCTTGTTTGTTGCTATTTTGATTGTGTGCCACAAGAGGGTGTGATTGCACTGATGTACAACACAGACTGATACAACAAATCATGTTAGAGCATCTGATGCTGATACAGTTAATGAAAAACACACTCAAGACTGTCTTAAAAAGAGTCTAACACTGTGTTTTATTCAGGGTTCCATGATAGATCGTGAGGCCAGTGACAAAGAGAAGGTAGGACGCCAGTCCAGATCATTTTTCAAAATTACCTGATGCAACATAAGACACAATTCAGACATTCCTTGCTTCTTCTAATGCAGGTGAAAGAGCTGCCGACTTTTAAAGACATGGATTTCAGAAATAACATGCAGAAGGTGTACGTGACAGAAGAGCAGAAAGAGAAGATTATGGAGAAGCTAAACCGAGATGTAGAGGTGAAGACTTTTAGTACTTTTTAAAAATGTCACGATGATGTTTAAAAGGTTCTGAAATCCCTGCTTTTAATGCTCCTGTGATTATAGTTCCTGGTGAAGCTGAAGATAATGGACTACAGCCTGTTGCTAGGCATCCATGACGTGGCACGTAGCGAACGGGAGGAAGAGGAGGCCGAGGAGCCCAGCTGTGAAGATGACACTGATCCCGAGAACGGCCTTGCTCCGGCCGTGCAGGTGGGCTCGTACGGCACGTCACCGGAGGGCATCGCCGGTTACATGAACTCCTTCAAACCCCTGGGACCTGGAGAATTTGACCCTTACGTTGATGTATACGCTGTCAAAAGCGCCCCAGGTAAGTTCTGGCTGGTAAACCGGAGAGGAAGTTGAGGATATGGAGGGGAAACCACACACGTCTAGCATGTATGGAAGAGGGAAGCAGGAAAGGAGGTGATGTGTGTGTGTGTTTGGATTCCAGGAGCGCCGCAGAGGGAGGTGTATTTCATGGGCCTCATTGATGTGTTGACGCAGTACGACACTAAGAAGAAAGCTGCCCACGCTGCGAAGACCGTTAAACATGGCGTGAGTGGAAAAACAGTTTTAATGCGCATTCGTCCAGTATAATTTGCTTAATTCTGAGTTCTAGGAGGTTATAAAAACATGACTCATCCTGTTCCTTCCTTTCAGGCTGGTGCTGAAATATCTACGGTTCATCCAGAGCAGTATGCCAAACGATTCCGTGAATTCATCTCCAACATTTTTGTGTAACCACTTCTGGGTGTCTTTAGCAACACTTCAAGGTCACGTTTCACCCCAAAATCAAAAGAAAAAAAATAATATTTTGCATAAAGAAATTAGGTCTATTTTTAGGACTATTAAGTTATTTTTCATTGTGACATTATTTTTATGACAATAAAACACATTTGCCCCATTACTGTAATATGTCCAGAAGGTTTTTTTTTTTTGTGATTCTCATTGCAATAATACAGTAATTGTTTTAATCAAATTATTTTCTGTCCATATATATATATATATATATATATATATATGTGGTTGTCATTGCAATAGTACTTTTTAAAATAAAACTCAATGTGTGTCTATACACACACGCGCGCACACACACAGAGAATATAAATGTATTAATAATAATTTTATTTAAAAAGTACTGTATTATTGAGTATGAAATTGGAGTATTTCTTATTTTAGATTTTTTTTATATTTCATATTAGGTATATATTTACATAAACACACAGACAGACAATAATAGTACTCGATACAATAATTCTTCATAAAATTATTATTAGGTTATTAATATTATTTATATAACAAATGGAAGTATTTCTTATTTTAGATTTTTTTTATTAATAGTTTTCTATATTCCGTGTGTGTGTGTGTGTATATACTATTATATTTTGTGTGTATATAAATTTTTGAATTATTATGAGAATTTGGAGGGGAAATGTGTTTTATTATATAAATAAAGTCTGAGTAAAAAAAATCTTAATGGTGTTTAATAGGCTTAATTTTTTTTAAACAAAATATATATATATATATATATATATATATATATTTTTTTTTTTTTTTTTTTGTCAGATTCACTCCCATGTTTTTAGTTTCTATCTATTGCCATCACATAGGTTGTTTTTTTTTAGCGTCTCTTCATATTTTTTCATATTGTGCTTCATATTTTCATAACATGATATTTTAGCACGACACACTACAGCCACGTTCATTAAGGGTGTATTCACAAATGAATAACACTAGATTCACATGAATCATTTTGTGACATAACCTACAAACATGGGAACATTGCCTAACTCCAAACCTGTAGCAGTGACATAATTTGTTCTTGGTGTGTTCTCTCTTTCTTTGGACTTTGGCTTGACAGAGAGAGAAACCGTCGCCTTAACTGCTTGTGGAGGAATAGCAGAAACTCAAGTTGTGCGATGCTTTAAGTACATGCTAGCTTCATTTGATATATGCAGCACTAGAATGTTGTGAGGAGGATAAGATACTTGTAAAAAAATTAAGAAAAAACACAAACTGACCAGCCGGTGACCTTAAGTGTACATTAAGGGTCTAGATTAAAGTAATATTATGAATTGAATGCTGACTGTTTATATGGATGGATGGAGCACACACTCTTCTTTTCTCTTGAGCTATTTTATGCAGTTAGCCTTGATGCAGAAAAGAGGACTTTTTGTAGTTTGTAGTAGAAATACTTTAGCAACACTGAGCTGATTTAGTATGAAATGCCTTATCGTAGCATTTTATTTATTTTGCAAATCAGTGTTTGGACCAAATATATTTTTCAGAGATGTCCAAAAACATGGTTTCTCTTATTTATTCATTTTAGCTTTGTACAATTACAATTGGCACAATTCCAGTATGTCCATAATAGTTGTACTTTAAATGGTATTTTTAGAGCTGTTTTAACACCTTAACATGTTGTTACATTGTGTTCACATAATGCATGTAACGACTGTAATTACCAATAATGTGCATTCCTACTAAGTACAATAAAAACTTTTTTTCATATAATTTGGGTGAAAAAGAAATTGAGTCTACATTTACTTGTACATGAAATTTGTATACAGTTTCAGTCAACATTTAGACTGTTAATATACTGTGTACATTATAAACTAAAATAATTTTATTATTATATTCTTAATATTTTTTTATGGCTTTGTTATATAACATTTTTATAATAAAAATATTAATTATATATTTTTTAATGTGTTAATCATTTAAAATTGAATTAGTATTTATTTATGATAAGCTACTATTTTTATTGTAACTGATAAACTTCGAAAGAATTGAGGTCGCTTTAGTTTAGCCGGGGCTTCCGTGAGGTCTGGACCCGCACATGAAGAGAGGTCAAGGACAGGATCCACCTAGTCCTTTCCAGGAGCTGTGATTTTGCTGACAAATTCTTTCCTGTTTCCCTGACAAAAGATGTACTCTTAACAATGGGGAGCGTGTAGGGGGAAAAAAATCTAATCGCCCAGCAAACTGCTGACGAATTCTTGTGGTTGTAGGAGTAGCTGGAACACGGAGTTCAGAGTGTCACATTATTCTCCTCAAGGCTTTTCATACTGTGCTGGGTTAAGGTCACTTTTAACCCTCGGTTAAGTAAGTTAGCATCTTCCATAGCAGTATTATCCCTGTAAAAGACAATCATAAATTAAATATACCAAGAAAACTGAGGGTCAATATTCATACATTTAAAAGTGAAAAGTACAAAATAGGCCTCATTTGGAACCAGTTCAAATTTTGAACCAGTTTTTGGAATAGCATACGATCATACTACTATTTTTGTAGTGTATGTGCACTTTCTGGCATCACATAGTCAGATGACCTACTACATTTGACAAAAGGTGTTGTATACAAAAGAGCATATGAGCAAAAGGATCCCATAATGCAGTGTGCTTGGCCCGACCTTCCATTTCCAAATATGATGAATGAACCATAATATCAGCCATGATTTTTACCACTTTTTTGTGTACTCTTATTTGATTGGACTGCCAAGAATTAAGACAAATGGAGTACAAATGCAATTTTAAAACAGTTTCATTAAAACTGGAGGCCACTCACTGAATTAAACCCAACCGCAAGGTCACCTGTATGACGTTAATGTAGCATATAAATGTTTGAAATGTTTGTCGATGCTTTATGTTTGTTTAAGAAATATTAGTATGCAGTGTATAGTGCATATTATTCAGTAAGCTGGTATTTAAATCTGAACAGCCATATATACACAGGCACATATTTATACATTTGTAAATACATACGTAATTGCCCATTGAAGTGATTTGTTTAATGTATAATTCACACAGTAATTTGTTCTGCTCATATTTCATGAATTATGCCCTTTGTTGCTGACAGATTGCTATAAATTTGTCATTTTCAACTCGGATCGTACAGTACTGCTAAGAGGATGTTCAAACAGAAATGTCTAAACACTGAAGCCAACCCAACCACAACATTTCAAACATTTGTTCTGTGGAGCCAAAAGCTGTGAGGCAGAAATGGATGTCTTTAAATCAGATCAGTTTGTAGTGTTCTCAAGTGTGTGCACTTCTGAAGCAGTTGCTGAAATGTTCTGTGGGGGATGCCGGGGGTGTTGTGTGTGTGTGTGTGTGTGTGTGTGTGTGTGTGTGTGTGTGTGTGTGTGTGTGTGTGTGTGTGGGGGGGGGGGGGTTGATGTATGGCTGGCTTCCTACATCTCTCTTGCTCTGCCTGCCACTCACTGCCCCTCGACCACAAAAGTATTTCCTGCTATTGTCCTGCTGGGGGCTGTGTTTTTTCAGCATATCACGCACAAAAGCTAAATATTTTTTTTCCTTTTGGACTTTCAGAGCTGTGAAAAGATTCTCTGAAAAAAAAACATACAGGGGCCCCAACAGAGCTTAGGGCCAAAAAGTTTAACTCTTGTCGTGTTCAGATCAAAGCAGTCAATCCACACACATCTAAATAATTCACAGTTAATCGATTGGACACACAGGAAATAATAATAAAAATATTTATTTTTCGTTTTATGTATGTATTTATTTATTTATTTGGGAGGAGGGCCTTCTGCAAGCACCTGAATAGTTCATAATCATCATTAAAGGCACCCTTTGTTAATAAAATTGGACTGAGCAAATTTAGACACTTAAACGATCATTTTATTTAATTATTATTATTATTATTAATGTATTTTAATTTAATTAATGGATCTGTTTATTGCATTCAAAACCCATTTGCTTTTAGGGGCACTATTAAAATTCTATATTGTAGTATTGCTAATGTTGGTTGTTAATTATAAATGGCTTGTTTTTGCCTAATTTACATGTAGATCAAATTAATATGCTAATAAATACATTTAAACTCTAATACATCCCATATCTACTTTGTTTAAAAATAGAACAAGAGATGGTTTTGTTTAAAACAGTGAATGTCACTCCAAACAAATTAGCAGACCTCACCCAACCTTTCCTAATGTTACATGTAAAGTTGCATATTACACATCACTGTGGCCGAATTCAAAATGCTTTTAGCAACCAATAAGAGTATTATGTGCCTGCTCATTAGTCCGGATTTGCTGTGCTTTGGGTAACGTGTAACATATACACCCTGGGGCTTGTTCTAATCCTTATTTTGTTGTTGCACCACAAACTCGTGCAACCACTTTAATTCCATCTTGGCGCCACGCGTTGTTTAGACCAATACTCTCAGAAAAACAAACATTCTCTCCGGTTATTTGGATGATACTATCTGCAATCAAGAGATTCTTGGAGTCCTTCCTGTCGGATTCAACCCCCTCCTGTCCTGTGAGGATGTCCTGTCAGTGTGACGGTGGAGCAACCAGGCGCGTGAGAGGGAGAGGGAAGAGCTTATTTTGCCCCAAAGCCCAATGTATGGCTAGATCCCACACAACGTTCCAGTTGAGCAAAGCCTCCGGTGATATTTCTCCAGGACTGCTTCTACCGTGGGGTCAACCCTGAGAGCCTCATCTTCGGTAACCTCATAGCAAGGTATGTCTCCTAACCCTTTGTCATGTGGACAACAAGAACAATTTAATTAGCATTAATGTAGTTGCTGAGGTAATGTTGACTTGAATTTTCAAATTGGGGAACAGAAACCTAGTAATATATTTGGTGCCTAGAGAGCAGGGGTGGGCAACTCTGGCCCTCAAGGCCTACCCTCAAAACTTGCTGAGCTGGGAAACGGGAAAACAGATGGATTTTAGTGGAAAATGCCTCGCACGTAATCCTCTAACAGCAGGGGTGGACTTTTTTGGGAGTTTAGCTGCAATCTTAATTAAACCTGAGAAATCTAAAGCAAAGTCTTTAGGATTACTTGGAGAATTTCAGGTATGTTTAGGGTTGGAGCTAAATTCTGCAGAGGAGTTGTCCACTTTTAGAGGATTTTGTATCAGACATTTTTTGGCCTTTCTCAGCTCAGCAAGTACATATTTACTTGTACAATAGCTCAAGGTAATCCTTGTAAACATCCTTTTAACAAAATCTTCTGTGTCTTTTCCATCTGTAGACCATGACGTACGATCTACACAACTCGTCCTACGACATCTACAATGGCACGCCGTGGTTTGTCTACGACTGCACCATCCACCTAGACGAGGATGGCCGACGGATCGCTCTTTTCCTCCTTTACCTAGTGCTCTTCATGGTAGGGTTGGCCGAAAACACCCTGGTGGTGTGGGTGAACTGGCGAAGGCGGCATTCGGCGAATGGTGTGCTGTTCTGCGTCATCAATGTGAGCTTGTCCGACTTGATGGTGATCTTCACCATGCCCTTCTTCATGCTTGAGGTGACCATGGACAAGGTTTGGCTGTGGGGCCGCTTCCTTTGCAAGGTCACGCACCTTGTATACATCATAAACTTCTACAGTAGCTCATTCTTCCTGGCCTTCATGACCTTGGAGCGATACCTGTCCCTGACGCGGCCCAACAAGCCGGCCTGCTTCCCAGCGCAGCACAAACGCCGTTGGTTTCTCTGCGCTGGGATCTGGCTCCTGTCGCTCATTCTGGCCTTGCTGGAAAACGTCCACGTCGACTTGTTGGAGTGGGACGAACCGGGCTGCTACATGGTTCCCGAGCAGTACTACACGGAGTGGTTCGTATCAGTTTCCTTCCTCTGTCTGATATTCCAGTTCCTGGGTCCGGCGTCGGTCATCATCACCTGCAACGTCCTCATCGCTCGAGCCGTCCGCACAACCCCGGACGTCCAGAATCGTCGGGACGTGTGGCTGGTGCACGTGTACTCGCTGGTCTTTGTGGCCTGCTGGCTACCGTACCATTTGGTATTGTTCTTGTTGACAGTGGACGACCTGGACCCACACCTGTTCTCCTGCAACACGGTTGAGGTGCTGTACTTCTCTTTTAGCCTCGTGCAATGCTTGTCGCTCTTTCACTGCATCGCCAACCCAATCCTCTACAACTTCCTCAGTAAAAGCTTCCGCAACAATCTAATAAATGCCGTGATCACCCGCATCTCTTTACCGCCGACCAGTGTGCCAAGTAACGCTGTAACTGACAAGGCAGGGACAGCGGCGGTAAAAGAGCGGAAGCTCAGTAACACCAGCACGAGTCACTCCGACATTGGCGTGTGAAGAGGGAAACTCCTAAATGACGATTTGGTGAAACACAGCACGTGAATGCGCTACGAAAGAAGTGGCCTTGTTGAGGCGGTTGTTTTTGGTCACTTGCCTGGTAACTAGCCCTACTGTCTCCTGTTTTTCTCACCTCAGTATTGTTAACAGTGCAAGGAAGGAAATATTGTCAACCTTTCATAGCCTTTATTTCCACCGGTTCCTATTGTCACATCTAGGAACTCCTAGATAAGTAATAAAAGCTCTGTCCACATGCCAGGGTTTGTACAAAGACCGTTTTGATTGTTCTCCTCAACAAAAACATTCACTTAGCTCTCCATATGCTCAATCACAACACCTAGAGCTGTTTTAATGGCTTTTGAGCTCAGCAGCTTGCTTGTACATATTGTCATGGATGTGATGTCATGAAAAAAAATGAATAAAATTTGTTTTAAAGTCTTTTAAACATGTTTGTACAAAAGGGGCAAAATTGTGCATGCCATTTCTTTTGAGAATGTGCTGCTCCGATGTCTAAAAATATATTTTCCATTGTAAAAATTTGTAGAAGTTTGTTGAATATAAATACACTGTATTTAACATTGATAAGTGGTGGGGTTGTGTTCAAATTATGTTAACATGGCTAAAATTTCACTGTTAAAATGACAAGACTCTGGCAAGTTTTGTAAGTACTGTTTTTATTCAGAACACAAGTACAGCTGTAGTAAAAGAGAACAGATTTCTGATAGTGACACTGAACATGAATAAATCATATAAATAACACTGAAGTGATATAAGGCAATTGTTTCATGTTGAAAATAAAATGTAGTATGACATCTCATATTCAACATCAGAGTCAAGATATTTATGGTTTATAATCACAACATCAGCTGCAAACCTTGGCAAATCATTGAATGTGCATTTTTTTCCTAAAAATAAAACTGATTGATAAATAGTTAAATAGATAAATAGTTGATAAAACCAGGCAGTTGGTTCAGCCGGTATTTTCTGTGCTACATTGCAAATAAAGCTATAACAACCACAATGTCCCAGCAGCTTTGAGTACATACTTTGTGGTTGGATGACATCAATTACGAATGCCAAATCGGTTTTGAATTGAACAAAAAAAAAATTTAAATATACAATGTAAAATTGTCCCATATAAGAAAGAACAGGCAAATAACTGCTGGGAGAATGGTAAAGAAGAACATCACAGCTTTCTAAAGAGAATTGTAATTTATTCATGACAATACCATTCGCACAAAACACTCTGTCCCAAGTGAAGAAGGTGAACACTGACATATGAAACGACTGATATATTAGCACCTCAGTCTGAATCACTTCTCTTTTCCGAATGAAATGAACGACATATGAAGAGTTTTGCTTTATGTACAACATCCAAACTATAGGCTATTATACTGCATCTCATAAACCAGTAACTATTTCTAATTTAGTCTATGTCAATGATACACAACACTACTATAAAAATAATGGCTATTCTGTAAAAGAAAAGTACCTTCATTTATTATTTTTTTTTTTTAATTAACCATTTTATTTATATTCTTGACCTAGAGCACTGCTTTATTTATCAGAAAACGTAGAAAAAGTATTGGTTTATTCTCAATGTGCACTTGCGTTGTGTAAGAACAAAGGTTACTTTGTGCTTCTCTAGAATAACCAGAGACCTTTAGCTTATTGTGATAGAGTTGCCGGAAGAGTATATAGAGGTAATCGCAGATCAGCACTTGGAAAAGCAACCCGTTAAAAATGACTTAAAACACTACAAATCAAAAGTTTGGACACACTTGACTGAATTTGTTTGCTGTGATCTTAAAAACATCATTTGATCTAAATGCTTCTATTTAAAATGGTTGAAACTGGCTTTGAAGACAAATGTGACCCTGGACCACAAAACCAGTCTTAAATCGCACGGGTATATTTGTAGCAATAGCCAAAAATACATTGTATGGGTCAAAATTATTGATTTTTCTTTTATGCCAAAAATCATTAGGACATCAAGTAAAGATCATGTTCCATGAAGCTATTTGATAAATTTCCTACTGTAAATATATCAGAACTTCATTTTAGAGTAGTAATATGCATTGGACAACTTTAAAGGTGATTTTCTCAATATTTAGATTTTTTGCACCCTCCGATTCCAGATTTCCAAATAATTGTATCTCGCCCAAATATTGTCCTATTATAACAAACCATATATCAATGGAAAGATTATTTATTCAGTTTTCAGATGATGTATACATCTCAATTTTTAAAAATTGACCCTTATAACTGGTTTTGTTGTCCAGGGTCACAAATATATAACTTCTGTGCTACACTGTCTGTGAAAGAATTCTTTACAAAACAAAAATTCTTTTAAATAAATGATAGTGACTGAAAAGCAGCCAAAAAGTGTAAACTTCATTAATGGTGTTCAAACACTGTGTTTCATGATGTTCTTGGCAAAGATTTGAAGAAGCTACAATATAAGATGTTTTTTTTTTTGTTTTTGTTATTTTGTAGCTTTGATGACTTTATTATTATTCTAAAATGTAAAAAACAAAGGAAATAATGAGTAGGTGTGTCCAACGATTTGATTGGCAATGCAACCTTGCTCAGTCTCTCTTGCCATCAAGTGGTCAAGTATCAGAACTACATTTTTAAAATAAAGTTTTACCTTTAATTTAGTCTTTAAAAAACAAGAACCGTTCTCATTCTGTACACAAACGACATAAAGACGATCACATTAAACACTTAATTACATTCTAAGTCTAGTTGTCCTCAACAACATACGGAGTAAACGTGGGCACACAGTGTGACGGAGCGTTCAGAGAGGGTGACTTTCAGGTGTCCATATTGGGGACGGGCTCTTTAGAGTGGTCATTATACATAAAGGTCTCCTCGATGTTAAAATCGGGTGGCAGCTGGTCTTTATGGAGCTCCATGTGCGAGGAAACCATCTTGAGCGTGGAGAAAAACAGGCCGCAGATGGTGCAGCGGTACATGAGGGCGCCCGAGTGCGTCTTTAGGTGGCAGATCATGGTGGAGCGGCCACGGAAAAAGCGCAGGCATACTTTGCACTGGTAGGGTTTCTCGCCCGTGTGGATGCGGAGGTGGTAGGTGAACTCGCCCGAGTGTGCAAAATGCTTACCACAATACCGACAGCGATACAATTTTTCCCTTCCGCCACCAGAGTTACCGTTCAGTATGAGTCCGGCAGGAAACGGGGCGCCGCCGTGAGCCATTTTGTCCTGCATGCTGAAGCCTAGGCTTAAGTTGAAACCTGCTTTACCCGAGCCGCTCGCCTCCATAGGTGAGGAGGAGGATGAGGAGTATTCGGGGAGCTGGTCGGCCTTGCGCTTGACCGGCCATACCTGGCTGCCCTGGAGCTCATTTGAATGCACACTGAGATGGTAATGAAACGCAGTTTCTGAGCGGAAGGTCTGTGGACACAGGAAGCAGCGCAGCTCGGCCTGGCCTTCTCTGCTGGTCTCCGGGCTGCTGTCGTCCTGTTTCACCGACGCTCCTTCCTCTGTGTGTAGAGACAGGTGTCTTTCCAGCAGCGTGCTCTCCAGGAAGGGGCTGGCGCATTGTGGACAAGTGTAAATAGGAAAGAGGTGTGTCAGTGTGTGCCACAGGAGGGCGCATCGAGAGGGGTGAGACAGCTGGCACACTTCACAGCGTAATGTCCTCAAGCATGCGTGGCTCTGAACGTGGTCCCTGACAGCCTGAGGAAAAAGATAATCTGTTATTAATATAAACAAATCAATAACATTAATTGAAATAAATTGTTAATACTAAAGTAAAAGATGTAATGAATTTGTATTATATCATCCTTATACAGTATTTGGTAGTGTTGACAGAAGCGTCATAACAAAAAAACTTTTAGAATATTAAAAGAATAAATATAATATTAACAATATTAAAATATCACATATAACAGTAATTTCAAAGTAAACTTACAAAAAGTGAATTTAAGTAATTTTCTTCTTTTACCACACAAGTTAGTTAGCAGCATGTAACCAAGAGTTGTGGTTTTTGTTATATGAAAAAATAAATAAATCATTTTATTTTTTATTTTTTTTTTATATTTATTGTAATATTTGAAACACCTGTTTTTATTTGTTCTATTACTTGTAAAGTTTCTTTGTTTTTTACTACTGTTTCCTTGAGCAGTTACTTGCAATTACTGTAAAGCAATGATCGCTTAATGTAAAATATTAGATTTTTTACATTTTATTTTAATAATCATATTATAAATATTTAATCAAAGTATATATCTATATTCAAAATTCATTTCACAGATATATATATATATAGAGAGAGAGAGCGAGAGATTTACATTTACGCATTTAGCAGACGCTTTTATCCAAAGCTTCAAGATAAATACTTGAAGACTGCAAGTCTTTTTATTACATTTACGATGTATTTATTTATGTATATTTATTTGTATTTTATATAAATAAATATTATATAAATGATTAATTTAAAAAAAATTAAAAGGTGTTTTAACAGTGTTAGTTTTGTAAAATTTGTATACCATTATATTATTTTATTATTAATATTTTGAATTAGCTTTTAGTTTTATATTTTCACTTTTCATTTTAGTTTAAGTTTGTGTGATTTTGCTATGTTCTATTGTCATTTTAATAATTAATTATACTTACTTAGCCTTAATTTATCCAGTTCAGTAATCAATTTTAACTTCAATAAGATGCCAAGTTTTTTAAGTTTAAGTTTTTCATTGAATATTTATACTATATTTTATTTTAGCTTTATTTCAATTAACGAATAAAGCATAAGCATAATGATTTCCAGGTACCACATTGCATCTGTGGCCAGTTGCACAAAAAGTTGACAGTTGAGTGGATGAAGTGTCCCAAATTCCACACTTCGTTTTTTTCGGTTAAGTGCATCCTCTGGGTAGATAAAGTGCACTTTTTTGGAATTTTCAATGTGAACACACTTCTCGCACTATTTATACTAAAAATCGTCATAGAATAGTGCATAAGTACATGATTTGGGATGCACCTTAAGTTTATGCAACTGGCCCCTGGTTAGGGTTAAGACAGTCGGACGAACGTCAGTCCTGGAGAGCCGCAGCCTGCAGAGTTCTGCTTCAACCCTAATCAAATGGTTATTAGGAAGCTACAGGCAGGTGAGTTTTAATTAGGTTGGAGCTGAATTCTGCAGGGCTGCGGCTCTCCAGGACCGGAGTTCGCCACCCCTGGGTTAAGAAATGTATAAGACTTATACACACAAAAAAACTGCTCCACTACCTTAAAATCATTCGCCATGGATTTTGCACAGATGGTACACTGCAGTTCCCCTCCTTGTCTTTGGGAGGCTCCGTTCAGTTGGTCTGGATTTTGAGGGGCGCACTTGGCAGCTGACTGACGCCTGTGGTGAATCAGTGCGGATTCAGTCCGAAACTGATGTTCACAAACGTCACAGGAGAAGAGCAAGATGCCCACGTGTGTGAGGGCGTGAGTGACAGCAGCAGCTCGCTCCGAGAAAGAGGCGCCACACACCTGACATGAACCCGTTTCTGAGAGGTGTGCCTCAGCGTGAGTTCGTATGACGGCGTTTTCCGCCGGAAGTAGCATCCCGCAGGATTTACACGGCTGCGATGAAGCTAGCTGCCCGAGAGACGCCCCGTTTTCTCCATTCTCTATGCACATCAAGTCCTCATCATCCTCTTCCTCCACAATGAACTGCTCCTCCTCGTCGCTCAGCTCAATGATGTCTTCTGAGAGTCCTCGCCACTGATCGCTGCCCTCCGTCTGCTCTTCCTGTAGTTGGTGCCTCTTCCTAGAATCATCTTCCTCAAAAAAATCGGAATCTTTGATTGGTCCTGCAATGGCCCCCAGCTGCAAACTGTCCAAGGGGTCATTGGAGGACGACGAAGGGGCGCAGGTTTCCCCTCCAAGCTTGGCTGAAGAATCAGGGACGGAACATGGTTCCTGAGACCCAAATGTTGATTTGCTACCATTAACAACAAGCTGGTCCACTGAGTTACTTCCTGCATCTTCTCCTTCATCCTCCTGCTCAGTCTTGAGCTGCAAAGTCAGTACAGGAAGAGCATCTGTAGAACGGTTACTGTCCGAAGGACTAGCCTTGTTGCCCACCTGTTGATTGTAACCCAAATGTACCTGCAAGTCTTCATTTTTTGGCGACTGGGTGGCCAAGTGGGAGCGATTTGACCTGCCGTTCCTGCCTTGAGAAACCGGAGATGGAGTTACAGGAGTGGGAGCGGCTGAAGACGACAACGAGGAGCAGGATGCTGCAGAGGACGAGCAAACGGACACAGCCATGGCATTGGCCGACACCAAATCGCTTTCCAAATCCCCTTCGGCAACCGCGTCTCCAGAGCTGGAGCTCTGCAGGTCAGGAAAGGTGGCATGGCAAGCGTTCACCAACTCCCTCACGCCGAGCCTTTCCGCCAACTCATACAGCACACCCACATCGATCAAGTCTGTGAAAATCTCACCCGTGTAGATAAAAGTCAAGACCTTCTCGAAATTGGTGGCGGAGACAAAGTCCAGAGAGAAAGTAGTGGGAACGGCACCCTGGTTGCCGGAACCTCTGGAGAAGAGGCTGTTAAAGTGCGTGCAAGAGCATGCCAACACCACACGATGAGCAGGGAAGGAACGGCCTCCGACCTGAAGGACGACGTCACACAGGAGGCGAGACAGACGGCAGCGGTTGAGCTCGGAGAGGAGACGGGCCGCATGGCCAGAGCCCTGCAGCCTGATCCGCATGCCTGGCAATTCCGACTAAAGCCAGGGTTTGGACTGAAACACAGAAGTGAATGGAAAAAAGGATGAGATTCAGATAAATTTGAATAGCAAGATGCATATTCTGTACTTTTAAAGGAATATATACAGTATGTATATATATATATATATATATATATATATATATATATATATATATATATATATATTAGTGTTGTCAAACAATTAATCATGATTAATGACATAATATATTTTTGTTTACATAATATCTGTGTGTGTGCTATGTATATTTATTATGTATATATATATATATATATATATATATATATATATATATATATAAATATATATACACACACATGCAAATACAAACCCGATTCCAAAAAAGTTGGGACACTGTACAAATTGTGAATAAAAAAGGAATGCAATAATTTACAAATCTCATAAACTTATATTTTATTCACAATAGAATATAGATAACATATCAAATGTTGAAAGTGAGACATTTTGAAATGTCATGCCAAATATTGGCTCATTTTGGATTTCATGAGAGCTACACATTCCAAAAAAGTTGGGACAGGTAGCAATAAGAGGCCGGAAAAGTTAAATGTACATATAAGGCACAGCTGGCGGACCAATTTGCAACTTATTAGGTCAATTGGCAACATGATTGGGTATAAAAAGAGCCTCTCAGAGTGTCAGTGTCTCTCAGAAGTCAAGATGGGAAGAGGATCACCAATTCCCCCAATGCTGCGGCGAAAAAAATAGTGGAGCAATATCAGAAAGGAGTTTCTCAGAGAAAAATTGCAAAGAGTTTGAAGTTATCATCATCTACAGTGCATAATATCATCCAAAGATTCAGAGAATGTGGAACAATCTCTGTGCGTAAGGGTCAAGGCCGGAAAACCATACTGGATGCCCGTGATCTTCGGGCCCTTAGACGGCACTGCATCACATACAGGAATGCTACTGTAATGGAAATCACAACATGGGCTCAAGAATACTTCCAGAAAACATTGTCGGTGAACACAATTCACCGTGCCATTCGCCGTTGCCGGCTAAAACTCTATAGGTCAAAAAAGAAGCCATATCTAAACATGATCCAGAAGCGCAGGCGTTTTCTCTGGGCCAAGGCTCATTTAAAATGGACTGTGGCAAAGAGGAAAACTGTTCTGTGGTCAGACGAATCAAAATTTGAAGTTCTTTTTGGAAAACTGGGACGCCATGTCATCCGTACTAAAGAGGACAAGGACAACCCAAGTTGTTATCAGCGCTCAGTTCAGAAGCCTGCATCTCTGATGGTATGGGGTTGCATGAGTGCGTGTGGCATGGGCAGCTTACACATCTGGAAAGGCACCATCAGTGCTGAAAGGTATATCCAAGTTCTAGAACAACAGATTCTGGATGCTCCCATCCAGACGTCATCTCTTTCAGGGAAGACCTTGCATTTTCCAACATGACAATGCCAGACCACATACTGCATCAATTACAACATCATGGCTGCGTAGAAGAAGGATCCGGGTACTGAAATGGCCAGCCTGCAGTCCAGATCTTTCACCCATAGAAAACATTTGGCGCATCATAAAGAGGAAGATGCGACAAAGAAGACCTAAGACAGTTGAGCAACTAGAAGCCTGTATTAGACAAGAATGGGACAACATTCCTATTCCTAAACTTGAGCAACTTGTCTCCTCAGTCCCCAGACGTTTGCAGACTGTTATAAAAAGAAGAGGGGATGCCACACAGTGGTAAACATGGCCTTGTCCCAACTTTTTTGAGATGTGTTGATGCCATGAAATTTAAAATCAACTTATTTTTCCCTTAAAATGATACATTTTCTCAGTTTAAACATTTGATATGTCATCTATGTTGTATTCTGAATAAAATATTGAAATTTGAAACTTCCACATCATTGCATTCTGTTTTTATTCACAATTTGTACAGTGTCCCAACTTTTTTGGAATCGGGTTTGTATATATTTAAGAAAAATATGTTGTTTATGTATTAAATAGATTTATATATAATATAAATTATATTAATAGAAATATATACATGTAAATATTTTCAAAATATATACTGTACGTGTGTGTGTATATATATATATATATATATACATATAATAAATATACACAGTACTAGAGCTGTGCAATTAATCGAAATTCAGTTTCGATTTCGGCCTCCAATGATTATGAAAACACAGTAATCGAGATAAAACGATTATTGCGGTTCTCTTTCATTCCTCCATAAAAGCCCAATTTCACGTGCTAATCAGTAAAATCATGTAACGAGACTTTTGCAAAACAGGACGTGCTTGATTTAGTTGATTAGATTTATTAATGTTTTTAAAAGCGTGAAAGAGAACTTGCGCTCAGAGATGGAACACAACACGGACATGTAAAGTCATCTTTTAGCACCTAAACGGTCAAAAACACGCAAAAATGTGTATTTTTTTATATATATATATATATATATATATATATATATATACTGTATATATATATATATATATACAGTATGTATATATATATATATATATATATATATATATATATATATACACACACACAGTCAAACCAAAAATTATTCAGACACCAGATATAATTTTTGATATCTTTTTATTAGTGGGTGCAGGACACTATATTTAATTTATGTAAGTGAGGATAGCAAAATAAAGTAAACATATTATGACATATTAAACCCAAAAATTCTTCGTACAGTGGACTACCAGTAAAATTGATTTGGGATAAAAAAAATTCAGACACTTTCACCTGACCATATTTTTATTAAGAGTTTTTCTTTTAATTGCTAATGTGACCTTTTTACACCACAAACTGAAATTAAGCATTGCTTGGTAATTGGTTGGTTTTAACTAATTGTGTACGTAAATTTAACAGCTGACACTTATTCAGCCTAATTAATTACACACCTTTCTATCAAAGTTATCTGACATTATCAAGATGAATTTGTTTTGACACAGTTTAACTCTGAGTTCTTGTTATATTTTATTACCATTTTCTAAACTACAGCGAATAAACTGATAATCTGAGAAATGTTGAAGGTGTCTGAATAAATTTTGGTTTGACAGTAACTAAGCCACCTCCCTGCTTGAAATCACTATGAAACAAATTTCCACATGACTTTTATCTATCAACAAATGATTTGTTTATGAAAAGTGGTCTTTGTGGCTATGGCTAATTGGAAAATCATGCCAGCATACTACTCTAACTTCTGTTGTAGTATATACAGTATGTATTATAGTATGTATACTATATACTATGTATACTACACAATATTTAGATTTTCTGTATGCATGGAATAATACATCAAAATACACACTACACACTATCAGTGTTGTTATTTTAATGAAAACCAAAACTTTAAAAAATATTACTGGTAACTGAAATAAAGCTTTAATAAAATATAAATATTACATTAAAAACTTAAATTAATAATATAAATGTTGCCTAAATACACTAAATAATACACTAAATAAAATAAAAATAAATTGAGCTATAAACAAATAAAAAACAAAACTAATAAAAAAAGACAATAGCACAAAATTAAGCTAAAACTTAAATTTATTTTTAAGATGATAAGTGCAGGACACCACTTGCTGTCTACTCGTCCCATCCCATCCAACACAATGAATGAATAATCATTCATGGTGTTGCAACAGGTCATGTAGTCCTGACACAACATTGTTGTCACATGACCTCATCACTGTGCAGGATTAATGTTTGAAAGGTTTAGCATTGAATAATGCAAGCACTATGTGGTACAGAGCATATACTGCACAGAATTCAGAAGGTAGTAAAGTAGAGTTGTATTTTGAACATAACAATATAACAAGCGCTTGAAAAATCATCAGCCATGTTATAAAGTCGTTTTAGAGTCAGAGCTAGTCATTACATTTTGATGAAAGATTATGAAGACGACAAACACAGTTTGGAATAAAGTGCAAACAAAATATATTGTACCTTCCTTAAAATCACCATACTTACAAAAACAGTAATGCATTTTCACTATAAGACATTACACTGACTTTAACTTAAGTTTACATTCATAAGCAGATAGTTTCAACACATCAAGGTCAGAATAGTCTCAGATATGTTGGCTGTAACGTTATGCATTACACCTTTCATTAATACGGAAGTGCAGAAACACGATTCACACGTAAATACGTGAACATTAATCTCTTCACAAAACAACGGGTGTCCTAACAAAGACAGACCAAATCAGTCCACACAAACAGGCTTTTTGGATTAACACAATATTTGCTACTCTTTTGTAGACAATATATATTTAAGCATGTGCAGCACATAATCTAGTGTGCAATGAAACTCTTCAGTTCATCCTAGTTTATTTAGTGTGTCATTAGTTTAGCCGTAGCTAACCGGTTGCCATTGGATTCCGTTAGCATGAGGGGCTAACTAGCACTTTAGGATCAACTCTCGCAGTCAAAATGAAACCGACAGATGAGCTACTAACTAGCACACAGACACTGCATAACAACTCAAATGTTTCCTTACCCATAGAGTGCTGCTAGTTAGCGACAGACAAATAATCTCACTCGGTTCCTGTTAGACCAGACAGTCGTCCCTGCATAGACACGGACGGTGTCTCAAAACCTAGTGAGCTGACTACCTAGATCACTCGGTTGGTTCAGAACGCGTATGTAATGCTCAAAAATGATGTCGAGGCTAAAGAGCTCGATATGTTTTTAAGACACGGCCATTGTGTCATATACTAAAACAAACTGAACACCGAGCACTGAGAGGGAGCGCCTCCCATTGAAATTCATGTAATCCTATTATTACTACTGTGAAAAACATTACCTCAGGAATGTTTGTTTGTGTATGCAATGCTAGATTAAGTCAAGCAGTTATTAAATCTAGTTAGTTTTATGATCATATTTTAATAGTATGATGAAGGTAGATTTTAACCAATATCTATATCCCAATAATATAATATTAATCAAAACATTACTGAACATTCAAAAAATTGCTTGAATACTTTTTTTTTTTTGGCAAATTCTGTCAAATCTGTACAATCACACTCTTTGTGAACGAATACTGTTTTTTTTTATAAAAAATAATTAAAAAAAAGTTAATGTTTCACTGATTCTTGAGACATGGGACAAAACATGTCCAGCAATTGTAACTGCTTTAGGTTTAAAAAGGAAAATATTTTCAATTGTAAATGTTATGGGGGATTAATAATGTATTTAACACAACTATCCCCTTCAATTTAATTTTATCATTATTATATCAAATCTATGACACTGTGTCTTCTCACTACATCAAAAACAGTGTCTACAGAGAAGGGTTCAATCATTCATAAGCTATAAAATGGATAAAAATGATTTTTAATGATGAAAAAGAGCTTGTTTTATCAAATGCAACACTTAATGATATCTCATATCAAGACAATGTTGTTTTTCAATGACACATGCATGTTTCATAAGGTCTCAAAGTTGTGTCCCCACTTTTTGTCAACACTGTCAGACATTCATTAAAATGTAATAAAATCAGGGAATATCAGGGGCAGCTGTCACTCTAAAGGAAAATCTTGTGCTACATTCCACCTCTGCAGAGTACATCAGTGTCAGACAGACTCTGCTAAGTTTTATAGTTTTAGAAAATTTAAAATCCTAATGTTAATATTTCCTGTTTCACAACCATGATATGTCAACACCATCTTCCAATTTCTGAGGAAATTATTTGAAAATATTTAGATAAATTTATTCTCCTGAAGCAGGTTCCATTAGCATCTAGCATCAACAGAGAAAACAAAATGGCTACTACATGAAATCTTGAACATTTGTTTTGTGAAATGCCAAATTTGTCAACACCGTCAGATGTCACCACCGTAAGATTTTCTGTCTGACGGTGGTGACGGGCCAATGATGGAGCTGACATTCAACATGAAGTCATCATATTTTTGTGGTTTTCAAGTCATTTTTAATTATATTAAATATAGAATAGTGTTTAATTTTTCTAATAATGTATACATACTAAATATGTGACCTGACAGCATATATTGCTTTTGTGGATTGATAGTTATCACTTCTAGCAGAGTTGGGGGGGGGGGGGAGAGATAAGATTCAGGGAACACAAAGCTGAGGGAACATAATACTGGATAAAACATATCTATACATTATACAGTTTGTTTGTATTCTGACCATATATGTTCTTATAATTTTTGGATCATGTGTTAAGATGTTTAAGTGTGAATATTAAGATCCCAGTTAATGTAAATGGATAGAGGTAACAACTAATTGTTTTATTTATTCATATAACTGTTTTTAAAAGCTACCGTGTAACCATAGCAGCACAGCAGACATACTGTTCTGAGATGAGAGAAAATAGATCATACGTGTTCCAATGATACATCAAAATACTTAAATGTGAATCTTGAATAAAAGCTTTGTAAACAATAACATACACACTGTTTGTTGTATTTGTTTTAATACAGTAATTGATTGATTCAATGTATTTAATAATTAAAATGACTACAAATTCAGGTTTTTGTCACCACCGTCAGATGTGTCAACTCTTTCAGGTCTGTCACCTCCGTCAGATGAATATTTTGATAATATTTCATTATGATATTTTATATTTGTTAAGGAATTGTTGGTCACATGTGAAAGTGTAATTTGTCTGCTAACATGAGAATGTGTTTTGAAATGTTAAAAACATCTTGATTTCTGTTAAAGATAAAGTTATAAAATGATATTACACAGTCCAAGGTAAAAAGCACATTTTGATAAAAAAGAGAAAAGTTGGGAGGTTGAATCAAAGCATGGCTCAGTAGCTTAGTACATATAAGATACATAAATGTAGTTTAATTTGTCTGAGTACAAGGTTTTATTTTTTCAATATTGCACCCTGTTTTGTCCCACTTCTCAAGAATCAGTGGTTTAATGTTTAATGTTTTTATGTTTAATGTTTAAAAATCGTGGTTAGTACATTTTCGTTCAGGAATCTCTCCATTTTGAATTGTGACTTTCTTGCTTGTTACAAATTAAAAAAATATATTTATTTTTTTAATCATATTGGAATATAGGCTAGAAAGGAACATATTGGAAAAGTAGGTGCAGCTAAGCAAACCCACGTTGCTGACTATTATCGAATGTATCCATGAATGCAAAATGCAAATATGAGATAATAAGGCCAAGAAGCATTAGACAGTCTTGCATTTACATGCATTATGAGCTCAAAAAACTATAAGAATATTTTAATGCACAATATATAAAAGTCATCTTATTCTGTCACTTGACATTTGTGTTGACATACAGTATGATAGCAAAATGTATATTTTAACCAGGTGATTTGCCTGAAAAATAAACAGGCCTTCGATGATAGTGAAGTTTTGAGGCATTAAAATGTAGAAAGATTGGCTTTTTGATGAAAAAAGATGGAGACTTAACAAGCAGTGCCAAAGAGAGGTTGAAGATCAGAGTTTATTGTCTATAATTTTTAGAAATGATGCACAATGACAAATACCATGTCTTCTGAATATAAACATGTTCTTACATTACATTACCCCCAGACATGATGTCTATTTTAAAGAACGATGACAGTCATAACGGTAAATACATTCCCTCAGATTGCTTTGGGAAACTCTCAAGCTACATTTTATCTTGTAATTAATCTATTTTACAGAATATTAATCAGAATATTATAAATAATATTGCTTTGTAGCTGTTAAACAGTTTCCATTTTTTGAAAAAGGCATGTTGAAATTTTATAGCTGTCATTCTAAGCCTTTTCTAATATGGACAATTAAGAGTTTCTTCTTTTCTCTTTACTTTTTCCCTTTTCTGAGGAATCCGCAGGGATAAACATACAGTATATAAATACAGCGTTGTTGGTGATATCCTGGGACAGGAATTCACAGACACACAGAACACACAACTCCGTATGAAGAAATAAAAATGGTCCTGGAGAAAATGTTTATATGATCATGAATGTTCATGGGTTACGAGACCCTCCTCCTGGAATTGACACGTCCAACACTGGTGATGCTACTTTTGCGGGACAGAAGAGGTGTCGGGGAGGTGGGCGACGTCTCATTGGGGCAGCCGTGTTGGACAAGAATCTCAGCACACTCTTTGCTGCCAGCTTGGCGCGCCAATGTCAGTGCGGTTCTACCTTGCGGATCCTTTGACTTCACATCACTGCCGTACTGTTGAGAACAATTAAGCAAAAAAAAAAACATCAGAAATGTGCAAACAATGCAATCCTGAAAGTGCAAGAGTTAAAGAAATGATTCACCCAAAAAGACAGTTCACTCATCCTCATGCCATCCAAGATGTAGATGAATTTGTTACCTCATCTGATCAGATTTGGAGAAATTTAGCATTATATCACTTGCTCACCAATGGATCCTCTGTAGTGAATGGGTGCCGTCAGAATGAGAGTCCAAACAGCTGATAAAAACATCACAATGCAAAGGTACCCGGACTCTCTTTTAATCATTCTTGGAGATTTTAATAAGGCAAATCTCTCCCGCGAACTGCCAAAATACAGACAGCACGTTACATGTCACACCAGAGACAGTAATATATTGGATCACTGTTACACAATAATTAAAGATGCATATCACTCTGTCCCAAGGGCAGCTCTGGGGCTCTCCGATCACTGTTTGGTTCATCTCATACCAACCTACAGGCAAAAATTTAAATCTTCTAAGCCTGTATTAAGAACTGTTAAAAGATGGACTAATGAAGCAGAGCAAGATTTAAAAGCTTGTTTTGACCTCACTGATTGGAGTGTTTTTGAAGCTACTGCCACCGATCTGGACGAGCTCACAGAGACTGTAACTTCATATATCAGTTTCTGTGAGGATATATGCATCCCCACCAGGACATTCTTATCATTCAATAATGATAAACCGTGGTTTACTGGGAAACTCAAACAGCTTCGTCAGGCCAAAGAGGACGCTTACAGAAGTGGGGATAAAATATTGTATAACCAGGCGAGGAACAGACTTACAAAGGAGATCAGAGTGGCTAAAAAGAACTACTCTGAGAAGTTGAAGAAAGAACTTTCAGCAAATGATCTGGCGTCAGTATGGACTGGTCTGAGGAACATTACCATGTACAAGACACCACCCCCACAGTCTGTGGAGAATCAACAACTGGCTAACGATCTCAATGTGTTTTACTGTCGATTTGAAAAGGCCAGATTGACACCCAGCACCCGCTCTGATCTGCACTTCACACATTCACCTACCCCCCCTGCAACCCCACTTCCTCCCTCCCCCACCACTCTACCTGCGTTTAAAATCTGTGTAGAGGATGTGAACCGGGTCTTCAGAAAACAGAAATCTAGGAAAGCTTCAGGACCAGACGGTATTTCACCTGCCTGTCTAAAAATCTGTGCTGACCAACTGGCCCCCATCTTTACACAGATCTTCAACAGATCTCTGGAGCTGTGTGAAGTTCCCTGCTGCTTCAAACGCTCCACCATCATTCCCGTCCCCAAAAAGCCCAAAATCACTGGACTTAATGACTACAGACCTGTCGCACTCACGTCTGTGGTCATGAAGTCACTTGAGAGACTGGTCCTGGCCTACCTGAAGGACATCACTAGACCCTTGCTGGATCCTCTTCAGTTTGCCTACAGAGCAAACAGGTCTGTGGATGACGCTGTCAATATGGGACTGCATTACATCCTGCAACACCTCGACAAACCTGGGAATTACGCAAGGATCTTATTTGTGTACTTCAGCTCGGTCTTCAATACCATCATGCCTGACCTTCTCTCAGACAAACTGACACAGCTCTCTGTGCCCACCTCCATCTGTCAGTGGATCACCAGCTTCCTGACAGACAGGCAGCAGCTAGTGAAGCTGGGCAAACTCACATCCAGGACTCTCACCATCAGCACTGGCGCCCCTCAGGGTTGCGTTCTCTCCCCACTGCTCTTCTCCCTCTACACAAATGACTGCACTTCAAAGGACCCCTCTGTCAAGCTCCTGAAGTTTGCAGATGACACTACAGTCATCGGCCTCATCAAGGACGGTGACGAGTCTGCTTACAGACAGGAGGTTGAGCAGCTGGCTGTCTGGTGCAGTCTTAACAACCTGGAGCTAAACACTCTCAAAACTGTGGAGATGATAGTGGACTTCAGAAGGAACCCCCCTGCTCTCCCCCCACTCACCATCATGAACAGCACTGTGACTGCAGTGGAGTCATTCAGGTTCCTGGGAACCACCATCTCTCAGGACCTGAAGTGGGACAATCACATTGACTCTATCGCGAAAAAGGCCCAGCAGAGGCTGTATTTCCTCCGCCAGCTAAGGAAGTTCAACCTGCCTCAGGAGCTGCTGATACAGTTCTACTCTGCCATCATCGAGTCTGTCCTATGTTCTTCTATAACTGTTTGGTTTGGTTCAGCTACCAAAACAGACATCAGAAGACTACAACGGACAGTCAGGACTGCTGAGAGGATTATCGGTGCCCATCTGCCCAGCTTCCAAGAACTTTACACCTCCAGAGTGAGGAAAAGGGCTAAGAAAGTCACTCTGGACCCCTCACACCCAGCTCACTCTCTCTTTGAGCTGCTGCCCTCTGGCCGGCGCTACAGATCACTGAGCTCAAAAACAGCCAGACACAAGAATAGTTTTTTCCCCCAGGCCGTATCCCACCTGAACAACACATAATACACCCCGGTACTGTACATCTGTAAATAACTCATCAAACCTTCATCTGTACATAGGACACATGCACATTCACAGTTCTGTCTATGGACATTTTTCTTTCTGTATATTTTTATTTGTATATTTTTACCTTAATTATATGTTGACTCTGTTTGCACTGTTGTCTGTTTGTACTGTATTGTTTCTGTACTGGAAGCTCCTAACACCAAGACAAATTCCTTGTGTGTGCAAACACACTTGGCAATAAAGCTCTTTCTGATTCTGATTCTGATTCTGACAATAATCCACACCACTCTGGTCCATCAATTAAGATAGTGTGAAGTGAAAAGCTACACGTGTGTGAAATAAATCCATCATTAAGATGTTTTTATCTTTAAACCTTTGCTGCCATCTAAAATACGAGCCCTCTATCCATATTATTGCTTTCTCTAGTGAAAAAGTCATCTCGTCTGAATCAGGAGTGAAATATGAACAGATGAAGCACAGTTTACAAGCAAAAACAGTCCAGAACAGTTCTAAACAAAAATTTTGGTGGATTTTGATGTGAGAGGACTTTTTCATTGGAGGAAGCATTATTATGGATTCATATATTAGCCGGAAGCAACGGTTTAAAGTTAAAAAGCTTTTGTTTCTGACAAACATGATTTTCTTCTAATAAAACATTAATTGATGAACTGGAGCAATGTGGATTACTTGTGAATTATTGTGATGTTTTTATCAGGACTCTCATTCTGACGGCACCCATTCACTGCAGAGGATCCATTGCTGAGCAAGTGATGTAATGCTAAATTTCTCCAAATCTGTTCTTATGAAGTAACCAACGTATCTACATCTTGGATGGTTTGAGGGTGAGTACATTTTCAGCCAATTTCCATTTTTGGGTGAACTATTCCTTTAACTCAAAGAAACAGGTTCAATAACTCACCCAGACCAGCAGCTGCGTCATGACCACGTCACCCAGCTGGCAGGCCGCATGTAAAGCGCTGTGCTGCTGCTGTGCTGCTCCCTCTGGTGGGACGTTGATCACTTCCTTGGTGCTATGTGCGAGGAGCAGCAGAAGTCTGGGAAGGTCTCTGTCGATTACTGCTTTAAGCAACCAAGTCGACATTGTGTCCTCTGAACACTGAGCCGGCAAGGGCGAAACAAATGCCCGCTGTTCATATTTGGCACGGATCCACGACTCTCTCTGCTCTCTGAGACAAACACAAAGCAAAGGCCAAATTATTATCATAGTGGCTAACTGCATTAGACATTATGTCTTTACACTGTCATGATGAAGACTGCATCATTGCAATTTTGCATTACATTGCATTTTTATGTTTTTGGTTAATGCTGCAAAAAAATCACTTTCAAAATCATTATCTTAAAACATAGGTTAATTCAATTAGAAGCAAATTAGTTTGAGACTGGTACAAAATTGTGTACAAATTATTTTTCAGATAATGTAGTTTGAATATAAGTGTTTCATCTGCCATTAGGAGGTTTGTAATTTTTGGTCATTAGGACATTTTCAAGAAATTAATACTTTTATTTAACAGGAACGCATTAAATTGATCAAAAGTGACAGTAAAGGGATTTTAACATTGCAAAATAATTCTTGTGATGTTTCTATTCAACCTTCTACACATCAAAGAGTCCTGAAAAAAATGTATCAGGGTTTCCACAAAAAATATTATAAAATATTATAAATATAAGCAGCGCAACTGTTTTCAACACTGATAATATGTTTCTTGAGCACCAAATCAGCATATTAGAATAATTTCTGAGGGATCATGTGGCACTGGAGACTGAAAGAATGATGTTGAAAATTCAGCTTTGCATCACAGGAATAAATTACATTTTAAAATATATTAAAATAGAAAACAGTTATATTAAATTGTAATAATATTTCACAATATTGTCATTTTTATTGTATTTTTGTTCAAATAAACAGAGTCTTGGTGGGTATAGAAGACGTATTTCAAAAACATTGAAAAAATCTTATCAATCCCAAACTTTTGAACTTTGTAGTGTATGCATTTATTTTATTTTAACAGGCATTTTTTTTTTATTTAGTTGTGCATGCTTCATATTTTTTTTCTGCTCTTCTTTGTGCCTCTTTAAAACAAAAATGACTGAACCCCTGTGCACAATGACATTTATTCACAGTCAAAGTCAGCTCACCTTGTTGCCTCAGGTGTCAACTTTTGGCGCCCTTGGGTGCAGGTCTCCCAAATGCTGTTGGCCATATGGTTGCCTATAGCTGTAAGCACTTTTGTGAGTTCACTGGGCCAGTCGTCCAGGTCTAGTGAGCGCACACGGGACAGGTGCGTCCCCAGGTTCCGGTGTATTCCCGAACACTCGATGCAGATTAGAGCACCAAGATTAAGACTCGCCCATGTTGGATCTGCAAGGAGACCATAATGTTCTCATATACTGAACAATGACAGAGATCTCAGCATACAGTACTTTATGTTGTTTACATTTTCATTACAAGACTTTATTTCAGGACAGCACTTACTTGGTGCTCCACAGTCCACACAGAGGTCGTTCCCTTTGGCATTTCGAATGGCCTGCAGGGCAACAGCTTCACTTTGGCTGTTCCTTCGAGCCTGAGAGTTGAAAAGTAAGTCTATTATTTTGTAACATTACAGTGCAAACTGTTCATATGTATAGTATATTGCTGCCTAACATGATTTATGTATGTAGGATGAATCAGCATCATTTTTGGTCAGGAAACAATTATTGCCCTTTTATTTTAGCAGAAGGAAATTGTTAAAGAAATAATTCGCACAAAAAATGAAAATATGCTGAAAATTTACTCAACCTCAGGCAATCCAAGATGTAGATAAGTTTGTTTCCTCGTTAGAACAGATTTGTAGAAATGTAACATTACATCACTTGCTTGCTCACCAATGGATGTGAATGGGTGCCGTCAGAATGAGAGTTCAAACAGCTGATAAAAACATCACAAAAATTCACAAGTAATCCACACCACTCCAGTCCATCAATTAATGTCTTCTGAAGCAAAAAAATGGGTGCCTGTTTGTAAGAAACTAATAATTTTCTCTGGTGAAAAAGTCATCTTGTCTGAATCAGGATAGAAATATGCACAGATCAAGGACTGTTTACAAGCGAAAACAGTCCAAAACCGTTCTAATGGACTGCAGTCGTGTGGATCATGTTGGATTACTGTGATGTTATTATCAGCTGTTTGAACTCTCATTCTGACGGCACCCATTCACTGCAGAGGATCCACTGGTGAGCAAGTGATGCAATGCTAAATTTCTCCAAATGTGTTCTGATGAAGAAACAAGCTCATGTACATCTTGGATGACTTGAGGGTGAGTATATTTTCCCCAAATTATCATTTTAGGGTGAACTATTCCTTTATATAGATATACTGACCATAGAAAATGTAATGGGCCTTTTGATGCATATTGCACATAAGTGCAAGAGTGTTCTCAAAAGCTTATAAAGGTTTGTGCAGTAAATGTTTAAATGATATTTCTCATATTGTCAGGCTGATAAAGATCAGATACATTTTTATTGCCCTCTTTACCTTATTTCTGCTCTCACAGCTCTGTAGACTTGCAAGGATCTGGCTTTCGATGGCCTGAACCCAGGCATCCCTGTCCTCTTGACTTTGGGCGTCGAAATGCCAGCTCTGTCCTGTGCTGGATATGATGATGAAGTCTGTGCTCTCCTCTTCTGTTTGGGCGAGAGCAACAGTTATTTACACGAGAGAAACACCCATTGTGTCCTCGGCCTAATGTATCATCTCAGTATAATTATGTGTTTTAGAGAGACAGGAACACAGACAGAAACACTCAGACCCATTTGCTGTAATCTAATGAAGTGACAAGAGATGGACATGGACACATACTGCAGAAAAGACAGCGAGACAGAGTCAGCTCAGCCACTCGTTTCATACATTCACATTACCTGTTTTGTTAATGTTTCTCAAGCTACCAAAGCTTTTTAATTTCCACATTTTGCGCTTGGCTTGCGGTGCAAGAAATTAGTCCAGGGCGGCAGAGGATAAGAGGAAAGAAAGGAAGAAAAGACAGAGGAAAGAAAGAAGTAAAAGAGATTGTAAAAGGACCTTAAAGGAAGCAATTAATCAGGCCCACATTGGAAAAGAGAAGAAAGCAAATTCACCTCAACTATTCACCATAGTACTAATAATTATTGCTTTATCAGTGAAACTGAATCATTGTGGTGTCTGGCAATCTTTCATAAATCTGATCTCTTACCATCAGCCTGCCCAGCCGCTGCGTCTCCTTTCAAGTTAATACTTCTGTTTCGTTTTTTCTTCTTCCTGTCAGTCATCGGAGAAGACGGGATGTGGTCCTTTCCTAAAGGAGGACTTGTAGCCCCCTCAATACCCGAGTCTGTTAAGATGATACAAAAAAGATGCCAGAAACTTCAAAACATTTCCTGCAAAAGATTTGTAACCATTCTGATGATAAGTCCACACCCAAAATACAATCACATTTGTATTAATTATATTGAGTATATTTAATTATAATAATAATACAATAGCATTTTATAACATTTATTATTTTATATAATTTTATATAAATTGAGAGAGTGTTATGGTTAAGGGTCGAAACACTTCAGGATCGTTGGTAACCATCTGATGACACAACCTCCTGGCTAAAGGCTCCAGTCATTGCAATATGACTGAAGGAGAAGCATCCAAAGATGTATGTTACCACTATATTTAATATTTAATTTTTTAGTAATGAATAATTTCCACAGTATCAAACACACACATTAACATTGAATGTAACTAATAAAACTAACGCTGGCAGTCATGAACCTCTGTACTTAACTAAATATTAGGAAAAAAAATTGAATTATGCACTTTTGTAAATTTCATTGAGTAATATGACTTGTATGAATTCTGAAAATGAACTGTCAAAATGAATAGATCTGCATATGAACCAACAACTGATTGTTGGAAATAAAGTGCTGATGAGCTACTGTCATTGTCCAGTTAGTCGCATTTCTACTTTTAAAGGAATAGTTCACCCAAAAATTATAATTTTGTCATCATTTACTTACCCTCATGTCAAATCTGTATATGTTTCTTTCTATGTTGAACACAAAATTAGATATTTTGAAAGATATTTTGAAGAACCAAACTTTAACTGCAAACTTCAACCAAACTTTGTTGGTCTCTATTGACTTACATATTAGGGAAAGAAATACTATGCAAGTCAATGGGGACCATCAACTGTTTGATTACCAGCATTCTTCAAAACATCAGAAAGAAACTCATACAGGTTTGGAACGACATGAAGGTGTGTAAATGTTGACAAAATTTTAATTTTTAGGTGAACTATTCCTTTAAATAGTTATTCTTCAACACTCTTACAGAAAGAATGAGTGGAAACTAAACAAAATATTTACGTACCCACACTGAAGCCTTTATTAGACACAGATGACGGGCAACGTTTCACCTTCTGATCATTATGAAATGACAAACCACTTCTTGACGCCTCTTCTACAGTCAGAAGATTTGCTGGAAAAAAACAAAACAGAAATCATGGCATTTAGAAATCTTTCAAATTACTTTATTTGTGATCGAGTACATTTGAAAACGAGAGAGAGAGGAAAAAAAAGTTTTTCATTTACATGTAGCTCCCCCTTCGGATGACTGCTTGTCTTTACCGAGTCCATTTACTCCGGGCACGGGGACGAGATTAGGGCCAGGGGACGGTCCGCCGGGAGTAACTGCACGATGAAGACGCTTTCCTGGCACCTTCACTGTAACTCGCAATAAGTCCATCTCCTTACCTTGAGCATTCTGCAAAAACTCCTGCAATCATACATATATGAGCAATAGTTACACAATCTAGAATACGCTGGTTCTTTTCTACAGCCAAAAATAGCACAACATAAAAGCTTTGGGGTTTTGAAATGGTTTTAGAAATACTATCATGCAAAATAATGCAAGTACCATTGATTTGTTTCAAACAAAAAAACCTAGGCCACCAAACAGAGTAATATTTGAAAACATTTTCTGGATTTTAACCATTACAACCAAATGACAAATCCACACCCAAAATATAATTATAAGCAATTATAATATAACAATATACTAGTGCTGTCAAACGATTAATCGCGATTAATCGCATCCAAAATAAAAGTTTTTGTTTGCATAATATATGTGTATATTTGTTATGTTATACAAATAAGTTGTGTAATGATTTTCTTATTTTTTTCAGTTCCAAAATTGACAACGTTTACAAACTTATTCAAGTTGCACCCATTTCATCTTCTACAGTTTGCCCATCTTGTTTCCATGGCACATTGTTTACAACTTTTTCCCAAATTGACTCTGAGCTGCTTACTAGGGAGGTATCACGTATGAAAGCCACCACTTGCGTGCTTGATCCCCTCCCTACAAGCTTATTTAAGTCTTGTTTTGACTCTTTGTGCCCAGCTGTTCTCAGCATTGTTAATGATTCTCTGTGTACTGGTGTTGTACCAGCAGCATTGAAAACTGCTGCTTTGACACCTGTTCCAAAGAAGCATAATGCTGACTTGGATAACTTAAATAATTATCGTCCTATATCAAACCTTCCTTTCCTTGCAAAAATTTTAGAACGTGTTGTGGCTTTGCAGCTACATAATCATCTCATAGTAAATAATCTTTTTGAACCCCTTCAGTCTGGCTTCCGAAAATTTCATAGTACTGAGACAGCTTTGGTCAAGGTCACCAATGATCTGCTAATAGCCTCAGATTCTGGCTCTCTCTCTATTCTTATTCTTCTTGATCTTAGTGCCGTTTTCGATACTGTTAATCACATCCATTTACTCAACCGTCTGGAAAATGTCTTTGGTGTTTCTGAGACTGTTTTAACTTGGTTTAGATCTTACCTCACTGATCGTCAACAGTTTGTTTATATGAATGGTTCACGGTCTGAGAAGGGCCCTGTCCGCACGGGTGTTCCTCAAGGTTCGATTCTAGGCCCCTTACTTTTTAGCATTTACATATTTCCACTCGGTCTGCTTTTAAGATCACTTGGGCTTAATTATCATTTTTATGCAGACGACACTCAGATTTATATGCATTCTAGGCCTGGTCAAAACTTGGATGTTCCTTTCTTAACACATTGTATTTCTGAGATAAAAATATGGATGTCCGAAAATTTCCTGTGTCTTAATAATGATAAGACTGAGGTCTTGCTCATTGGCTCCTCCAATCAGCTTCGTAAAGCTGGCTCAATAATTTTAAACCTTGATGGTTCTGTTTTGGAGTCACAGTCAAAATTAAAAAATTTAGGAGTAATATTTGACTCGAGTCTGTCTTTTGACTATCATGTGCAGTATACTGTCAAAAACTCTTTTTTTCATCTCAGAAATATTGCTAGACTCCGTTCTATGCTATCCCTCCCTGTGACTGAAAGGCTTATTAACACTCTCGTTTTTTCTCGCATTGACTACTGCAATGCACTTCTTGTTGGGGTTCCTAAAACCACACTTAATAAATTGCAATGTGTGCAAAACTCAGCTGCTAGGATCCTGACCGGTGCCAGGAAAAATGAGCATATTACACCAATTCTAAAGTCTTTGCATTGGCTCCCGGTTAGGTTCAGAGTTGATTTTAAAATTCTTATGCTCACATATAAGGCACTGCATGGTCTGGCCCCTCAATATCTGTCTGCTCTTTTAACTTTATATACACCAAGCGTCTTTTACGATCCTCACAAGCTGGTTTATTGGTAGTTCCTCAGACACGGTTGCGCTCTGTAGGGGACAGGGCTTTCTCTTCCTATGCTCCCAGGCTTTGGAATGCACTCCCTCTTCAAATTAGAGAGGCACAGAATTTAAGCATCTTTAAGTCTTACTTAAAAACTCATTTTTTTAGGTTAGCTTTCTCTTGACTGTTTGATTTTAAGTTATATCTTTGTTTTAATTGGTTGTCTTGTGTGTGTTGGGTTTTCACTTGTTTGTTTTATTATGTAAAGCGCTTTGAGAAACTGTTTTAAAGGCGCTATATAAAAATAAAGTTATTATTATTATTATTATGTATATATAAATACACACACATGCATGTATATATTTTGAAAATATTGACATGTATTTACATGTCTATATTTATATTCATATAATTTATATTATAAATAAATATATTTAATATATAAAAATAACATACTTTTCTGAAATATATATACATGCATGTGTGTGTATTTATACATATACATAATAAATATACACAGTACACATACGTATCTTATGTAAACAAAAACTTTTATTTTGGATGTGATTAATCACAATTAATCGTTTGACAGCACTAAATTTAACATAAATTATTATATTATAGAATTCTATAATATAATAATAATATTTTATATTGAGTATTTTCCATTTCACTTTTTAAGGCAGTTTAAATTGATGTACTAAAATAACTCAAACTGAAATAAAAATGTATAATATATAATAATAATATAATAACATAATAATATAATAACAATATTATTAAATAATTATTTAAAAATATGAAATAATAAAATTTAATAATAAATAAATTGAATAATAAATTTATACTACATGCAACTAATAAAGCTAAAAAACACCCAGCAAAACGCAAAATGTGATTATAAAAACAGAAGTGTACAGGAAGCATTTAGTGCTCTGTAAACAGAAAACCCTATGAATTGCAAAAGAGCCTTACTCACATTTATATTTGAATGATACATAAGCATGCCGTTGTTTGACAGCGTCACATACTTCTTCTTCCACTCCTTATTTAAAGAGCGTTCACTGCGTTTCCACAAAGTCCCCTAACAAAGAAAATGCATTCATTTCTTTCAGAATGCAATGAGATTCAGACATTTTAAAGTGTCTTCTACATGTCCAAACACTTTCTGGGGCCACTGGGGCCACACAGAAGTCTTATCCTCAAGTCAATGCTGACTTCTTACACTTACCTGTTTAATAGGAACTGATCGACTGCTCATGTCACTTCTGCTATCAGAAGCTCTTTTTTCAGAGTCACTCCCGCGACGGTTCTAAAATAACAGACACGTTAATTAAAGTACAGATGAGAGGAAGGTGAAACACAAAGGAAGGAAACAGATGTGACTCATGAGATGAGGTGAATTTTAGAGTGACAACGAGAGTTCACATACAGAAACTAGGACTAAAGATACAGTCATGCTTCTGCTTTATTGTACAACATTTATAGGTGAGGTGTGAAAGTTCTGCACCAAAAAGAAAACAATGACTGTTTTTGAACAGGTTTCCCAGTCAACATCAAATAATAACACACATCACCTCTGATATATCATTCAGAATTAAGTCCAATTGTAGTTTAAAATATGAATTATATAATATCAAATTTTCTGTACAGTTTCACTGGTGTTGCACAAAATCTACATGGCAAGATTTGATACTCTTTGTAATGAGCTCAAAGAACTAACCGCAAATAAAGATGTCCGTCGTCGGGGCGGATTTCTTTGCGAGCCCCCGTCTCCACTTGCCCCACCCCGTATGTCTTTGTGACTTATCACAGGGGTAGAAGGCAAAGAGGAGGGGTAATCACTACTCTGACCCCCATTACTGGCCTAAGAGAGGATGATGGGATGAGAGAAGAATGAGACAGAGGTTGGGATGGTCAATGTTGTAGACAGATGGATGGAGACAAGAAAAGTTTCACAATCACTCAAAACAGTCAAATACTCAACAACAGGAGTGTAAAAATGTGCGATGCATTGGTCTGAAATTTTTATTTAATACATTTAAAAATGTAATCAATTTTAAAATGTAATAATTTATAATTGATCTATAATACAATATAACTGTGTAATTTCTTGTCCAAGAAAATTATTTTGATTATTATAAATTATTATAATTATTTATGTAATTAAAGTTCATACCACAGTACTGAAATAAAATTCAACCAAAATGTGACTAAATATCTGGTTTTCTGCATAGCATATAATTAAGCAAAGAATATTTAATGAATCAGATCAGAAAATTTTGTCAAAGCAAATTTTTACACTCCAACAATACTCAGCAATATTGACAGAACAACACCATCACGGTATTTAATTAATTAAAATACTTCACAAGAATTATAATGATAAAAGTGTCAATCTCACAAAGAAATGTCCAGGTCATATTTCGAAAAATAAATAAATAAATCATAATAATAATAAAATATAAATAAATAAATTTATTATATAAATTTAAGTGACAATTTTCTCCCCAAATTTGCAATATTGTAGTGCGAAAAAACAAAAAAAATTTTTAATTTACTATGAGAAATAATAAATGCTTATCATTTTATTTCACAAATGTACTTTTTTACATTTACTTTTTTTTGCATTACTGTAATGACAATTAGATGATTATGACAATTATGACAATTCCCCACATTTAGAACTGAAAGAAAGGAGAAAGTGACCCAGACATTTTTGACAGCTTTCATGAGACTCATCCAAGCATCAGACAGACTCATGAGGCCTGAGATACCTGTCCGGGCCCTGACACTGGAGTCGAGGCCCCTGAGTGACTCGGGGAGTTTGGGAGAGATTTACAGGAGGCCAGAAGGGCGGCTTGCTTCTTGGCAGCGACAATCTTGTGAGTCACTAAGTGGGAAACAAGATTGTCCAATCAACACTTGCATCCAGTTCAAAAGTATTGTGCTATTTTAGCCCCTATTTTGAGACGAAACATACTTTCATTAAATACTCTGTCCACGTTAAGTCCATATGTGGCACAGGTCTCAAAATAAGTGCAGCGACGCACATCTATACACAGCTGCTGGACTCTCTTGTCCTCAATCACACGTGCATTAGTGCTACTAATCTTATCTGCAGGAAGAAAAACAAACATAGAGTTTGTACGTAACGTCATATCGCTCAATATATCAAAAATAGCTCTTACCTTGCGTTCCAACTGCTATAATGGGGATTTCTGCTATGTTACGATGTGCGCTTAGCTCACTGTATTTCTTGTACACATCCTGGAAACTTGCTTCATTTTCCAGACTAAAAACTAGGATGACGCCATCAAGCCAGTTGCAGATCTACAATCACAAATTTAGGAATGAAAAAGAGGGAAAAAAGGAATAACTTTTTAAGGAATAGTTCTACCAAAAATGAAAATTTGCTGAAAGTTAATCACCCTCAGATTTGGAGAAATTGTGCATTCATTATAGCCAGAAGCAATGGTTTAAAGTTAAAATGCCTTAATGATGGATTTGTTTCTTATAAACATGTAGCATTTTGCTTCGCAAGATGTTAATTGATGGACTGCAGTCATGTGGATTACTTGTGGATTATTGGAGTGTTTTTATCAGCTGTTTGGACAGAGGGTTCATTGGTGAACAAGAGATCTGATGCTAAATTTCTCCAAATCTGTTCTGATGAAGAAACTAACTCCTCTACATCTTGGATGGTTTAAGGGTGAGTGAATTTTCAGCAAATATTTTTGGGTGAACTATTCCTTTAAAGCAGAATACACTACTGTTCAAAAGTTTGAGGTCAGAAAAGTTAGATTTTTTTTTCAGAATTCAATACTTTTATTTAGCGAGAATGCTTTAAATTGTTCAAATGTGACAGTAAAAATATTTATATTGTTACAAAAGATGTCAATTTCAAATAATTGCTTTTCTTTTGATCTTTGTATTCATTAAAGAATCCAGATTTTTTTAAATAAAATTTTCTGAAAAAAAAAAAAAAATCAAGCAGCTGTTTTCAATGTTGACAATAATAAGAAATGTTACTTGAGCAGTAAATCAGCATATTAGAATGATTTCTGAAGGATCATGTGACACTGAAGACTGGAGTAATGATGCTGAAAATTCAGCTTTGGATTCACAGGAATAATTCACATTTTAAAATATATTCAAATAAAAAAAAATATTTTAACTTGTAAAAGTGTTCTACAAAATTACTGTTTTTGCTGTATTTTTGCTCAAATAAATGCAGCCTTGGTAAAGCTGACTTCTTTCAAAAAAAACATTTTTAAGTTACTGAATCCAAACTTTTGAATGCTAGTAAAAGTTTATCTTTGTTTTAAACTTATCAATTTTCATCTTTTGGCATTATAAGGCCCCAAAATATACTCTACATGAATATGTACATGCAAATGTTTCTTGCTACGCAAGCTAAATTTTATGCATCATTCAAAATGTGTCAGAAGCAATTCATAAAAAAAACGAATGCAGAATTCTTATTATTTCCTATATTCGCTATTACGTAATTGCAAAAATTCTTCTTCAGTTTCTAGTTAAACACATTTGGTTTAATGGGCCGGACAACTTGCCACACTACTGTTAAGTGTAAAAAAGAGGAAGATGCAAACTTAAGCCAAATATTTTTGTCTTGCATACTGTGTTTCTGTCTCAAGTGTACTTTACAGAAATGAACACACCTGTGTACTTGGTGGGCCAGATTCCTCTCGGATCAGCAATAAATGACTCTGTCCCTCCACCAGCACCTCTTTTTTATACCTTCCGCCTTCCAGAGAAGAAAAAGAGGACAAATGCGAAAGATAAGATAACAATTATGCCCCTAAATGGTTAAAATGACAGTCCTCATAGCAGAGATGAGAAACAACGACGTTCTCACCCTCATGCGACTCAAGTGGAAGATAACTTCCTGTGATGAATCTGTTTACCAGAGCAGATTTTCCGCTGCGAAGGCTACCCAGAACCCCCTGTATGCAGCAGAAAGATAATATTCTTACTTCAAAAAACTAAATTTATATCAGTATGACATTGTTGAGATCTCATCTGAAACTCCTGAGGACACATTTGAGACTACTAGGGTCTTTTCTCATGAGAAGCATAAGCAGGATTTAAGCAAAAGACTCCATTTATCCTCTTTTAATTGTGTTGGTGTTTAAAACATTTTGGATTTTAAAGAGATCTCATTTGAGATTTTTTTTCCCCTAGAGGCAAAGATGTATCCTTACGCAACAGTATGACAAAAATGTAAAATAAATCTTTTTAGTGCACTTAACCAACTGAAATATTGTTTTCATAGATGTATGCCTAAAACTATTTGAAATTGTTGTTTACTGCTTAAGGAATTAAAAAAAAATAAAAAAAAATAGGCTAAGTGTTTTTCTCACCAATCGCAGTTCTGGAATAGCACGAGTTAGGGTCCATTCCTGGCTATTGGCACATGATGCTGAAAAAAAAACAAGTCAAAGTTAAGTCATAACTTCAAATCAATGACAAAAACACCTCTCCCCCTATGACACTGCCGTATGTTTGAGAGGCTTTTAATGTGTTTTAATGTGTTGCAATGCAGTTTCTAAGTGGTTAAGGGTGGTTTCCAAAGTAAAAAAAAAAAAATCTGTCCCCGAGTTGTATATTCTATATTTAACAGGGCGACCCCTTTTGACAAAAGTGTTAGGGATAGTTTTACCTGCAGTCACCAAACTCTCTAAATATCATTCTTATGAAGCCGGACAACTTTCTATACTAGTCATTAGCTCCGCACAACAGGAAGTAGGCTATTTTGGATTGAATTTGGATTTTTTTTCAAGCTTTTAAACACTCCTGGGAATTAATGTGATCATCACCAAACTTAGTCAACATTACACCAAAACACTGAAGATGCCGAAACAGAGTTTTGATATCTCGAAAGGCATTGCATTGGCATGGTATTAAACCAATGACAAAAAGACAGTAAACAGGAAGAGTCTCATATCTAATTCAGATCAATTCGGGGTTCTATATTTGGTCATATTCTGGTCTGCATTAGAGGTGCTTAGCAAGCGCCTCTAATAAAAGTACAACAGAAAAATAGATGAATGAATCATATAACAGAAAATGGAATGGGATATGTGCTGATTTATGAATATTATGTCTCGTAGGTCAGCTACCGCATTTCTGTTTTCCAAAAAAGATCTCTCATATTGATCTACGGCTTAAATCCCCTCGTTCTGACCCTTGATGTCAGTGACGTGAAACTTCAGATGACTCACTTACAAGAAGAGTGAGTTTGACACGATTTTATGATTACACGGTGATCACAACACTCACTGAGCAGCAGAATTAATGACCTTATCACGTCACGTCTCACCACGTTATTTTTCATGACAATCAAAGTCAGTTCAGGCCTAAGGCTGCGTTCTGTTTCTTACACCAATCTGTGTCCATTTAAACACAGATCAGGCGTTGCCCTTCTGTTGCACATTTCTATGCTGCATCGAAGTGCATTTTGATTGCACCATTGCCTCAGATGACAGTTCATCTGGAGGTGTTATAAATCTCTGATAATTCACAAGGCGTGAAGGACTGCAGGTGTATCCGTGCAGCAGCGAGCATGGAGCTCCCACACCCCTCTCCGCTTTATATTGGAAGTCTTAGCACACGCTCGCTATTTTTCACCAGCGGTTTAGACCCGGCACCTAGTGATAGACGGGCATGTCACCTCATTTTTTTGTGTGCCTTCACAGCTGTGGGTGCATCAAGTGGTGGATGAGATGCTTTTGTTTGGTGCAATACACCGTGGACTGATTAAAGCAGCTCACGATGCACAGATGCAGGAGTTCACGGCTTACAATCTGAGTTGGCACTCGTGTCGTTTGCAGTTTCCTCTCTCACGCGCCACCCACGACACAACGGAAGAGGTTTAACCCCCTCCGAATTCAGTGCAATTCTATGAGGTCATTGTACAGCAGGGAACATCAGGAGTCGAGCCAGTGCGGTTAGACAGTGCGATCCTTATGTGCCATATACAACACGCCACCCCCTCCATCTAAACGGATGCTCTATGTGTCAAATTCTAAAGCTGGTCTCTCTCGTTTTCAAAAGGACCCCTCCTCGCATACCCTCACTCCCATTCATTTCATCTGTGGCTCGCTCCCTGGCATAACACAGCCACACAACAGGCAACTCTCTCAGCCCTCCCTGTTGCCATGACAACCCCACCTCCAGCCGCTGCTTCTGTTCAGTCAGAGAACACATACGTAAATATTTTGTGTGCGCATGCGTTGTGTGTACAGACACATCAGACCTTTTGCTCGTAGGATATAGACCACACACCCCTATATTGAGTTGTGCAATTGAGCAATTACACTTATATTTTAGCAAATGAGGAGCCTAATTATCAAATCTATATTGTCGAGAAATATAGACGTTGTTTGAAATAAATCCTTTGTTCAACAAGCTCTGAATATAAATGAGTTGAAGGCATCTCTGCAACATTAGAAGCAAAACCGACTTACTTCGCTCGGGTGGGTTTGAAATGCTTGTGGCAAAAGTGAAGCTTATCCATCCAGCTGCCTGTGGATTCAGATACTGCCTGCGTCTAAAACCAATGCTTCACCTTCAGGTTAGAGTGCTAAAATTCATGGCTGGATATGGTTTGAAATTAAGAGGCTGGTGATGAAAGGATTGAAGCTTCCGTGAAAGAATGTGATCAGAATAAAGGAAGTGGGTGGAACATCAAAGATGGGATTAGGATGTTGGGCAAAATTATGATGCCTGTGGCATGGGTATTATCAAATTTGTTTCCCATTCCAATTTTTCCAGTGCAGAAACAGAAACAGTAGGGGGTGGTTATAAAGAAAAGACTAGGATGCTTTCAGCGTCTTAAATCTACATCCCTAGGCATTAGAATTAATAAAACCAGAATTCCCCTAAATGTGTGTATAGACTTCCACATGTCAGTTTTTAAAATGAATGTGAACTTAAACAAGAAGGCACTATATCAGTTGAATAAATAATAAAAAGTGTCATCAGTCCTCATGTCATTCCAAACCTGTATGACCTTTCTTTCTTCCTTGGAATACAAAAGATGTTTTTAAAAATTCCTTTTTTCCAGACAATAAAAATCAGTGGGGTCCAATATTGTTTTAGACTCTTTCACTGCATAGATAAAAAAAAAATCTTTAAATATCTCCTTTTGTGTTCCACAGAACAAATAAAGTTATTTGGGTTTAGAATGGCAACATTTTGGGGTGAACAATCCCTTTAATGTAAATGTAGCATTTAGAAAACTTGTAGATGCATTGCAGATGTTCATGTACAAGGAAGCCCTCATTTACAAAATGTGCAAACTACCCTCCCATTTTCAGAAACAATCCTACTTTTACTTATCTGAGAGTTTGAGTTGTGTATGGATGAGTAAGTCATGTTCTCCTACCTTCTTCCTCACTGGATTCCCTCTGAATGGTGCTATAGATCGGCGTCACAATGGTTGCACTGGTTGCAACTGGAGTGCTCTTGGTAAAAATGCCACTAATAAATCTCAGCATCTTGCGGTCACGTGCTGAAGCCCCCTGGGACTGAGCTGTTCTAAAGTCTACTACCATTTGACCACCTTTGCACTTCAGGAGGTCCTCGGACAGACAGTTCAGGTCACTGTTGTCCAAGGTGCGACTCTTTCCTTTGCGTTGAGGCTTGGTAATCAAGGCGACAGGGGTCGGAAGAGATGTAGATCCTGCCTTTAATCTCTCAGCTCGAGGGCTTTGGGTTCGCATGGCTATGATGTCCCCTTCAGTGGGCCTCTTCATCCCAACACCCCCTCTTGAGGTCTTCATCGCAAGGTTTCACTTCGCTTACAGCCCACGATGCCCGAAAAGATCCAGGAGTCGGGCTGGTTGGGGACTGGATCCTGGTCCGACTGTCCTTACGGTCAAGGCTCTTGGAGGAGGCATGGATGCTCTCTCTGGACTCCTTGAATTCACGGCCACCGCCATGAGCTTTAAGGAGCGACACGGGCCGCTGGGTCGCACGGACTGGGATGTCACTAGGATGCCTGGCTACATCCTGGGGGAAAGAGGTTTGAGGCATTCCAGTGGACTCTCTGGCTCTTCCATTCTCCGTGGAGGGTGAGATCATTGATTTTGGGGGATGAACACCATCTGCAAAAAGTGCCTTGTCCTCCCTTGGGCTTTGGAGTATTTTCTGTTCCACTGAGAATTTGACAGATTCTCCAGCCTCCAGCTCAACAGCCTCACCCATTTTCTGCCTTTCCTGGCCCTCATTATTGGGTCCAGCATGCTTGAGATGTTTCGCTCCATCAGAATCGTACCCTACTCCCCCCACAGCTGGCCTGGACCTCTCCAACTCATTCTCCTCAGTGGTTTCTACCTTCACCAGCGTGAGGGAGATAAGGTAGGTGGTTTTTGACTGTGATGTCCCGGTTCGGTTCATGTGGTCCAGAATTTCTCAACAAACCAAGGACAGAAAATAAATTCAAAGAGTCAAATAATCTTCTTCTTCGCTTGTTCAATGCCTTCCACAGCAGAAAGAAATCACAGAATAAGACAGTTCAGGCAAGTATGTCAAAAAGAAGTGAACTGTGACCTCGTTCCCTAGAGTGGGAAAAAATTTAGCTAACGTCCTTTGTGTTCTTTCACACCTTCATGTTTCTTCCCAGACTTCATCCTATTAATTTTGCTGTCCTCTCACACCTATTTTAAGCATGCAGACACATGCCCACCTCTCCACACCTGCATGAAAAGCAAGCTCCCGATTCCATTGACTACATTCAACAAGAGGCAGATTCGAAGGCAAAAATGACAATGCACGAGATAGAAACAGGATCGAAAATTCCTTCAAGGACGACAAAGAGTAAAATTACATCTGGGAGACATGCAGAACTGGTAACCTCAGATCAAGGCACATCGTTTCACCAACCTGCTCCACGGCGTACGCAGGAGACGCTGACAGACTGAAGAGTCAAACTGGGGAGTCAGTCTACATGCCACATGGATCGGTGCAAACGTTCACGGCAAGTCCACAGAGAGAGATCCCAGTGTCCCCACACAGAGTCTATCCATCACGCCTCCGGTGATCGGTGCGTCAAGCAGTCGGGGATGTCAATAAAGCAGACACGCAAGACAATCATCCTTCGTTCTAGAGAAGAAGCTGCATCTCACGCCAAAGGTTTAGACGAGTCACGCATCATGAACAAGGGTCCCTCAGATCTCTCCAGTGGAAGGTCTTCTTCAAACCCACGCAGAACGGCACCGTGCAGGAATACCCTGCTCTCTCCATCTCCTGCTTCTCTCTCTCTCTCTCTCTCTGCCCTTGTCACCAGCCAGACAGCTCCCAGCCCCTGCTTTCCACAGCCTGCTACCCCCTCCTCTCGCTCTCCCTCCCTCCCTCTCTTGCCTTCTCCCTCTCTTTTCTCTCACTCGCACACTCTCTCCTGCTTAAAAAGCAAGAATCAGTGATGTGTTGAGGAATAAAGACAGACTGTAAATCATTGGAGGTTCTGACAGGGAAAGAGGGTCAACCGCACAAGAAAAACACAAATATGTGGTTACGTGCAAAGCTAATCGAGACTGGCACATCAATCAAGCAAATTTTGCACCAGTGCCGTATCAGGCAGCAATATGTGCCTCATATCACAGTCACAGTCAGTACAGTGATTCAGGAGCCGCCGTGTCCCCCACCTTTTCTTTCCTAGACACTGAGCTTGCTTGTTACCAAGGTATTCCGAGGCTAAACTCCTCCTCCTTCATGCACTGATTCCATCTAGTCTCTGGCTCCCATTCGCTATCTCCATATCTTACCTCCTGCTCTGTGCACTCACTGTCCTTGCCAAGGTGTGTATGAGTAGGTGATTGTGTGAGGGCATGCAATATTATTGACAAATTTATTGACTGATCTGTTTGTCAAGTGGGCTTGATTAAATTGTACATTGACTAAATACTACACTCAAATTGATTCAATGCACTCTCAGAAAAAAAGGTACAAAAGCTGTCTCTGGTGCAGTACCCTTTCAAAAGGTACTAATATGTACCTTTAAGATACTAATATGCACCCGTTAGGGTACAAAGGTGTACCTTTGAAAGGGTATTGCCTCAGTGACAGCTTTAGTACCTTTTTTTCTGAGAGTCTAGAAGGGATGAGAGCAAAAAAAAATTGCTGTCCCATGCAAGACTATTTGGATGTCTGGAAAGAAAAAAAATGACATCACCCTATTGATATATATATATATATATATTTCTAAGAAATAATCTTGTAGAGAAAGGAGTTGCCTTTTAATTGGCAGTCGTAATGAGTTTACAAATCAATAACATATGCTATTGATTGCTATCAATCATGAAGACAGGTGTCAGAACACAATTCAACAGAACATTTAGGAAGAGGGCATGCAGTTATTTGTGTTTGAATGTCTCTCATTTTCTTTTATTTTTATTGATTTGCTTCTTTATTGATTAGTGGATTAGTCACTATTACTATTGCTCATAGTTAAGGTTAGGGATTTCAACAAACTCTTAAAGGGACAGTTCACCCAAAATTCCCTACTGAGATGTTTTTCAAAATATTTTAGTTTTTATTCCACAGAAAAACAAAATGCATGCAGGTTTGGAATGGCATGAGTATCTTAAATTCTGAAAGAAATTACCCTAGCAACCAACCACAAGACGCTAGTCTAGCAACACGCTAAAAACCTCTCAAAACACCTTATTAACTGCATAGCAACATCCTGGCAAGCACAGGTAAACACCATTTTTCAATTTTCATCAGAAAATACAAAGCACTCGTTTGTTTATTTATATAGCATATTATTGTTCTGCTAAATATAACATTTCACAGTAGACATCTCTGTTTTGGAGATCTTGCACTCATAAATATATTTTCCCCTTTCTCTTTCTTCTCTAGTTGGCTGTCACTCTGCCTGTCTCCCACTCTCTTGGCTCCCTGCAGTAAGCAACATTTAAATGTGTCAGTCCTATTCTCAAATCCCTATGCTCAGAAGCCAACAGCAACGACTTCCCCTTTACAGTTTCCTCCACTTTTATTTTATTCCCATCAAGCATAATTTGAATCATCATATGACTATGTGGGCTACATAAATCATATTCAAAGAGCATCCACTTGTTTTTTTAACTATTTGATCTGGTCTGTTCTGCAACTTTGTTTACAGACATCATTAGTGATGCTGGTTACTGCAAGTGAACAAATGGAAAACAATAAAATGGGTTAAAAATCTAGGGACTATATGATAGAATTAATATCATAAGCAACCAGAATACCTCAGAGACCACCCAGAATATCTTAACATCACTGTGGCAAGTTTTACATACAGTAAGTACTGAAAATATCTCGTTTTAATTTTAGCTCTATTTTACAGAAAAATAAGGTGTGAGATTATGTCTTTATTAAAATAAAGTCTTCATATTGAGCTAGTGTGACTGATGCATAAAACGCTTACAAGAGGAAGTGCGAGGAGGAAGTAAATTATAAGGAGTATCAACAAGCACTATATTAAAGATGCATTAGTCAGTGACACCATATGTTCGGTCCCTAAAATATGCACACGTCAATGCTTACAGCTAACACAGTATATAAATGTTTATAAATGTATAAAAGTTCATAACTGAACTTTATATCCTGCTCGATGGATGCCAGATTAAATCAAATCAGACAACAAATCCCCCCCCCCCAAAATAAAGTGTAATCTTGTGGAAACTAAAAATAATTAGGTCAGATACTAAGTGTAAGAGTAGCACTAGCACTCAATAGACAGGTGGTGCCTAAGATGGAGAGGATGTGGCTTTCGTGGGCAGCAAGAGAGCGTCAGACAGGAAATGGACCAGCACTTTGTGTTCGTGTTCGTGTTCTTGCCAGCATGACGACGTCTCTAATATGGTGCTAATATTTCAACCTGGGCCTCTTTAAATTAACATCCACGATTCTGATTCTACATCCGGACTGTAGTAACAGTTCATCACAGTCTAATGGAGGAGCATGTGCATTTGGAGACGTCTGCTGGATGTATAATTCAATTTAACATGAGTTAAAACATTTATGTTCCTTTTTATCTGTCTGCCTTCTCTAAAATATACATATGGGACATTTTGTAATATGACATTATTACAAAGCTCAAGATAACGAATATAATACTGCAAAAAAGGAACAATCAATAGCAGTCAAAAGCCTAATTCCTCGCAAATGTGCATTTTAACTTACACAAGGAGCTTATGAACGATTAGTAAACTTGTTTTCTTCTGAGGATGATCTAGATACGAAATACTATCAGAATCTGGCTCCAACATAGAGTTAAACTCAAACAGCATGCAAGTCAGTCTTAGACCCCTAAAGACCCTAGAGTCAACATCACACCTTGCAAAACGATACGGAAATCTATCGGCAAGTGTTTTAGGGGACAAAATAAACAATTTCATGACAGGCTCACCTTGAACGCTGTGGAGGAAAACCTTTAGTCCTGTCCTGAGCTGCTGGTCCTCAACCCTCTCCAACTGTTTGAGAAATTTATTTATGGTGTTTTGCAAGCTTTCATGTCTTCTCACCTCAGCTCTAATTGCAATCGAGTGTGTAACTTTATTTGTGCTATTCATATTTAGACCAATGTGACTGCTCAAAATGCATGGAGTTTCTCCTGTAACCCATCAGCATTTCCTGCCCGTTCTTTCATGTCAATGTCACGTACAGAAGCAGAAAGCTGCTCAGACTCTAGGTATGCAGCTCAGAGCAGAAGTAGTTTTGCTTGCATGAATTTCCTCTCTCTCTCTTTCTCTCTGAATTCACTTCCTGATTTTAAAAAGTGTCATCATCTCATAGGCTGCTTTCTCGCAAACAGGATTTTGTGGTAAATTCAAGGCAACCGTTACAAAAAATAATAAGACTTTGGTTTCAAACTGCAAATAAGGTTTCAAATAGACAATCACTTTTATTTTCAGGTTTAGAGCTGCAATGGTAAAACCTCAGAACTGATATGGAAAAAAAAATTAAAAACATATTACGATACCACTAATACAAATAGGTTTGTCAGACAAGGGTCATTTTCATAAAGGTTATGTCAGGGCAGATTGTTTTAATGTTCTATTTTTTTTATTATATAATAATCAATTAACAATCAATTAATATTTAGTTTTTTTTTTTTTTTTTTTTTTTATATTTCATATAATAGGCTATTTAATAGTATGTTCCTATTATGACCACTTATTATGATTATACTATAAGGTAAATTGGGGCTAATTGTCACATGCTGTTTGTCAGAAATGGGTATTTTTTGGGCAGTTTGTCACATTAATATCTGGGACAATATAAGTGTTACAAGTTTTATCATTATTACTTAAAAAATGACTTAATTTAATATTTATAATATCTGTTATTGGCTTAAATTATGCTTTGAATTTTATACTTCATATAATATTCTATAATAATGGGTTACCATTGTGACAACTTATCCTATACAGTGTCAACATGTTGCTTTATTTTGTACTAAAAATTTGAATATATGTGCCTATGCATAAACTGACATTCAGAAATAAACCTATCCTGAGAAATAGTAACTGGACTGAAATGTGTGACAATTTGCCTCAGCCTACCTTATAGAATTACATAAAACATAAAGTAATAATTGGCATTTATGGGAATTTCTCGCATGAGATGTAAAAACGTACCTAAATATAAATTTCATAGTGTCTTCAGGGATTCATAGTGTCTGAATCAGAATGTGGGCCTGTCTTTAGTCCTCAATGCAGCATCTAGTGTCTCATGCGCCCGTGACGACAGAGGGCGGGGCTGAAGTGTGACGTGGTTTGTTGCTACTCTGTTCAGCCAATGATGCTCAAGCAGCACACAAGCGTCACTTCAGCGCTGGTTTAAATATCAGTCAACAAGGAGCCCTCTTATATCTCAATAAACAGAGTAATATCCCGAAGCATTATAAACAAATTCACGTTAAGCATTAAAATTATCACTTTGTGTGCTATAAAATACTTGCCTGCTCTTTCATGAAGCATGCATGTTTCCCTCATTATGTCTTCAAGATGCTTAAGGTTTTTAATAAAATGAGTATGATGGCTTCTGTGGGATAATAACATTATGTTAATGCGCGTGTGCTACTTGGTGGCAGCCTTTGCTATCGCGAGAGGACAAGGAACGATAATTTTGTGCTTAAATTTTAGAAATAATAATTTAATGCATGTTATTATATTTTATGTTGATTACATTATATGTTATATTAATATTATATACAGATAAGAAAGGGAAGCCACCTCTGTGTTTTTCCCCTTGAATATTTTTTTTATTTTATTTTTTTATGATTTAACATTTTGGACATCCCGGCTGTTATTTGTATATTTTTCATATTTTGAAAAAGGTTTTATGTCAACGAAAATGTTCATGGCAAAGATTAGGACATTCTCTCTCCTAGCGTCGAATCACGTGTATTACAAGCGAAGCACGTGACAGAAAGTTCTGCCGCTCGAGGCACTGCGGTTGCGATGACGTCACCGGCTGGTTCAGCCATAGAGATGGGAATCAGTTCTTTCGAACTATTCTTGTCAAAGAATCAATTAAAACGATTCAACTATTCCTTTATTTCATGACCTACTTGCGTCATCACGTCGTCCCTTGACATTCCGGCGTACATCCAACGTTTCTGTACCCTGCGTCCCAATGTGCATACTATCCACCCTATCTGCCCTAAATAGTATTGAAAATTACTAATATCGCATAGAATTTAGGATGCACATTGGGACGCAGGTATGTAGGAACACATTTCTGTTTATTATGTTTTATTTCACTTTTATTAACAAGAGAAGTTAATGGTAATTTCATGTGTATTAGTTCAGTTTGTTGCAGCCGTGATTCATCTATAGAAATATAGTTATTTAGAACCAAAATATAATTTACATTGGCATTAATGAAAATGTTAATTTAGTAGCTGACTCCAGGGCCAGTTGCATAAACTTGTAAATGTAAACTTGTTAACCTCTGTGTTAAGACAGTGTCTTTAAGAACTAGTCTGACCAACTAGCAGTTAGCTAGGAATAATCAGTTTTATTTTTTGACTAAATTTTTATGCAACCAAAAGTTTTAAAATGTGACCATTCTTAAAGAAAAAAAAATTAGATGACTAATCTAATTTTAAGACTAGTCTAAATATTTTATGGAACCGGCCCCACGAGCTAGGAACGATTCAGTTTAGACTGTTTTGCGAACTAGTTCAATTGATTCATAGAAATGATTCGACTCAAATGAACGATTCGTTCATGAGTCGGACATCGCCACTGCTCAGTGCTGCTCACCACAAGAGAAGAAGAACAGCTTGTAGCATACTCACAGCAGCGAAAACAACATCTGTAGCACATCATTTCATCTCACCGGTAAATGCCTGAAGAATCAACATGGTTTGCGGAGGATTTACGTGCTCGAAAAACGCCCTCTGTTCGCTAAATGTAGTTTATATGGTGAGTCGCACATGACGTTACATGAATATTTAGCTCAGCTAGCCCGTTAGCAACGGCTAATCCGGTATAGATACTTAAAACATCTAGTTCACTTTATCTCACAATTTGTACTGAATTTAAGGCGTGTTATGAATATTTTACCATATTTATATTTAATATAAAGGTGTCTGTTGTTAGGTCATATGTGAGGTCTTTGTTTTCTAGCTATCAGTAGAGGAATCAGCTAGCTGCTTATCTTAATAGGCGGTACTAGTTAAACAAAACCTTCTAGTTTTATTTTCATTAAGGAATAAAAAGATCGGTTTGAAGTGTTAATATTAAGATTTTTTAGATTGTTTGTTGACGAATCTTCTGTATGATGTTTCGCCATCCAGTGTTGCATAACCGCCCCTATGTTTGTGTAATCTGTTTTCATTTACTCGTATTCTCTAGGAACAAGTGTATTTCTTAATTACGCAAATACATATGTATTTGTGTCTATTTCACTATTGATTACCCTGGAAGAATTTTGTTTGGCAGATTCATGTATGTATCTGTCAAAACTCAAATGTCATGCTTGCTTAATATGATAAATACAGTGTCACTGATCATACTTCCATTATGCCTCTGACTCACACGAGTGATGACAATACTGGGTTAAAAATCATGGTGTCACACTTAGCCAAAAATAAAAGACTTTGCACTCAGTCAGAGCTGTAAATGAGAAGGTGTGTTGCCAAATGACTTAGGGTGGTGTAGTCTAGAGGTTAAAGATATGTGCTAGTAACCCAAAGGCTAAAACCCTTAAAGGTAATGATGTTTCCATAGGGACAGCTTTTGTTATGAGTGTGCTGTATAATTATTGATTAAATATGGATTTTGAATTGAAAAGTCAGGGTTAATTCCATTTGGACCACTCTGTGGTGTGTTTGGTTTTTGTTTTGGTTCACAATGTTCTCCATAACGCTGTAATCATACCCATCATGCTGGCATTTAAGGGATGAACTGTGTGCACATTGTTCAGTCAGCTTTTGGTTTGACCTGTAATATGCTGCCATGACAGTAATGCTGTTCGGTAAGGTTATGTTGAGACACATGTTGCTCTCTGGACCTACAATCTTTATCCTGCTGCCCTTTGCTTTGAGTTATATAGATTCCAGACAAACCCTTAAACTGTAGATTGACCCTAGTCACAGTTTAGCTTATAGAAATGATGTGTTAATACACATTTTAGAAGTGTAACAGCATGTGAGTTGTGCTTGATGTCTCTGTTACAGTAGTTGTAATGAGTTTAAACGAAATGTAATGTAGTCATCTTTAGACACTGCAAAATTCCCATGATTTTAAGTAACAACTGTAGACCTCACCTAAAGTGAACATGAAATTAAAATTGGCCCTATTTACTTATTGTGAATGATTCATCAGTGCATCGTTCATCTTATTTTTCAAGTCCTTCTCTCCAACTACATGGTCATATGGAGGCCATGCCCAATAAGCCACTGTTGGTAGTTGTAACAACACCATCTGGGGATAAAATTTATTTATTGTTTTTTTCCAGTCAAATTGTATTTTTATTTTATTTTGATTTGTTTTTATTCAATTTTGTTTGGTTTGATTTTACTTTTGTTTTATTTATTGTTTTTTCAGTCATTATTTGTTTTGTTTCATTTTGATTGGTTTTATTATTATTATTGTTTTATTTTATTACTTTTTTCAGTCAAATTGTATTTTATTTTATTTTATTTTGATTTGTTTCATTTTGATTGGTTTTATATTTATTTATTTTGTTTTATTCTATTGTTTTTTCAGTCAAATTGAATTTTATTTGTTTTTATTTAATTTTGTTTGGTGTGATTTTACTTGTTTTATTTATTGTATTTCTTTTGTTTTGATTTGTTTTATTTATTTTGTTTTATTTGATTTGTTTGGTTAGCATTTACACTTTAGTTTGTTTTATTTATTTATTATTTTTTAGTAAATTCTATGGATAAATTGTAAGTTAAACTGAAAGTTAAAAAAATTAAAAATAAATAATTTAAAATGAAAGTTTATTGTAACCATGCCAGTATAGGGTTTTTATTGGATTTGATTTAATTAGATTTTTTATCATTTTAATCAACCTAAAAATAAAATCTAAAAAAATGAAATCAAGTCCCTACCTAATTTTTTTCTCTTTAAGTATCTTGTTTAACTTGGAAATATGTCACATTATGGAAGTAAAATGGGATGTGAATGCCATTTCATGTTGACTTTTAGCATAATATAGCGTTTTCATACAATCTTATGTATTGTAAGGTTGTGACACATTTCTGATTGGTCTTTTTTTCATCCTCAGCTGGTGGGTCTCCTGTTGATTGTTGTAGCAGCATGGGGGAAAGGCTTTGGCATAGTCTCCAGCATCCACATCATCGGCGGCGTGATTGCCGTGGGCTTCTTTCTGCTGCTGATCGCCATTGTGGGACTCATTGGAGCCGTCCATCATCACCAAGTCATGCTTTTCTTTGTATCCTTTAGAAGCCTTTGTACTGCCTGTTTTTTGTAGTTCAATGCCCATAAAACGGCAAGTCTAAATTCTCCCATCTGAATGTTGTGTAGTCCTTGACCACAGCTGCTTTTCCACAGTACATGGTCATTCTCTTCATTGTGTTCCTCTTCCAGTTTGGAGTTTCCTGTTCTTGTCTGGCCATGAACCAGGGTCAACAGGTAATCCTAATGAACTTTTTTTCAAAGCACTCTTGTTGTTGTTGCACAATTGTTTGAGTGTGATTCCTGGTATTTGTCTTGTCACATTACCAAAACAGGAGAAGCTGCTGGGCTCATCTTGGAGAATGATGAGTAACGACACAAGAATCAGCCTTGAGAAGAAGCTGGACTGCTGTGGCCTGTTCAACAATACACAAAACCAGGAAGTGTTTGGGTCTGACTTAAACCTCTGTGATTCTGTAAGAATACATCCTTGTGTTCCATTTTTGATTTACTTTGGCTTTTTGACACATTATTGAACAGATAGAATAGTTATGAATGAATGGAGCGCTTGTATCTGATCATAACATGTAGCTGCGATGGTGGATGATGAGTTAACCAAATGTGAAAAATGAGAGATGAACACCCTGTTTTCTTTTCCTGCAGCCATGTTCATTAAAGATCTCTTGCCTCACTTGTGGTGAAAAGATGCTCCAACATTCATCAGAAGCTTTGAAGATCCTTGGAGGAGTCGGCCTCTTTTTCAGCTTTACAGAGGTAAGTTCAGATCACACATGTGAACAGCAGAACAAAGTGGTGGTAACTAGTGGGAGATCTGGACTTATTTTGTGGCCTGACTTTGCAAGCTGAGGGCTTGTCAGTTAGAGAATCTTGGTTGGAATAAATTATGATTTGTAATTAAGAATGTGACCTACTACATTTCCCATCATTAGAGGGGTGAAATACATATAAAGTTTCAGTTCCACATTTAGAGCTCTTTTCCATCCTTTACTCTTCATTTAGTTGCATGAGATCAAAAAAATTAAGTGTAAAAGAGTAAAATTATATCCCACATACTAGGGCTGTGCAATTAATCGCATGTGATTCTCACGCGCATCTCATCAGTAAAGCCGGCTCCGTGATTGGCGGTAAATCTAGATCACATGTTTTAAAATGGAGCGGCAGTTAATACACAGAGCCGTAGTTCACTGACAAGCTACGCGGTATCACGTTCATTATTGCAGATGTATCGCATTCGATTATGAACGCGATATCACGTAACTTGTCAGTGAACTACGGCTTTGTGTATTAACTGCCGCTCCATTTTAAAACAGGTGATTGAGATTTACCGCCAATCACGGAACGGTTTACTGACGAGATGCGCATGAGAATCGCACGTGATTAAAGGCCTCCTGTAGCGAATTTTCACTTTTGGTTGAACTAACCCTTTCAACTTTTTTTATTTTTGTTTTAATTTTTTTATTTTACCTTTGTTTTAATTAAAAAAGTTTTTATTCATTTAGCAGAATACATTTATTCATTTAGAATGTAATATTTCAATATATTATTATAGGAAAATGTTTATTTAAGATTGAACATTGATCTCTTATTGCTTATATATAAATAAGTCACTTTCAGCCATACATTGAAGTGTTAATTTGCCTAAAACGATGCAGTTACTTTAGCACATGGACTTATTATATCTACTATACTCAGGGGTGCACATCAGTTTTTTCTCATAAGAGCACCTGGAGATTTGGTTTGGTCCTCACACTGCACATGATGAGAACCATTAATTGTAACTATAAAAAATAAATGAATAATAGTGATGATAATATTATTGCACTTTATTTAGTTTTTTTAATAAAGTTTGATAATACTATTATATTTTAAAATAAAAGGGAGTATTAAATAAAAATGCAATTATTTTATAGTAAACTTAAAAATAAAGTGCTAATTTATATTATTTTTTTAAATATGAATTTTCATATTTTCAAACTTAAAATCAGCTAGATTTTATACTGGTGGGTTGCCGGCAAGTAAGTATATACGCTGCCGGGTTTAGCGCTGCCGATTGAAAAGCGTCAATGAAAGAAATGTCACAGTTTTGCATTGTACTTTGAAAACAGCAGTGGATAGCCTAGATTTATGATTTCAATTTGAATAGAAATCTTATACAGTATTACAGTTTGTCAATCTAAAATGGTAATTGTGCATTAACAGCTGTCAACCATGTCGGTATGCAAATGAGCGGTCACAGCGCATTTTTTATTGTGGTCGAGCATGCACACTTATGTGCACCCCTAATTATACTCCCGTATTGTGTTTCTAATCTAATTGTGTTTCTGTCCTTTGTCTCAGATCTTAGGAGTGTGGCTGGCCATGCGCTACAGGAACCAAAAGGACCCGAGAGCGAACCCCAGTGCATTCTTATAGTCTCTCAGACCGTCTGTCCTAAACTACATTTAGTGTAGTCCAGCTATTCCAGTTCCCTTTTGTACAGGTAGAATGGAGCGCACCAAGAGACATTTAAAGCATTAAACACAGAACACAACCACTAATCCCCACAACAAACTCACATCTGCACACCTGGTTCAGAACACACTAGATACAAACACACATACAAACATGTCTATTTTGATGATAGATCTGACCCATTTTCCACACAAGGTCTGCAGAGGGCTAATTTGAACCAGCAGGAGGAGGTATCATGTATGATAGGATGCTCGTTCTGGCACTTCCCCCATCCTTGATGTGAGAAACTCTTCCTGTTTTCTGTATGCAAACCGAAAATCTGCAATGTAAAGCCATCGACGTCTGCATGTTCATAGCCTCAGTTTCTTGTGACACAGTCAGCTCACTTATGTACACATAACCAGGTATGTAGTGGTGAATGGTCCCTGTAGTTTCAGTGTAACGGAAAGTTAAACTATGTTAATGTTTAGTATCAGTTAGTCAAGGTGAATCTCTGTCATGTATCTCCCAGGAAAATCACATCCAGGTCTGCTTTGAATGAGTGCAGGCCTGAAAAACACCTGTGTTTTGTGCAATGCTATATGAAGTCCGTCTCGATGAGGTGACCAGTCCAGCCTATGGGATATTAGTTTAGGAATTAGACGTAGAACGTGAATATTTAAAAACACTTGTGTAACTGAGCCATGTGAATGGGAGGATTTCCCCTGCCGATGGACTGCTGCCCTCCAGTTGTACATAGTCTTTACCGTGACAGGGTCGACCGATTCTTTTCCATCCTTATTTAAACCACAGAGATCCTCCCGCCTCAGCTGGGTCTCGCTATTCTCACTGGACTTTTTAAGTTCTCCATTTCCTTTGAAGCTTAGTATTACTCATGGATTTAGTGTTTTAATATCTTAAGAATTTTTTTTTGTGGATGTTTGTGTTGAAATAATATCGGCGTGCCATTTACTCAGTTATCTGTCGGCTTGGTTTAAGCCAGGTACTCATGCACTAACTTGCAGTTTTTATTATTTGCAATCATGTATCGCTTCTTTCCAGCTATTCTTAAAAAGTACTAACGGCATCATGTCCATAATTTTAGCACTGAATACTGTGCCATTTCAGTTAAATCCTTCTTATTTTGTGTTTTGCCAAACCTCTCTCTGTTTTTTGTCATTGCGCTTATGTTTTTTTCCTGTTTTGTGCTAATAGTGTTAAGCTGCCATTAAAGTGTGCGTTTTTTGCAATGTTGATCATTGTTATTGTAGTAGATAGATCATTTGTAATGACCTTTGTGCACACGCATATGTTAATTCCATATGTCCATGTTATGTTCTTGTGTTAATTTGTTTATTCATATTAATAGTGGATACTGGCTAATACTCAGTCTTAACTGCTTTAGTTTCTGCCCCACATGATTGAGAAAATGGGAACACTGAAGCATCACTCAGTACAGCTTAAATGTGTTCTGCTTCACTTGGTCGTGGTATTATGAGTGTGTTTCACTGATGGATTTTGAAGAGGTGAAATCAATGTCTGTGCTATAGTAGTTATTTATTGCCGTTGTGAGAAGGCCGCAGTACCCGACTCGGTGAGCTGTAAGCACCATTTTCCCTGGATTTGCCTTGTATTTTTGAAACTGACTTTTCCAATTAAATATTCTTAGATCAATACCTGTGAAATTCTATCCTTTTTTTTAAATTGTGCTCTCAGTTGTGTTCCTTAACTGGTTTTGCTTCAACACTCAAGATTTTACATTTAACATCAAGCGGTGACCCTAACAGCATCAAACCCATTTTTAAAGGAATAGTTCACCCAAAAATGAAGATTTGCTGAAAATTTACTCACCCTCAGGCCATCCAAGATGAGTTAATTGATCACTTGCCAATGGGTCTTGCCAATGGGACCCACCAATGGGTCCTCTGCAGTGAATGGGTGCCGTCAGAATGAGAGTCCAAACAGCTGATAAAAACATCACAATAATCCACATGATTCCAGTCCATCAATTAACCTCTTGTGAAGTGAAAAGCTGCATATTTGTAAGAAACAAACCCTTCATTAACATGTCTATCCATAATATTGCCTTTTCCATTGAAAACATTAATCATCTGAATTAGGAGAGAAATAGGCACAGATCAAGCTCTGTTTCCAAGTGAAAGTAGTCCAAAACATTTTTAAACGAATATGTTTGTGGATTACTTGTGGATTATTGTAATGTTTTCATCAGCTGTTTGGACTCTCATTCTGACGGCACCCATTCACTGCACAGGTTCCAAACTTGTTTACATCTTGGGTGGCCTGAGGATGAGTACATTTTCATCAAATTTTCATTTTTGGGTGAACTATTCCTTAATGGCTGTTCTTTTACCTTGCACAATTTTGTTCATGGCTTTTGAGAATCAGGGCATTTCGTTCATGTTCGCAGCTGTCAAATTTGTCCTGCTTCTACAAAGTGAAGTTAAATAGAGTTTGATGGGACACACAGCCTTTGACGTCATCATCAAAAGATATGGGAAGTGTCTCTTATGCATTTTAAAAGTTGATATACCTGTTTATTTTGCATTTATTTGACATGTACACAATTATGTGCATTGTGAATTTTTATTATTTGTAATTAGCATTGTTTCCCCCCTAAAATAGGTCACAACATATCACTTGACAACCACTGTATTAGAATATCAAAGCTAACTGTCAGTTGTTGTCATTGCTTTTGCTGGAAATCACAGACAACAGCAGGTGTTACACTTCATATTGAGTTTATACACACTAGTGGTACAGAAGTTTTATTTTCATAACCAATAATCCATTGTGACATGAGGATAATCCTAAAAAAGACTTGATGTTTTTTTCTCCAGCTCCTACTTTGTATTCAGTGTTGAGGTGTTTTTTTCTTGTACACAATTTACACTAGGCTGTTATATTTAGATTATGCAACTTGTGTAGGATTGTAGGAGTGTGTAAAATGATTCATACTAGGTCTGAAAAAATATTCCACTGTAAACAATGTTATCTTACTAAATGTTACCCTAGTGAGAGACAAACACTGTGTTAGGTTGCTGTAAGTGTAAATTTGCTGTTATAATGTCTCTCAGCGGTAAAAGATCTGTTTGTGTAATACTCCACTTTAACTTCCAGCATCAACAATAAGCTTTGTGCTGTGTGTCTGCTGATTTATATTGTGCCCATGGTTGTGTAGTGCTTTATATCATGGGGGAAGTCATTATACGGTGGTTTTAGGCAAGTGTCTTTGTACATCAAAATGCACTGCCCCCTAGTGGTGCCCACTGGAACAAAAACATCTAAATGCTGCATCTAGATACTATTTAGGATCCAAAAATCAACGCCCGGTCAAAAGGTAAAAGCTTTGCTTTTAGAGTTTATTCGGTGCATGTATAGTGTTTGTAATCCACAATTCAAACATATATCAGGTTATTGTTAACTAAAGATAAAATTATAAAAATTGTTTTCTGAATAATTTGCTTAAAATATTTAAATATTAGATCAAAACTAAAATGAGATAGACAAATTAGAGCTGAATTAAAAAAGTTTAAGTGCAAAAATTACTACAATTTAAACTGAAATAAAATATATAATAATATAAATAATCAAAATATTTAATCATTAAAAATGGCAATCACAACAAAATGACTAAAACCTAAATTAAAATTTAAAACCAAATGAAAATTCGCAAAAATAATACAAATTATCAATAAATACTAGTATAGAAAAAATGCTAAAATAGCACTGGTTCATACAAAATCATAACATAGAACCCTCAAACTGAATATATTGGAAAAAAGTACAAATGGTTAATGCACGTGACAAAATTACTAAAACTTAAACTAACGTTTAAAATGAACTGAAACTATACAAATGAAAGCTAATTCAAATTATTAATGAATGCTAGTAAAATGCTAAAATTGCACTAGTTCATAGAAAATCAGAAGTTGTGCATGACCCCTCAAACTGAATAGAATGAAAACATGACAAGAGCACATAAAGAATTATTTAAACTTAAATAATAAAAAACAGGAACTATAGAAATAAAAGCTTATTTAAATTAATAAATACTTGTATATAATGTCACTGGTTTATACAAAATCAGAATATTTGAAGTTGTGCATGACCCCTCAAACTGAATATATTGAACAAAATTGAAGCTAAAATAACTGAGGATGTGCTATATTGAGAATAATGGCAGATAGAGGATTTTAACCACTTTAGAAGCAGCTATATTCATACCATAGACTCAATTTTATTGCTTTTATGAAGGTAAGCATAAAATAAATGTCTGCAGTATCCTTCATATAATGCCATTCTGTACTTGTTGAATCTTTGAGCTGTATCTTACGACCTTATCATCTGCAAGTTATCACCACATTTGCAGTGATGAGCTTCAGTGCATCAATAATTGTTGCCAGTGGCCACAACAAATATCTCATGGTTCACAGCTGAAAGCACTTCATGGATAAGCACTTCATGGATAAACACATCAGCTGAATTTAAAATGGAACAATAGTGCATTTTAATATTACAATTCTGTGTTTAAATTAGATGCAAAATGTTTCATTTTTGAAGTTTGTCTAATATTTTAAACATTTTATTTTCAATAATTTTACTGAAGGCTTATTTTTTTCTCTTTCTGTGCTGGCGGTCGCTTATGTAAGTAAAATGTGCACTGTAAGGTGTCTGGTTTCCTTGAATTTCCGGTCAACAGGATTTTGGACACGCTCAGCAAAGCAAACCCCCATCCTGTCAGCACACTTGGACTCCGTGTTGGGACATTTGCCAGTTCTCACTCCTTTCCACGAGCGTCCATATGCACAAACCGGTCTGACCACCTGTCTAGAGACCAATATAGCAAAAAAAGGTCTATGAGATTTTTGAGAAGCAGCCTTAGCAAAGGCCTAAATGTAGAAGTGCAACATATTGAGTGTGATGATCAGCACTGGGAAAACATCTCTCTCTGGATCCTGACCTATGAGGTGTTATCTGCTATGACGAATGCTATATTTGTTGGCCGAGTCTGATGAGGACAGATAATGGAGCTGATTGTGATCCAGTCGGACAAACAGGAAGAGTAATCTCTCCCATCAGAACAGGGGGACACGCGGGTCAATAGCGGCATAAATAATGGAATGGACTAGATGCATGTTGTTAGTGCAAATGAAGACGGACCAGCCGGACTGTCTGTGGGAAACAAGCATCGAGCGTGTACTGTGTCCTCACTGTGTGACACACCATACAGACCAATTGATCAGCATCAGATGACCTGTTTGGAAAGGACGAAGCTGGAAAGCCAACCTATGCGCTTTCTAAACTCCTGAACTGTTTAGACTAAGCGTAAAGAAATAGTTTGCCCAAAAAATGAAAATCTGCTGAGAATTTACTCATCCTCTGGCCATCCAAGATTTAGAGGAGTTTGTTTCTTCATTGGAACAGATCACTTGCTCACCAGTCCTCTGCAGTGAATGGGTGCCGTCAGAATGAGAGTCCAAACAGCTGATAAAAACATCACAATAATCCACAAGTAATCCACAGCACTCCAGTCCATCGGGTAACATCTTGTGAAGTGAAAAGCTGCATGTTTGTAAGAAACAAATCCATTATAGAAGAAAGTAAGTCATAGAGCTTAGAATGTGTTAGACTTGTGGTATATTGGTTTTTATTTAGCGTGCGAGGGGATATGGGTACACATCTTGTTTGAACATGATGTTTTTTTAAACCAAGCAAAATTACAGCTGAACTCGACAGTGATCAGGATGCATTTTCATTGTATGTATAAGAGAAGCTTTGATGTTATGATAATAACTGTTTGTGTTCCACAGGAAAAAGTCATAGAAGTTTCAGGCGACATGAAGGGGGGGTACATGATGATCAAAGCAAACGTAAATGATCTGTGTAAAGTGCAAGTTGATTGGATGGATCAAATTTAGATGTGAGTGGCTGATTTCTGTCAGTGCTTTTTTCTTCTTCTTTTTTTTTAAAGAAATTAATACTTTTATTCAGCAAGCATGCATTAAATTGACCAAAAGTGACAGTATAAAAAAATATATATTTAAAATAAATGCTGTTGTTTTTAAAGTTTTTTATTTATCAAAGAATCCTGAAACAAATGCATCATAGGTTTTAATATAGTCAAATAGAAAGGTTATTTTAAATTGTAATAATATTTCACAATATTACTGCTTTTACTGTATTTTTTTATCAAATAAATGCAGCCTTGGTGAGCAACTTTAAGACTATTAAATATGGAATCTCATATGCTAATATTTTTAATAAATGATTTTGTTTGTTCATTTTATTTTACTATATAATTTAAATGACTTTTAAAAAATTATTTTAATTAAAAAAAACAAATTGCACCTCTTTTTCAGTATTTCAGTAATTTTCATTGTTTGCGTTTAGTGTTCATCGGTGAGAGCAAGGTATTAAAACATTATCATATGAATGTTTCCCAGGAAGTGTTTGTATCAGTATGTATGTGTGAGTGTCCAGTCACTTTGCAAAAGTTCAATTATTGATGTGCAGAATGGACAAACTATATGCCTTTGTGCAGCTTAGTCATGCCATAACAATAAATCAACAATATGTACGTAATGATTTGTTGGAGATTGAACTGCACTACCAGAGAGGATCGTTTTGACAGCTCAGTGCCAACTAGGATCTGACTCACTGTCCATTATAACTGTAGACGATTGATCAAAGTTATGTAAGCGTGTGTTTATGTACAATGCCATCAGAAAGCATTGTGTGTTCTACAGAAGGAAGAAAGTCATACGGGTTTGGAATGACATAAGGGTGAGTAAATCGTGTTTTTGGGGGTGAATCATCACTTTAACCCTCATGTTGTGACCCAGAGAGGATTTCCCCCCAAAAAATGTTAATGTTATTGGATTAAAACTCATTTAGCTCACACAAAGTCTAACAGCTTTCCCAAAAAAGTGATAGTTTTGTACTTTTTTAGAGATATTTTCCTCAATGTTTTCCTAGTCAAAAATGACCAACCAGCAAAAGATTGCTTGAAAATTTTTCATTCTGTATTGTTACCAAATATTGGATTCAATCTTTTTATCAACTTGTTTTCTTGCTGTTAGCACAGGTTTTGTATTTTTATTTTTTGAACTGACTGGTCGTAGGCCTCATTGATCTGAGTTAATGCATCCACCATTAATGATTTTTTCCCACTTCTTTTTATACTTTGTTATTTAATACAGTGGCGTTATAACATGAAGTGTCCATGTACTGTTCAGAGTCAGTTGTAAGTTTGTATCAGTATCAGTAGTACATCAACTAGCCAGTAATGAAAGAAACAATTGTCACTTCATTCTTCCAGGTCCTAGCTACTTAACACAGCGTGCAGTAAATGCAATGGCCGGGTGTGAAAGATCAATTTTTAGAGCCGCCCTGGTAAGGCAGAAATTGACAAGAATCTCAATCAATAAACTGCATTAGAGTGCTGACCCATCAGCTAAAGCCATGAATGCGTCGTTATAGGGTCAGTCCTGTTATGCAGAACATCACATTTTTAATAGGCAAAATATAAAGTTGCCTGAGCTTGAAAATATGGTTTAATCTTCGCAAATATGCTTCTACTTTGTGTTGCAGAGTTCAAGAGGTGCTGCATAGCAGAACTGACCCATAAAGCTCATTTGTTACCCTGGACCACAAAACCAGTCAAAAGGTTCAATTGTTTTGAAAAAGCTGAATGAATAAGCTTTCCATTGATGTATGGTTTTACAATATTTGGCTGAGATACAACTATTTGAAAATCTGGAATCTGAGGGTGCAAAAGAAAATCGCATTTAAGGCGAGACACTGCAGGTGAATAGGGTAAAAAAATTAACTAATAGTTATCGCCTTACCCAGCTGATTGATTACATTGATATTTGCAAAAAAAAATTGTATGACAAGCTTTCTAAAATGTTAGGTTTAAATATGCAAATGAGGCATTATTTAATGAAATTTGCATACATTTCAAGTACAAAAATCTGAACACTGGATGAAGTCAATTTCTAAATTCTTGTTTAATTGTTTTTGACATATAAGAGTCAAATGTATTTACAGTAGGAATTTTGGGTATCTCATTTTTGTCACTCCATAATTCAGAAAATACTTAGACAAAAAAAGTATATATATATATATTCAACATTTTTGTGGAATAAAATGTTGTATATAATCAAGCAAATTATATATGAACAAATCCCTCTGTAAAAACCTTCAAGATAGACAGGAATAAAAATGTAAAGTTTGGTGTGTGTAAGTGTGAAGTGGAGATGTATGGCTCAGTGTAGGAGAAAAAACTCATTTTGAGAAAACGGCCTTTAAAAATATGTATTGTAATTGAAATCTATTGACACAAATACATAAATTGCTGTAAAAGAAACACTTAACAGTGTCTTTTGTTTTTTTTTCTTTCCACTAGTCTGAAAAAAACATTTTATGTAAAACCAAAAAGATAAAAACAGTGTTTTTGCCTGTAGTGTCTCCCCTAAAGTTGTCCAAATGAAGTTCTTAGCAATGCATATTACTAATCAAAAATGAAGTTTTGATATATTTACAGTAGGGAATTTACAAAATATCTTCATGGAACATGATCTTTACTTAATATCCTATAATGATTTTTGGCATAAAAGAAAAATCGATCATTTTGACACATACAATGTATTGTTGGCTATTGCTACAAATATACCCGTGCTACTTAAGACAGGTTTTGTGGTCCAGGGTCACATTTATATTTCCCGCCTCGTGCCACTGACACGCAGGGGAAACGTCACGACGAGAGATCAGCACCTTGGACAGCGGCGCCCGTCAAAATCCAGCAGATACTTGGAATCTCCCAAAGGAGAATGGAGCCGGAGCGCGCACGGCAGCGAGACGTTTGTAAATGAATCATTTTGATTGGGCGAGAGCGCGCCTTGGAAACAAGGGCCGTGTGTTGATGCGCACGGCAGAACGTCCATTTCGAGGATGAATCAGAGGGGAGCAGCATCAGCATCCCCATCACATTACGATCCACAGCATCAGCCGCTCCGACTGACCATCACACCCTGCGAAGAAGGAAAATAGACGAACCTAAGAACGGTGCCTTTTATTTTTCCCTTCTGGAAGCTCCATCTTCCTTTGAACGTGGCGAGGAATCATATCGGGCCGGGAGGGGGATGGTGCTGAACTTCAAATGGAGACAAGATGCTGGCATTTTCCCCAGCTCTTCAGCCAATACTGCCGTCGTTATTGCTGTTTTTAAAACACCAACCTAATGGATTGTTCTAAACTCTGCGTTTGGGATGGGAGGTGGCGCTGGAATATGTCGATGGGAAGGTGCACAAGGAAATGATGTGAAAGCTTCGTCATGACGCCTCTGATGAACAATAAACAAAACTATAGGATTGCTCCCGAATCCAACTTCCAGCTCTTTTGGATTATGTTTTTATGCTGAAGGATCCCCCGACGATGATTGTGTGTGGCAGCGATGCTCTGAAATGCCATTTTGCATCTTCCTTGTCTCTCATCCGTGCGTCCAGGCTTTGGAATGCTGGGAGTTTATGAAAATCACATCTCTTTAGACCTAGAACAATGCATGGCTGGCTATTTATCGCAATACCCTAGGTTTATTATTGTCATCCTCGCGTCCTATGATGATTGTATCAGAGAAACAACATCGGCCCTAACAGGCACATACATGCCATCAGACGGAAAATAACAAGCCCGGAGATTTTCTGACCAATTACCTTTGGTTTGGACACTTTCCTTTGAGACATTAGGGTAGCAACTGCGTTTCTGCCGAATGAAATATTAATAATAAGCCTAACGGGATCAAAAACAACAATAATAATTAAAATAATACTAATAAAAACAACAACAACAATAATAATGTATAAAAATAATAACGTTATATAAAAATAACAACAATAATATAATTATCAAGTATAATAAAAATCATATATATAAAAAAACAATACTTCACTTCAGCCATACGACATACACATGTAGTCAAACATGTTCAAGAACCGGATCCGCATGTTTTTTAACGAACTGAAGGTGCTGGTTTTTATGCGATCCGGTTCTAGACGCTCCGACAGTGACGCAGAGCCGAGCAGACGACCCAACAGCATGAGGGGGCTCGGGATGGGCGGCTGCGGATGGCCGCCCTTCGTTGACTGCTCCAGGCGCGACGACGAGGAAGAATACTACGGGAGCGACCCCAGGCCCAGGAGTCTGGCGTTTGATGACAAAGACCCCAAACTGCAGGCGGGCCTGGACGCGGTCAGCCTCACCAGCAGCACGGGCAGCGGCATGAGAACACCTCAGTGTCGAATCTGCTTCCAAGGGCCCGAGCAGGTAAACAAACACTGTTTTATATCACATGTGAGAGCACAGTAACAAGGCCTGTGAGCGTTAATGCTCATATTTGTGACCCTGGACCACAAACCAGTCATAAGGGTCAATTTTTTTAAATTGAGATTTATAAATGATCTGAAAGCTGGATAAATAAGCTTTCCATTGATGCATGGTTTGTTAGGATTGGACAATATTTGGCTGAGATACAACTATTTGAAAATCTGAGGGTGCAAAAAAATCTAAATATTGAGAAAATCGCCTTTAAAGTTGTCCAAATGAAGTTCTTAGCAATGCATAATACTAATCAAAAATGATGTTTTGATATTATTATGGTAGGAAATTTACAAAATATCCTCATGGAACATGATCTTAATATCCTAATGATTTTTGGCATAAAAGAAAAATCGATAATTTTGACCCATACAATGTATTGTTGGCTATAGCTACAAATATACCTGTGTTACTCATGACTGGTTTTGTGGTGCAGGGTCACATTTCTCTTTTTAAATGTGGTGGATTATAATGCAGTGGCCATGTTGCACATGCTGCTTGTTATTGTTGCTGTAGTGAAGTACTACAGTATGTACAGCTCCACAAAGTACACGTTGTTCATTAGCATTGCTCAGTTTTTAATGTCAATACAACATGATATGAAAACAGAATTGAGGCTCATTTGAATAATAACAATACTATGAACAACAATGCATAATTGTAAAAAGCTCCACAAAATATTTATGCAATAAGTACATGTTGTCCAATAATATTTTAGTACTTATTTAAATACACTTACATGAACACTAAAATGATTAATAATAATACTATGAACAATACATAATTGTAAACAGCTTCACAATATAATTATGCACTACTAATAGTACATGTTGTTCAATGATATTACTTAGTATTTTGTAAATACACTTACATCAACACTGAAATGTGGCTAATAATAAAACAATACTACTAATAATAATACAGAAACAACGATGCATAATTGTAAACAGCTCTATAAAACAATTATGCAGTATGTTCATGTTATCCAAAACTATTTTAGTACTTATGTAACTTGATTAATTAATAATAATAATAATAATAATAATAATAACAATTCTGTGAACAATGCATAAATGTAACAGCTCCATAAAATAAATGTGCAATAAGTACATGTCCAATAATATTTTCAGTACTTATTTATATAAACACACTTACATGAATAATGAAATGTGATTAATAATAATAATAATACTATGAACAACCACTGCGTAATTGTCAATAGCTCAACAATATAATGCACTAAGTACATGTTGTCTAATATTATTATTTAGTACTTATATATGTAAAAACACTTGCATACACACCAAAATGTGACTAATAATTAATAATAATAATAATAACTGATAATATACACTAATAATAAAAAATAAGAAAGTTATCTAATTTATACTGCATTATAAGCAGATAAATATTTTGATATTAAGTATTTGTTGTCTAATAGTTTGATCATATTTATTACTGTAAAAAAACTGTAACATGAACACTGCATAATTATGTGCATAATATGCATTTTGTTTAGTTCTACATTATGCATTGTTTTGTTGCCTTGCTTGCTTACTGTAAACATTAAACATATAAAGTGAGCCTTAATTTTGCACAAATTGTTTGGGAAGTATTGGCAGCATGTTTAGCTCACCGCCACACCATCTGGAACAAAGACCAGCGGCAGCATGTAGACTAATAATGCATCTCTCTTTTGATGGGTTTACAGGTATGCCATTGGAGACTATCGATTTACAGGTTCAATATGCCCACCCAATTAACCTCTCTATTGCTTTTTTATGAGCAGTAGATGTCTCAACGACGTTCTGTATGGAAATGTATAGATCCTGGTGTGGATGTTAAAGCCCAGGGCAGCCTGAAGCTGATTCATTTGCAATGCAAAGACTGTTGTGTTCATCCAGGAGCAGGATTCACATGGTTTGGAAGACTGAAATTTTAGGAAAAACAAGGCTCAGAAAGATCATAAAATGAAATAATAGGCAATGCAGTTCACTTTTTTAATTGTCAAAATATTAAGCAGCAAAATAGCTGTTGTTAATCTGTGAACATCTCGTGATGGATGACCTGCTTGTGAACTGAGCGTCTATATTAGTATAATCAGATCCTCATGGATAAACTTGTATCTGTATGGTATAGGCGGAACACAGGATGGATGTTTGGTCAGCAGCCAAGCTGAGAAACAACAGATGTGCGAAACCTGTAAAGCTCGTCTGCTGCAAGTTAGCCGTAGACATCAGCTAATATGGAAAGATGTTAGCCATGTACCAACACAATCCATCTGGCAGTCCATCTGATTATGTCAGCCTCGGTGTCTGTTTTCAATGCGAGATGCATTTCAGTGTAAACCTGCCTCTCAGGTAAATGGTTTAATGAGCTGTGGAAAGAGCCGGACAGACAGAAGAAGAACAGCCGCTGGAATGAAGACATAAGGAGTTTGCTTTCAAGCATTTTAAGATCTGTCATTCATAGTTATAATATTGTTTCGCCGATCTTCGTTAATGTACAATTTAATCAGAATTTCTTCTTTAGATCAAGAGGGCATTAGCCCCTGCTGGAGGACGTCGTAACTGCAACATTTGGCAAAATTAAAGGGATAGTTCACCCAAAAATTATAATTTTGTAATTTACTTATGCTCATGTCATTTCAAATTTGTATGGTTTAATGCAAAACACAAATTAAAATATTTTGAGGAACATTGGACTCCAAAACAACATTGGTCCCCATTGAATTTCAATGTATAGTTACATTAAAAATATGAAAAATAATAAGAATAATTTAGAATAATAATTAAAAACGTAAAAAAATGGTGACCATTCAATTTTTTTTTTTTTTTTTTTTAATTTCAAATATTTTATTATTTTATTATAGATATTTTACCAGTGCCTGATTCTGTTTTGGAGTTTCTTAAAATCACTCAATATACAATTATATATTTTATAAATAATATATAATATTTAGAATATAATATTTTTTTAATATTTGTTTCCTGTCTTTGACGTCACACCTATTTAGCAGTGTTATTTTAGTATGGCGATACTATTATATATATATATATATATATATAATAAAAATATTAATATCTTTAAGTTTTTATATTTCATTTAAAATGAAATTTACTGTAATTATTTAATTTAATTTAATTAACAGTTAAAATTTAATTTAATTTAAGTAACAAAAATGTATGTTTTTAGTTTTAGTTAACTGTAATAACTGTTTAGTTGCTTGTCATCCAGGGGTGTGTTTTCCAAAAGCATTGTTAGCTAACTAAGGTCTATTGAACTCTATTGGTAACGACGGACCTTGTTTTTGGGAAACGCACCTCAGAGTGATTAGTCACCGGCTCAAGACATTGACTCACAACCTGGCTGCACAATGATGGCATGTTTTTTTTTTTCATATTTATTTAATTTTGTTTCGGTTCATGTTTATTTTAAGTACCAACAATTTATGGTTTCAGTTTTAATGAATTCTAATAACTCTGCTATTTAGTCGCTTGTCATCCAAAGAGATTAGTCGTGATTTTCGGTTCAGCTGATTGACTCAGAACGCAGCTGCATAATGATGAATCACGTTTCAAAGCCACAGTATATAGATGAATGACAATGCAAACATATAGCTCCAGGAATTATAGTCCTCGTTGCTTTAAATATGAGGGGGAGATGGGATATCAGTCCTCATTAGTCAGCTTTCTGATCTGTCAGGGCTTATGGAACATGTAAAACTGATTTGTTTTGATGTGCTTGTTCTGGATACGAGCTTTAATCAGATTAAGCTGAGAGGTTTTTTTTAAATATTTGGCTTTAACACCAAAGCGTGAGCTGCCATCATGCCGCCGTCTCTTTTCACACAGAACAAAGCTTTTTGTCAATGATTACTATGTGCAGAGAATGACTTGAGAGCTAATTACAGGTGTAGAGATGGAGAGAGCTTCTGTTACTGATGTTTGATTTCGGCTGAACAAAATCTGGCCTTGGATCTGGGATAACAGCTAGATACTCTGAAACAACAAGAGGAGGACAGGCTGTACTTTAAAGCACAGTATGACTCATCCAGGTCCACTTATCATACGGCTCACATTGATCAGATCGGACAGACTCGTGATGTCCACTGTACTGGAGAACTTGACGGGAAATGTACAGGACAAGTACAGTGGGGTTCAAAGGTGAAAATGTTTCTGGTTTATGTTCTTTAATTTGATTTTGAATTGAAATGAAAGCAGCACTCAAGCTAATCTGGTCTAAACCTGATGATCATCTTCTCCAGCATGGTTCCAGATCTTCCAAAGAGCATCTTGCGCTGTAATGGAAGCAGGAAAATCCTTTTGTGTAAAGGAGTTACAATGAACAGTGACACATGTAATTATTTAAATAGTGATAGTGACCTATAAATAGTACAGAATCTGTAATACTTCTTATTCAATGTTCAAAAATCCTCAAACTTTATTTCCACAATAAAATGCATTAATTTATTTTATTAAAATTAAATATTAAATATTATTATTAATATAGCAATATTATTGAAATTAAAAATTAATTATTTAATATGATTCAGTATTTATTTCATATGTTTTATTATTTAATAAATTGGAATTTATTTTAATTGATTTATTATAATTAATAATTACATTTTAATTAATTAAAATAATTAAATGTATCCCACTTACTTATTTATTTATATCATTATAAATATGTTTATCCTCAGAATCAATACTGATTATTAAGCTTAAAGCAGTTCTTCTTATTAAAATTAATAAGAATTATTTAAATGATTGATTATTAAATATTTATTATTAAAATTAATTAATATTTATTTATTTAATATTTGTTATTTAATTACATTTTAATTAACTTTCATTAAAAAAAAAAAAAAAATATATATATATATATATATATATATATTATAATATATTTAAAAACATCCCAGATTTTTTTTTTTTTTTTTTTTACTGGCCTGTTTCTGTATTTATCAGACAAATTGAGATACATTATAAATCTGTGTTTCTCCTCAGAATCAATAGTGATTATTAAGCTTAAAACCGTTCTTGTTATTATTATTTAAATTAATTAATACTTCATGTTTGACAGTTATATATTTAATATTATGTATTATCTAATTATATTTTAATTAATTGTATTTTTTAAATTGTATTATTATTACTTTTTAAATTTATATTAAGTGATAATTACATTTTAATAAATGTAAAAACATTCCATATTTTCACTGTGGACTTGTGGGTCCCACTGTTTGTATTTCACATACTGAATCGACTACTGTTCTGATCTCTTTACTGGGCTGTCTCTGTGTGTATTCAGACAAACTGAGATGAACACACTATAAATCTGTGTTTCTCCTCAGAATCAATAGTGATTATTAAGCTTAAAGCGGTTCTCATTCTAGTCACACCTCAAAACTGCATTTAGACACGCTGGTACCACAGTTAACGAATCGATGCAATTAATGACCAGAGATTGCTTTCCTCTTCTCTCTTCTTTTATGCTGCAGTACCTGAGCACTTCAGAAGGCATTCCGTGTTTCTTTTGTTTGCAGTCTTTCTCTAAAGATTACATCAATCTTACAGTCCTGTATCTCTGCGCCCCAGTTACACATCCTGTTCTTTATCCTCGGCTTGTTACTCACATTCTATCTATTGAATGTTCTCTTGGCAGCTCTGGAAATGCTGCGTTACATCTGTAATGTTAGTTGATTCATGGTTTCCTGCTAAATATACAGTATCTCACACAGTCACTGTCAGTTGTTGAGGTGGAGGCTGTATTATTAGTGGTTCATGCTCATTCTTAGGGTTAAGGATTAGAATAAAGCTCTAATCTTGAGTATTAAACATTCCTGGATAGTAACATATTACTTAGGGCTGCAAGATTGGGGAATTGCAAATTGCAATTTTTCTGCTTTTCTTTCCTGCAATTTTTTGCTTGTTTGAAAGGCTGCTCAATTACAATAGTAATATTTATTATTTTGTTTAATATTTTCACTTAGTACTACTACTATAACAATAACAATAATAATTGTTGATATTATTTTTATTAAATTAACATATTAAACAAAACAACAAAATATTTTGGGATTTAAAAAAAAAATTGTAATTGTGTGTGTTTTTGTTTAAATTAACGTATTAAACAAAAAAAAATATTTGGAGAAAAGTTGGGTAAAAAGGAAAAAGGAAAAAATCCTTTTGAATTTAAAAAAAAAAAAATTTTTTGAGGAAAAAAATCCAATTGCAATTTTTCTGATAATAATTGTGATTGGTATTTTAATTTTTTTTAAATCAGGTTTTTGTGCTAATTTGTAAGGCTGCACATTTGGACCAAGATTTTGTGATTATATATCAATATGGCTATATAATAATAATAATAATAAGTAGTAGTAAATCAAATATTAAACAATGTAAATTAGTAATACTATTGTAATATTTTACTGTAAAATAAAAAATACAACTTTATGAAATAGTATTTATGAAAAATACAATAATAATAATAATTAATAGTAGTAGTATTAAATAAATATTAAACAACGTAAATGACAAGTGATACTGTTGTAATATTTTACTGTAAAATAAAAATAAAATGTTATAAAATAATATTTAAGAAAAATACAATAATAATAATAATAATAATTTCAAAACAACAGTACAATTATAATACTACTATATTTATAGATGTCTTAAAGGGATAGTTTTACCCAAAATGAAAATTTGATATTTTGATATCCCACATTCTTTAAAACTGTTTGGTTATTCACATTCTTTAAAATATCTTCTTTTGTGTTCATCTGACGAAAGAAATTCATACAGATTTGGAACAACTTGAGGGTGAGTAAATAATGACAGAAAGTTAATTTTTGGGTGCACTATCCCTTTAATTAATTTTCAAACATTAAACCATGAGCTTTTATTTTGGCGAAAAACCACAGGAGCCATTAAAGTTTCTCTTTTGTTGACAACAGCCTAGAAACCACATTGCAACCACAAAATGCACCAAAGTGACAGAACGCAAGAGCCGGTGCATTTCCAGTGAAATCTCTCAAATGTGTTTTCCAGAGCGCGAGTGTTGTACCTGCAGAGCTGCAGGACTTTCAGAGGTGTGTATTGATTGAGTGTCTGGAGCAGCAGAGGACAGAATAACTCACCTGTCTTTTAACTGCACACTCTTCACATCCTCCGGTCCCTCCACACACGCTCATAAGTCTCGTCAGCAGCCGCATGAAGCTCGCTGTGTGCCTGATCGATTTAGTGTTTGTAACGGCCGATGGGTTCATGAGTAATATCTCATTTACGTAAATCAACTCCACCACAACACTGTGTGTGTGGCAGCGTCGGCCATGAAAGGATATTGAGGTGTGTGGCCCTGCGCTTGTAATGGCAGCTCGAGATGACAACAGATGTCACAGGATTGTGACGCCCATAGAGGCTTTCAGCAGATGTGCTGTGATCCTGCTGGATGAGGCTCTGGAACTGACATCTGTGTTAGGAAGCACTGCAAGAAATTAAATGGAAATGAAATGGTTGTGTTTGTCACATGCAGGAATAGAAAACAGGTCATTTATAATATATTTAAATTAATTTATTAATGAATGATAATGGAGTGATATTCTATATCTAAATTAACAAAACGTAAAGATTAATATGAATTAATTATTAATAATTAAATTAATATTTATACAACTGAGAAGAAGAGAGAAGTAAAATCACGTGTCAATTTCAGCGGGTGAAGAATATATTTATACTCAGGTATGTTACGGTCTCTGACAGACCGCATGTTGAAGCTGTTTCCTCCTCCTCCTCAGAAAGTGAAAACATCTAGTAATGTGAGTTTTCCAGGAAATGCGTGTACTGCCTGGACCTCTGCTTCTCGTAAATACTACTGTTTATTGTGCACGTTATTTTTTGACAGACATTGATGTGGATTTGAAAACAGATGGATTGTGAGATAGTAGTTGTTTATTTTTTAGTCAGCAAGTATTCAGTGAAGTGATTGATGCTCATGAGTGTGTTATGTTGATGATTTTAGTTTTTGACAGACGTGATAACATGCGTGTGAGGTGAACTGTTTGAACTTTGGGTATTATAGAATATGCTGGAGACATTGTAAATGCTTTTTGCATTGTTCATTATACTTATTTTCCAGAATAAAGTTTATTTTGTTGCTTAAATAAAGTATGATACTCTACTGACATGATTGACTTGTCAAAAATGTTACATTCAGCTGTCGCAAATTCGTTGTCTTTTGATTTTTTTGATTTTTAAACCAGAAAAGTGGTTTTGATGCTAATTGGTTATATACAATTATAATATATAATAATATGTTGTATTCGTTTTGTATTTTAGTCTTCATTTTAATTTTAGTCAAGTTTAGAATTATAGTATTTATTAATATTTTGAATAAGCTTTTAGTTTAATTTTAATTTTAGTAATTTTTCTATGTGCATATGTCATTTTTATTAGCTTTATATTTGATATTTCTATATAGCTTTAATTATTTTTTTATTTAATTTAAAATATATATATATTTTTTTTTCTAATATTCATTCAAGTATTAAGGTTTAATATTAATATTTGATCTCATTTCAGTTTTATTTCAATTAGCAATCATTTTTAATATTTAATATTTAGTTAACAGTAACAACACTGGTTAAATACAACATAAAATTACATTTCCCGAACATTTCACTTACACATTTCCAAGTAAAAGCAAATATTAAGCTGGAAACAATTTAGGGTGAAAATTGATTGTATTGATCAGGATTTAACTGTAATGTTAGATATGATATTATTTGTTAATAATATTTCTTCTTGCCTACAGCCTTGTGATATCAATAGAAAAGAGGCCATTTCAGAGACAGAGAAAGCTATCGTGTTTGATGAAAGTCAATGAAAATGAACTGTTCTTGGGACCGTCCTTTATTAAAAGAATAAACAGCATGAATTTTTGCTTCTTGATGTGTTGGTCATTATATTTCCTTCTCCCCTGTCTGCAGGGGGAGCTGTTGAGCCCATGCCGCTGTAACGGCTCCGTGCGCTGCACCCACCAGCCCTGTCTGATTCGCTGGATCAGCGAGAGAGGCTCCTGGAGCTGCGAGCTCTGCTACTTCAAGTACCAAGTCCTGGCCATCAGCACCAAGAACCCGCTGCAGGTAAAGCGTCAGCCTCAAACTGCAAAGTATCTGGGTCAGAGCAAAGCACTGGCTAGCGGCTCTATTTATAGGCTTCTACAAGCAAAGCAAGACGATGCCTTCTCACTGTGTTTTTAATGCTGTGTGTATCAGTGGCAGGCGATTTCTCTGACGGTGATTGAGAAGGTGCAGATCGCCGCCATCATCCTGGGCTCACTCTTCCTCATCGCCAGTATCTCGTGGCTGGTGTGGTCTTCTCTCAGTCCGTCTGCCAAGTGGCAGCGCCAGGACCTGCTCTTCCAGATCTGCTACGGCATGTACGGCTTCATGGACATTGTGTGCATAGGTGAGACGCAAAACACCATGGATTTATCCTTTTTTTACCGTTAGGACCTCTCTTTGACTTCCTATAGGCTTTTAGCATTACAAACCAAACAACACCCCTAATATACAAACATTTACATATACATACGAATGGATATATGTGTAAATTTGTTATAGGGAAATTATGAGAACTTTACAAAATGGTTTGTTAACAGTTGGTAATATATTATTTTTACTGAATAAATAAATGATACTTTTTAAGCATGTTTTGATCTTGGTTAATGCTAATTTCTACATATACTAATACATTTTCATTTATAAATGTACTATAAATTATTTAGTACTATAATTTTTTTTATATATTACTATGTAAAATTAAATATTTATTTTTTAATATTGTAAAAAACTAAGGTTTAAATAATAAAAAATATATAAAATATATATAAATTGTGTAGATAGATATAATAAATATCTTAATGTTTATTCAGAATATAAGAGCTAATTTTACCTATGTTAATTTATATAATATATTACTATTATTTATACATTTTTATATGATTAAAAATAAGGTTTATACAAATTATATATAGTATATTGTGAACAGACAATATTAATATTAATATAAAATAAATTATTAAATTAAATATTTTTATATATTATTTTATTTTTTTTTATATACTTATACAATTAGATTATAGATAGATAGATATACTATTAATATCGTTATGTTCATATATAACACTTTTACATTCATAATACATGAACATGAAATGTTACTGATGTTAATTCATGTGATACAGCATTATTATGTAAAAAAAGAAAGAAATTCAATATTTGTTTTTGTTTTTTAAATGTTTATATAACTTTTAAAATGTACAAATGTTATATATATATATATATATACTGACAGTTTATAATATTAATATACTATTAATAACTGTGTTGTTTGTTTGTAATGTATGAACTCATGTTAATTTATGTAATATATTATAAAATAACATTAATCTAGATGAATTGATGCTGTAAAAAATGTTGTTAGCTCATGATACCAAGTGCATTGGCAAATTGAAGCTTATTGTAAAGTGTTAGAGAACTTTCATATGTTTATGGATGGATCAGTAACATCCACTAATCTGTAATTCCTCACAGGCCTTATAATCCACGAGGGCTCCTCCGTGTATAGAATCTTCAAGCGATGGCAGGCTGTAAACCAGCAGTGGAAAGTATTGAACTATGAGAAGTCGAAGGACTTAGGAGACCCTTTGAGCTCCAGCAGTAAGGCAGGTAGCCGCGGCTCGCGCAGCAACCCACACGGCCTGGCCAGCGGCAGCAGGGGGGGCCAGCGAGTGCGCAGGTTAAGGACTATCCTCAACCACCACTGCGGCTACACCATCCTCCACATCCTCAGCCAGCTGCGGCCCAGCGACACGCGGCTCGGCACCGCCACCAACCGCGAGGTGGTGATGCGGGTCACGACCGTATGAGGAAAGAGAAGCGAAGACACATTTTCTGCCTTTTTCTGCAAAAGACAGCGTTACGATGCCAGGATGATCGCGATGATCACGATTTTCCTTGCGTAACGACTTTTTCAACGGACAGGAACGCACACGAACAATGCGCATGACATTGGCACCAGTCGTTCCTGGAGTTTCTATTGGCGAGACTCTCTCATGATCTAGCACACTATTGCATTTTTAAGTTCGATTTCCTCGCTGGTGTTGTTTTTTTATCGATACAGTTTTTAAAACGTTTTGATTTTCTAAGGGAGAATGGTACATGAAGTGACACCGACGTGTGATGTATATGGTGACTCATATGGACCTATTGTTGTAAATGATGTTTACGGATGCTTCTGACGCAGCAAGAAAGCCAACCATAACCAAACGATCACGACACAATTACAACGCGATACGAATTGTTACATACTAAAATATATAAAAGGGGAGGGTGCAATAAGACATAATAAGATTATTCAGAGAATAAAAAGACGTAAACATTTAAAAAGAATTTGATCTTCTCTGCAATAAAGATACCTGTACATTTTACAGTGACCTTTGCATGAGGGTAGAGTTTTATGCCTCCTCGACACATGGACATGATGAATTTGTTTTATTCAGAATGGTGCTCGTTTGAATAAACACTACTATTCATCTGCTGTTTGTGAAATGCATCATCACACAGGCTTTTGTTTGTTTAAGTGGCCTCTTACAGATAACACACATATACTACTTATTTTGTTGGCGGGTTGGAACGTAACCTTTGAGCAATGGCTCATCACATACAGCGCTTTCATTTGAATGTGAACAACACTGAATTACAAGCGTTTTTACCATATAATGCACAAATGCAGCTTGATTTGAAAAGAACGACTGATTAGCCTCAGCATGCAAAAAGCAGATAACATTATATTCCTCTGTTTTCTAGTTCAATCTATATTATTACGAATGCATACAATTACCAGTTCTTTTAAATGTAGATTGCAGGTAGTTAACACAAAACAAATCTCTCACTCATGTTGTTTCAAACTATTCTTCTGTTGAACATAAAGACGTTTTGAAGAAAGTCTATTTTGGTCAGAAAGAAGGTGGTGATTTACACAATCATGCTCTAAAAACGACACTAAAACTAGTCCACACAACACATGCGCTACACTTCCTCTTCTGAAGTATTTTACTTTTTCAATTTAAAATGTTTAGGTACTGTCCCTTCAAGAAAAAGTTGACCTCAAGTAGCATTTGTCATTGTTAATTATCACACACAAACAAAAAATCCAACTCATTCCTCTTTTTTATATAATTTTTCATAAAAAAAACATAAAAGTATTATTTTTTTTATAGGCCACGTGGAAATAAGCCGTTTTGTAGCCTACAGATAAAAATAGCTTGAAGTGAATGACACCTGAAGCCAGACCCATCAAATTTACAAATGGCCGCTCCCACGCTTATGGAAAAATAAGGTGGATAAAGTAGTTATAATTCTGTTGAAGCACTTACATTAGATATAACTTTACATAGATAATGTTAGCAAGCTATTTGGACACTAAAATCATGTAAACACACATACAGTTTACTTCTTTGGGCTATATTGAAACAGTATTTAAATTCACAAACTCGCCCCATTTACTTCAAGATTAAAGATTTCTTGAAGGACAGTTCCAGAATCCGGATTCAATACGTTAAGCTCAATCAATCGACGAAATTTGTGACTGTTTTTATGGTAATCAGCGTGCCACAGATTTCCTAGATTAATCTCAATGTATTAAATCTAGAATTTTAGTTGGTCATATTTTAGTGGTCATATTTACCGTTGTTCGGGAATTTCCCAGGAGAAATCTGGTTATTTAGGAATCCACAAAATCGGGAATTTCGTGTCAGGACAAAAATATCAAACACATTTCGTAACGAGTTGTTTCTGAACAACAGAAAGCTGCTTGGTTTGAAAGCGACTTCTGTGTGAACTGTACTTCATAAATCGCTACGCTATTGATGTTTTTCCACTAGAGGGAGCAGCTTGGTGAATTCGTGTGGGTTCCACTGATTACAGGTGCAATGCATTTATGATAATACAGAATATTTTCCTTGGTCATGGCTCAGTATTAAGCTGTTTTACAGTTTTTACTCTCTCAGGAACAAGAACACTTGTGAGACCAACAAGCATCTCCAGCTCCTCACGCTGTGTCTTGACCTTGATTCAATGCAGCTTTGTTTTAGCGCCTCATAGATTATCACTCCAGGTTACAAGCGTGAGGCCTCCTGGGTGCCACTATCATTGGGCGGCCCTTGCAGAGGTCACAGTGCTGCAGGGAGGTTATCTGTCACAAGCCTTCACCTGGCAGATGTGTGTCAACGCCAGGAGCTCACTGTGAGTCCTTCCACAATGTCACACCGCTCAAACATCCACACACAGCAGCACCAGAGACAACAGAGTTTGAATCGTGTTCTGTGATGATAATACTGCGTGTTATTAGAATGTGTTATGGCTTAGTTTATCCACATGCTTATATTTACTTAGGAGTTAATGATCCTGGTAAGCATATTGCATAATATTTGGCCTTATTTGTAGAGAATTAGTATTTAGATTACATGCACATGGTCCCTGGTACCATTCAGGAGCAACACGGAGGAAAAAAGTTTGTTTAGATAGCGGAAGTGGATAGACCGAATGTTCCTACAGTCACTAAAATTCTGACATTTTTTTCATGCCTAGAAAAGTCTATATATATATATATATATATATTCTCATTATGCTTGACTAAATATTTCCCTAATGTAGCCAATTTATGAGCAAATAATCTTGATGACTGTAAAGTTTGTGGAAATATATATTTAAATATATATATATATATATAAGTATATATATATATATATTAGTTATATTTTTTTTGAGAGAGAGGCTGAGAGCTGTTTGATGAGTGGTTTGGAGAATGGATGATGGATGGATGGATATCCAATTCACAGAGGACAGCTCAAGACACAACCTGTCCGTAAAGGCATTATTTCTTACTGAGAAAAGCCAAACTGGCTCTACAAATGGCAGCGACAATGGATTATCACCAAAATACATTCCCCTTAGAGAGATTATAAAAAATAAAGCCTCAGCTACGAGTGTAGTAAGCGGCTTCATTCATCACTCGGCCTACTGGCTACTGCAGCCTCAGATTTATCAGACTCACACCGTGTTCTGGATGAAGGTTTATTGTGATTTCATCTACTCTGCACTCCACTTCACATGGTGATAAAACAGTATAAACAGCCATCATTGCACCAGAGCCATGAACCCCGGCAACATTCACGAGACAAGCTCAGTACGACACATGAAGTGCTCTAAGATCAACTGAGATGAACAGCTAACACGTTAACCATCTGTTTAAGCGCTATCTAAATAATCTGTGAGGTCCTGCTCTGATTTCACTGTGCAATCAGGGCAAGTCCCCCCCCCACACTCTATCCAAACCATCATCTTTAGATGCATCATGTTGTGCTGACGACATTACAGAACAAATGACAAGTAACCATCCTGACAAATCACTGACAAATGCACTCTTAATTTATGGAGAAAGCATAAAATACAAATCAAATAATAAACATAAGTGCTAGTCAAATAAGAGGATACTTTCAAACCAATGTAAAAATTATACAAAGTTGAAGAGAATTAAAATGATTTAAATGTGAAAGCACAATTATTATTAGTTTAACAAAAACAGATACATACTGTACATCATTAGAATTCCACATATATTCAGTAAATAAATAAAGCACAATAAAAGTTATATTGAAAGCGATACCTTGATTATTTTGTGTGCAACTACAGATCTCTGTCACAAAAAATTATATGGCAATAAATGTCACTTATTAAACATTATATATGAAAAAAAAACTATTTTAAAACATATTCTTATGGTTATTTTGTGACTGAGTAAACAAGACTGTTTAATAATAATAATAATAATTCAATTTTAACAAGGAATACATTTCAGCATAAATTTGATATATAAACTGCTGTGTATCATATTTAGCTGTCTTTCTCCTGGTATTTTAGCTTGTTCAGTTTCTAGTCAGTAATGACATCCTGTGTTCGTGCTGCCGCCACTTAAAAATATGTTACAAACATAACCATCCCAAATATAAAATTTGGGTCTGCCAACGGAATGCTTTAGTGTTGTCAGAGTGACATCACTTATGTATCATTTCAACACATTTTTATAATTGGGCAGGCGTCAATGAAACGTTTATAAATATAATTTTAGCTGTTCTAGGAGATATATTCATCTGCTGACGCACATCCCAAAAATATCTTAAATATTTAAGAATTATAATTCTCTAATTACCAGATTAAATCAGATTAAATTCCTCCACGATTTAAAAAAAGTGGCCTATTAACAGTTCAACATGGGCTTTGTTCAGAATGGAATACTAGCATACTGCTTACTCTACAGTATACACTGCATTCAGCGTACTGCACTTAATATTTTTTTTTAATGCAAGTTAGAATGCATTATGCAATGATAAAAAATTTAAACAATAGTATGCCATACTGTTGTCACATGACCACACTATATTCATATTGAGTTCTGCAAGGGAAAAGATTGTTCTGCACTTTTTATGCAGTATGCAAGCAGATTTTCCAGGTAAAAAATAAATAAATTATAACAGTAATAGTTTTTTAAAATGATTTGAGCTGTTTTTAAAACCATCTTACATAAAAAAAAAACCATAATATGTAATTATTTTACCTTAAAGTAATGAGAATGAGATTTTTGCATTATGGCATTAATAATTAGTTGGGGGAAAGGGTGCATAGTTGTAAAGAAAATGAATTAAAAAAAAATATTCTTAATACTACTACTACTAATACTTAATACTACTACTACTAATACTTAATACTACTACTACTACTACTAATAATAATAATAAAAATAATGTTTTTACCCAAAAGCATAAGCAGATTTTGCAGTAAAAAGTAATAATAATAAATGTGGTTTTACATGTTTACGGTGCTAAAATAAATCTTAATTTTTGGCAGTTCAATTGAATAAGTCAAGATATGCAAAAATGTGTTGCCTCATTCACCACAATGAATGATCTAGTAATTTAAGTTGAGTGTTGCATTGTGGGATATATAATTCCACACACTGTGCTCTGTTATACCATCAGTATGAATCACTTTGTTGTATTTCTCATTTGTAAGTCGCTTATCACTTTGGAAAAATCAAATATCTTTGCTCTGCATGCTGTATACTGCAGAAATGGTAAGAGTACATTTACATTTACATTTATGCATTTAGCAGACGCTTTTATCCAAAGCGACTTACATTGCATTCAAGTTACAGTTTTACATTTTATCAGCTCTTGCTTTCCCTGGGAATCGAAGCCATGATCTTGGCGTTGCTAGCGCCATGCTCTACCATTTGAGCTACAGGAAAGCGTTGCCTGAGTAGTATGATAGTATGCTATTCCGAACAGCCATGTTTCTTTTCCTAGTCAAACACAAAGTTTGATGTGTCTTAAGGTGGTTTTTTTTTCTGGACATCCAGAGGCTTCTCTGCAGGTGAGATTTTAAGAAACAGCCCAGTGTTTTGTGTTTATGACATGGTTTGAAATGATCTAAAATGCAAGAAGTGCTCCACTGAAATACATAAAAGATAATAAAACACTAAATAAAATATACAAAGCTAAAATGGTATTTCCACGTGAACATCCACGACACCATCCTGGCATTTTCCATATATCAACGCACATGTTCAGACGGCTGCTCCTCACAGGTACGGGTACTGGTTGAGTTTCCTCTGGCTGAGGGGAAACGCTGCAGACCGCTGGTAGGACGGTGTGGACAGCTGCTGCTGCTGGTACGGAGCTGAAGCCTGACACATGATGCCCATGGCACTGTTCTTCTGCAGAAGACTCAGAGAGGCCGAGTACGGGCCGGCGGTGCGCGTGTGCCGGCCGGAGGAAGAGGAACAGGAGGAACCGGACGTATTGTGTAGCTGGTCCACGGCCTGCGACACCGAGGCCAGGGCTGCAGATGCAGGGTATGCGTACAGACTGGAGGCGGAGCCGAAGAGTGACGCTTCATGAAGCCTGTAGGAATGGGAGGGGCCTGTAGGGGGGTAGGTGGGTTGGCGTCTCAGGGATACGCCCCCTGCACGGTTGTGGGATGACATCAACGATTGCTGTGCCTGTTGAATGAATCATAGAGTGAATCAAAAGCATAAAGAATCACTTGATGACTTGATTTTGTCATGAAATCGCCCTTAGAAATGGTATGGCACAAAATTTTCTTTTATAATATAGTTTGTTTTTGCTGTTGAAACAAGAAGCTGGGCCAGATACACTACCTGTATAGATATTTATTATTATTATTATCATCATTATTATTATTATTTTTTAAGTCTCTTATGCTCACCAAGGATGCATTTTTTAAATAAAAAATACAATAAAAACAGCAATTATATGAAATAGTATTACAATTTAAAATAACTTTTGTATATAAATATATTAAAATGTAATTTATTCCTGTGATGCAAAGCTGAGTTTTCAGCATCCATAATTACAGTCTTCAATGTCACATGATCATTAAATTGATATTTTTTATTCAGCAAAGATGTATTAAACTGATTAAAAGTGACAGTAAGATTTAAAAAAGAGAAAGGATTAATTAAAATCATCAAATATGACAGTAAAGACACATTACAAAAGATTTCTGTTTCATTTATTTGAAATAGGAATCTTTTGTAACATTACTAATGTCTTTACTCTCACTTTTTATTAATTTGATCAATGTATCCTTGCTGAATAAAAGTATTAATTAAAACTTCTGATGTCATGTGGTCTTTAATAACGGAGTGGACCTGTACACATGTACCTGGCTCAGGTTGAGAGGCTGAGATCTGTTTGATGGCGCTCTCTGATGCCGGTCGCTGGACTGTGAGGCCGTTCCTTTCTTTGACTTCCCAGAACTATTAGTACTTTGCTCTACAAATACAGAAAAAAAGACCTTAAAGGGTCAAATCTGTACAACCAAGACATTATCATATGACCACTTACATGTGTATATCCATGTCTATTTAATATTCAACAACTTGTTGTGGTGAACCAATCATAATAGAGGTCATTTTCATATAAAAAGGTACAGTAACAAAAAAAAAAATCCTGGTTAATTCTAAAATGGTAATTTAAAACTGATTGATTTTGATGTAACAACCCTTGTGTATCATGAATGGAAGGGAAATGGACATGAAGGGAAAAAGCTGTAGTGCAGAATATGGCAGAGTGTGTGTAAGCTCAGTATTTAGATGATTAGAAGTCAGAATGAGTCTCACTGACCTCCTGACGCTCCGTCCCAGAGCTGCGTTTTCACCGATGGCGTGACCACGGCTAGAGACTTGGAGTGTGTGTTGTTCTCAATGAAGTTGTGAAGGCTTTTGGGGCTGAGAGAGCTGCTGGTGGAGGAGTCCGAGTCCTGGGAGTCATGCAGAGTCACACAGCTGATGACGTTTGTACGCTGCTTCACACTACAGCTGCCACACAACAGAAGAACCATGTGAAATCATGAAGTCTCTTAGGCTTACCAAGGCTGTATTCCTTTGATCAAAAATACAGGAAAAACTGTTTTGTGAAATATTGTAACCATTTAAAAGAACCTTTTTTTTATTTGAATATATTTGTTTATGTAATTTATTTTTTGTGATCAAAGCTGAATTTTCAGCATCATTACTCCAGTCTTCAGTGTCACATGATCCTTCAGGAATCGTTCTAATGCTGATTAGCTGCTCAAGAAACATTTCTGATTATTATCAATGTTGAAAACAGTTGTTCTGCTTAATATTTTTTGCGGAAACCGCAATATGTTTTTTCAGGATTCTGTGATGAATAGAAAGTTTAAAAGAACAGCATTTATTTGAAATAGAAATTTTGTGCAACATTAAATAAATGTCTTTATTGTCACTTTTGATCAATTGAATGCATCCTTTCTGAAGAAAATAATTAATTTTATTAATTTAATTGTATTATTATTTCAAACTTTAGAACAGTAGCATATGTTATGCTTATTAATATTATCTTGATCATCACTGGGCCATTAAGACATTTTTATGGGATGATGTGTTATTGTAAATTACTGCAAAATTCTTTTGATATGTTTTTATTTTTATTTTAGAAATGTTTTTTTTTATTTATTTTTTTATACTAAACTAAGAATACCATATTTTATGATTTTAGGTATTTTTAGTTTAGGAATACATAGAAATACTAATATAGCAACAACAAAAAAGTTTCAACAAGAAAAATACTAAATAATGTAGCAAATAGACAAAAACACACACACACATATATACAACAAGTACAATATAACTACACTAAGAGTTTTGGTTGGGATGTGAAAGTGATGTTGCACCTTTCAGGAGGAAACTTCCTGTCGTCCTCATCCTCAGTGTCACTGTGGATGGTGATGATGCTGATGGTGGGGCTGGGCGTGTCAGAGATGATGATGGGCTGGGACACATCACCACAGCTGTGTGCTACTGAAGAAGGATGCTGGGATGACGTGGGTCTGTGACAGAAAACAGATTTTAATTGAGTACACAGTCCCATATTCTGGACAGTTTGACTTGAAATCAACTAATTTATTATGCAACATTTTCCAATCTATTTAACACTATCCAGACACTCGTTTAAGATGGTTGCTCATCCGGAGACTCATTAACAGCGTTACCTGGCTTTGCTCTCGGCATGTCGACCCTTTAACCTCTTCACTCCACTCTGCTGTGTTCGACTGCTGGCTGCCCCTGTGTGGGAGGGCTGTGCGCTCACATTACGCCCCTGCGCAGAGCCCTGCTGGGTCCCATCGCACTGACCTCCATGTCGACCCCTGGCAGAGTGTATTAAATGCATGCTGTTTTGAGAACTGTAACTGGTTATTAGCTATTTGCAATTTGTAAAAATCAGTTTTCTTCATTGCAGCAGCATGTTGTTCTACATTATAATCAGCAGCAACATAGTCCCAGTGTCAATCAGCAGTCATTTCTAGTGGCTAACAAGAGGAAATACATTTGAGAACAGCTGGGTGCAATAGTTCGTTAGTTTTAAATCGTTCGTTACTTTTCGTTACTTTTAAATTGTTTTCACACTTAGTACATTTGCAAAATGCTTTTCCGTCATCAACATAAGTACCACCGGAAGCTATTAACACTGTAATCAGACAACAAAGCAGATGGTGTATTAAAAACAAAGATAATTTAATTATAAAAATACTATTGTTTTGCAATAAGTGCATTTACTAATACTATTACACGTTTATTTCTTGGTAATGCACATTTGACAGTAAAGCACTGAGTTGGAGTTGAGAATCATAAAAAAAAATACTTTTATTAGTAGTAACAGTAACGAGCAAAATCAAATTTTTATATGAAAACATATATTCTACTCTCATTAACTGTACCGTTATTCTTTCTATAGTATTATACTGAACTGACCAACAACTTCAGTGATTATAAAAGGAGCGCTCTTTACTTTGTGTGATTCAGTCGCACATTGAACAAAAGTTTGTTTTTCAAGGCACTTTGTGATTTTCTTACTTCATACATGAAAAGTGCAAAACTTTGACAAAATTTTATTTCTTGATGATTTGATATTTTATAACAGAAATTTTATAATATCAAAATATAAAGCAAAAAATGGAAATAAAAGACTAATAGCCAGTAAGTGCTCCTCTGCTGCCATCTACTGGATATAGTGGTAATTTTGATGTCTTATTTTTATTTTATTTTAAATAAGTGTATATTTTGGTCATCTCATTAAAAACAATATTTAAATAGGTTCATTTTTAGAGCTTTAAAGTGCTGGAAATAGTTGTGCTTGCGCTGCACTCAATTATTGTTCTAAGCTGATAAACGGTCTGCGCTACGTGGCTCAAACGAGCAGCGCAGTTTCGTTATGGTTTTGTTTTGTTAGCCGTTTGATGTTTCTTGTATGCAACAGAAATGGCAGTGCTTATGAGTTGGGTAACACGGTGGTCGTGCCAGTTCAACTGCTCACAAAATTTAGCTGCACCGGCAGAAAAAAATGGTCGCAAAATGCAACAATTTGGTCGCAGTCTGGAGCCCTGTAATAATAATAATAATAATAATAATAACAATAACAACACAATTAGTAATTATTAATTGTCATATAATAATAATTCAATAATTTATTTATTTTTAATTAAAAACAATATATTTTTTTCCTATTTTGAGCTGAGTAATAATAATAATAATAATAAAATAATTATAAAAACACTAGCTGGGTTTCCAAAACCCTGTTTTAATGCGCATTTTGAAGTATCACATGAGAAACGAGTGATGGAAATGCCAAATTTCAAATAAAAATCCCTTAATTCGCAAAAAAGTTTTTACGCTCGCTTGAGGTGGTTTTTGACTTGTGCGAAAAAGGGTTAATGTGAATAATGGGAGATGGAAATGCATTTTGTGAATAAATTCCTCCAAGCGCATCAAAAAAGTCATGTGACTTTGCGCTATGAAACGGAATAACTTGACTAGCAGCGGACTGATCTCATTCACAGCATCTGAAATGTTGTGTAAGCAAAGTCTGTCATCAAAGTATTTCTGTATAATTGTCTTACACGACTGTGTTCCCAAACAGCAGCATTCACCTCAGAAAGCAATGACAGCATTTATTGTGTTTCGTCTGCTCGCTCTGAGGCGCAAGTCATTTTTCATATAAGAAAATCATTATATTCAGTTGCTTATCTTAGTTTTCTATAGGCTATTTAGTGCCAGTTTACCAGGAAGTGACAATTTTGTTCTCTTTGACTCGTTGGATGGAAACGGAGCTTGTTCGCAAATGTTTTATTCGATATTCCAATTTTGCACATAAGTTAAATTCGCAACTTTGGATGGAAACCCGGCTACTAACTACAATAATTAAATCATATTAATTATTATAACACTAGTACCTGTAATTCATTGATATATAATAATAATAATAATAATAATAATAATAGTAATATTTAGTATAGAAAAATACTTAAAAATAGAAAAATATTTATTTTTTTATCTTGAAACAATATTATTAATATTTTTTCTTCTATTTTGAGCTGACTTATAATAATAATAATAATATAAACAATACAAACACAATAACTACAATAATTACATAATAATTATAACTAAATTGGTAATTAATTGTTATATAATAATAATATTATATTTACTACTACTAGTACTATTATTATTTTTATAAACACATACACATATATAAATACATATATATATAAATATTTTAAAATAATTATATTATTATTTATTTATAATAATATTTAGATTTTGAGGTGATACTTTTGACGGGTTTTGTGAGATTCACATTTAACGCAAACCCAGATGCATTCATACTCGAGCACAGCACCATAGTAAGGCTTTTACACAAAGCAGACTTGATGGTTGAATGAATCCAGGTTTGCAACAGAACCTGAAGTGTAAACTGCTGTGGGGGCGTTTCTGACCTCCAGCTACTGGTCTGCTGTGTGGTGTTGTCCGAGAGCAGAGAGCCCATGGGTGAGTCGGAAAGCACAGGCTGGCTGGGATTGTGCATGGTCATGCCTGACATCTGCTGCCATGAAGAGGGAATGAGGATCTGCTGGGTCCCTGCTGGCCAGCCCTGCTAAAACACATACTGAATGACAATTGAACAAAACCATATTTGTCAGAATCTCAAATCTATTTTCTTTTCTATTAATGTGGAGCAACAAGGCCTGTTTACGCTCGAAAAACACTCCAGAGCATTAATATCCAAGCAGGTGAACTGTGATTCAATAAACTAAATTATGACAATACAGGTGAACCTATCAATAATAGCAAGGCTTTTGTACTAAAATGGTGCTGGGCAGGTATAGTATAAATATGCAATACACACACTCCCATTTTGTCAACATTTGCTTTTCATATAGCTCCTTTTTGCTCTATTTGCCATAAAACATTGATGCGCTTTGATTGACAGATGCATAATGAGCACATTCAGCGTGGCGACGCTCAGTCTGTCTGCGTTCAATCTCTTCCTGTCATACATGAAAAGCAGATCCCGTCCTACAAGCTCTTAAAATCATACAGAACTTCATTACAACAAAACAACACCGTGAGAAAGTCAATTTCAATTTTCATCTCAATTATGTTGCTAGACTAATCGTGAATCTTTCATGCATAAAGGGGAAATGGGAGTCAGAAAATCATGATAAGAGTTTGAGCAGATCAGCCTTTTATAAAGAGAAAAATAGATGCATAATACACAAGAAAACAATAACAATTGTGCAGGGAATTTAACTCAAGTGATTACCAAAGCAACACAAGTGACAAGTTACGGTTGCCAGTCCATTTATCTGCATAGAGAGGAAATGACTGGTTAGCAGTGGAAGGAAAAAAGAGAATGAGTCAACGGGGAGACATTTGTTGCCACAGGAGTGGGTCTGTGGAAAGAGAAATCATTTGGATTGCATAGAGTCAAGCAGCCATGCTTCACTGGATAGAGCCCTGGGGCCCAGAAGAGATGCAGCACGAGTCCAAGAGAAAAACGCCTTGTTAAATCATGATTGATAGGTGAAGAAAGAAGAAAACAAAACTAAAACAGCCACTTTCCACCATAAAATGCCTAAAGAAATAAGGGCAAATAGCAAATCACATCAATTCATTTGATACTTCAAATCACGGCAGCCTTCATAACATCTCTGAGTAACAGCAATGTGCACAGAATTTACATTAGGTACCTGTGACACTTTTGGTCAGAATTGTAGTCTGTGCATGTACACAAATGCACATGAGAATGCTTCTATACATATCAATACATATTACAATTTAAGTAAATACCTAAATTATTATTATTATTATTAAATTAAAACAGCACTTATAAAAACTGCATTATTATTATTATTTAACAAAAACTATTATTGTTATTATTAAAATAGGATTTATTTTAAAAATGAAATGAAAATAATGATAACTTGCAGTTTAAGTGAGCTAGATGATTCAGAAATCATTCTGATTCAGTCATTCAGTGAAGGATTCATCCAGCTGATTCAAACTGGTAACTTCAATTTATGAATCTTTTTTAACAATTTAGAAGAACTAGTTCAATAAGAGTCATTTGTTGTGAATTACACTACACTGGTCGCATAGTATTGTTTTTGCATGCAGCCCATGAAAACAACTCAATAGAAAAACATATTTTCTTGGCAATAGATGTTTGGTACACTATCTTTTTATCTAATTTAATTCAGAGGTTTGGCCTAGAAATGCAACATGCAAAGAAGGTAAAAGAAAAAGAGAGGAAGGAAGAAGAGGAAGTAGGCGTCACACTGCAGGGCACAGTTTTACCAGCATGGTGGCACTCTGCTCCAGACGCCGAGAGCCCAAGGCCAACGGCGTCATTCCCGCCACTGGAAGACGCAGGGAGGCCACCGTCAGCGGCGTGCTGCTGTTCTGGTTGGGGAAGGGATAGAGGGATGTGTGGAGGAACTGAGGATGGAGGAAAGGGTGGAACGGTTACAACACGCTGGCTGAGCTGACGGAGAAAGCAACTCGCCAAGACTTTACACCACCATCATCATTGCAATAGTGACAAAATGAAGAAAAACTATGTCAAATACAAAACAGATCAATATCATTTGACAGTAAAGACAGCGACTCACTACCCAACTCCTGATTATAACATCTTGACTGTTTTTGCTGAAATCTCATCCTTTTCTTTCAGAGGTCTTCCAAAGTCACAGATTAAAAATGGTTGGTGACAGAATAAATGCCTGCCTTTGACTTTTCTTTCTGATTCATTGTCATGTAAAGCTAAATAAGACAAAATTTTGGCTGATAATACACTACCGTTTGGGGTCAGCAAGTTGGGTTCAGTAATTCTTCTTTTTTTTTTTTGAAAGAAATTGATACTTTTTTATTATTGATACAAAAATATAATAATCTACACAATTGTGTTCAACATTGATAATAATTAGAAATGTTTCTTTAGGAGCAAATCTGCATATTAGAATAATTTCTGAAGGATCATTTGACACTGAAAATACAGCTTTGCCATCACAGCAATAAAAGTTTTTAGTTATGAAATATTACAATTACAAAATATTCCTGTTTTACTGTATTATCGATAAAATAAATGCCGCTTTGGTAAGCATAAGAGACTTTCTTGTAAAAACATTTTAAAAAATCTTACCAACCCCAAACTTATGAATGTTAAGTAGTGCGAACAGAAACTATAACTTCAACAGATCAGATTACAGAAAATGTGACGTTTGTTAAATGCAGCGTGCATGTGAAATGATCCTGGTTTAATCATGTAAATGCCAGCTGATGATGATAATTTCCTGGAAAAAGGCTGTTTACAGTTCATGTTACACCCGCTCTGAAAATCGGCTAGTGAGACGCAGACAAAAAAGGATTTAAAACAACTGCCTCTTTTGATTTTAGTCTTCACTGTAATTCTTGCTGCACATTAATGAGGAAAAGGTGATTTAGGGAAAAAAAACACTCAACCAACGCTAACAGGGAGGAAATCACAAGAATAGAGAAACAAGGATCATATGAAAGTGTAAGAGGAGAAACACATTCAGATAACACAAACATGATGCCTACCTGTGTGAGCATGCTGGGCTGAATGTGTAGAGGCTGGGTGGACTGGTTCTGGGGCACTATGGGAACAGAGTTATCCATTCTCACTGGATATCCAGCATGTTTATTGGAGGTCTGCAGCCCTGGGTAATCAAACATGAGTGATTCAATTCAAATGCATTGGGAAGCGGTATGAGTCTAAAGGAATAGAGCGTAGGGTGTAGGGAGAAGTGGGTTTGGACAGAGAGGTAGGGTCGGGTACAGGCTCACCCTGGATGGTAGGAGGGCACACAATGAGGGTTTGCTGGAAGGGCTCTGTCTGGGCACACAGCTGAGTAGGGCGAGCCTGCAATGGCACACTCTGCTGAGCCAAGCCTGGTATATTTATAGTGGCCTGCTGGTAAAGACCAGGCTGGTAGTTCAGTAAAGGGACGTTGCTGCTAAGAGACAGGGACTGGCCCCCCGTGGAGGCCATCTGGCAGTTACGGAAAGAGAGGGAGATTCTTAACAACATTGACTAAGCACAGAAATAGCACTAAAGATCTTAATATAGCATGCATACTATGCTTTAAAGCAGTAGTTCATCTATTAATGACAGTTCTGATGTTGTTTAAAGCAGGCTGTTCCAAACCTCTTTATGCAGACAATTTATATTTGACCACATCTGTCAAGCTCTAAAAACGACAAAACCCAACCAATATAAGTAATTCATATGACTTGTACATTATATTTCAGTGTTTTAACAAAAAGTTTTATAAAAAAATGTTTTGGTATTTGAAATAAAGCTGAAATAAAACCAAATCTAAGTATTAGATAAAAAACCTAAACATAAAATATAAAACTAATTTAAAATATTATTAAACACTATAATAGCATATAAATAATACTGATATAAAACTGCTATATTGCAAGTCTTCTGAAGTCACGATACGATAGCTTTGTGAGGAACAGACCAAAGTTTTATATTTAAATTCACTGGTAATCTAGTGAGCTGTTACCTCATGAACCAAATCACTGAGTCAAATGCGCCGAATATAAGATCTGGATCAGTCTGATTTGTGAATGAATCAGGCTAATCAGATTCTTGGACTCTCAACCCACTGATTCAATGATTCAGTTGCACCAGTTCACAAATCAACAGCAATTCTATTAATTCAGGAGACTTGGAATATAGTGCTTGAGTCATAAAGATTAAATTTGTGGGAGTTTTTCATCATTTTTGGAGACTGAAATGAAGATGTGTGGAAAAGAGCTACGTTAAAAATCATTCTTGTCTTTCACAGAAAAAAATAACACATGAGCTTGGAATGTCACGAGAGTGAGTAAATGATGACAGAACTGTCATTTTTAGGTGAACTATCCCTTTAAAAGACGCTATAGTGGTTTGATATGATACTGGTGATATTCAGTCGTATAATTCTATTCTTATTTTTTACCACTACAAGCAACATACTGAATGTAAATGCATTACAAATGAATTAACTTTCCCATAATGCATCTGTGCAGTAGCACACACCTGACTGTGCTGATTGAGTTGACTGCTGAAGGTAACGGTGAGGTTGGCGGCTGCGCTGGGGGGGTTGTGGCTGGCAAACAGGTTCTTGTTGTTGTCGAAGGCGGTACACCTGCGCTTGCAGATCTCCATGTTTTGGAAGCAGGACTTCACGCTACACAACAAGAGAGGGCGGCACTGGCGTTAGTGTCATCAGAGGAGTACTGGGAGAGATGTGGATATTATATCTATATTATATGTAGATAGTCAACTCATCAGCAGAGCAAGGCTTACTGTGAGCTGTGTGGGAAGTGAAGCAGGTGAGCCATTGTCACAAACGGGTGGTTGAGGGTCTTGGTGGGCGTGATCCGCTTGTCTGCATCTAGAGTTAGCATTTTCTTTAGCAGGTCAATGAACTCCCTCCGATCAGCCTTCTCCGCCAAGATGTCCGTGCCCTCTAGGTTAGTCATGTTGACCTGGAGTGTGAGAAAGAACTAACTTAAACCTGGCAATAAAATACATTTCAATATTAAAAAAAATAATAATAATCAAAGATATAAGGAAGTATTTAAGATCCTGCATTATTTTAAGGTCACTAATCAAAAAAGATTTGTGACATTGACCATGTTAAATGAAGTTTAACTGTCTATTCTTTAAGTTAGTCAAGGTTTCAGTCATAATTAGGTTTTACATGCTCATTTACTTACTCTGACACTCAGAAACTAACAGGCTGTTTTGCAACTGTACCATGATTTTAATATGTAAATTACCTCTTTTATGATTGGATAACCAATCAGTGCCTATTTATTATTCAATATTGTGAAATATTAGATCTAAAATGACTCTTTTCTTTTTTAAATTAAATTTATTGTAGTTTTCAATTTGTTTCTTAGAAATAAAAATAATTTCTTTAAAAAAAAAATCCTTTCATCCTTTCTGAATAAAAGTGTGTGTATACATATATATATATAGTGAGTTTTTGACAAATTACTGAACATATAGCACTACCTGCATCATGTCATCAAGGCAGTTGAAAATGTATTTGCGAGCCTCTTTGGACTTTATCCCAAACTCTGCCTCGTGCTCTGCGGGAGTCTAAAAACAGAAACACATCAGTGAGGAAAGCGTTCAATCATGAATTGGCCGCTGATGCCTTTGAACATAAAATACACAGTAGTGCTTTAAGTGGGACATGCCTTGAGTCTCCAGAGAGGGTAGCTGGAGTCTGGGCCTCTGTGGAAGAAACGGCTGGTTTTAGTGCCGGCGCTCAGGAGATACTCAGCTGGCAAACCTTGAGTCTGGGAAATGTACCGAATCTGTAGGGATATGCATTAAATGGAGATTATACACCCATTTTTCACAGATGGACAGATGTTTGTAGCCAAGTAGTATATGCAGAGAAAGGTAACTAATCCGTGTTTGCTGTATATGATTATTTACTAGTAATAAACTAATATTTTGGCCAGTATTGTCAGACTCTTCATCATAAGTGTTAGCGACCCCTTGTGCTGCTTTCCAAATCTATTAATAGCCTTCTCAATTGAATTTTGAATAAAACTAATTGATTTAGCACAGAACTGATTCAATTTAAGCAAACAAAACCTCATTACTGACCTGATCATATTCTGAGGCTCCTGGATACAAAGGCCAGCCCAGAAACAGTTCAGCAATGACACAACCCAGTGACCACATATCAATGGCCTCACAGAAAGGAAGCCCCAGAATGATCTCAGGAGCTCTACACCACAACAAGCAAATTACAACACATTAATGGAAAAATTAGCTTCATTTCACTGGCAGATATTCTTATAAGGTGTATAAGATTGGGGAATTACAGGTAGGGAGATACATATGATTAACAGTAAATAAATTATTTAGGGATGAAGACATTATTTAGTGATAGACATATATATGGATATTTGGTCATTTTTAAATTATCATCCAATGCAGATTTTTATATTTGTGTAATTTCCAAAAAGTGCTAAAACACATTTTTGTCATTTAATATTTAAAAAACTAAATTTATGAAATATTATGATTTTTGAGAACAAAATAAGTAGTTTTCTTAGAGTTACTTCATTTGACTTTAAAAAAGGCTAAGGTTTTCATAGACAACAAGTTGGCTAAGTTGCATTAATGTTTCCAAATATTTCACCATTTCTCATAATAGTGATTATGTCTCACAATTGTGTCTATTTCTCGTAATAGCGACTGAATGTTTCACAGTTGTGACTATTTTTCATAATAGCTACTGAATGTCTTACAATTTGATTAGTTTTTGTAATAGCAATTGTATATCTCACACATGTAACGACATAGTAATCAATGTTTCTGAATGTCTTACAACTGTGATTAGTTCTTATAATAGCAATTGTATGTATCACACATGCAATAACTTCTTGTAATAGCGTTTGAATGTCTCACAATTGCAATTGATAATTTCTCATTATATATATTAAAAAAAAAACTAAAACTAGCCAAATGCCTAAATCTAAATGTAAACTCAGTATTAGGGTTTAAGGGAGTTTAATAGTTTTTATGAACAATAGTATATCAATATCAATTTATATAAATTCATGTCTGTAACATTAGTATAATTCTCTTGCATTTGCTTTTATTTGTTTAGAATGTATGTACATTCTTAAACCGCTTAGTAAAATTGAACTTGGATGCACTAAGTTGCTATAGATTCTAAATGCACAAATGTACAACCACTTGTCCATTCCTTTTGACATCAAATATCCCTTACCGGTAGTATCTAGACTGCAGGTAGGTTGGGCACACCGCCTTCGAGACGTGACTCGCTGAACCGAAGTCAATGACTTTGACTCTGTAGGGCTGTCTGATGGGGTCCACCAGCATGATGTTTTCAGGCTTCAGATCAGCGTGGATGAGCCCCAAACTCTTCAGCTTCATCATCGCTGTGGCAACCTGCTGCAGGACCGGCCGGATACATTTGAGGAGCAGTGGGCTGAACTTGCTGTGCTTGAGGAAGTCGTAGAGGTTCTGCTCCAGCATCTCAAACACCAGACAGGTGTGGTTCTTGTGCTGGAAGCACTCGTAAGAGCGCACAAAGTTGAACTCGTCTGCATTCTCTGTGCTCAGACGGCTGAGGATGCTCACCTTTAATGGGACAGAATTGAGTTCATTACATTTAAATATATCTGTATCAAGCACATGACTGATGATTAATAGAAATAGATGCATTACATTTATCACTGCATAAGTCTGATATTAATTATAAGAAGTATTTGCTACAGAAGTCTGTTTCCACCTCAAAGTAAAAATTATTAAAACTGTATTTCCTGTATGTGCAACTTGTATTTAATGTACATCCTTCAATTGTGACTGTATATTTCACAATTGCAACTTAGCACCTCACAAATGCAACTTAATATCTTGTAATTGCGATTATTTTTCTTAATTGCGACTGTATATCTTACAATTGCAACTATTTCTGGTAATAGTGATTGTATATCTCACCATTACAGCGACTGCATATCTTTTTTAATATAACTAAATATAAAAATGTGCGCAGGGTTAAGCTGTGCTGTTGTTGGCTGCCACAGTAACGGTAATAAGCTAAGGAATTCCTTTAAAGTAAATGTTTTGCGTACCAGAAAATCTGTCCATGTCTGGCGCTGTATGCATGGCTTGTAACGTTATCGCTTAAGTTAAAATACTGAGTGTTAATTAAATAATAAAATACTATGTTAAAATGTGTGCTCTTATCATTCCGTGAACTTCGCCCCGATCGGGAGCTGTATTTGCACATGTGCGTTCATCTGTTTTTAATGCAGCTAACCTCACGTCACTTCATGTCATCTTCCCACTCATTAAACTATGACAGGGCCTTTACTACAAAAAGACGGTCACTGCGACACTGTAAAGTGATGAAACTAGGGCGCCATGTGCTTTTTTTAAACCATTTTCATAGGTTTCACATTATATTGTCGGCTCGGAAAATATGTAAATGTGACTAGAAACACCAAAGACCGGAAATGTAAAGCACCGTTCCAGTCGGATTCATATTCAGAAAAATATGGATTAGATTGTGTTTTATTAACACATTTACATTTAGTTATTTAGCAGACGCTTTTATCCAAAGTGATTTACAAATGAGGACAATAGAAGCAATCAAAATCAACAAAAGAGCAACAACATGCAAGTGCTATAACAAGTCTCAGTTAGCTTAACGTAGTACATGTAGCAAGGTCTTTTTTTATTATATAATAAATAAAAAGAAAACAAATAGAATAGAAAAAGATCAGAGCAAGCTAGTGTTAGAGGCCTTTTTTGCTTTTGTTAATTGTATAATAAATAAAAAGAAAACGGATAGAATACAAATAAGAAAAGCTAATGTTAGTTTTTGTTTTTTTTAAGAAAATAAGCAGTAAATGAATAGAGTGGAAGTCTAACAGGGACAAGTTGTTTTTTCAGAATAGAGAGTGCTAGAGTTAGAGGGTCAAATAAAGATGGAAGTAGGGCTGGGCGATATATTGCATGCGATAGTCATGCGCATCTCGTCAGTAAAACCGGTTCCTTGATTAGCGGTAAATCTCCATCACCTGTTTTCAAATGGAGCGGCATTTAATACATAGTTCACAGACAAGCTACGCATATATCGACTGATATATCGCCTTCGATATGAACGCGATATTGCGTAGCTTGTCAGTGATCTACGGCTCTGTGTATTAAATGCCGCTCCATTTGAAAACAGGTGATGGAGATTAACCGCTAATCAAGGAACCGGTTTTACTGACGAGATGCGCATGCATATCGCATGAGATATATCGCCCAGCCCTAGATGGAAGAGATGTGTTTTTAGCCGATTCTTGAAGATGACCAAGGACTCAGCTGCTCGGATTGAGTTGGGAGTTAACGTCTACACAATCGTGTCTATTTCTCGTAATAGCGATTGAATGTTTTACAATTGTGACGGTTTCTCGTAATAGTGCCTTCTTATCTCACAATTGTGACTATTCTCATAATAGCAATTGAATGTTTCACAATTGCTTCAATTTCTCGTAATAGCGACTGAATGTTTCACAATTGTGACTATTTCTTGTAATAGAGATTGTGGGTCACTATTCTTGAAATAGTCTCACAATTAAGATTATTTCTCGTAATAGAGATTGCATGTCTCACAATTGTGAAGTTACATATATCACAACTGCAACTATTTCTTGTGACAGTAATTCTATATCTCAAAATTGTGACTATTTCTCGTAATAGCGATTACATCTCACAATTGCAACTCTGCCACGCAAATGTTCACACAAAGAAAGAAGGCGTGGTTTCAGTAACCGCAGTAGTGTTGATGCAGCCGTGTCAGGGAGACACTGTGTGTTTCTATGCGAAAGCAAAAGCACTTTATTTGGCCTTCCGAAAGTAGATGCATTTAGGAATCATTAAGATTACTTACAACAGAACAGCAACGCATTTTATGGATGACAGTTTCGTGAACCTAGGAGAGGAGGTAATTCTGACTTTGCTATGACAATCTGGTGCTTCTGAATCAGCGACTGTATGTTTTGCTATTAGTTTAAGTATTTGCTATTGACTGTTCAAATGCGGAGTTTTGCACGTTGTGTGTGTGTGTGTGTGTGTGTGTGTGAGAGAGAGAGCGAGAGAGTCACATCACAGCGTTGTGTGTGTGTGTGACAGAGAGAGAGAGAGAGAGAGAGAGAGAGAGTCACATCACAGCGTTGTGTGAGAGAGAGAGAGAGAGAGAGAGAGAGAAGACTATGCTTGTCGGAAGGAGGGACTTTGTAGAAAACTAAGCGTTTGAGAGAGGCGGGGCATAGAAGACCTACAATAATGTACAGTATTTGAAAAATAATGTGTTTTTGAACATTAAAACATATTCTGTTACACCAAATACACAAAATAATGATCTTTAAAAATGCATCATATGACCCCTTTAATTGCATATGTATATCTGATAACTGTGACGGTTTCCCGTAATAGCAACTGTATATATTTATTTTATAAAACTGTATATTTTTGTTGATAGCGCAACTGTATATCTCACACTTACGACTAATTATCATAATTGCAGCTTAATATCTCTAAATATCTCTTATTTATTTCTTGATTTACACTTAAGGCACAAAGGAGCTTCAGTCATTTACAGCACTAAAATACAATGATTGGGAAAGATTTTGATACTGGTTAACTGCTCACCTCTATTTGACCCTGGCGGGCATATGACGGATGATTCTTGAGAATCTTAATGGCCACAATCTCATTAGTTCCACGCTTCCAGCATTTCGCAACCTGTCCAAATGTTCCCCGGCCGAGGAACTCCAGAACCTCGTAGCTGTTAGAGACAGAGCAGAGGATCTCGTGCTGCACCAGCTGGTAGTCGCCCTCACTGTGGGAGTTGCTGCTCTTGGTGGTGGACGTGGAATGAGCGATGGACAGAGCAGTGGCATTGCCTCCGCCTCCAGCCACACGGTTGGGGAGCACAGGAGCCGACAGCTCCTCCAAAATCTGCACGCTGTCGCTGCTGTCCACCTCCTCACTTTTCCGCTTCAGACTGCCCTGTTTCTGATAACCCACACATGTCAGAGAGGTGGAGCCCGCATCTTTTCCACGCTGACTGGATGTGGATGATGACGAGGAGGATGATGAAGGCTCCGGGACGCTGCCGGTGCTGTCTGCGGCACGTACCACTGTCTGTTCCCGTGAGCCTCCAGAAGGAGGAAAGACCACGTTGGAGGAGTTGTAATTTGGGTTGAATCCAGATGTGGAGGGGGAGGAGCCACTCGGTTGGTTCGGGCTGTGCTGGTAGTAGCTGCTCTCACCTGATTGGCTGCTCACGTTCCATGCATGGTTTTCCAACTTCAGTTTCTTGGAGCGGGACAGGCCACTGGAGGACACAGAGGGAGAGGAAAACGCCTGCATTTGTGAGGACATGCCTAGAAAAGATAAAGTGAAAAAAATTAAAATGTAAAATTAAATAATTAAATAACTTTTACTTGTTCCCTCCCAGTGGAATGACCTGCCCAACTCAATCCGAGCAGCTGAGTCCTTAGCCATCTTCAAGAAACAGATAAAAACACATCTCTTCCATCTTCTTTTGACCCTCTAATTCTAGAACTCTCTATTCTAATACTATTTTATCTACTTGTTTTCTTTTTATTTAAAAAAGAAGAAAAAAAACACTTGACCCTCTAACACTTGCACTCTCTATTCTATTTTAATAAAAAAGCCTCTAACACAAACATTCTCTATATTTTTCTATTCTATCTACTTGTCTTCTTTTTATTTATTATAAAAAATGACCCTCAAACACTAGCATTCTCTACACTTTTGACTTGTTTTATTTATTTAAAAAAATACTATTATGTCATTACAATACAATCAACTTTTGTCATTTATTTTTTATTTTTCAAGAATTGCATTTTTTATTTATAATTTTTTCAGCTACATTTATACCACATAGATATTTTTTTCACTTTTAGTTCCTCAAAATAAATAAATACAAACAAAAAAGTGAATAAAAAGTTACATTTAATTAACTTAAATTGACATTTAGCCTAATTCAGAAATTAAAAAGGTTTATCACAGAGGAGATGCATTCAAGTCATTGTCTATATGGCTGAAATTTTAATGTTTTCAAAATAAATTTTAAATAACATTTACATTTTATAAAATAATTTCCATGCAGAACTTAATAATTATTCTAATATTTAATATTAGTGTTTACAGTTTTTAAATATTTATATTTTACAACTGCTTCACTGCTTATTAAATAAATATCACTACACAATAACACATTATGCTAAATCAGCATGTTTTTTCCCAAGAATTTCACCTTTTAACAACATTTTTTAGTTAACGTTACATTTACATCACTTTTTTTTAAACTTTTTAGCTGCACAAAAAAATATCAAAATTACCTTTTAATTCAGAAATTAAAGCATGTTTTTCGTAAAATCTATGCATTCAAGTTATTTGCAATTTTAATGCATTTTCTGAATAATCTTAAAACAAAACAAACGTCCGTTGCCCTAGCAACCGCTCTAGCTAGGTGATCCAGGGTGGTTGCTATAGAAATGGCTGTAGCCAGTTAATTGGAAGGGGTTGTCATGGCAATGGTTGCTACTGTGTGATAAAAAAAAGAGGTGTGGCGGCGACAAATGTTTCACAAACAAACTATTCAACTTTCATTGTGCCAGTCAAACATGCACTAACATGTACTAACCTTACCAGTCAACACACACCGAGACTGTCGTGTCAAATAGTTCGCTGGCTGCGGAAATACAACCTGACGTGCTGTAATACATGCAGCACGCTTCAGAAACCCTCACATTAACTGTCTTTATGCAGTGTAAAATATTTACAGCTCACCTGCTGTGTGTTGAATTCCTCAGCTTGACACTTGTTCCTCATCTCTCCTATTAGGCCTCATTGTTGTCTCTTTTTTTATAGAAATGTGCCTCCGTAAAAACGTCGCTTTATTCGAGCCGACGAGCTTCCGGGCGTCTAATATTGTTAGACACAGTCCAACGCACCGTCAACACCATCGATACACATTAATATTCTGCAAGGACAGCGCACAGAATTGTGACTGAGATCAGGAGAGGAATGTAGGACATTAATCGGACTCCATTTCCGGGGTGTGAGATCGCGCGCTGATTGGCTGGACACGTGTCACGTGGTGCATAAATCAGCGATCCAGACTTGTTAGTAGCTGCGGCACAGTTTGATGCAGTTTTATAAGCATATTGTTTTCAGTTTCTGTGTTTTATTAAAATTTTTACATGCACAAACTCAAATATATTACTAGTTTTTTTTTTTTTTTTTATAAAGCAAGATGTTTCGCCTATTTGACTACTTTTTATGTTTAACTAGTTATAAAACCTGGAATATGATGGGTATATAAAAGATTTTTAATTAAAACGCTAATATCTAAATAAGTTTCTAATGTATATAATGCATGAAATATATTCATGAATGATGGTATTAGATGATAAATCCATGGTACAAATAGTAACTGATTACAAGTAATCTGGTTCCAAAAATTAGGAACTTGTCATTAGATTGATTATATAACATTTTAAAATACTCATGATCAGACTAGTTACTTTTTTTTATTGATTTTGCTTTTCATTAAACTCATGAACCACAGTTTGGGAAACCATGATGTAAAATTATGTTTAATGCACTTCATGTTACTAACAACATTTTTTTGAGTATTGTTCATATAGCAAGGTTCTTCAAAAAATACATTGATATTAGCATGGCATAAATATAAAATTTGATACCTCATAGTAATTTTTCATTCAATTAACAGAAAATATACATACACATACGTCCAAGACTGATATCAGCAGTAACTATGAATATGGATAATTAGTATTTGCATGTGAATAGGAATTTTAATGCATATTTTTTTTTTTTTTTTAAGGGACTTGAGTGTTCAAATGCAATTACATCTTAGTGGTTGTGAATAACATGTCTATAATGTATATAGTAACATGAGGCATGAGGTTAAGAAATGTTTTGTCTCTGGGTATTTTAACTGAATTTGTTGATATTGCATCACTGTGTTTTGCCAAATGGAAAGAACTGAATTTGAATAACACACGAAGGACTGCTTCCTTTAACAGAATATTATTTATTCAAAATGTAAACACAACATGACTACCTCTGATTACACACCCCTCTAAAGGAAAGGATATCGATCAACAGTGTTCATGGAGGTGCTGAAAAAAGTATAACTGCAACTATTTGGGACATCAGAACACTTGAATCGGGGGAGACCAGAGCATACTGGTACAAAGAGAGTATTACTTCCCTCCAAGTCCGAATGAGCAGCGACACGACCATTCTGACCTAGAAAGAGATGTTTTGCGGTGCATATAGGTCTCAACAATCTAGCCTTAGATTTGCAAGTCTTTGTTGCGAATTATTTGTGCAACTCAAAGTACTTGTCCTAATGAGCACAACCAAAGATCTTACAGTACAACAGGAAAGGTAAGAATTTAATGCATATTTGCCTGCCTATGTTTATAACAAAAATTAAATTGATATTTCATTTAATTAAGATTTATTGCATAAATCACAACCCTTGAAAAGAAAAGAAGTGCTGTGTATCGTGAAAGCCAAGTAGTGCTGACAATCCTACATATTGCACAAAAACAATTTATAGTGTTACATGGCCTGGAAAAAAAACAAGTTCATATGCTTTTCTTTTGGCCGACAGTGACCCCCTCTGAAAGAAAGTTAATGTAGACTTGGAGCGCTGCATCACAGACGAACAAGAGACAAAAAATTCATTTTACACCGCTTCTTTCCTGGCCTAACTGGTTGTTATGGTTTGCGTAGCGCAAGCGAGCACAAATGCATTTAAGAACAAATCTCCATTGGTAAAGCGTGTTTACAGTTGAGCCATTTCCATCAAATAAAATAGTCCGGGATCTTCGTCACAGCAATAAATGGTGCGACACTTCAGAAATGCATTTTATTCTGTTGTTGCTGTTTTTAAGGAATGATTGGACTTTTTTCTCTTTTAATCTTTCACATAAAAACTCACCTATATGCACAGATTCAGTTTATTGAGAAATGTGAAAAACAACAAATGCTGATTCAGGCCCTAAAAAAGCCCACTCGGATTAATTTCATGGTCACATGACATAGGCTTCTTCTGGGAATTGGGTAAGGTAGAAAATTTGCTCATTTTAAAATTTCCTTACATGTTAATAAAGCCATCATTTCACATGACCTTGACCTTTAAGTGGCCGTGTTACACAAGATCCGGTTGTCGCCACTACGGAGGAAATCACCAAGCTCTCAATTTCATTAACGGGACACTTGTGAGAAAACCCTTTTGATTTCTCGCTACCTATTTTGGTCGTGAGAACAGCACCAGCCTTTCGTCCCTCCCATCAGCGGTTCTCATTGGGCGATTCATTCCTGCGCGATACTCCGCAGAACGTACTTGACTGTGTAGGCGAAAGCGGCGAAACCTACGATGACAAACAAATTAGCGAGCGCTCCACCCAGGAGTCCATGGTTTCGGTTGACCTGCTGGAGGTCGGGCGGGTGGGCCGCGCCGGGGGGCAGGTGCCCGTTCATGGGCAGGCGCCCGTTTTGCGCATGGTGGGCTTCGCCATCCGGCACCACGTCAGGGAGGGGCAGCGCCTGTGGGCGGGACCTGAGCTCCTCCTGCATACGCTGCTTCTGCTTGATTTCCTGTTTAAAGGGGGGGGGCAAAATGGGTCAAGTATTAACATTTGATATTTCTTAAAAGAATGTGTTTACTGCTCATGCATACATCTGTGAGGAAGTCTGGCACGGTACTTACTTCAACAACATCTGGAAACAGTTCACAGAAGACTTTGTCCTTGATGTTGAATGCAAGACTCTGGGAGGCCAACTGTCTTTTCTGCAGGGAACACATTAAAAGCAAACATGACATTAAAATTGATTCCATGTACTACTTTGTGCATGTTTACGCATAAGGGCACATTTCAAGAACTTAAAATAATTCATATTAAAACAATAAAAAAACTGCTTTATCACCTTTTTGAATAATGTCACAAATCTGGTATGTAATGGTCACTTTTAAATAAGCAATTAATTGCTGATGTATAAAATCAAGTTCTGGTCCACAAAAAAACACCACTTAAAGGTGACAAAAAAAATCCATTAATATGTTAATAGATGTCAAAACTATGGCCACGTAGTGAATTTCCCGCTAGTATAATGAAGTATATTGTATATTCAAAAGTATACTGTAATATTCAAAAATCTGGAGTTGGTAACATTTTTCATGTTTTTTAAAATAAGTCTAATATTGTGAAATATTATTACAATTTAAAATAGCTGTTCTCTATTTGAATATATTTTAAAATGTAATTTATTCATGATACAAAGCTGAATTTTCAGCAGCCATTTTTTGTGTCACATTATCTTTCAGAAATCATACTAATATGCTGATTTGAGTTCTTTTATCTGCTTTATGGAATACATTTTCCCTGGTATAAAAACAGCACTTATTAAAAAAACAGTTTAAATAGTAGTGTACTTCATTATATTCTAATATAGGCATTAAAATGGCTTTACAACAACAAAAAAGCTCTGAAAATTTCTGAAGAATACACCCAATTATTGCAAATGTATCCTAAAACAGCTTCATATCTTGTGCATAATTTATAGACACTTATTAGTATTTTATTTTGATTTGATTTAGTAAATTAAAGCATATTTATAGCATTCATAGAGTATTTCATATAAAAAACACCTTGCTACATGGACTGCATTAAGCTAACTGAGACTTGTTAAAGCACTTGCATATCATTGCTCTTTTGTTGATTTTGATTGTTTCTATTGTCCTCATTTGTAAGTCACTTTGGATAAAGGCATCTGCTAAATGACTAGAGGCCGACCGATAGTGGATTTTACCGATACCGATAGCTAGGTTGGACCACACTGGCCGATACCGATTAATCAACCGATAGTTTTTAAAATGGATACTGAAAGAAAACTAGTGCTTTACTATTTAAAAAAAAAAAGCAGTAACAGTACTGTACCATACTTTGTAAATGAATAAAAAATATTAATATTATTTATTATATTGATCATTAAAGTTATTTCATAGTTTGCTAATGTTAAAAGAAGAAACTTTCAAATTTAAAAATGTAGCCTAGTAGCTAATAGTGAATGTTGAAATGAAAACACTCTAACAAGGAACAATACTTCTACAGTTTTCATTAATGCTACGAATGGACTCTTATTGTTAAGTATTACCATATAATTTCAACAGTCATGCTTAAAGATGGCCATCTTTAAATATCTACACAAGGCCATAGCATTAAAATTACATACATATGGATATTGTATTTGTACTCACACACTTTATTTGCTTCTATTTTTGAACACTTGATAATTATCTAATAAATTTTTTTTAATAAAAAGTCACACACCGGGCTAAAGTGCAGCGCTGCGTCTAGAACTCAGAGGTATCACACACACACACACACACACACACACACCAGACGCTTTGCGTTTAATTCAAGTGGTGGTCTAAAACAGTTTATTTAATCACCAAACGGACATAAGTTTGCTTTAAGAATGAACAATGTGGCATAAATGAGTTTGAAGTTTGGTGTATAAAAAAACAGAGCAAGCGGAAAGAGAAAGCGTGATCTATTACAGCTCTCTATATGAAGCATACAGACTTTATTAGAGCCACAGAAAGACAAAGACTTTGCTGAAAAATGCACAATACATCATTTATAGCCTAGGTTAAAGTCATTATGTACATTCACAACGATTTGGGACAAATATAATGTAATTTAATAGAAAGCTATGTGAATGGCGCTCTGTTCCGTGGCAGGATTTTCTGTCGGCTGTATTTAAATGCGAGTCTGGAGTTTCCCTCTCTGTGCAGCGCGCAGTGTCACGTGTCAAAATAAACAACACGTGCTGTCAGTGATTTCCGCCTCTAGAGGCCGCTCTCGTACTGTATAATGCCAGCGGACCCTTCTCAGCAACTCCAGCAACTGACGCGAACCGGAAAACTATCGGCATGGATTTTTGCAGATAACCGATAGTTGCGGCAATCAACTATCGGTGCCGATTAATCGGCAAAACCGATTAATCGGTCGACCTCTATAAATGACTAAATGTAAAAGCTCTGAGGGTTTTTATATGGTAAGAAAAACAATTACACCCCCATCAAAAAAGAAAATTCTGTGCTAATTTATTCACTTGGGTGAATTATTCCTTATATACAATTTTAAAAATGGCACTGGTGTGTATGTCTCTTAAAGTCTCTTGAGCAGTGAAATGCTTAAAGCATTTGACTGATTTTAAATCTGCGTGACACTCACTGTGAAGTCAGATGTTTCGATACTGCCGAGAGTCGGGCCTTTTTCAACCATGAAGCTCAGGAGGCCGGTTAAGATGGTGGATACGGACCACGCAGGGTTCCACGTGTCAGGGTGAAAATCTGTGATGGAAAGACACAACCTGAAAGAGAAAGAGAAAGAAACTCATTATGCAAGAATTGTGAACAGTATTGTTCTTCTAAAGGCCGGGACACACCAAGCCGACTTCAAAGAACTAGCAGCGACGAAAGCCGACGGTGTTGTCGCCTCGCGTCGGACCAAAAAGCTGTGCGTGAACACACCGCACAGACTACAGCTGACGGCAAACTAACACATGCATTCTGCATCTGCGTGAGAGGAATTAACTGTCTATATCAGCAGCTATCAATAGTATATATTCGTCATTCAAAAGGAGAAAACGAAACAAAGATATACGAGACAAATGCAGAGATAAGAAACGTAAACAAATCAGAGCTTGCTTACCATTTTGAGTATCAGTAATGTTGATAACTTTAATCATTTTAAGCAGCTCATGTTGTTATGAAAACATTTGTGTATTAGAATGATTGGGAAAGATCATGTAACATTTAAACAGCCTTCTGTCTGTACCGCCTTCATTTACGTGCTCGTTTTCATCACTTTCGCTGTAATTCTCGGGCACTGACTTGTTCGCTAAACTGAACATCCAATCAGAGTTCTCCCTTGCTTACATACCTTTGTGTTTAAATAATGGTCTTAAAAAGAAAGTGAAAGTCTGAGTTTGTGTACCTTGTATTACATTTAAATCTGCCGTTGGGTGTGATCATGTATATGCTTGGTGGTTTGAACGGGAATTCCCGCGGGAAAATGAGCTTGCCATGATAGTAACCACCTATGAAATACAAAAGACAAATCAAAATGAAGCAGAAACTGCACAATTTATAAAAGGAAGAACTAATGTGAAATTAAAGGAGGAAATCACCTTCATATGGAGTTTTCTCAGGGCCACGTACTAGATAATGCCTGAAAGAGAAAGAAAGCCAGAGATGTGAGAGTATCTAATCATATGAAGTCTTTAATGTAGATTATTACATGTGATAAAAGTCCTGTCAGATGTTTTTAAGAATTTTAAACTTTTTACATGCAATAGATGCATATAGTGACTGTCAATGGGCAGTTAAGTTCTAAAAAGGACAAACAAGCACCATCAAAGTAGTCCATACAAATAGTGCACTTAAATATTAGCCCAAATTGTCACATAAAGGCATCATTCTGCTTCAGAAGACTAGGAATGTATCGTCTGGGTCATATAGACTACTTTCATGGTGCTTTTGTATCATTTTAAGAGCTTGACAGCATCCTTCTCCATTCACTTTCATTGAATGGAAGCAGAATGAACATTCTGCTAAATACAATATAAACAATCATCAGATAAATATAATATAAATCATAAAATTGATTATAAAAGGATAAAAAAAAATGAAGGATTAAGATGAAGCTCTTGATGAAGCTCCAAACTTAAACCATGAAAACAAACAGTAAGTCATATAAAATAAAACATACACTTCTGGTCAAATGTTTGGAATAAGTTTTTTTTTATGTTTTTGAAAGAAGTCTCATGCTCAACAAGGCTGCATTTATTTGCTAAAAACAAAATATATTCTAATACTCTGATTTGGTACTTCAATATAAAAATATAAATGATGGTTCTTAATTATCAACAGTTCTCATTATTATATATTTTTTTGCTGCTTATTTTTGTGGAAACCATGATACATTATTTGATGAATAGAAAGTTCAGAAGAACAGCATTAATTTGAAATAGAAATCTTTTGTAACATTATAAATGTCTTTATTGACGTTTATTTCTGTGAGGTGGTTATAAGAAAATATAACTGTGAGAAAATACAGATTATTTTCTGTACATGCGAGGTGCCCTTGAGCAAGGCACCGAACCCCCAACTGCTCCCCGGGCACCGCAGCATAAAAATGGCTGCCCACTGCTCCGGGTGTGTGTTCACGGTGTGTGTGTGCACTATGGATGGGTTAAATGCAGAGCACGAATTCCGAGTATAGGTCACCATCACCATCATCAGATTTTAAACTATATTAGAACTGAAAACAGTTGTTTTAAATTTTAAAACTATTTCACAAAATTACTATTTTTACTGTATTTTCTATTAAATAAATACAGCCTTGGTGAGCACAAGAGACTACTTTCTAAAACATTAAAAAGTGTTAATTATTCCAGACTTTTTGACTGGTAGTGTGTGTTTGTGTGTGTGTGTGCATGTATGTAATAATATAATATAATAAAGGTTTTAAAGGAAATCAAATGTACCATTCCAAAATGTTGGAGGGCAGAGGTTCAGCACAGATATACGGGACTGGATCTTTCTTGATTCGCAGGTAATCCTGTTTTAACCGCTGTGTTGCTGTGGTTGGGGCCCTCTTGTTTAAGTTGTTGCTCATCTGTGAAATCACATGGCACTCTGAGTTACACAATACAATCTGAACACTTCCTAGTGTTCATAAATGTGACTACTATGAACAACAGAAGATTTACAAGTATATATTAATGCCTGAAATACATAAACATTAATTGCTACCATATTGTTATGATTGTCAATAAGGAAGCAGCTTGACATCTGTGTATGATCATGATCTGAGTGTACAGCAATCTTACTTTGTGTTCTCAATACACTTATCTGTATATTTGATTACACAACGGCAGACATTTAAGCAAATGACCAGAACGGTTGTGTTATTTAAAACAACATGGTGGCATATGTTTACTGTGCGGTTAACACCTTAATAGTCAGCAACCGTAGCCAAAATAAGACAATAACAGTGACAAACGGATGTAAATAGGACTAAACAACGACAGGAGTAAACAAGAGTGCTTAAACGGAGACAAGGAGTGTTTCAAAACATAGTGAGCTGCCCATCAAGACAGCATCTTTGGACGTCACAGACGCATTCTAAACGTTCAGTTATACATTATGATGACAACAGATGCTGTCTAGGTAGATAGTTTACTAGATTTTAAAACACAGCCTGACACACTGAAAGGGGATTTTTAACGGTTCAGTCTCACCTCTTTCAACGCCCTCCACGGGATCGACCACGGTCAAATTGGTGTGATATATTGATATCCCGTTTATTTCAGAGTGAATACGCCCTTGATAAACTTTCAAAAATAACAAAAATGTAGCTCTTCGGCTAAGGTGAAATTGTCATCTATCCCCCATGCCAATATGGCTGCCGCAACACCAGGAAGTAGTGAGGTAAAAAGGAAAATAAAAGTTCTGGAAAGCGTTCGGCTGCCTTTCAAAATAAAGGTCGGATATTAGACTGACGAAACGGGCCGAGTTGCAATGGGATTTTTCAAATTAAATGTTTGAAATAGGTAAAGCATTTGTACATCATTGTATGTCGCCGAATAATACTTTCATCAACATATAACACATCAAAATCATAAATGTATTATTTTATTTATATAAAACATGAATAATACATAATGTGTAGCAGTCACTACAGTGATTTTGGTCTAAAGAACCGACCGAGTCATTCGTTCGGGAATCACACTGACTAAACTGTGTGTTAATGAGGCAATATAAAGAACCGACTCTCTGGAGTCATTTGTTCAGGAATTGTTCAGGACTGTATTCGTCGTCATGCATGTTTATGATTCACAATAAAGAACCGACTCATTAGAGTTGTTCAGGAATCAGACTGTTTGTTTATGATTCACTGTAAAGAACCGGCTCGTTCGTAATTGGTTCGGAGAATAGACAACCCTTAATTATTCACTTTAAGAACCGACTCACACGAGTCATTCGTTACGAGGAATCGGTTTATACTTATCAAAACTGCAGTTTTTTAAATTCACTATAAAGAACCAGTTCACAAACGAGTGATTCTTTTGGGAATCGACTACTGTTATCTCACTGCATGTTTTTGATTCACTACAAAGAGCTGGCTCATAAGACTGATTCATTCGTCTGGAACAGTTGAAATGTCAAACTTAACTTCATTTGGACACCTGAATGTAAGATAACTCTCAGTCCTTGTTAAAGGCCAAACTCATTTTGTCTTCAGCAGAAATACATGAAATTGTGGGGGAAAATCATTTTTTTAGGCATTTTTATAAATAAAAAAAAATCTCATTTACTTCCCTTACGTGTGTAAATAACCGTAAATATCATGCAGCAAAATTGTCATTTTAATTTACAATTTTTTATGAACCCAAGAAAACCAGCAGATTTTTTGAGATATATTTATTTCCCACAACAAAAGGTCCATTCAATGTTTTTGCATTTTTAACAAAATACCATCATATTATGATATATTATCAATTTGCATCTAAAATGACAATATACAATATCTGCATTTGAATTTGCAATGATTTATAGTGGCTATACAGATAAAATATATAGACTACACCAGCATAGTCGATACAAAACAGTACATTCATCACTACAGCAACAGACAAAATCACTGCAGATTCTCCAAACACACCTTCCTTATTGTTTCAACTGCTTTAAAAACAGAAAAAATGATCAGCGCTGGATATGTTTCATAATAGAGGATAATAATGATGCTTGTAATAGTATTGAGATGAAATTAAAAATGAGAAAGCATTCATGCATGTTTTTTTGATTATATGTTTAACAGACATGAAACCATAAATTGCAGATGTTTTGACATTTAGTGCCTCATTAAGTGCCTTTTACTGCTATGGCTAAAAGAGGGAGAATAAAATGAAGAAAATTGACACAAAACACTGGGGATAAGTCCAGCTGACCCCATAAAGATACAAAAATAGCATTAAATTCATTGCAAACATTCAACACAAGCATAATTATCATTTAAAGTCTTTCACACTCATCTTCATCACACTTATGATATCAGCTAGTCAAAGTGTCTTCTGCTCCAGCTTGATTGGTGGACGTTTAAATCTGAGCTTCATCTGTCACACTCTAGATTAAAAAAAAGAAAAACATTATAATTTACACACAATTTCTTTCTTTTTACATTTATTTTACAGATGCCTGAAGGATATCATAACTACCTGAAGGAGTGACGGAAGTGAACACTCCTCCGTTTCAGCTTCTCAGGATTGTGGGATGCCATATGGGAAAACTCACGGAAAATGTCCAGGTACGTGGTGTCACCTAAAATGGGATCAAACACAGTTAATGTGACTGTACATATAACTCCTAAAATGCAGCTGTAATGTGAATGGATGCTTTTGTATAAAACGATATAAAAAGATGGTAAATAGTTCTTATGTTAGAAGCTTTATTAATGCAAAAGCAGGTCTCTAAATGCCAAAGTAAGGAGGTCCAGTCTATTACAATAACAGTGTTTTCAGCGAGTTTCAATGCACTTCAGAGATTTAGAGTTAGAATTTAAGGGACAGAAATGGCTCTGTAAAGCAACCCTATGAAAATGAGCCTTCTTGTGCCGTATAGGGTCTTTGTACTGTCTGGGTAACCATGGTAACAACTGAAACTTTGAAGGGGACAAAGAGTGGGTTTGAACACTTTGCTAAACTGTGTGAATTTCTCATGCTTGATTTACAATGAGGAGACTGTCCCTGTATTCCCAGGATGGGTACTCATGCGTACCGACTAGTGTCTGCACAACAACCATTGAAAGAAAGAGAAAAGTTTGAGTTCTGTCACATTCCTTTTTAAATAGAAGTTCTATTGAATTTGATAAACTTACAATGAAAGTCTATAGGAAAACCGTAAACCATTGCATTTTGAGTTATTTTACAAGGTAAACTATTTTCTTTTTAACCTAGAATATTCCTTTAAAAGCTAGATTTGATTACAGTTAGTGCAATTGAACTGACATCTTTTCAAATAAATATTAAAATGCACTATATGCTTGATAATAATAATAATAATAATATTAATAATATAATACACTATCGTTTAAAATTTTGGGGGACAGTAAGATATAAAAAAAAAAAAACTTTTATTCAGCAAAGATGCAGTAAATTGATCAAACATGATGGTTTTCACAAAAATATTAGGCGGCATAACTGTTTTCAACATTGACAATAATAAATGTAAATCAGCATATTAGAATGATTTGTGAAGGATCATGTGACACTGAAGACTGGAGTAATGATGCTGAAAATAAAGCTTTGTATCACACAAATAAATTACATTTTAAAATCTATTCAAATAGAAAACAGCTATTTTTAAATTGTAATAATATTTCACAATATTACTGATTTTCAGCATTTTTTATTAAATAAATGCAGCCTTGCGTGAGCATAAGAGACTTTAAAAAACATTAAAAAAGTTTTACTAACCCTCAAACTTTTGAACTGTAAGTCAGAGGAACATTTTAATCAAAATGAATATTAGTATTTTAAATGTAGAGTATCAGAATCTCTACGATCCCAAACACAAGAACAGAATTTGAGGGCTAAAAAAATCTTCATATTAGATCTCAAAAGAAAAACAGAATTTACTTCCAGCAGCAAAATCAGTAAGTTGAGTTAGTGCAGATGGTTATATAATACTGCACACTAACAGCAAAGCACTACAGAGAAGAAAGAGGCAGGAGACGTGAAGGCAAGCACAAGCAGTTAGTACTTCAGTCACGGTTCATTTATTGTCATGATTCTTTTCTGTTTTGTTTTTCAGGAGAGAACAGATAAAAGGGCAGGAACGATGAGCAAAGAGAAAAACAGACGTTGCAGAGGTTCTAATTTACAGAAGGAAGTTCAGCTATACAATATTCAGACATATTTTACAAATGACACTAACATGAAAAGCAGAAATATGAAAGCAAGCATTAAAAGAGGTTATGTGCTACAGCCACCATCTAGAACACATCTGGTTATACAGTATTTCATTTTTTATTTTTAATATTGGTGCCCCTTTGGCTGCATTGTTCACAAAATTTCATTTATTTGTCACTTCGGGAGTCATACTGATTTGATATTCACAAAAAAAAGTTAATGTTAAACAGAAAGTGCTACGATTGCATTGGCCAGCGAGACACAGACGACACACCAAACAATGACCTTTCACCCCAAAACTTTACAGTACTCTAGCCTGTTCACAAACTACAGACAACACACGTATAGATTAATTTTCTCTCAACGAGTGCAGTTTTTGATTGTGGTCTTTGGTTGGGATCTAGAGTTAAAGACATCTGAGTCACAACATGAGAACATGTCTGAATATACTGTATTTATGACTCCCAGGAATTAATACAGTGTATATGACATATGCTTACGATGTCATGGGAGTTCATCCTTTATCCATAAGTGTTGGTGTAGTGTGACGTTTAGACTGTATTATGAGAATCCAGTTACACGCACAAATTCATAAAGAACAAAAAGCAGCAGGAAACCAAACAGACCAGAGCAACAGCAATCAATGCACTGAACATAACACGAATGGACAATTAAAAATAAAACTACCGCATTATATATTAACATACACTACAGTTTAGGTTTTGGGTCAGTATGATCTGTTTTTAAAGAAATTAATACTTTTATTCAGCGAGGATGCATTAAATTGATCATAGGTGACAGTAAAATATATTTATTATTATGTTATAAAAGATTTATTTTTTAAATAAATGCTGTTGCATCAATGTTTCCACAAAAATATGAACTATTTCCAACATTGATAATAACAAGAAATTACCAAATCAGCATATTAGAATGATTTCTGAAGGATCATGTGACACTGAAGACTGGAATAATGATGCTGAAAATTCAGCTTCGCATCACAGGAATAAATTACATGTTAAAATATATTAAAATACAAAACAGTTATATTAAACTGTAATAATATTTCACATTACTACATATTTTTTTACTGTATTTTTAATCAAATAAATGCAGCCTTGATGAGCATAAGTGACTTTACATTACAAAACCGTACTGACCCCAAACATTTCAACGGTAATTGTTGATTTTAACACCCAGTGATCGAACTGGCCTTTTTGTTTTTGGTGTCTAAACTGAAGTTTGGTTGTGAACGGTAAAATTCACAAGTATATTAAGTTACAAAAATACAATCTGTTCCCACAGTACAAAAAAAAATCATGTTGTATCATTGCACTATTGCTCTGGGCGGTACTCAAGAAAAGCATAAAAATCCAGCTTGAGGCATTTTCTACACCATCCAAAAAAAGCGAACAAAAACGACAGTGGAGTTAAGAAAAAGTGCATAACAGTGGCATTTCAGACGACAAAAATCTATTTCAGTTAGTAGATTAGTAGATAAGACATTTTATACATTTATGTCATATAATAAATCACAGTTTTTGAGCCCACTCTCCCTCATGCGTTTGCAAGCACAAAACACAGTTTTTAGCGCCCAATCCCAGTTTAAACCAAGTGTACAAAAATGGCACTAGAAGAACACTGTTAGAATTGATGGACAGCTGCCTAACATACTGTATAATACTGTTTGAAGTGTAAGTGAAGAGTGAAAGTGCAGCCAGGCGTGTGTATAGAAGCTAACGCTGAAGGTTAGTTCATCAAACGGTTTAGAAACACTAGTAAGGGCTCTGTAAGATCAGCGAGTGCAATAGTCTGTGTAATCGGTATTTGGACAATACCACCACAAATTAGCTCAATCACAGGTAACCTTCATTATATAAAAACTGTCTTGAAATGAGTAGCACCACTGTTTGCTAGGCCAAAATATGGTGGCCAGTCAATCATGTGACTAATCTGCAGCATGTGAAGTGGTCAAGCTAGGTAACCAGATCTGGGACATGGTTAACCAGCCCTAACCAGTTTGAGAAAAGTTAGGTTAAACTTGACTGGAAGTTCACCTAATCATCCACCTTGGTTCAACTCTGACCAGATAGCAATCATTTAAAACCACCTGAAGCTGGAATTCCCAGCAAGACTGGCCCATCTTTACAGATAAACACATAAATACTTGGCAGTTCTTGGTGGGAATGATGGGAAAAAGCGCTACACTCTCTAGCACTCGGCTATGTTGAGACAGATAAACTCTTGAATGCATTTCTTATACTGCTGCTCTGTGGGACTTCTGCTAGAATATTGACCTGGCTGACCGAACGGACCCTCCGACTCGCGCATCTCCTCGTTCATACGTGCTAGACGTAACCTGTCGAGAGAGAAAAGAGAGAAAAGAAACAAAGAGAGGTTTGATTTGGAATCAAACTTTGTACAATTTCTTATATACACTACCATTCAAAAGTATGCGGTCAGTAAGATCTTTCATGTTTTTGAAAATTTTTCATGATTTTTCATGTTTTTGTTTTCTCTTTTGCTCACCAAGGCTGCATTTATCTGATCAAAAATACAGTAAAAACAGTAATATTGTGAAATATTATTACAATTTAAAATAACTATTTTATATTTGAATATGTTTTAAAATGTAATTTATTCCTGTGACGCAAAGCTGCATTTTTAGCATCATTACTCCAGTCTTTAGTGTCACATGATCCTTCAGAAATCATTCTAATATACTGATTTGCTGTTGTGCTGCTTAATATATTTGGTGGAAATGTTATGTTTTTGTTCAGGATTACTTGATTATAAAGTTCAAAATTACAGCATTTATTTGACAGTCTAACCAAATAAAAACGTTTGATCAATATAGTGCATCCTTGCTGAATAAAGAGACTAATTTCTTTGATAAATCATATCTTTCTGACTTCAAACATTTGATTGATCTTGTAAATATTCTCTGGGTAAAACTTACAGAAACAAATACACATGCATAGGAATTTTTTTAACTTACAGAGTAACTATGTCAGCGTTAGCGGCTTGAACCGCTATGCTCAGTGGGTCCTGGCCATCCTCATCACCATCGTTCTGGGTCGCTCCTCGTTTCAGGAACAAACACACTTGACTGGAAACACATGATAAAGAAAATACAGTTGTAGAAATGCTTCAATTTAATTTGATGCAAAGCTGCATACGCAGTAACAGACCTGCTAAAATGCTACAGCATCTAAGAACTTGCAAATAAATACCAGAAGTATCATTGTATTACCATGTTTTTTGGACACCTTATGATATTACCGTTTTTGTTTTATTGGCTATGCATCATTGTCATAACATGTTCACTGGACATATACTAATGTAAAACCATGGTATTCTTTCAAATGTCTTGGAGTACCTTGTAAATACCACAGTGCATAAATATAAAAAATATTCAGTATTACAATATATAATAAAAGTATGACAAGTCCTCATGGGAGGTTTGTATTTTATGGGTTGGGAGGTTGTAATTACAACATCGGGTGCATTCAAATAACTTTGGTTGGAGCAAGATGAAGTACTATTTCTGCATAAAGTTCAACTATATTTTTTTAAATCTATATATTTTTTAAATTGATATTTCTCATTGGCACACCCACAACTCAGAAACTCTGTGCTTAAAGAAAATCCAGAGTTTCCTGCTCGTAATTATAACTTTGTGGTGACATTCATGTTCGACATTCAACTCGTATACAATCTCTTTGACATTACAGTGCACCAAAAGACAGCAAAAGGCATCTGCAAATCTGTTGTATTAGAGTTACTCAGAGTTACTAAGCATGCACTTACCCAGTGTGACCTAAATATGTGGCGTGATGCAGCGGGCCTCTTCCCCTGTGATCTCTTTGGTTGACATCTGCACCATTTTGGAGCAGAAACTCGCAGGCTATCAAGGAACCCTGAATGTTGAAAACCAGAGGATTAAGGCTTAACTACCACAAAATGGCATATGATTATTATTTTCTATGTCATTAAAATGAGCTGGAAGTTTACCGTCACTTCTTATCTAGGTTACTGTTAATATGTGCATGTGCATGAATATATTTGTAATGACTCACTCCAATCACAGCCTGAATAAGGGGGCTTTTCCCCTCGTTCTCTTCATTCACTGAGTTGACATCAGCTCCATGTGCCAGAGCTTCAGCCATGACGGGCAGATTTCGTGCCTGACAGGCCTTATAGAGTAACGCTCCGGGATCCAGTTCTCTCAGATCCTCTGGATCTGATGCCTCCGGCTCCAGTTCAGCCTCGTTACTGGAGTCTTCAGAAACCTCACACTCTGAACATTACAAAAACAAATGGAACACATGATCCATCTGCTTCAACAGTCAGTATGGAAAATTAACACATGGTTAACACCATCAAGTCACACAATGGTTCACTCACCCTCCTCTGTGACACTGTCCACCACAGACTCAAAGACCAAGACGTCAGTGCTGCCGTCAGTACTGCCACCTAACCCACTGTCACTGCTCAGACCTGCGGGACCAACACAAGCCCACCACAGGCACATTACACTCTAGAGCGCCAATAACAGCTGATGTGCATTGACGGCAAAAATTATGAAACTATGTGTCACAGCTACACAACTATATGAAATTGCACAAAAAAACAAAGCAACATAAAACAGAAAATGCAAAAGAAAAGCACAAAATAACGCAAAAAAAACACTGATCAGCAAGAGTAGATAAAAACAAATCTAAACAAAATAACACTAAACAAAAATAAGCAAATCTCACAAAAGTAAACAAATAGCAAAAGCAAGGCAAAACAAAAACCAAACTCAAAACAAAACGGATAACAAAAACAAAGCAAATGCAAGGCAAAACAAAACAGAAACCCCAAACCAAACAAAAAAACAAAAAAGTAAACAAAAACAATGCAAAGCAAAACACAAATCAACAAATGTAAACAAAAACAAAGCAAAGTAAAATGCAAAGCAAAACTAAAAAAACAAAAGTATACAATAACAAAGAAAATTAAAACAAAGCTAATTAACAAAGCAAAACCACAAGAGTAAACAAAAAAAATCCAAGGAAAACAAGACTACAAGAGCATACGTAAACAAAGCTAATTAAAACAAAGCAAAACCACAAAAGTAAAGAAAAAACAAAGTAAAGCAAAACACAAGGCAAAACAAAAAACAAACAACAACAAAAAAGAACAACAAAAGTATTTTGTTGCAATTAAACCAAGTGTGGAAGCAAACTTTTTTTTTTTTGCCAGAATATAATACTTACTGCGAGGCCCTGAACCAGTGTCAAAATATGAAAAGAGGGTGTCCAACTCATCCGGGCAAAAGAGGGATTCCCGTCTGAACTTTCTCTCCAGAGCAGCAGTTGCTTAAAGTTGGGGAAAAAAAAGAGGAAAATGTAATTTTATTAAAACTTTAACCATTTAACACATCTATTGCAGCAATTCACACAATACCATTGTATAATCAGCACGGTAAAGCCCAAAAACATGATACAACCATGGTACTTTCTTGCACAGTTAATTAAAAAAAATAATTATTGACTACCTGAGGAAAGGGTTGCAGGAGACGCACTGCCTGGCTCCTGTCTGTATTTGCGGTGTGTTTTGGGGACAGTGGTGGCGCTGTTATGTCTCCTGCATTTCCTGGGGTTCCATCGCCGCTCAGATTTTCTCCCACCATTGACCAGAACTTCACCCGTCATCATCTTCTTCAGGAACTTCTTCTCAACATACTTTGCTTTGATCCAGGCCTCCTTTTCTTGCCTTAAAAATCAAGGCAGCAATTAATCCCTCGACATTCAGATCCACAGAAAAAGAGCCCCTTGTGTCCATGTCCCTCATCACTCACCTGGAGCTGCTGGGTCCTGGTTTCTTCAGGCCCTGCTCTTCACAGCTGCCTTCATAGATGTGGTTGATGATACTGTTTCCTAGTTCACACATCAGCTGCATTGCAACAGAACAGAGGGCAGTTATTGTCTGAGCGTGTTTGCTCATGTCACAGTGAAAGGTCATCCAAGAGAGATTAGGAGGAAAACAATTTGGATGTTTGAGCAGACCTTTAGTAACTCTGGTTCCCATGAGTCCAGGGTGAGAGAACGGACCTTTGAACAATGTACTCCCAAACTCCTGTGAAAAGATGGAAAAACATTAGTCAAAAAATGTATTTTGTTTTACAACACAAATGCACAACTCCAGTCTAATGTTACTTTCAAAATGTTTCATGTTAGTTCAAGTACATTTCTCTCATCGTTTAATTTGTGATCTTTTGGGATTGTTTTCTCCACAAATTATATGTGCAATGCTGCTGACATAATGCCAAATTATTGTACACACAACCTAAAAACAAAACATTTGCAACCATTTCAACTGCAAAACAACTTTATTAAATGTCATAACAACAACAATCATTACCATCATCATAGTTATTTAGCTAACTTTATGCAAAATTGTTTAAATATTCAAAAAACAGTTAAATAGTTAAATATGATAAAAACAGTTCAACAACCACAACAATGACAATAATAATAGTAATTTTAGTATACTAGATTTATTATTATTATTAATACAAATGTCATTAATGATGATGATATGATGGTTGTTGTTATTATTATTATTCTTCATTGTTATTAATATTATTAAAAATCTAATTTGCATAAATAAAACTGCATAAATAAGAGTGATGATAATAACAATGGTTATTGTTATTATTAATTATTATAAATATTTATCAATTTTTTACAAAAGAGGAAGAAACAATTTATCAAAAAACAACAATATTTGTAATACACAATGCCAGATTTATCAGACAAATCAATTAGAAAATAATATTAATAACTCCTAAGTTCGATTAGGAATTATTATTAATAATTCCTTGTTATGCTTGTTGTTATTATCCATTATACTTATTAAACATTTTTGCATAAATAATGATAATGATTGATGTTTTTATAATTCTTATTTATTAAATAATTTTGCATAAATAAAATCCATTAATAATGATAATGAGGATGATAATGATGGTTATTATTTTTTCTTGTAGCCTAATGATTTTCTATATATTATGGTGTCAAAAAACAAAAAAATAAAACGTTTTGCATACAGGATCTGTTAGTGGACACAAATACACAAACAAACAGTATTCTATGAGTCATAAAAAAGCAGCATCAGTCAATATTGCATGACTGCATATTTGAGAAAAGTTTCTGATCTGAGCTGCTGAAGTTCTCCAAGTGTTTCAAACTCCCATCATTCAATAACAATTCAAGCAAGATGCTTCCCACTCAAGCTGAGGAGAGCAGCACTGGGACGGCTGACATCACTACACAACACTGTCATGTAAATGTGCATTCTGCCCACTAGATCAGCACGTTTCCAGGCAACCTAGTTAGAACGGGTGAGGACTGTATGATTGTGAGCCACAGCGTCTGGAGCAAAACACCCCTGTGAGCTCAGAGTGAGAGGTGTGGCGTCAGGAAGAGCATGAATATTCAGAAGGTAGTCCATAAACAGCCAGCATGTCTCGTGTTTCGAAACAGAATCTGATTTTCAGTAGGTTGAAAGGTTATCATATCTCATACACTCCTAAAAGGGGTCATATTATGTTTACTTGCTCTTTTAAAATCGAGCAAAGTTCAAGAAAGGGTGGAAAATGGTCACGTTTACCACTGTTTTTGGTGCAAGAAACAACAAATACTGTCAAATTTTAATTACAGTCTACTAAGACCTCTACTTTTTATTATTGGATGAAATATTAAGTATGCACAACATCATAATTTATGCAAAACTGTTTTGCAATGGGAATGGATGAATAATAATAATAATAATCATAACAATAACAATAACAACAACAACAACAATAATAATAATAATTAGTTTTAAAGTAAAATAAAGTAATAAAAATATTAATACTATTACTAATATTATTAAACAATTTAATAATAATCACAATAACAACATATGCTGACTTTTTTTATTATTATTATTAGATTATTCTACCATTTGGATTACAAAACAATTTTGCATAAATTGTTAATAATTTTTAATATTATTACTATTACTTTTATTCGGGCAGTTCCATCCATTGCAAAACTATTTTTCATAAATTGCGAATAATAATAAAATGTATTATTATTATTATTATGTTCATGTCTTGATATTCATCACTGTGTCTGGAGGACAGTAAGCGCAGTCGCTGACCTTCTCTCTTGTCCTGACAGCCCTACGGTCGCTGGCTTGCCTCTGACTAATGAGAGAATCAAATCTGACCTAATCCAATTAGGAAACCTGACTGAGCAACACAACGAGTTTACTGAGGCTGATCACGGGACAAACTAAACTCAGACATCACAGACCTTTTCTTTTGGTGTAATGGATCATGATTATGAGCTCTTCCATGCCTTACCTGTGAATCCCGGAGCACTCGATGCAGAGCAGGACGCCCAGATTGATGCTGGCCCAGCGCGGGTCGGCCTGCCCACAGTCACAGCACTGCTGGTTTCCCGGCAGACACAGGATACGCTGCAGAATGCTCTCGCCCCTGCCGCTGCGCTCTCGGGGCTCATTTGCTGAGTCTATACTGCTGATGGAGGGAGAAGCGGTCCGGTCCAAACGCTGCAGGCAGACACACAAATCAGCACATTATTAGGAGTTATTTGGGGGAAAATAGAACATATAAGCTTTAAATATTAGTAGCAACAATTATGACAGACTTACTGATTCATTTGTGCTCATCAAAAAGGTTTGCAAAAAATTATTCTTTATTTAGTTATATTTTTAGAATTTTAACATTTTTGGATTTTTCAGTTACTTGAATCAGAACTTTCACACTATAGAACTGTTACATAGAATGAACTGTTATCTATACTTTTCATTATTGGATGAAATATTAAGTATACACGAAATGTAATAATATTAACAACAACAACAACAATAATAATAAATGTGTTTATAATAATAATAATAATACTTATCATTATTATTATTGTCTGTTGTCTTTAGCAAAACAATTTAGCATAAAATTGCATAATGATGATAACTTTTTATTATTGTTATTATTAGTAACAGTATTAATAACAACAACAAAAACAATAATTAATATCATCAATATTGTTTTAAAAATATTATTTTTATTGAAGGCTAATGATTATTATTTTAAGGAATTAGTTCAAAACACTCAATCAATTGTTTATTTGTAAATCATTCTGTAATGTTTTATTAATAAAATGTAAATTAATTAAACATTATATATATATATACATATATTACACAGGCTTATTTGAGTATAGATAAACTTTGTTACTGTTTTCTTTGGGTTTTCTCTGTTTTTTTACTGATCCAACCAATGCTCATCCTTTGTTATAGTGATTTAGCATGTAAACTGTACAAACCTCAATGTAATAATTGTCTGGACTCTCTCTGAACGCCGAGGCGATGCTGGCTTGAACCGCCTGGATCCAGGCCTGCCGGAGTTTCTCTGACTCCGCCTGTAGCATACAGCTCCTACAATACACATCCATACAACACAATTAATACTAATTATACAGCTCCAAGAGTCTTTTTTATACTGTAATATAAAGTTTGAGCTTTACTCACTTGGTAGGTGACACGACTTCAAAACAGAACCTCCTCTCTATGTCCTCGCAAGGTTTGACAGAACAGAGTCTCAAGTCCTCCACAACAACCGTCAGCGAATCCTGTGGAGGAGAAGACGCTTCAATAAGGCTGTAAATGTGCTGACTTGAAGAAATAAACCTGTTTCACTCTGAAGTGCATTAAACAGCATTGCGTCACAGTAATTTAAGCAGACTGCCTGAGCAAGCATTTCAACTGAAATAAATGGACGTTCTCCAAACAGATGAAGAGCAGGCAGTGCTGTGTCCATGCATTGATTTGTCAGGGAACGAGTTTGTTATCTTTAAAAAGACTGAGTGCTCTGGAGATATGCTGCTTGGCTAAACTACAACTGCTGTATCTAACAGCTCAGTGACCTGTGAGGTGAAGATTCACCAGCATTGATTGTGAGCTGAAGAATTCTGCTGATGCATGTTGTTGACACGAACTCAGTACATTCTCTCTGGGTACTGTATAATGAAGCTGCTCGTTAAAATCAAAGACAGATTACTTAACCCGACTAAACCGCTGTGACTAATGTGTCCACTTACTAAATGCTGATTTGAACTCACCTTTAGTTTCTTCTGATACACCAGCTGGCTGTTTTGGATGGAGAACCAGCGCCTGAAAAAAAGAAGCAATAGGGATATAAGAGACAAGGAATTAGTTACTAATTACTTAAAAAAAAAAAAAAAAAAAAATATAGTAACTAATCATTGGCATTGTCACGGTTCATGGGCTCACGATCCCATCCTCGCTCTGTCGTGTGTGTGTGTGTGTGTGTGTGTGCAGGTGTCTGTGTGTGGGTGTGTCTGATTGAGGCTGAATCGCTCCAGGTGAGGATCATTTACAGGGGCTATATTAGATCCTGTCTTGCTGTCTTGTGTTGTCAGATCCTCAGATTGTCTGCCGTGTCATGGTCAGTGTTTTTTGTCCGTTCCTGCTTCCGTGATTCCTGATCTCTGCCGTTTCCTGGACTCTATCACCGGACATTTGGCTGCCCATTGCTTTCCCTGCACTACCTGCCCCAACCTACGGAGAGCTCAACCTTGTTTCCTCAGTTTCACCTGTCTGACGTGTTTGCAATAAACCGTTCTTGTTTCCGCAACTTGAATCCTCCAGTCTTTATTTATGACAGGCATGCTACATTTCAAAAATGATAAATACTACATAATTACTTTTTATAATGATATATTGTTACTATAATGATTATTGACAGATATTAGGGATTTTTAATGGTTTAAATGTTTATATATATATATATATATATATATATATATATATATATATAATAATCCATAACACAATTGTTTAATTAATCATAATTGAAATAGATAATTTTCATAATAACAATAAAAAAAATAACACTGTTAAGATATTAGAGATTTTTTATGGCTATTGATATTGGATATTTAATAGTTCATGCTCACTTCCTCAGTTTTTACTTTTATATTACTTTTACTGTCATTAGCTGATTCAAAGTTATTCTTTAAAAAATATAATTTAAAATAATTCCATAATTTTTTTATAAATAATATATTTTTTAAAATAATAAGAATAAATAGTTTAATAACACTGTTGATTGTAATCAAAAATCAATGAATTTTTCTTACCATACTTTAATGTTGTGATGCCAAAATTCACTTGTAGAATTTAAAATGACTTTTTAATTTTTTATTTATCTAGACAAAATGCCATAGAATGTATAGAATCTATAACACTAAAATAATATCAGTATCAAGCCTGAATTTTTATGCAAAATATCAGTCCTACCCTAAATAATTCTGATTTTTTATTTGCATTATTGTTGTATTCCTGACCTAGTTGCATGCCTGATTAAAAGCAAACCAGAAATATTCAGATTTATGATCAAGCTATATGGGATTTACTATGGCAGATACATTTTAATGAGCAAATTTCCAAAAAATAATATCCATGTATGTAATTACATTTGGTTCACCAAGCTCTGAATATCTGCCGTTAACCAAATTCAACCTACCTATTCCATGTTTTGAAGGCATTACTGGCCCTTTTAAACAGATAGCCCTCCATCACCAATCCGTTGGGCGCATCCACGTTAAACTCCAACTTTGGGTCGTCATACGCAAAGTCCTGAATGACAAAACAATAGTGGAGCGTTAGAACAAGAGACAAACATCAAGTGACGGCCATATACATGAAATAAGCCTAAACCACCAATGCAACAAAATACATTACATTCTGTCTGTGATAATGCTTCATTATTAAACAGGAGGCTGTAAGTGGAGCAGATGCACAAATTCACGCACAACACTTTCTCTCTATGTATCTACAACACACAGTGACTCATCCAACGCTCTCAGATGTCCCACCAGAGCTTTCTGACGATGACGCAAGCGGTTGCGTAAGCATCTGAGCATATCCAACCGATTACCACTGAAGAGCTTCACATATTCACACTCACCACTCACAATATTGGCCCTCTTCCTGTTTCAGCAGCACACTCAATGCTCTCAGCCCTGAATCATCACAGGAGGTCCATATGACAACAACCTCCTCCGCTCAGGTCATTTATATTGATTATCTCTGAGTGGAGGAATGACACGCTGTCAGACGGGCTAACACTTTAGCCATCACATGTGCTTAATGCTATACCATTATAGACTCAACGAGACGTCGAAAGTGATTCCAGGAGAAAGACTTTAATAAAAGTACAGTATTGAATGTGAAGTTCAACAAAGAGCAAAATGAAAGGTCTTCTGAGAAAAACAGCCCCTAATGTCTCCTCTAGAGTTTCAGAAAAGATCTCAACCGCCTCAAACTGTGCTCAGATTTACTAAAAAACCAAAGTATGCAATTATATGTCAGAGATCTTAATATGAACTAATTAACTTTTAAATTCCTCTGATACTAAATGACATTACTACTGGCCAACAGTTGGGAATAATTAAGATTTTTAATACTTTTGTCTCTTATTCTTATCTAGGTGGCATTTATTTGATCAATTTTATTAAATTATTACAATTTAAAATAACCATTTTCTTTTTAAATATATTTTAAAATGTAATTTATTCCTGTGATGCAATGCTGAATTTTCAGCATTATTATTACAGTCTTCAGTGTCACATGATCCTTCAGAAATCATTTTAATGCGCTGATTTGCTGCTCAAGAAACATTTCTCATTATTATCAAAATCGTGAAAAAATGCACCCAAAATTGGTTTCCAATTTTTCCACAAAAATACTTTGCAGCAAAAACTGTTTTCAACATTGAAAATCATAAGAATCATTATTAAATATTAAGCAACAATACCTGATAACAGCTGGGCAGAAAATGAGCATATTAGAATGATTTCTGAAAAACATGTGACACTGAAGACTCGAGTAATAATGCTGAAAATTCAGCAACACACAAATAAATTAAATTTTTAAATATATTGAAATTAAAAACAATTAAAAAAAATCTGTTACTTATTTAAAAAAAAGTTATTCCAAACTTTGGTAGTGTAGCTGCTATCCACATTCATTTTACAGCTCTTTACTCTTATTGTATGTCAACAATTGCCTTATTTGTGTCTATTTCTAAGGAGTTTTTGAGAAGTTTTGAGAGAAATATGTAGTAAAGAGCAACTTTTGAGCATTACAATCAAAACTGCACTGTAAAAAACTATTTTTCGAAGTTGCAAATAAAGACTTAGAGTATGTTTTAAAAGAAAATATTTATTTTTTTCTACTTAAAAAAATGTCACATTTAATCCAATGCGAAACTTGCTGTTCTTTGTAATTAATAGTGAAATTTACTAGCAATTTCTGAGCAAAAAACTGTTGAAAAGTAAAACCTACACCAAATTTTTGTCAGCATAAACTGCACTGACGCCACACTGATTAGAGATCAAGAGTCATTCATCACGTCTTCAGAACTAGATCATTTCACAACCCAAACAAACAGCTTCCTATCTGTCTGTGGCGGCATTGTCAAAACTTTCAAAGTGTTCTGGCCTCTCGTGAACCCTCTGAAGACCTCAAGATAAAGCTGCTTCAACACTTCAGCAGCAGGAAAAGAGCTCTTTGAACACATGCGCTCTTGCATCTTAAACGAGATTGCGCAACTTCATTCCATGTTCCCTGATTAAATACATGAGACACTGCTGTTTAATATAATCACGTAAGAAATAAAAGCAAACACCACCCAGAATACACCGGTATCCACTTAGCAAACCCCCACAGCACTTCAGCATTTGCACATTTGCTTCAGAAAATGTAAAGCTCTAGTCTTTTCTTCAGCTTAAACTGGTTGTGACAATAAGGCTTATTTATAGTCACTCATTTCACCCAAATCCTCAGCAGGGTGACTGTTCAAACATTCACATCCATTCACGTGTGCTTCCTTACAGCCAGAGACTAAATGCTTCACTCAAGTTCTGAATGGTACAGAAACACCCTCCCTTTCACTCGCTCTGCTGCTTTTCCATGTTCCCACACACTGAAACACACATGGATGTAAAGCAGTTAGGCTCCCATACCTTTAAATCTATTAAAAAAGTAGAAAAATTAAGCAAAATATATATGTAAATAGAGAGAGAGGGAAAGATGGATATAAATGTACTGTAAAAATGAGAAAATGCCATATCAAATGCATAATATAATATATATAATATATAAAGTAAGAAAAATGAATTATAAAAATTAAGATTATATATAATACTTTTCTGTAGTTTTGAGCATTTATATATTATAGATAGATGTGCATTTTGTGCATAAATTCTATAATTCATACATTTTATATGCACAAAACTATACAAAAAATCAACAATATAATATTACACAATCATATATTAAGTATAATATAATATAATAATACTGTTATATGTAATATACTTTAACTCACACACAATCTAACACACAGGACAGATTTTGAATATAAAAGAACAGTCTACATGGGCTATTTAGAAATACATTTGTAATGAAGCTTAACTGCAAAACTACTATAAAAAATTATAAAATAAATGCATGCCATTATATTGTATGAATATTCAAAAGAAATTAGAGATTAATAGGTAAAAATCCCGAAAAGGAAGAAAATGAAACAATTTTTAGTTTTTTTACTACTATATTCTATTTAGTTACACAATCTAAAGAGAATAACCAACTGCATTAATGCACCAACTCACCAAAGTGAAGTCCAACCTGCCGAAGATCTTCATCCTTAAATGTTTTATGTATTTTAAAATCATTGCATCCCCAAGAAGCAGCTGAGCTCAACTAAACGGGTGCGCAGCTCAATCGAGCATGCAGTCAGTGCAGCTCTGTGAGTGAGTCACGCAGCCTGGCAGCTCTCACAGTCAGCTGGAGCTTCAGCAGAGTAGATCATGTGTGATTCCACCTGCCCACTGCTGCCCACTGCTGCCCGCTGCTGCCGCTGCCTGAGATAAAGCTCATTACCATACAGCTGCCGGCCCACAGACGCAGCCACTTCTGATGAGACTTTAGAACAACTTTCTTTAATAATATTAAATACTATTATAACAAACAGCAAACAGATTATGTACAAGCAAATATTTAGAAATGTCATTCAATTATATGTAAATATTAAAAAAATATGTTATATAAAATTAATATATAAATAAATATAAAATTATATAAAACAAATATTAATAACTTTCTTTAATAATATTAAATATTATGTAACAAACTGCAAACATCATGTATTTTAAAAATGTTATATAAAATAAATGTTAAAAATAAAAATACATAAAAATGAAATAACTTTCTTTAAAAATATTAAATATTAGAACAAAGTGCAAACAGATTATGTACATGCAAATAGTTAGAAATGTCATTCAATTATATTTAAATATAAAAATATGTTATAAAATGAATATATATAAATATATATAATTTAATAAATAAATACAAAAATATATAACAAATATAATAACTCTTTAATAATATTAAATATTATATAAACGGCAAACATTATGTATATGCAAAAAGCTAAAAATATAATTAAACTATATTTATATATAATATAAAAATATTATATATGTAATAAATATGTAAAAAATACATAAAAATTAAATAATTTTCTTTAAAAATAGTAAATATTAGAACTAGAATTAGAAGTGCAAACAGACTATGTACATATGTTACTGTTATATTCTATGTTATATTTATATTTATGACTGTTATATTTTATGTTATATATATATATATAAAACATAAAATATAAAAACCTTCAATAATATAAAATATTACTATAATAAAACTGCAAGAAATGCCAGTTAGAAATGTCATGAAACTATAATATAAAAATATACTTAATATTAATTATTGCTTAAAATATATTTTAAATACCTAAAACATAATATATAGTATATATATATAACAAAAACATTATTTAATAAATCATTGATGTTCAGTTCATGACCCATCAAGCCTGTCACAACAAAACTAAGCTTCATTTGACCTCCAGTGTAAAAAATATTCTCACTATCATTTAAAAGAGCAATTAACCAAAATGCGAATGTTAGTCTTTAAAAAATGTAATTAAAAAGCGGAATATTTCAATACCTGTCAGCTGTGGCGGAAGAATCTTCTGTGCAGCATCTCACAAAACATTGTAAGACTGCAGAAGACGAGCGGTGCTATTTTAGGAGCAGCCAATGACGTGTGCGCTTATAAAAGCCATCGTCTGTTTCAACTACAAAGTCTATCAAAGTTTAAAGTATTCCAGTGGGATAAAAACACAGGATGAAATATTAAAACTCAAATTTAGGGCGTCTTATTTGTAGTGAAGTGCTGTGAAGCTGTAAGAACTGCAGTTTGACTTGCTGGGCATCAATGGAGACTTCAAGAACGTCATGCTCACTGCATCTGATACTGTAAAAAATACCACCTCTATCTACTGTAATTACAGAAACACCATATAATTAATCAGCCTGTGAAACATCATTAATCTTCACATCACACACTAGGTGACACTCTCTTCCTTTAGAGACAACTGTCTGTGATCCTGCAGATCTTCAGCTGTAACTCACATGTAAATATCTTTGGTTTTGAAATAACACACAGACCTGATTTATGTTCATGAGTCAGCAGTGAGTGTGTCAAAACACTGATAACACCAGTAATAGTTTGATAATTATGCCAGAAAGACAATATAACTCACTGTGGAGCTACCAACTGTATTCAATCAGAACAAAATCAGTACAGAACATGTTGCTTCTAATATTTGAAATTGAGAACTCAGAACACCATAGAGACCACCTAGAAACCACTCAAAACGCCCTAGCAACCACTCAGAACAACCTAGCAACCAGAGCAGATCCTCCCTATACGCAGAATACACAAGCTGCGTAGGGCCCCCGAAACACCAGGGGCCCCCTTGCTCTCAAAGATGTTTTAATTTTAGTTTCGTTTTTGAATTTGGCCAGTGGTTATGAAAACATGAACGATCTTTTCTTTTAATACGGTGCGCTGTCACGCTCTCTACTTAAAAATCAGCCAAATCATGTAACGTGAATGTCCCACAGTCTCTTGCTCTTACAAAAAAAAAAAAACGGTGTGAAGACGGACAAATTTTTGAGACGGAGTGAAACACGGAAAAATGCGTTTCATCTATTCTTTCCACCCCAGAAGTCTAGGATCGGCACTGCTAGCAACCACTTAATCCAGAAAGAGACTTTAGTGTGGATTTTTTTGGACTTGGTCCAGTAAGCAACTACCTACTGTAGCAACCACTTGAAACACCTTTACAATCACTTAGCAACCGCACAGACCACCCAATCAACCACTTAGCAACCACTCAGAACACCGTAGCAACCACCTAGCAACCACTCAGAACACCATAGCAACCACTTAACCCAGAAAGAGACTTTAGTGTGGATTTTTTTTGACTTGGTCCAGTAAGCAACTACCTACTGTAGCAACCACATGAAACACCTTTACAATCACTTAGAAACCGCACAGAACACCCAATCAACCACTTAGCAACCACTCAGAACACCGTAGCAACCACCTAGCAACCACTCAGAACACCATAGCAACCACTTAACCCAGAAAGAGACTTTTAGGCAGGCTTTTTTGACTTGGGCCAGTAATCAACGACCTAGCAACCACTCAAACACCCTAGCAACCATGCATAAACACCCTAGCAACCACTCAAAACACCCTAGCAACCATTCAGAACACCATAGCAACCACTTAATCCAGAAATATACTTTAGGGTGGGTTCTTTTGACTTGGACCAGTAAACAACGACCTAGCAACCACTCTTGCAACCACTTAAAACACCCTAGCAACCACTTATTTTAGAAAGAGACTTTTAGGTGGGCTCTTTTGACCTGGACAAGTAAGAAACTACCAAGCAACCACTCAAAACACCCTAGCATCCACTCAAAACACCCTATCAATCACCTATCAGCCACTCAGAACACCTTAGCAACCACTTAGCAACCACTCAGAACACTGTAGCAAACACTTTAATGCAGAAAGAGACTTTAGGGTGGGCTTTTTGACTTGGACTAGTAATCAAAGACCTAGCAACCATTCAAAACAACCTAGCAACCACTTGGTAACCACTCAGAAGACCCTAGCAACCACCTAGCAACTACTCAGAACACTCTAGCAACCACTTAATCTAGAAAGAGACTTTAGGGTGGATTTTTTTACTTGGACCAGTAATCAACCACCTAGCAACCACTCAGAGCACCCTAGCAACCACTTAGCAACCACTCAGAACACCGTAGCAAACACTATCCAGAAAGAGACTTTTAGGTGGGCTCTTTTGCCTTGGATCAGTAATCAACCACTCAGAACACCCTAACAACCATTCAGTATACCCTAGTAACCACCTACCAACACCATGGCAACCACATATAACACCTTAGCATTGTGACAGCGGATTTTACACCACTCACATTTTCTCAAAACTTAAAAATGTACTTCTAATAATAATGTTTATCCAGTAAAATCAGATTTTGGCCCATTTTTACACTGCCAGTTGTAACAAATCGAACAAAAATGTACAATATTGCAAAGCTAGGCTAGGCTAATAGAAAAGATCCATTCCAATCACATCCTCCTGTTTGTAGCTCAGATTCTATTAGGTTCTGCCCTTTCCAGCGATTCCTGTGGGTCAATAATGGGTTTAACTGATGTTCAGGGACAGATCTGCGGTGAGAGAGACACTTCATAACACTTTCAAGCAGTTTCGTAAGAACTACCAGAGGATTTGTGACAGACAGGAGGATATGAGCTTAGACAATTACTCAGAAACAGAACAGGCTTCTGTGGTTTAAAAATCACAACATTATGTAATTATGGGTAAGTTTCTTCTTAAAGTGGCTCTGAGACCATATGCTCCTCTCTGATGCCATCAGCCCAGTACTGTCATCATGGTTTATGGGTAATTGCTGTGATGGATCGCGAGCGTTTCTTGAGATCAACCGCATCCAAAGCAGTCCCAGAAAGCATCTCTTAAACAATGCACAAAGAGAAACGGCTGCTCTTCTCATCAACCGCAATAAGGAACTGAAAAAAATCCATAGACGGAGAAACATCTACTGAATAATTGCTGTGTTGAGTGGAGGATGATGGGACAGCCATCAGCCGTTACATAAGCCAGATACATTTGAAGGACAAATCAATCAGTCTCACTGAACTGTAATTATATCATCAGTTACACAACACAGGATTTGGGTCAGAATTACAAGCGAAACTACACTTTTTTTCCCATAAAAATCCATTTGAGCGCAGATGAATTATTTATAGCCTCCATCTTGAAAGTCACATAAAAATGTTTACAGCCATGTTTGATGGGGTTTAGAGTAAAACGCTCACCTGTAACAGTGTCTAAATCAGGATGAAGACAATCCCAGAACATCATATGAAAGAAAACAGAAAAAATGAAGATTAGAAATAATTTGACATGTTATACTAGGATAACAATATGCATAACTTCACTTCCAGAATAAAGTGCTTTGAATTTGTAAGGTTGTTTTTAACTATGCTTAGTGCAAACTCAGTATTTCCCATAAACTGCCTACAGTAGACTGAAAAATTAATAACCTAAAAATATTTTTGTATTTCACAAAATAACATTTCATTGTGTTTTGCAGCATTGGTCTTGAAAAGCATCTGTCAAGGGAACTAAAATTGAAATCGCACAAGGATGTAATTTATTTGAATTATATAGTCTGTTTTGCAGGGTTATTTACTTTAATTAAATCTAAAACAAACATTTTTGTTAATTGAAATAAATCTGAAATAAATTTAAATATTAATTTAGATGAAAAAAATAAACTATATTCAATTATAAAAAATATATTTTTTATAAAGTTTTTTTTATAAATAGTACTAAAATAACAGTGCTGTCTATAATAATAATAACAGTAATAAATTATAATTAAAGATATTAAATGATAGAATTAAAATTAATTGAAAATAATTCATTAAAAATCATTATAGAATATTAATTAAAGAATATAAAAATTATTAGAAATATCTGTTTTGCAGCAAAGTCTGAGTTTAGATGTCCATGGGACTCATGATTCAGGAGCAAATATGATGTAGATATCTGTCTATAAATGTTTTTCACAGAAAGGTGATGAACTAGGTGTCAGAAGCTGTCAGAAAACACAAGCCGAGCTGTCAGAGCGCTTGCTGAAAATCATCTAAAGCACTTCAGCAAGCTCTATTTTCTGTTCGCCCAAAATATATCCACTTCCCGTCTGCCCAACATCATTAATAACAAGAACATTCGAGGACAGAAGATCTTTTCTACTCCTGCCAGAAGAACAGGAGTACAAACACTGAAGGAAATTGAAAAGGTATCTTTAAATAACTCTGGGCTAAAGTCCACATACTGTCTTCCTTTTAATGTTTCGAAAATGAAGAGAAAACATGATGAAGTTAGGAATATGATGCAGGCCAGACTCGAACTTAAATCACGGCATGAGCACCACAGCTTTTATCTTGATGTTTTCTTCTAATTTGATCTAGTTTGATTGCAGTGCTTAGAATTAGAGTTAGTCTTTTAGTAAGTGGACTAGTCCAATTAAAGCATGAATAATCCTCTCTCACTAACTCCAGTGTGAAGAATGCTGAACACTTACTTTCTTTAGAGGATTAGCATCCTTAACAGCCCAATTCTGGTGTTAGATGAGAGTCAACAGTGGTATTTGTCAGTAGTAGGGTTTTTCTTACACCATGTTGTTTATACAGTATGTGTTTGTGTGTCTATTCTTACCCGCTGCTGAATCGTGGCATGTTTATGCTCCATTTCTCTCTTCTCCATCGCTGAATCAATCACCAGTTGATCCAGCTGTGACAAGATGAACAATCGCTCATTGTAAGTTTGTTGTCGTCTTGTGTATTAGGAAAACATGATCATGTTTATTATCCACAGGCACTGGTTGTCTATCTGTTCATTGTAGCACTGCACTTTCAGATGTGATGTAAGTTAAGTACTAAAGTCAGTGATGTAATGTGGCTGATCGATCAACTAATCAGACAGAAATCAGATCTGGTCTGAGGTGAATGTGTTTCAGGGCTTAAACACACAGCATCATTAAAACAAGATTTCAACATTTTGAATGCCACAGTATTTTATTATTTTGGGGGTAGGTTGATTTGTATTTTGGATGCTGAAAAATGTATCCAGGTTTTTTTTCTCCGAGACAAATTTGATTTGAATAGTTTTGTCATTAAAACTTGTTTTAAACTTGTATAGAATCATTTTATACTATTTTTTGTTCAGTTTTATCTTGGTCTTCACATGAGTTTAGTGGCAATTTTCTAAACAAAAATAACGCATGACCTCAAAATTCAAATCAAATTTATTCTTTAATTATTTAAAGTTTGAAATAACAAAATCAATTTACACTGTATAAGAACATTCATGTTCAAATCTTACAAAATGGCATGTCAATAAAAGATCTGTACGTGACATTATAAACTAAAATAAATGGACTATAAACGTAGAGAAATGGCTTACTTTTTTAGCATATAATTTTAATTACATAAAAATAAACATTACACATTACACTAAATGATATAATATATATATATATATATATATATACACACACACACACACACACACACACACACACACACATATATACACACACACACACACACACACACACACACACACACACACACACACACACAATTATATTAAATAAATACATATTTCTAACGTAATTAATGAATTTGTCAAATAAAAAAAATAATAAAAAAAAATCACTTTGCATCTGTTTTTTCAAACTTGTTCATTTCAAACTGAATCAATGTGGCCGAACTGGCCGCCCGTGTTCAGACAGAAATCAATAGCATACGTGGAGAACACTGCTCACCTCAGCAGACAGTTTCTTCATGTAGGGGTCAATCTCATCCAGGAGGTTGTAGCCCTGCTGATACAGCGAGTACTGCGCATGCATGAAGGATAACATCTGCACAAGACAGGATAGATACAGATGATGCAGAGTCCACAATAAACCTACACATTTACATCCACCATCACTGATACTCACCGCATCTAAGATCTCAAATTTCTTTTTGGCTTGAAGGACGTTGATCTATATGTGATAGAAAACAGAATTATATAAAACACTCTTGTATGCTCATATACTGTATATACATGAGTGTTTATACGTTTAAACGTTACCTGCAGCACATAGTCCAGTGCGAGATGTCGGAAGCACTTGCGGGTGAAGTTGAGGGTGCTGGTGGCTTCCTCCACCTCGTGGGGTTTGTTTCGAGGTGCCTGGGCGTTCTTCACCTGTGCAATCTCCAAATCTTCTCTCACCTTATCAAAGTGCTTCTTTGTGTCCTTGAATTTACGCACGTCACTGAAAGTACAGATGCACATTCATTATCGGAGTAGTCTAATGAATACAAAGCTGCTGATATGGAGGCTTCAATGAAGGTTTTCAGCAAGAAATTTCGTTTTTGGTTTCAGGGTGCACAATGAGAGGCAGTTGTGCTTATTTTAACAAAATATGTCTGAAATATTAATGTTGTCTGATATAATTGCACATGACAGATCAGGTGGAGCTAATAAAAGCTTCATATCGCAGCGGTCTTCCTGAAATGCCATTAGTTTTGCCATATAAATCTTCTGCCCATTGCATTATCAGTGATCACCTGTGATAAATGAATAGGAATCCCATTATCCTCCACCAGGACACATTAATTATTAATGAGCTCCAAAAGTCAGATCGTTATTTATAATCAGCCTGCGGGAAGCCCAATAATGAAAAAAAACCTCAATATACTGCAGCATTTCTGAACACATTTTTTTTTTTTTTTTACAACTAAACATGCTAATAAACTTTTATTTTAGTAAGAACTTGTAAGAAAATGTATAATATTAATGTCAAAATGTATAATATTACAATAAATACACACACACAAAGTTGTACTGTAAAATAATATAAATAATAATAATATTATTATTATTAATATCATCACCACCACCACCATCATCATCATCATCATCATCATCATCATCATCATCATATTGTATTGTTAAAATACTTCTTCATTTTAATTTAAGTAAATTATTGCAATAATTGTTATTATTATTATTATTATTATTATTTGTAGTCATGATGATATATATAATCACAATACTATATCATATCTAAGCAAAACTGAATATTGAGACTGAAAATTGAATTTTATTTTAAAAATAATAAAAAATAAATAAATCACATTTTAAAATCACAATCAGAATTTTTATCAGACAAAAATGCAATAAGATTTCTTCCCCATATCAAGTGATAATATTGATAAAACTGTGTTATACTTTTAACATGTAAAATATGAGTTCCTTATCAGAGTGAGCAACACAGCAAAGTATAAATATAGTATAATAACTCACTCTTTAACAAAGTTGTGCAGCTGCTGCTTGACTGATCTCTGGGCTTGATCAAACAGGATCTGAAACACACAAAATAAAAATAAACATGAATAAAAGACCACTCTAGTTTGAACCAATGTCATCTGAGTATCTCTTCATCCGGTTTTATAAAAGAATATGTGCAACAATAGACAAGCCGATTTCAGAAGAAAACAAAAGCCAGCAATGGCTTCAAAATGAAGCTTGACACATTTATTAGGAAATGTTCACCAGTCAACATCCTATATTAAGAAGGTAAAGTTAGCACAGTAGTTAGACCAAAAAATGACTGATTACCCAGAGAAAAAAAAGGGTAATGGAAATATTGCATGTAATGCTCCACTGTCAACACTAGATGGCGCTCTGCATTAGTTTAATCTGAGCTGTATGGGATGTAACCCTGTGAGTATGACCTCCCAACACACATATCATCACCACAGCCCTCTGTCTCATTGAGATTCAGCCAGAGTCTCTGCACAAGGACTGAGCTGATCTCGTATGCGGAGGAAAATAGGTCACTCGGGCAGGGAGGAAGCGACATGAAGGAGCAGAAAGAGGAGATGGAGCAAAGAAAACAACAGAAACACAAAGAGAGGTGATGCAAGATACTTTGCTTCAGTCACATCCACATCAGCACCGAAGCCACAGTCTGACATCAAGACTGCTGATCCCACAGCGCTGGACCTTCAGGGCTTCTCAAGATGCTTCTTTGATTTACAGACTGCAGGAACACGTCTTACTATGGTGGTAAAGAATCGAAAGCATATTTTCATATTTGTGAAATATTCAGTGTTTATTACTTTTGGGTTAAAAGGTCAAAGGATTTTTTCTTTACAGACAGTCTCAAATTACTTGAATTAAATTGTTCACATCGATTTATTACTGAGGTACCAACTATTTCAATTAAACCTCCTCTAAATTACACATAAAAATAGATATACTGTATGAATTTATTTTGATAACACAAATGAGATACAACATAAATACATTTGTAAATGTATTGTTAAATAACAAAATTCTATATAAATAAATAAAATAAAAAACATTCAATATAAATGAATAAAATAAAGTTAAGTGAAAAAAGTTATACATACATACATACACACATACATACATATATATATATATAATATAAAAAAATCTAAAGTTAACTGTATGCGTGTGTGTGTATATATATATATATAGAGAGAGAGAGAGAGAGAGAGAGAGAGAGAGAGAATGAATATGACTTTGAAAACAGAAATTAAATGAATACAGCATTAATAAATGTATTTTTTTTTTATTTAATAACGCATATTATTTAATATTAATTATACACTGTTATAAATGTATATATATTCATACAATATATACATTTATAACAATATATACACTGTTATAAATGTATATATTGTATGAATTTAATTTTGATGATACAATTGTTTAATACAATATGAATACTTTTAAATATAAATAAAAAAAAAATTGGGAGGAAAAGTCCACCAAGTGTCATTACCTACAGCTTTTCCTGCAGAACTCCTATCCATAATGCAAACATAATCCCACTTCAACAATAACTTCAGCACAAGAAAAATCCCATTACCTCGTTTTACTGACAACACAAACAGGAATATGATCTGAAATGTCAGTAGAGTAAGCCAGATTCTGATGTTACGGCCCAGATGAATACATTAAAACCAAGCGGTTCACTTCACTCTCTCTTACTGGGGGTCAGTTTATAGCTCCATAAACTCTAGCAGAACCCAAATAAGGTGCTTAGTGATGAAGGCCGATGCTTTTGTGCTCCTCTGTGCCTCATGTCAAGGTTTACGGCCTCCTCTACAGTTAGGCCTCTATAAAACACAAGACTCAGTTTTTCGAGACGCTCATCACTAAACAGAGCTCTAATAGATGTCAGGGACTTCTCCTGCATCCAAACGGCCTTTAAATGAAGCAGCAGGTTCTGGGAAACAAGAACCCAACCGACCGCCCGTCTGTCGCAGCAAAGCCCGCCTCGTTCTTTGGCAGGAAGGGAGAGAAACGCCCTGTGTGTGGTCCACCGACTGACATATTGTGGTTTAATACATTGCCAAGTGCTAAGTGAGTATTTAATCTGAGCTCTCTATGAAATCACATACAGATACCAGCTTCAGAAATGCATACTTAAAAAAATATATAAAGAAAAGAAAATAATAACAAGAATGCAAAGCCCCTAAATAAAATAACACATATTTCATTTAATTAATTTTATTTATCAATAACAAATTTTTTACATTTTAATAACAGAAATTAATTCAATATAAATACATTTATTTTAATTAAATGTGTAATATATATTTTTTTTATACTAGTTATAATTTTATACACACATATGATTTTAATATGCATTTTAATTAAATAATATAATAATAATGTTTTATATATATATATATATATATATATATATATATATATATATATATATATATATATATATATATATATATATATATATATATGTATATGTGATTTAAAAATAATTAATAATAGTTACACACACACATGAATTTATTCTTGACAACAGACATATATATTAATTATAATAACATTAATTAAATAATTATGTCATACTTAATATTAATTAACATTAAAATGTATAAATTTGTATGACTATTTTTATTTATGATTTTGACAATATATAATATAATTCAATTAAACACATTTAATGAATATACTAAATAAATAAATTTGACCTATTTATTATTTAAATAAATATGTATTATTTAAATAATAATAAAAAGTCAATTTAATAATAATACATTTAAATATAGAATACATAATAAATTATTAATAAATAATAATAATAATCATATTACTATATTAATGTTATATTACTTTTATTATTAAAAGAAGGGTTATTTCATGCAATAATGGTGATGGGTTTGTGTTCTATTGTGTTTTCCTGCCTATCTTGTATTGTTTTTCTGAACACATCTGTGTGAATGGCTATGCTGAATAATGTCCTGACTGAGCTTTACTGTCGCGTGTGCTCTTCCTGTGCTAAATTCCCCTGCATTTCCTGCTCTCTGCACACAACAACAGTAGGGCTAACCAAAAGGTTAACTGTACCCACAATATCAAAATGTCAAGTAACCACGCTGATATGTCAGTGGGTTAGCGGCTTTTGTCTCTGCACGAGATTTAGGACAATCTATAAGAACGTGAGGCTCATCAAATGCTTCACTGACCCTACAATCCCTTCACCCGCTTTCCTGACAATTCCTGTATTGTTGGGATAAAGAGCTGAGGAAAGAGTTGGGAACTTGTCATTTCTCATGACATAACTTCCCAAACAACTCCCTAGACACCACTCTTTCTTTCAAAGACCTTCGTCTTCACATACTATCACAGCTTTTCACATCGCTGTGGATTTTCCAGTTTGATTCGTTTCCTTCCTGTCTCTTAATAAACATGTTGTCCTGAAATCAGATAAATTCCATTCATTCTATTATCTCTGTTCCGATGTACAAAAACATCATTTCATTTAGGAACATAAAAACGCCTTTTCTAGCAATATACAAAATTCACAAATATAATGTGTAAATAAATTCTGTGATAACGGCTGTCTAGTTTAGACAAAAAATGTTTAGTTCCATTTTAAATGAAGTGATAATAAAATAGATAAATGATAATTTTCCCCAAATTACATTTTTGACAGTAATACCAGATTTTCCCCCCCATAATTCAACATCCAACATTCATTTCTCAACAACAGCTCTTATTTTTTTTATTTGAAAAAAAAAAAAAAAAGTTACCAAAATTGTGTAATCTATCATCTATCAATACTGTAGAATAGATCAAAAAAAGTAAGAAAATGGTGTTTATATGAAATCTAAAAAAAAAAAAAATAGAAGGGAAAAACATTAAAAGTAAAGGTGTTTACATGCATGTTTATATGTTTATAATGTCTGATAAAGAACATGGTTAAACATAAGCGGTCTGCATGCACAAGGTTAATGGAGTAAATTATTACTTTTATTCACATTTTAAAATAATAAAGTCATTAAAACTATGAATTATTTCAGTAAAATTTTAACTATACACTTGCATATACATTTTCATGTTAAACTATTTTATTTTATTTTTAGTTATTTATATTTGCAAAGAAATATTCAAGATTATTTCAAAAAAATTAATTTTAAGCACAAGCCTATTCAAATAGATTTTTTTTTAAAATGCATGAAAACCATGCAATCATTAATGCAAACATTAGGACACGCCTACTTGCATTAATATATACCATATACAGTATTTATGTATATATACAGTTAAGGTCAGAACTATTAGTCCCCTTGGTAAATATGAGCAAAGAAGACTGAAATTAAATATTTTTATATATATATATATATATATATATATATATATATATATATATATATATATATATATATATATACACATACATACATTTTATTAATAATGGAGGGTTATTACATCCCTGTTGTCTCACTGTAAGTGCTCTTGTGCACTGATGCATGTGTTTGTATTTCTGCATCCATTTATATAAGTGACCCTCAAGTGTTCATGTTTATACCTCACTGCACACACTGCTCAGGTGCTTCCTGACACACACACACACACACACAGCAGGATTCAGTCCCCAGCCCTCTGATGACCCTGCCCATTAACCTCGTTTGTGATGTCATTTCCCCATGTGGCGCTGCTGGCCTCTGTACAGCCCCTCTCTAAAGACCCAGTGCTCGCTTCTCAAAAGAGCTCATCAGTTCACAGACAGACGGCCCGCGGTGCACGGGTCAGATTTAACACCTCAGCGAGAGCTGGAAAACAACTCACTTATAGAATGAGCAGATGAGTTTTAGAAACTAACAATAGTCACGTCCCTCCCTAACACGTGCTGCTTAGAACTTTCCAAAGGAAAACAAGACAGATAATTAGTCAGACTAATTCATTATTGCACATGAAAATTCAGCAAAACCCTCCTCATCCATTTTTTTTTGTTCTTCAGCAAAGCTATAAGGTTATTTGTAGAATAATGGAATTATTGATGTTACATTATATGCATTATATACATATACATATAACACACACACACACATATTACAATACATTAGTTCTATTACTTTATTTATATATATAATATACTAAATGTTAGTATTTGATCCCAAGGACATTTTGTTAGCTTTTGCACAATTCTTTTACTGTTTTGTCACTTGATGTCAAATATAAAATGTAGGTCCTGAAGCAAAACCACTGCTCTAGATATCATCTCTGATGACCAGAAAAGACGTTCACAACAACAGACAGAGCATCATATATGATTTACACTCAACACGAGGATCATTCATGATTCACAGCATCGCAACACGTTAAATCATTCACACACATCACAACCAGGGCACCTTCACTAGAGCAGAGCGACACATGAGGGAAAACACATCAACATTTGACGATCCGATGACACCGTGAGGCGCTCTCAGCGGATCCGTCCCGCAGTCACTCATCTGAGGAGAAACGAATGAGAAAAACAACAGACGTACCATGTGGTAGTTGACAATCTCCTGCAAACTCTCGCCACACTTCTCCAGACAGTCCTGTGAAAACACAAGAACAGGTCACAGTCGTCATAATTCAAATGTGATCATTTTCATTATCAAGACCACCAATTAATTATGTGATACTGCTAATTCAATCGCATGTTTGTTCTCGTATCATCATCTATTAATATTCTGGCCCACGTAGAGTCCGTCTGACAAGGAAAACAAGCCCCGCTGAGCGTGCAACAGCTTTTGTCAAAATGGAAATGTCTTGATGTTTTTACAGTGGAAAATGCAAATAGCAGCAGGTTTTAATAAGATGCTCAACATTAGTCAGCTGGGTACAAGGGAAGAGAAGCCAAAATACTCTTAATAGCATTTACAGCTGGCGGCAATGAGTCTAACCCTACTGGCACTACTGACAGAGAGAAAGAATACAGGAGCCCCGGCCTGCTTCCTTTTGACTAAATCCATGTCTAATCAGGGTCAAAGAGTGTCTGAGACACTCGAAACAGCAGCCTGACGCCCTCATGTCAGTGAGCCCGCCAGTAAAGAGCTCACAGTTAAAAACAGACATGAGTTTAGGGTTGAAAAATGACTACAATAGAGTGATTTATGGTGTATAGTTTTGCTAACCGTTCTTGAACGTTTACACCGTTTATCTACATCGTCACAGCAAAAGAATGCGATGAGAGAAAAATTGATGCCATAAAATACTAGGCTATATATTTTCTTACTGCAATCTCCTCTTTGGTTGCACGCAGTGAGGTCTGATTCATGAATTAATGATTTTTATGAGATTTTATTTTTAATGAATTGATCTAAAAGAAATAATCATTAATAATAAATTTGAGAGAATTGGATTGAATCAGCCAAATGACTCACTCACTGAATTCATAGTTGTGAATTTGGAAGATTTTGAATTTTTGGAATAAACGGTAGGTCTACTTAAAAAAAAAAAAAAAAAAAAAAATTGAATCAATAAGTAGTAAATAATAATAAATAAAATTATTATAATAAAAACTACTAATAAACAAGTAAATTATACTATTATTATAATTAATAACAAATATAAATAATATATAATAAATACAAATATTATAATTATAACAACAAATTATAATATTAAAATAATAAAATGAATATAACGAAAACTAATAATAAACATGTAAATTATACTATTACTATATAATTAATAAATATAAATAATATATAATAAATAAATTAAAATATTATATAATTATAATAACAAATTATAATATTAAAATTAATATTATGTCATTATAATATTAATATACAATTATTAATATAAATATAATTTGATATAATATTATAAGAAAATTTAATATAATTATAATATGTAATTATAATATTATATGATTAATGTAAATTAATAATAATAATAATATTACACGATTATTATAATAAACGATAAATATAAATAATATATAATACATATTAAAAATACAATTAAAAATAATACATTTAAATAAAAATAAAACAAAAGTTAAAAATAATAGTAATTAATATATAATAAATAATAAAATAAAAATAAAAATAAAACAAAAGTTTTAAAGTTAAAACAAAAAAAAGTATAATATAATATAAATACTATTGTTTAATGTGTATTTAAGTTAAGACATCTGTGAAGCTTTTAAAATAATCATTCATGGAATTCTTAGGAACCATATTTCTTTACAATTCCCATTACGACTCTCGTGATCAGAACTGACAGACAAAGGAAACTCACGCACACGCACACAATAAAATATTACCGATATCATCTGGTCCTTCTTGCACTGCTGGGACAGGTCACGGATGCCGTTGATGAAGAGCTTGTTGGCGGTGACGTACGCTTTCCCAGCTTCAATCATACCGCCACACAGCTTCACCAGCTATTGAAGAAAACAGAGAGAAAGAGGTTAACATAAGACACAATAAGCCATCTATGCGTAATGCGTTTTAGAGTATCAGCAGAAACTTTAAGTCTTAATCATAACCTCAACTGTGCTGACAGAGCAGAATATTAATACCCTTTGATGTTTTGTAGCAAAACACAATTATTTGATAAAATATTTATAATGTTGAGTGTGACGTTATATATACTGCATCATATTCTAATACATTTCCTTAACTGATTCATAAATTAGTTAAAACATTTTTACATAGTATTTTTTTATGCTTTTGTATTCTTCTTTAGTTAATATTTTTTTGTTGTTAACATTACATTACTAATATTTAAATAAGTTCAGTTAATACTATTTTTGTTTCATTAATGGTGGGGATTTTGATTCGTCTCAGTGAATCAAATCTTGCATGCAGAAGATTCATTTACACTGTTACAGTAGTAGATGGTGACCAGTAGGTGTCTTTATGTGTTATTAATGAACCTGATATGTTTCCTATCATTTTATTAACATTTTATTATATAGGTGGAAACAAGAAAAAATTGTTCACTTCAAGATTTGCTCAGAAACACAGACTAGTTCATTAAAAAGCATTTAAATAAATTCTTCAGTATAAACATTTTTTACTGAAGGTGTAAAGTTGTCTAAAATCATAATAAAGAGCTTGTAGCCTTTCATTATAACGGCATTACTACAATCACAGTTCTCTTATGAATCAAAAATATGAATGCAGTACATTTATATAAACATTAGGTTAACTGAAACCTGAAATATTTTTTTAAATCCCACAAACAGGTGCGGTCTCAGCTGTGCAGTAATTCTCCTCACTAATGCGCCAATTACCAGTTCCCACATGTAAAGACCAAGGCAAAAATTTCCCACTTTCCACACATCTCAGACTCAGCGGAGGGCTTTCACATGTGGTTGTGTGTTTGCTTTGTGCCTGATGGGACACATTCTCAGATGGGCTCCATGTGTCTGTCCCTGCGTTCGAGTCTAACCCGAACCGGTTAGTTCCCTTTTCTTCCTGTATTGCTCTTTCTTCCGTATTTTATCTTCCTCTTTCTTACCTCAGGTGCCGTTTTGATTGCGTCCACACACGCACATCCAGCTGAAAATATGGGGTTGGGAAAATCTCTTAATTTCCCACACTCTCATCATGAGTCAATCTAACAAACACAGAGAGCCTTGTTCTACACAGCTGCTGAACAGACCCACAGACTCCACATCTGAACAGCCAGACGCGAGAACTAACAAGAAATTGTCATGCAAAAATAGACCGAGATGCATCATTTACCGTTTCCTACATATGATAAACAAACAATAAGATTCCTTTCCAGTGTGATTTCTCCAACAGTTTCCTTGGAGAAAAATCACATGAGATCAGAAATCTGTGCTGAAGCTGTTGTTTTGCTGAGCCTGATGAAATGATGTTGTGATTAAAATGCATGGAAACACTAAACAACAAACAACTAAACCAAATGCATAAGAGGAGACCAATTCATTTCTCTGCATCACTGCACCTAAAAACATGCATATCACACTACACATACATATATATATACTGTATATACTGACACAGGTGTAATCCGGATTGACAGCTGTCACTCAAGGTTTTCAGGAACAGATGGAGATCACAGGAATTAGAGAAACATCTGTCAGCAGATGAACACTTCTTTAAAGATTATTTCACCATCTTCTCATGAATGGTCTTTTTTTTATTTAAAATGTATAAACGTAAGGGAATGTGTATATTTTTAGATTAACTTGTAACTCGTCACCATTTCTTGCCATCATTTTTTTGTATTAATATGAGGTCAATTTAACTGAATTACACAAAAACTGAATTTTCTTTATCTAAAAATTATTATAAATAATATAAATACATAATTATTTCACTGGACTGCAAAATGTTAAGAGGTCAATTTTATTAATATAGAAAATGTAATTCATGTTAAATTAGAATAAAATAAATATTTTGCATTTAGTTTGTGATCTAAAATAATGCAATGCAATGCAATGCAATGAAATGAAAACTGATATCATGTCAACTGCCCAAAGGCTAGTGTCTTGGGAGCACTAGACTAGACTGCTGTATTACAGTATTAGATCTTCCTGTCAATGAGGTTCAGCCATCTTTCCAGCATTTAAATAGGATTACCATCGCTATACATTAATCCACAATGTTCCTCTAATCTCATATATCACAAATGTCTCTCCACACATGCCCTTTCTGCTCTCTAATGACAAACTGCCCTGCTTTCTGTTTTCTCTGCTGGATTTACACCAGCATTTGCACACACTGATGATCCGTAAAGCCTGAGCTTGACCGCTTGACCTTCTTGTGGGAGCGGCTGATGTCAGTGTTTGGCTACAGAGGTCTCGGAAGGTATTAGATGTGATTTCTAACAAATCTAAGCTGTGATTTTCAAACATGTGGCCTAAATGCGCTCTGACGGGGTCAGAGGGTCAAGTGACAGCTTTAAAGAGTCTTACTGTACCTTATCAAGCTTGGCTTCGATCTCCACCACCTCCGTCTCCACCTCATCAATATTAGCCCTGGAACACAAGACAGATGATGACGTGAATTATTTTGGCTTGACATTCACAACTTGATGAATGGCACAGAAAGGAACAAATTAACAGCAGATTTCATACGATCTACATTTCATTCTTCATTTTGTATTCACTCAAAATAGTTTGTGAGAATAAAAATGTTCACAATATCACAGTGTCATACAAATCTTACTATATTTGCAGTATTCAGAATGCATACAAATTTTACCCAGAATACCTAGATAACAACTACATTTGCTAAAATGTATAGTATACAACAAACGCGCTGCATGCAAAGCTGTATCCCATAATGCAATGTAAACTGAAAGTATCAACCCTGACTTAACATTTTTTTCTTGAATTTTATTTATATAAAAACTATTCTAAATATACAAATAATATATATATATATATATATATATATATATATATATATATATATATATATATATATATATATATATGGATAATTAAATAATTTAATTTGTTTACCATAAAACCGGAATTAAAAATCCAAAATAACCATTTTCATCCCCAAGATTATAACTGGACACCACTTACTGCAACACGATGTGCCACACGTAGTGAAGTCATGTGATAAAATTAAAATAATAAATAAATAAAATAACAATAAAATAAAAATTCATAAAATTTATATTAGTTTGCATTTAAAATCAACCAAATATATAACATAATGAGGTAATGTGACATTTAGTGAAGTCATGTGACAAAAAGCTAGCATGAAATGCTTATTGTGGAATAATTCCTACAGTCTAATGTTAATTTTTCCAGTTGATTTTCAAAGAACATGCTTTTTTTGGGGCTAATATTACTAACAAACCCATGCACGGGGTAAGAGGCAGATTTTCTACTTATAAAAATGTAGACAAAAACACAAGGCTGAAGCTGCTACTGCAGTTTTTATTAGTATAGATGTAATTCATACTTCACGTTTACATTTTGTATTCCTAGATGAGATAGTAACACAATCAATATGCAAAAAAACTTGGGCTTTTATCAGGATGGTAATATCTCCAAATTCTGGCATTATGGTGATTTCATGCTGGATTTACTGTAATTATGAGCTTCTGAATAGTAAAAACCTTTCATATATTTTTAAATGACAATTTGCCATTTTAAGGTAGCTCCGACATGTAAAAACAACCGAAATGACAGCAGCTTCAACAGATAAAGTCTTTTAATCTTGTAATTATGGTCATCCTGACGAGTCCTGAACACAACTGACCAATCAGATCTGGCCTTCTCTTTTCAGAAGGGCCGAAATTACAAGTTGCCATCTCCTCCTTCTGTCCATCATACAGTCTTCCTGCGTGAGAAAGGTTTTTCCTCTGAACTGTGAGGCAGATTTAAAGCCTCAGGCTTTACATTAAGCCATATCACCGAGATCTGAATTATTTTTCAGACTATTATACAGTCAGTAATCTCTCTGTCTCTCGCTGTGCTCTGCGTGTGATGTGTTTGAGCGAGGCTGTGCTGATGCACGTGTTCTAAAATGTATAGTATACAACAAACGCGCTGCATGCAAAGCTGTATCCCATAATGCAATGTAAACTGAAAGTATCAACCCTGACTTAACATTTTTTTAAGATATTCATTCTCCCTCTAATACTTAACAAATTCATCAATTACTCTTTACTTAGATGACACGTTAGGGTTCTTAGGAGATATAATGTTCCAACAAGCCTGCTTGATCAATTACTAAAGAAGAATTTTAAAATTATTCATCAAAATAAGATTTTCTTATCAAAGTGATAAAATGTTGTGTTGCAAAAATGAGTACACCCTCCTGAAAGTTACAACAAAAAAATGTTTAAGGCTATTTTTGATCAACAGGTGAGTATATTGAACCAAAACTTTTAAAGACCAGTAATTTCCTGGCAATTAAAAGTGTTACATAGTCCTCTGAATCATACTCAGACTTAATGCTGGCAGCAGTGGAACCAGTTGGGAGAGAACTACTAGGTGACTTATTCCTTAGCATAAGAGGACAATGGTACAAGAGGAATACCAAATTATTGTTTTAAGTGTCAAAATATAGCAGAAGTAGCACAGACATTCAAAAACAATGGACTTGTGACAAGGCTCCTGAAATAATCAGGTCTTTACTTTACGTTTTCATTTAGTGATGAGTGAATTTTTGCTAGAAAAAGAGCAGGAGAAATAGCATGCAAGTGTCTCAGAGCCGGCAAAAGCTATGAAAAGAGTGACACTTTATCTCACAGAGTATGACGCAGCCTGCAGAAGTGACATGCATGGTTGTTGTCACCACTAGAATTACCCTACTGTAGCCAAAGCAAAATAAACTCATTTAACCTCTTCCAATGCCCATATCTACAAAATAGAGACTTCTGGGAATCCATACTCTGGTCTCAAGAGACCAAGTCAATCATTTCAGATCCAAAATGCTCTGGTGTTGCTAGAGGAGGAGTACAGTGAGAAGTGTTTGGTACCCACAGTGACGTTCAGTGGTAGTAAAGCTCTTGTATAGGGATGAATGAGTGCTGAAGGTATGAGGGAGTTGTGCTTTATCAATGCTGTCATGAATTCACACACTACTGTGTGATGGAATACAAAAACTTGAAACAGAAGATGCTACCCTCCCCTCATTCCCTGCATTATTGGGCATTTTTTCAGCATGACAATGAAGATATTCATTCTCCCAAGGTGAAAATCCTTCAGTGGACATGTATTTCACTCAGTCTTAACGCTCTTGAGCAGCTGTGGGGGATTCTGTAGAGACGAGCTGAGCAAAACTCCCCATTAAAGACCAGAGCATTTAAGGAGGTCGTCCTCCAGGAGTTAAACAGGACAGATGTGAAAATTTGTCATGAACTTGTACACTCAGTGCCAAGAAGGGTCAGAGTAGTATACTTAAAGTTCTGGAGGACATACTAAGTACTAGAATATTATACATTTGCTGAATTAAATCTAGGGTGTACTCATTTCTGCAGTCCTTCATTTAAACTAAATTGGCTAATTTACTTATCTTACAGAAAATGTTGGCATATATTTTGTTGTTTTTATTAAGTATATGTTTAATACATTTCAATTTTGCCAATTTTGCCTGTAAATATATTTATTACAAATTAAAAAAGTAACTAATAATTTAATATATATATATATATATATATATATATATATATATATATATATATATATATATATATATATATATAATATATATAAATTATTAGTTACTTTTTTAATTTGTAATAAATATATTTACATTTAATATAAAAAAAAATTATTTATATATATATATATATATATATATATATATATAAATAATTTTTTTTTATATTTACACACAAGCATTCTAAAAAAAAATTGTATAAACATTATGTATATTTATACAAATATTTATGAATAATAAGTAATTATTATTAATTATAACATACACATCCACACACACATCTGTCCAGAATTAACATGACAGTAACAAAGCACTGCCTTACGATTTTTGCCTCACAGACAAGAAAAAATGCAGAAAACCCCCCAGAAAGATCCCTTTTACATCCAATTCCCTAACAGCCACTCAAAACACCTTTGCAGCTGCACAGCAATGTCTGGTAACCACCTAAAAATCCCAGCATCACAGTGATGGGGTTTGCACAGACAAACACTTCTTCAGAAAATGAAAAATATTTTTTCTATCACAAACCGGTGTCACAAAGATATTTAATATGCTGCTTTCTCATTGAATTCAACTGCTTTTGTTCATTCTTTGTATAACCTGCACCAAAATAAAGTCGGTTTTTATCCTTACAAAAACATTTGCTCATTCTGGGAATCCTGCCCTGAACAAACCCAGGCCCAGTTTATATAATGTCTCAAGACTTGCTGAGCTTCATCTGGAGTGTCCTGCAGCTGTCTGACCTCTTGATGCGTTTCCTGGGCAGAAGCACAGCTGCCGTCCCACTCTCTCCCTCAGCTGTGATCATGCCAGCTCACTGCACATGGCACTCCCAGGATGGATGCACACGTTGCCACCGGGTCTGTAACCATGGCAACCGTTGCGGGGCCGACCCCACATTTACAAACCCTGTTATGTCTGACTAGATCACTTGATCTTGCAAATGAAGAGAATAAATAGCAATATGGTTTAAGGACAACATGAAATCATTTTTGACTTTACTCTATATAACGTTCTCCACTTTCAACATTACTGTTGATATAACTAAGGCTATGTGGGCAAGGAAACATAGTAACCATTAACACAATCACAGATTAACAAATTTCATTCAACTTTTTTTAACCAATCAAATCCAAAAAGATAAAAATCAAAAATCATTCATTCATTCATTAAATGGCATTCATATGTGACCCTGGACCACAAAACCAGTCATAAGGGTAACATTTTTCAAAATTGAGATTTATTCATCATCTGAAAGTTGAATAAATAAGCTTTCCATTGATGTATGGTTTGTTATGATATGGAAATATTTGGCCGAGATACAACTATTTGAATATCTGGAATCTGAAGGTGCAAAAAAATCAAAATATTGAGAAAATCACCTTTAAAGTTGTCCAAATGAAGTTCTTAGCAATGCATATTACTAATCAAAAATGAAGTTTTGATATATTTACAGTAGAAAACTTACAAAATATCTTCATGGAACATGATCTTTACTTAACGTTCTAATGATTTTTGTCATAAAATGTATTTTTGGCTATTGCTACAAATATACCCCAGCGACTTAAAACTGGTTTTGTGGTCCAGGGTCATATATGTGTGTGTGTGTGTGTGTGTGTGTGTGTGTGTGTGTGTGTGTGTGTGTGTCGTGTGTGTGTGTGTGTGTGTGTATGTATGTATGTATGTATGTATGTATGTATGTATGTATGTATGTATATATATATATATACACACACACACACACATACACATATACATACACACACACACATACACACACACACACACACACACACACACACACACACACACACACACACATATATGCAGTGGTGGCCAAAGTTATTAGAACATTAGTATTTTCACCATCAAAAAAAATGGTTTTAAGCAAGTTATTTCTATCTTTTGCTGTAGTGTGTCAGTAGGAAATGTACATTTCAAAACATTCATTTTTTTCAATTAATTGTAATAATCCAGTGAGAATTTTTTCTGACAGCAGCCAGTGCTCCACACAGAGATCTGATCTGATCATCATCAGTCTGTCTGGAATGACATGAAGAAACAGAACAAACTGAGACAGACTAAATCCAGAAGAACTGTGGCAACGTCTCCAAGAAACATCTTCAAGAAACCTACCTGCAAAGCTACAGTACTGTTAAAGGTTTTAGGCACTTGTGTAAAAATGCTGTAAGATGATGATGCTGTCAAAAATAATGTCATAAACAGATTTTCTTTATCAAAGATGTAAGATGTTCACCACAACAGATCAGCCCTGAAGACTATTCAATGTAACAACATTAGTGCTGTTGTAGGTTGAGATGCAGAACCAGCAGAGACATGTTTGCTTCTGGCTCAGTGTCCAGCTGACTTCACCTCCTCCAGCAGGGCCGGGCTCAGTTTACACCCACAAACCCATCTACATCGCCGAAAACCAGACAAAAGAAGAGCAGGGTTTGTTTATATCAGCTCTGTCAAATCAGTCCAGAATTAACACGGACAGTTTGAACAACGCTTGCACAGTCAACATCTGAGACGTTTACAAGACAAAATGAAGGAAACCATTTAACCATATAGAATGAATTTCATGAAAATACCAATATATTTGCCATTCCTGCTGATGGCTGGTGTGTGTTCGTGCATGAGTGAACTGCATTATTGACCTTGACGCATTCGCCAGAAGGTACCAGCTGAAAGGGGCACAACCCTCGTCTTCTGGGAGCCCACCATAATGAGAGAAACACTCCAGCGGACGCTATCAAATGACCCGCTAATTTGCAAAAAAGAACAGCTGAGAACAACATCCGCTGTATTCTCAGACACATCTCACACTTCAGAGGGAATATTTTCATTGTTACACTGCAACAGCTATCACTGCATGTACTGAGACCCCTTTGCAAACGGATTTGCTAAAAGAGTCTGCATCCGGATGAGGTCCTCAGAGGGTCTAATGATGATGATGTCACTGGGCTCAGTATTGATTGAATGATTGCTCTGAGTGCTCTAGTGGAGTGTCTGAGTGAGTCATCCAGAGAGAAGTGTGTGTGTCTATTCTTAGACTGTACGCCTCTCAGTGCTCTTGTCTGGGCCTTTTAAATTCAGTAAAAGCCTTAATTCTCCTGCAGCCTCCAGCTATACAGCCACTGACCAAAAACAGAGCACAACATGCATCAGTGTGGCCAGTGTGCAGAAAAATTGAATTATAATGCACTTTAAAATGCCATTAATGTTGCTGTATTAATTCAAAGACAACTGTGAATATCGCAATGGATTTAATGCACATTTTGCTTTCAAATATTATTTATTAATTTCTATATTATTGTATACTGAAAAAATATTGCTTTAACAGTGTAGAAAAATGTTTAATTAGATTTTTAATGTATTTTACTAACTGCTTTAAATTTTTTGCTGATGCCATCGAATTGATGGCCAGTGATCAAAAACAGAGCACAACTTGAATCATCATGACCATTGTGAACTAACAAACTATTTTGAGGTATATTAACTTAACATAATAATTAACATAATAATTCAAAAGCACATTCTGTGAATATTTTTATTTTAATATTTTCAAATAGTGCTGTCAAACGATTAATCACGACTAATCGCATCCAAAATAAAAGTTTCTGTTTACATAATGTGTGTGTGTACTGTGTATATTTACTATGTATATATAAATACACACACACACACATGGCCACTGACCAAAAAAACAAACAAATAAAATAAAAAAAGTGAAAAATGTGCATCAATGAGGCCAGTGTGCAGAATAATTGAATTAATAAAGCAACATTAGATGCACATTAAAATGCATCATAATCTAATGGCTAATTCCGCATATATCAAAATGGCTTAATTGCAAATTTTGGTTGCAAAAATATTTTTATATAGGAACATGTTAAAATATGATTACATATTCTTGGTTTTTAATGTATTTTACTAATTGCTTTGAACATTTTAAATGAAATGTCAGTGTACTAATGACCAATGATCCATGAATTTGCATCAATGTGGCCAATATGCAGAATAATTTCATTAATAGCGGCATGTTGACTGTGTGGGAAAAAAAACAAACAAACAAAAAAACATCCTCCTGGTTGAAAAGTATGGAAAAAAAAATGAATGATCAATTATAACTACATAATAATTGCTTTAACATTTTGAATCTGTTTGCTGTTTTTTCAGCCACTGACAAAAAAAGAAAAAGAAAAGAGACAAGACCAAAGCTTGCAACATGTCCAGTGTGTATAAAAATGTAATTACTTTTAAAATGCATTATACTTCAAAAGACAAATTCTTTTAGTATCACAATGTTTTTAATGCACATTTTTTTAGCCATTACATTTTCTAATGACTGTCAGTTTGCCTCATTATTGGCTGTTTTTCTTCATTTATTTGAAGCCCCTTATACAAGGACGCAATAATAAAGCATAAATGGAAAGATTATACAAACAAGCAAGATAATGTACAGCAAGTATCATTAATGCAAAATAAACAACTTCAGGGTGATAAAAAGACTCCTCCACTTTCTGGTGAAGTTTATTTCTGTGATAATGACTGTACATTATCCCCTTAAACATCTATCAGTGACTCTACTTCTCTCCTCTACAGCTGCATTACTCGCCGCGTCTGTGTTTGTTTAGTAATTCAGGTCTGGTTTTAGTCTCTAGCGAGAGTGGGACGTCTCCAGAAAGCCACAGACGGATTTAACCCAAGCGGGCTTCCTTTCCAGCCTGCTTTATGGGTGTGTGGCGTGTGGAGGACAGGGCCGTCCAGCTCATTGGAGACGTCAGCTCTCAGACGTCTCTCAGTGAATGCGTGTTGATTTTGGAGGGGTCAGCGTGCAGTCAAGCATCAAAAATGTGTCATGAGCAAAAGAGAGGAGAGCGGTCCACCCGGACCCCTCCTCATCCAGACCCCGCGAGGCCACCACGGCCAGATACACCATGAGTTATCTGTGCTTAGTGGTGTTCTGGCAGGGCAAAGTGAACCCAGCTGGCGTGTGCGTGCAAACAATTCCCTAATCGCCGCTCCGAAACCCGCCTGTGAGGATCATGTGTGAGAAAACACGGCAGTCCTCGCTTTATCGGACGCTTTCCCGCCAAATATCTGTTGCTGTCAGAGGTGATGTCACAAAACATCTCCAGACGTGCTGAGGTGCTAATGCATCCAGGACCGAGGGGTTTGTGCAGTGCAGTGTGGGAGTTTAACTAATGTTACACACACATTCTCACAGGTCAGAGCAGATGAAGATCAGATTGTTATGAAGCCAAGACTCCTGACAACACAAACACCAGAAGTCATTCAATCAATCAACTCTATATGATTCACTTCTGAACTCTGTAGAAAATTTCACTTACTTTAAAAATTATTTAAGAGTACCAGCAAACAAACAAATAAATAAGACTATATTATATTAATGGAGTATTATAATATTAAGTCAGAAATAATATAATCCTGTTTTTTCCCCCACACTGTGACATTATTTTCAGAACAACAATTCATTTTCCTCCTTAATTATCTTTAATGAGAATTAGAAACAAAGTCAAGAGTAAAAATATTCTCAATTATCATTACTGTAGATCAGGGAAATGTACTTATTTTTTATGAAACTATTGTCACAAATTATATTTAATAAGAATTACAAACAAAGTCAAGAGCAAAAATATTCTCAATTATGATTATCATTATGTAGATCAGGGAAATGTACTTAATTTTTATGAAAATATTTTCACAAATGCAAAAATATCTTAATGGTCCTAAAACAAAACTTAATTTTCCTTATTAAACATAATTATATTTAAAATATACATGTAAAATATTATATTATTTACAAAATATAATATTTTATATAATGTCACAAATGAAAAACATCTTAATTGTCCTAAAAGAGACTTTTTAAAAAAAATAATCATATCTAAAATGTACATGTACTGTAAAATTCTATTCTATTCTGTTCTATTCTAATTTACAAAATATAATATTGAAAATAATGTCACAAATGGAAAAACATCTTAATGGTCCTAAAACAGACATAATTATCTTTTTCTTTTTAAAATAATCATATCTAAAATGTACATGTATTATAAAATTCAAATTTTTCCTATTCTATTCTATTTTATTCTATTAGAAAACAGGGAAATTACTTATTTGTCATGAAAACAATGTCACAAAATCTTTCATTTAATTTTCATGTTTACATATCTATAGTATGTGAAACATTATTATATTAAAATATAATGAAAAAATACATACGCTTTTTTATTTAAAAAATAAATAAATGAAAGTTAAGCTCATTCTTAGCAATGATCCTTAATGAGAATTAAAGAAAGTAGAAAGTTTAAAAAAATCTCAAAGATGATTATAATTACTGTAAAACAGTGAAATGTGCCCAGCTGTCATGAAAATGACTTCTTTTTTTATATATGATTATAAAAAATATACATGTAAAATACAAGTTCTTGAAAGGTTTTTTGAGATTAATCCACTGAAAAGTGCAAGACAACTTTCAAAGAAAAGTTTAATGAATACTTGATTGCAGCAAATGAAATGCAATGATTCAGCTCTCAAAGGTCAGCTGAAATGGGCTGGGATAGACAGCACTCCCACAACCCCACACAGCTCACAGTCTGTTATCTGACGGAGCAGAGATACAGTGTCTTCACAGCCGTCGCTGGAGGAATGTTCTTAGAGCCACTTCCTGTGGCCCAGACACTGAACACCAGACCACAGAGGGAATGCCAAGAGGTGGTCTATAGGAGCTGCGTGGCATGGATACAGAGTTTCAAGAAGTTTAAAAAAGAAAACACTGCATGTTCATCTCTGCATAAGCTTCATTATATAATGATATTGTCTCGATACGATCTGAGGAAATGAAAGAGGAAGGACACAAAAGAGTGAATCTCCACAGAAGGGGCGTGAAATCACTTCCTTCCTGATGTCCATGGCATATCTGCATCAGGAGATAAAGCCCTGACACGGATGAGATGGAATATACTGTAGAGATAATTACAAAGAAACCTGTCATCATGCTACCAAATCAATGGCAGAAAACTCAAAGACTGGGAAGAAATCAGCGAGATACATTTATTGTGACACTATCTTATAATGTATTCATTTCGAAAACAATTTTACCCAAAATAAAATACAAATGTGGAATATCCCAGCAGTTCTACTAGGTTCTTTATTTCTGTGCTATTGTTGCATAGCTCCGCCCACACTGAAATCTCATTGGTTTAGAATCCTGCTGCACACATACGACTATAAAGTGCAACAGTCGGGTTCTAGATGTAAAAATTCCATTCGTTTTCTCCACAGAGGTATTGATTTTTAATGATAACTTTTAAAGTTTTTAAAGGCTGTTATTGAAAATAAGAACCTGTTCTTAATGGACTTGCCTGGTTAAATAAACGTTAAATAAAGACTTTCTAAGACAACATCTAAAGACAAACCTACTGTAAACTATGAATAAACTGTATATGCTTTTATTAAAGCCAACAACCTGAATTATTTCAACTATTAATTTACCTGTGGAATTCTTGATGAAAAACTACATTACCCATAATTCTACACACCCACACACATTTCACAATAAACTTAAATAAATGTTTTTTATATAAAATCACCATCATTAAATCAATAGTTTTATATTTCTCCATCTTCCTGCATCATGGTATTGTAGTTCTTTAAATTTAAGCATCATGTACAGTCTTGCACCTTTGTATATTTATACAATTTTCAAATCGTTTCTACTTCATATGAGAGTTTGTAATGTTATGAATCACCTTGAAGCTGGTTTGTTTAGTTTTTCTTAATTTGCTGTATTTTTACTGTAGTTTTGTAAACTGTAATTTTGCTGTATCACCTTACAAAAGACTTGACACTGGAAAAATTGTCAAGCTTGGTTAAGACACCATTTACTTTCACATGATTTCAGTAATGTCCACAGAAAGTCAGGAAAATGTTTGTAGGAAACCAACAAGTTAACAGTTCTACTTTAAAAAAAAAAAAAAAAAAACGTCTAAAGAGATGCTACAAGCACATAACATGCAACGGCTCAAACTGTGATGCAGCTTTGCTGAAACACACTGCTGAAAAAGTGGCGTAATAAATTCTTGGCACTTCTGACCCGATCTGTTTGTATCAAAATAACTGGTGCAAAAATAAACCATGGAGCTATTTTAACAATTTCACAGTCAACACCATTTGAAGCAATGGATGCTATGCAAGTAATGCATTAAAACAGCCAATAACTGCAGGCCACCAACGGGCTTTGATGCAGCCAAAGATCCCAGTGTGACCCTGTGACTCCAGCCTGACCTCTGACCCCTGAAGAGAGAGCAGCTGCCCTAATCATCCCTCATCATGACTAGAGAATAAACAGAGATGTTCATAGACAGTCTTACCTCACACACACAGAAGATCCTTAAATAACACTTCAGCAGAGACTAGTCTCTATTACAATGGTAAATTCAAGTATTCAATCATGCATATGTCAAATGGATTTATGAAGTCAATATAAAACAAACAACTGTTTCAAAGCTTATGTGAAAGAAAATATGAAGATTTCATTTCTGTGGCGTCTGTAGTGGTTAAAATAATAAAACTAGCTGCAGAAAAGGAGCAAAGTTCAACCGACAACAATTATAGGCTAAACAATAAAATATACTCATAAAAAGTACATTTATTAATTCATAAATTTCAAATATATTTCCTAAAATTATAGGAAGAAAATGACTCTGCCGTCTTAAAGGAACAGTTATCTAAAAAATTAAAATCATTCCAAATTCATCATTTTCATAATCCAAAAAGACTAAAAAAAGCACCATAAAAGTAGGCATACAACTTGTGCACTATTTTATAAATCTTTAAAAGCCATTTGACACTTTGAATCACGAACAAACCAACGTTTAAATCGTTATTTGCTAAAAAATCTTCCCCTCTACTGTAGCTCTCAAATATCATTCACATTTACATAATGAAATATGAAGTCAAAACGTGTTCTACACATTACCATCCGTTTCAGGAAATTAACCTGTCATATGGATTCAGACGACTTCAAATATTATGATGCTTTGTTGAGTCTCCATTCACTTCCACTGTATGGAAATAAGCAGCATGACCATTCTGCTAAACATCTTATTTGTATTCTACATAGGGCTGGACAATAATTCAATATCAATATATATTGCAATATAATTTTTTTCAATAACGGTGATTTGATTTTTAAAACACATTTCCGATATTTCCATATACATTAGTGTTTCCCATACATTGATTTATTTGTGGTGGCCCGCCACAAAATCAACACGGACCGCCACAAATAGATTTTCCAAAAGGCTTTGAGTTTGACTAGGTTCCTCTTCATCTGAAGGAAACCGACTGTCTTCAGAAAAGTTTCGATGGCATTTTCATTTTATCTGATAAAGTAGCGTTCATGAGCGCAGCGCTGCTTTGTGTACAGCCGTTACCGGGGAATCCGCTGCTTCTGTTGCTCCAAAAGCACCTCCTGCTGGCAGAGAATGAGCCCGTCTCCAGCAACATGTTTTTGTTGTTTCTCACTCTTTTTTTCTGTTTTCTGCAGCAATACTTTTCATATTCTTTATCCTGGCTGAAGCACTTTAAAGTTAAAGATATTAATATTACTAAGGCGAGTATGAGAGTCTTGCAGTATGTTTTCTTTGATGGTGATTTCACATTTCTTGTTTTTATGAAGGCTAAATACAAATAAAAGGTTAAAATTCATTTATTTGCACCGTTTTTATTTAAAAAATATTCTATAGTTTTATAGGAGGATAAACGTTCTTGGCCCACAATATGGGTTCATATCGTTATCAGAATTATATCGTATCGACCAAAATTAAGAAATGTATTGTGATATAAGTTTTGGCCATATCGTCCAGCCTAGTTCTACATAAGAAAGTAAGTCATATAGTGTTTGGAGTGAATATATGATGGAAGAACTTCAGATTTCTGGTGAACTCTTTAAATGTTCTGTAGTTGATGGCTTTTCTCTCACATTAAAACTGACGAGAGGTAATTAAGTCGTTCTTAGAAAATTGTAAGAAACCAAATAAACTTTTAATCTGGTCGTTATCACTTTTAAGTTTTAATTTTGGTTTGCTAAAGAATAAACATTCCAGAATATATTTTTTCTTTAAACTATTTATTGTTGCTCTAGCTTTGTTATTTTTACAGCTATCATGGTTTTGACAGGCTGTTAGCATAAGCTGTTAACCGTGTATTCTCTGTCACAGTCTAGTGGGATTTCATTACCGCTACATGTTTGTCCAAGAGTCGATGCTAAAGCCTGGAAGCGGCCAGCACAACGCTGGGGCTTATGGGTGAATCCTCTGGGATTTAAGCCTGACTGGAGGAAGGACGGGGCCACAGACCAGGCTCGGGTCTCATGAGGTTGAGAGGGACAGACGCCAGCCGGACTCAAAGCTCTGACCCATAACATCCTTCCTGAGCTAGGCTACAATCTGGACAAATTAGCTACAGGCGTCATTTTCCGCTGTGTTTTAAAAATCACACGGTTTGGTACCTGCAATGTCAGCAAACTGTTGAGTAAATAACGGATGTGACAAACGAGAAATGATATCAGTGGATGACGAGAGTGATGGACAAAGTGGTTTTTACAGTCCTAATAAAAACAGGAAGGAGAAAGCACAAAGTCACACAAAAAAGACAATACTGTACATCAAGCTCATTACAGTTTCACAGGGACATGTGTCAAGTATATGGAAATGACAGCAAATATATTATATATCTCAATGTAACACTGTCACAGTAGCAAAACATTAGCTCACAATATATAATAATAATAATAATAATAATATATACAAAAGTGATATATATATATATATATATATTCAATTCAAGTTTATTTGTATTGCGCTTTTTACGATACAATCGTTGCAAAGCGCTTTACAGGAAATTAAGTTTCTACAATAAATTTATATTGTAGAAACTTAATATATTAACTTATGGCAAAATTAGTTAATTGTGTATGTTGTTTTATATATATATATATATATATATATATATATATTATTTATAATTATTATTATTTTTATTATAGTAATCACACAACGGTGGACAGCTAGATAATATTACAATATAACTTAAACTACCTGCATGCTGTTTTACTCATGAATCAACAGATATTAAAAATAAATGCTGTATCTAGTTTATAAACTACAAAGAATTATGCATTTACACATGTATTAATAAATATCTAATTTATAACCTATAAAATATATATTTTACATTTTAATATCATTAAATAATATACTATTTCTAAAACGGTCTGTTTGAAATGTAGTCTAATCAATAAATTACAGTAGTATTATAATAAATATAATGAATAAAAGTGCCAGGATACCGTGTTTTATACATTTTAAAATAAGTTAAAAAAAGCAAATTTGTGACAAAAAAATCTGTGCAGTTCTAGTGTCTCACAATACCTGAGGGGTCTCAGTTTAGGCGGGTGTAAATTAAAGTGAGGCTCGAGTGTTTGCAGTATACGGCCCTCTGCATGTGGCCTGCGATTAGGGCACCGCCGATGGGGAACAGACACTTCAGACGTGAAGCCCAGCAACCAAACAAAGACCATCACAGGGAGGAAGTGGCATAATTAACCCTTTCAGGTCACGTATTTCATTCTCACACAATACCCTCATACATTCTGTTCCCGCCACCGAGTCCGACAACTATAGACAAGCGCTTGGTGTGCATTCCACACAGCATCTCTCGCATTACAGGGTTTCATTTACATTTCAAGCAACTTGGAATATCAGGAATGCGAGATGTTCATGACAGCTAGACATAACACTTGGGGCAAGGACGTGATGTAGTGAAATATCAGACCCAAATGTAGGTCCAGGAGCGAAGACGGAGGGCAGAGTGTGAGTGTTCAGGATGTGAAGCGTCTTGGCTAGCCGGGCTGGTTTATATTAGCTCAGGGTGGTCTGTCGTGACTCCAGCATGCAAAAATGTCAATGGAGATGCAGACAGACACACACAGACGCACTCCGCCTGGCTGGGCTGAGACAGATCGAGGACGCTGGCTATGAGAAAAGACCTCACAATGTGTCACTGCTGGGGTGAGGGACAAAAGAGACTCCCAACTCTCATCCGAGAGAGAGAGAGAGCTCAATAAAAAAAAGAGGGAATGAGGATTTATGCTGCCGTTTCTGACCATATCCGAGGGGGAAAAAAAGAGAAAACTCGCACATTAAATGACGCTCCAGCAGTCTTGGCTCTGGTTGATGTGGAGAGATCTTACATTTTTGTGGGCTGCACTTGTAGTTTGGACGGGTTCTGGAACAACATACCAGACATGGGGAGTTTTTGTTCCTGGAAATGTATCCCATAAAAAGCTGCTAAAACGGACTCAGAACAGACTGAGCAGTTGAAACTTTCGCTGTGACACAAAATATGTATTTTGATTTCTTTAATGAGTTTTGAAATGCACATTTCTGTGATTATACCATTTGAAACCAGTTTCAGGAGTTGTAAAAGATCTCTTTTACTGCTAAATTACAAACAATACAAGATTTTTTTTTTTATTATTTAACACAAGATGATACACTTTATGTTATTGCCAATAACCGATAAATGGCCGATATTAAAATTCTATACTGTCTAAATAATAAAAAAAATTTTTTTTAAATGTCTAAATAAATTAAAAATTAAATACTAAAAACCATAATTTTTAAATGCTACATGTGAATTCAGGCATGACAATATTATAATGCACAGTATTAAAAAAGGATATTCATTTTGAGATTTGCTGAAGATCTATTTTGCTGTAAAATCATTCTGCCAAATTACAAATAGCTGACAAGACGATAATCTTTATGTTATTGATAATAACCGATAAATGGCAGATATTAAAATTCTATACCATGCCTACAAAAATTACAAATAAATGTAATAAAAAATAATGTCTATATAAAATAAAAATAAAACACTAAAAATAATCCTTTTTAAATGCTACATGTGGATTCACACATGACAACATTAGAAAGCACAGTATCAAAAAAAGATTTTCACTTTGAGATTTGCTGAAGATCTCTTTTGCAGCAAAATCATTCTACAAAATTACAAATAGCGGACAAGATGACATTCTGTTATTGCTGATCAAATAAATTAAAATGTCTAAATAAATAAAAAATAAAACACTAAAAATATTTTTTAAATGCTTGTAAAGGCGATAATCTTTGTTACTGTTGACAACTGATAAATGTCTGATATTAAAATTCTATACCATGTGTAAATAAATAAAAAATAGATAAATACAAATAAATGTCTAAATTGCGCACACACACATATATATATATACATATACATACATATATATATATATTGTGCACCCCAAGACTTGTGGTCATTCTGGTCTCCATCAGTGGAAGGACTGAGGCTCTATAGCTTCCCCAGAACTTCTAGGAAGAGCAAATAATAACACCATGAACTGTCCAAGACAAACGCACAAACAAAACCAGAGAGAGGCCACAGGTCACAGGTTATGCTCATCTCTCCTTCCTCCGGGTGCTTCCTGAAAATTGGGTTCAATAATAAGCTCTAGACGTCACCATGCTGTCATCCTGACCAGGACCAGGATGTTGATAAATTTTCCATATGTGATGTAAACCAACATACGCCAGTCACATGACAGGAAGCTAGCGCAGTCCATCCTATACACACTGATATTCATCACAGCATATACAAGCACAACGGTGGACACCCACTTTTTCAGCCAACTTTTTTTTCATTTTCAAGTATTTAATTAAAAGTTTAAACATTACTAATTTTTTTGTGAGTAAATTAACTACTCATATTAAAACTCTAAGTCATTGATTGCAAGTACAAGAAATATGTCAACCAGGAGGTTTTGAAGAAGTGTCAGCTCAGCTGTTCCACACTGATGGATGTGGTCAGTGTATATTTAGCGCTCATGGAAGTGGCAGCGGGTCTTTTGGGAATCGAGCTTGCATCGGTGTGCAAACAGGCCTGCAGCGGGAAGAGGAAGTTCCCTCATGCCTCATTGAGCCTAAACACAAACCACAGACTCTCCTGAGACTCAGAAGCCCTCCGTGTAACATTAACGCAATGCCACAGATGAAGGGAAAGCCTTCAACAATTACACGGAGCACGCTAATGAGCATTAACTGAGGTTTTAATGCAGGAATTGATTATATCATTTTTTGTCTAAAACTACAGTTTAAAAGTTCAAGGTCAGTAAGGATGCTCTACATTGATCAAAAATGACAGTAAAGATTTAGAAGATTATTTCAAACAAATGCTGTTCTTTTGAACTTTGAAGAATCCTAAAAAAAGTAGCACAATTTTCAGAAAAATATTAATCACTACAACTGCTTTCAACACTGATAATAATAAGAAACATTTCTTGAGCAGCAAATCAGCGTATTAGAATGATTTCTGAAGGTCATGTGACACTGAAGACTGGAGTAATGATGCTGAAAATTCAGCTTTGCATCACAGGAATAAATTACATTTTAAAACCTATTAAAATAGAAAACAGCTATTTTAAATAGTAATATTTCACAATATTATTGTCTTTTTGGTCAAATAAATGCAGCCTTAGTGAGCATAAGAAAATTCTCAAAAAAAAAATATTACTTACACAAAATGTTTGAATGGCAGAGTGTTAAAGCAAAGACTATTATAAAACATATAGTTACTCCAAATTTTGACTGGATGACCCGTTTCAAAATCTATGTAATATGTAAACTGAAAATCAAACAGGGAAAAAAAATGGCAAGAACTTTGAAAATATCTGGGTTTTCTTAAATTTTTGATGTGAAAAACATAAACAGACATGTCAATGCACTCTTGAATAACAAGTTAGAAGATTAATAAAGTAAGTTAAGGTGTTTTAGTGCAAAATTGGCATAATGGGCAAAAATCTGTGTGTTGCCTAAAATGGTAATTATCTTCACCTGATAAACAACATTTAGGATATTTATCACCACAATGTTACAATTTTTAAACAATCTTGTGATTATCAATTAGTGGACAAAAACAAAAATGCAAACAATAATAAAAAAATGTGGTGGCTATTATTATTTGTAAATACAAATATTTGACTATTTGTAACAGTTGAACATTGGTGTTTTGCGTCATATTCCTCATTTTAATAAAGCAAGAGGACACTCAAGGTTGTGCACTAATGTGATTATTGTTATTATTCAACTGCAAAGAATGTTGTACACAACAATTGTATGCCACAATGTGCTATTGTACTGCTTTTGAAAAACCTGGCTCACTCAGCTTGAATGGAGCTTTGGGTGCTGTGAATGTTGCGCACACACACACACACACACACACACGCCCTGCTGACTTTGCCGAACCTTCGTTAATATTCCAGTAGGCCACCATCATCCACATGCGTTTCCTGTGCTGCACAGGGACAGGTCGGAGCAGTGCAGAGGGACAGAAACCCCGAGCGTGCTGAGAAAGCGAGTGGGTTTGTCCCGATCAGAACCAGATGCCTGTAAGAGCTCCAGATGTGAGTCAGCAACATCCCAGAAACAGACCCAGACGGAGAGACGTGATTCATGAACATGCTCCTTCAGCGGGAGAGGAACCGTTAGATACAGGACAAAGATTCAGGGGGAAGAAATGAATAAAATAAAGAAGTCTGGTTAATGCCAGGTTCCCTCTCTGGACTTCCTCCAAAGCGGTTCCTCTTTACTGTACTGTACAGACTCAAATACATCAATCAGAAAAGTACAGTCAGTTGAAGCTGGTTCTAATCCACAGTTCCAAACAAATCCAGTTAAAACAAACTGTTAATATACTATACATACTTTAATTTGATGCAAAAACTGCAGTCATTGTTCACTATGTTGTACTGTCTTAAGACATGACCTAGGACCTTAAAGGCTGGTTAACACTGCTGGTTAAGCTAGTTAAAGAGCATGGTGGGGGGGGGGTATCTAAAGCATCTTTCACTAGGGTCTTAAGCATTTAGAGCAGACCTAAATGTATATATATATAAGGCTAATTTAGTACATATTTTAAATTAAGAGTTAACAAACATTCAATGCCTATGAAAATTGTGATTGGCTGTTTTAACTCTAAGGTGAGGCTAAATGTTACGATTTCTCCCATTCATTTCTATATAAGTGGACCGTCACGTCCCCTAAAAATGTATCTTCCCACAGGGAAACTGGATTTATGTTTTTCTCCCAGAATAAGTGTTGTATAATTTCAGTAAGAAAGTCTTTGCACAAAACATTTGGTATTGACATATTTTCAACCATTTACAGAGCAAGTATGCTTACTGTTAACTAAAACTAAAAAAAGCATGGTTTATAAAAGAAAAAAATATAAAAAATAAATAATGAAATATAAAAATTAGATGAAAAACCTAAACTTAAAAAAAATAAAGAAAAAAGAAAAAGAAAAGAAAATTAAAATTGTTGCCTTTTGGCAATTAAATAAGTACTAAACTTACTGAAATTAAAACTGAAATAAAAAAAATTGAATATTCTAGATTAGATTATCATACTAATTTATAATAATAAATATTATAAATGAGAATATTATACTTCTAAAAATGACAAGCACATAAAAACACCTAAAAATGAATTAAAATGCAATCTGAAAACATCAAAAATGTAATTCAAAATTAATAAATTCTATAATAGTGTATAAATAATATAGTAAAATTATTTTCTAAATGCACGAACTACATTTGTAACATCGCACTATACAGCCCAAGCCTAGTTTACTGTATCCCACAATGCAATGCGCTGGATCTTTGTAGAGTGAATTATTTGGATGCAATATCAGTTGAGATTTTTAGCATCTCTTTCTTGACTCATTATTTGGTTGAACTACAAAAATAAATTATTTAATTCTGTATTTATTTACTTAAAAGCATGTATTTTTTGGCTTTCATTCTTTTCAAAAAGTACAAATAACAGTAGTGCTTCTCAGCTCCAGTCAGACATAACAACCTGTGTTTCACTAAGTTGATTCAGTCCATGATTCAGACCTATGACTCTAAAGATCGTATCAGTCTGATTCACCAATTGATTCAGCTGATTCACTAAAAAGAATCATACCAACAATTGCACATCGCACTGCAAAAAATATGTTCACTTCATACTTTAAGTACACAAGATAAGAGTGTCAGCATAATTTCCCAGCCTCATGCCTGACGGCAGTAAATCACACCGGTTGCAGTACATGACTAATCCACGCAGAGCTTTACAGTAACTATTTGTATAAATGCTAAATTATAAGAGATTTACAAACTCCTAACCACCCGCTGAGATGCTGCCTGCTGTGAACTTCCTGTGCGGGTCAGCAGAAGGGAAAGATGGGAATGGGTGGATGACGATAATCCTAATTGAGAACCATTACATCCACCTGTTGGTCACGCTAGGGGGCTTTTAACTGCTTTACCTGTGTTTTGAGGGATTGGAGGTTGTTTACTAGTACTTTAAGAAATGCTGCATATCTTAGAGTTCCTAGCATTAAAAAAAGGGCTTCATGTTGTTCTTCCTGTGGAGACGGGCTTAGAAAGACTGCATCATCTATCAACAGGGGGCTTCATGGGAAGCTCTTTACAGTTCAAGTTCAAGTTCAAGTTTTATTTGTCACATACACGACTATACAGAGAGTGTATAACCAGCAGTGAAATGTGAGTCAGGTCCGCTCCATGGACAGTGCAAATATTGCATAATACAACACAAGGGAAGTATGCATAAAATAAAATGAATAAAAAATAAGATATAAAGCACAGAATATAAAATATAAAGTATAAAAGAATGTGCATGACAGTATGCTGTAGAATTAAATATTAAAATATTAAGCATGACTGTACGAGAGAGGAATGTGCAAACAGGTTGAACATGGTTGACATGAAGCAGCAATCACAAAAAGAATAAATATAAAAAATAAGATAAGATATCAAGATATCACAGAAAGTGTTGTGTGCAAATGACACTGTCAGTATGAGGTAGAGAATAATGAATATCTTACTGATTGTTAGTGATTATGAAGTAAGTCAGATGATGTTAAGAGGCTGAGTTGAGTTCAGGAGCCTGATGGCCTGGGGGAAGAAACTCCTCCTAAGTCTCTCAGTTTTTGCCATCATGCAGCAGAAGCGCTTACCAGATGGCAGCAGAGTGAATAGACAGTTTCCAGGGTGATTTGAGTCCTTGGTGATTTTTACAGCTCTGCTTCTGCAGCGTTTGAGGTAGATGTCCTGCAGAGAGGGGAGAGCAGACCCAGAGATACGCTCAGCTAAGCGCACAACTCTCTGCAAGGCCTTGCAGTCTTGACTGGAGCTGTTTCCATACCACACTGAGATGCACTGAGTCAATACACTTTCTATGGTCCCAGAATAGAAAGTTTTCAGGATTGTTGGAGAGACCCTGAATTTCCTCAGCTGTCGCAGATGGTACAGTCTTTGCCTGGCTTTCTTAACCTAGTAGTAACCTGCTGTAACCTGCTGCAGTCCATTGAATCAAAATGGCTTTAAAACATGTAATCAGAAAAAGTAAATTTCACAAATAATTTAAAAGAAACAAAGTAACACGTTGAATTAGATGTGATTTTTTTTCTTGTAAAATGTACTCTAATAATGTTTTATTTACAAATTCGAAAAATATTTTAAGTGTACACTGATCGAAATTTGGTGTGAAAAGCAATTAATTACAGACAAACTGCACGAAATAACATAAACATGAAATTTTACGAGAAAATACCGTTTTGGTTTTTCTGCTTCAATAATTTGTTTAATTTTGTGTTACTTCCTGCTTCTTTGTAATTGTTTGTGAAATTTACTAGCAATTTCTGTTTGAAAATGGTTTCTACACCATTTTTTTCCACAAAGACTGAAATAGCATTTTCTTGTAAAATATACTCCAACAACCTTCGAAAAATCATTTTACAGTGTAAAAAGTGGTGGGAGTGCAAGATTTACTCTTAAAAAGGAAGAAATCTGAGAGCAATTGAGATCAAATGCACACTATGTACATTCTTTTAAGAACCACTTGTTTGCCAATTCAACTTTGGTTTCAGGTTTCCCAGCTTTAGCTTGCCTCCAAAACAATTTTTTTCCCTTTCCTGTGTGCTGTGCAACCATCAACAAAAGACTGTGTTGTGACTCAACAAAACAAACCTACATCATTAGCCAAACACGAGAATGGCTCAGAGGAAGCAAACTGAGTCATACGGCCGTGTTATTAGATTTCCTTTCGCTTAATAAACCACTCGCACTCTAGGGTCCTCACTCATGGTGGCGTCTCTTCCAGGATGTTGCATAAACGTAGATGTGCAAACCGCCCAGAATGCACTGCCTTTGTGTGGCGGTGTGTGAATGGAGAGGCTATTGAGCTTTTGTAGACAGGAAGGACTGCCAGGCTTCACACAGAGCCGTGCACACAAAAGCCTGTAATGACATCAGCTCAGCCTCATAAGTTAAGTCTGTTTAACATGACTTAGAGGGTCTTAGTGCTCTCATTCACCTTCATGCTCTTCTGTTGATGATTTATGAAACATCAACGGTTTCAAGAGCACAACCAATGTTTAAGGACAGTTTGTGCCACAAAATATGTTTATATTGGGGTGTTTCTTCAACTTCAGGCACTTTTATGTTCTAGGGTTTATTATAATTAAGAGATTTCAACTACTTCATTTTGCTATATTGTAGCAGAACAGTCTTTTTTGCCATTTGCAATCACAAATGTATTTTATGTTATGATTTTATTGTCTTTACCACCTTTAACTCTGAAATCCATTATAAAAGTAAATGAATATACTGTGTATATATATATATATATATATATATATATAAGGATATTCTAAACCAACAGTTAAGTAAAGAATTTCAATATTTATTGCATGAAAATGAATTGTTAGAAATAAATAAATAAATAAAATTGTCATTTCCACCCCACTGAAAAAGTGTGCTCCTATTATTATTATTTTTTTTAAGTTATACTAATACTATACTGTACTTTTTCCCAAGGAGAGAAAAGTTTCCGGTAAGAGATTGAGATGAAATATGAAACAGAATAAAGAAAAATATTTTATTCTGCATCATTTCTGATCAATATTTCATTTTGTCAAATAATGCTAAATTATTTTTAAGTAATTTTCATTATAATCAGTGTTGTTATTGTTAAATAACATAGTAGTTAAAATAATCTTTGTGAATTGAATTAAGCCGAAGTAGAATAGGCTTGGCAACTAAAAATTATTTAACATAACAGAAAAACAAAAATCAAAACGAAAAGAAAAGAAAAGAAAAACATCACTAAATCAAGCTGAAAATTGGAATGAAAACTAAAAATATAAAAAAAAGATTTCGAAATGGTAATAAATACTATAGTAGTATATAAATAATACTAATCACAATACACTGTTCACTGCAGAATATTTTAGATGTGGTGGAAAGGACACAGTGGTGGGACCAAAGTACACACAGTTGAAGAAACTCCCATTTACACTTCAAATATCTAAATTCTTCCAAATCAAGGATAAGAACGGGAATCTCATGGTCTCCTTCTCAGATCCTAAGCCTAAGCAAAACTAAGCAAACTCCCCCACAATCCTCTGCGGATTGCTCTTTCTCTGAAGTCAACAGCATGTCTTGGGACTGGTTTGTTTCACACAGTCCTATCATCATGTGGAAGGAATCCTCCGACGGCTGTCCTGAGCCTGGCTAGCTTAAGAAATCCTGACTGTCAAAGATCTACAGGCTCATCCTATTTCCTGAAGAGGAAGGAATGCGGTCGACACTCGATGAGTTTATCACAGCAGCAAACAAACTAGAGATGCCATATGGTTGTTCCGAATGATTTTTAGCAAGTTGCTCTGGGTGCTTGCTTACTGGCTACGTCAAAAAAAAAAGCCCATTGACAAGTCTGCATTACTCATTTGGGACCAAAACGGTGCTGGTTTTGGTTTCGCTCTTCACTGACTTGAGAACCAAACATTGACATGACATACTTTTAAGTTAACAGACTTTTACCAATAAGCCAATTACCATCTTTGCCAGGTGTTTGGGTATTAAAAGCATTTTAAAGTCCAAAATAATTTTAAATACAGCATCCTCATGACCTGCTTTTGATGCAATTCAAATAAAATTGACATCAATAAAATTGCATTATAAAATTTATTAATTTCATTATATTTTAGATGGTAATGAAATGTAATACGAATATTTGTGAAGGTTTATGTGACACCGAAGACTAAAGTAATGGCTCCTGAAAATTCAGATAATATTTTAAAACATAAAAAGTCATTTTAAAATTGTAATAATTTTTCGCAATATTACTTTTTTTTACTGTACAAAATAAATGCAGCCTTCTTTCAAAAACATTACAAAGTCTTAATTCAAAATCTTAAAAAAAAAAAAAATATATATATATATATATATATATATATATAAATGCAGCCTATGCAGCTATATATATGCACATTACACTGATTATTTAAGGTGAGTCATCTAACAAGGTTTTCACGATTTTCATTGGATCAGGAGCAGTTGGATCAAGCAGCGGTGATCAAACAGCTGTCCGCACACCTTGACGTCCCGGGACCGTGTTCGGGGGGAATGTGGGCTAATCCATGATTAGCAGAAACGTTCAAACTGCTGACCTAATCCCTGTTGTTTTCACATTGAGCCCGTCATCCCACAAGGCAAAGACAAGACAAATCAGGGCCACTCGTAGACGTCTTAATTAATCATGAAAAATAGAACGATTAAATTAACGGGCCGGCCTTGAGGGCGAGCCAAAAACTAGACGTGAGGGGCGTCTTATTAGCTCTATACACAGAACTAAAGAGGCGATGCACATTGATTCAAGATCAAAACTGTGCAGTCACTGTGTGTGCTTATTATTTTAATTAGCCCAGATACTCTTATCTATATTAGATTTGTGATATAAGGTCTTGTAGGCGACCTATAATCGGTCAGGAAACCTGTTATGAACACACTGCTTGATGGCCGCGGTCGTGCAGCACAGAGGCTCGCAGCCCAATTACTGGAGGGGCGTCTGAGCCCATCTGGGTCTGTGGAGGTAAGAATGATGTCGGGCCCTGCTGGCACACATTCAGAACAGAAGGAGGTCAATATGAAGTAGAGCAGAAGAAATAAGAGCGTGTTGCAGAAATCCCTTCCAGCTCAAAGCAACAGCAACTCTTCAGGAACAAGTTCAAAAACAACCAAACCGTACCAAACAACCGCCTCTTTGAGGACATGCAACAGTTTGACTTTTTTATGTGCAATATGCATCAAATAAATGGTTAATGGCAGAGTTATTTTAGTATTATTTAGGTGAAAGTATAATTTTTATTAATATTTTAATTAATTATATTTTATTTTCTGTATTTATTTTATATAGAGTTTTAATTTTTTTTTTTTATTGTGTGTGTTTGTCATTTTATACACTCTAAAAACAAATGGTGCTATATAGCACTAAAAGTGGTTCTTGGCTCGTAATCATAGGGGAACCACTTTTGGTGCTATATAGCACCCTTTAAAGGTGCTATACAGCACCTTTGTCAAATGGTGCTATGTAGAACCATAAGAGGTGCCATATTGCACTGTATTTCTTCAACAAAAATGGTGCTAAACAGCACCAACAGTGGTTCCCCTATGATTACGAGCCAAAGAACCACTTTTAGTGCTATATAACACCATTTTTTTTTTAGAGTGTAGGCTATAGTTTTCATCATTTTTTATTTCAGGTTTAGTTACTTTAATGGCAACTCTAACTGAAATAAAATCAGTTTAAGTTACCAATTTATGTATATGTATGTATATACAGGTGCATCTCAATAAATTAGAATGTCGTGAAAAAGTTCATTTTTTCTTGTAAGTTATTTCAAAAAGTGAAACTTTCATATATTTTAGATTCATTGCATGTAAAGTAAAACATTTCAAAAGTTGTTTTGTTTTAATTTTGATGATTAGAGCTTACAGCTCCTGAAAGTCAAAAATCAGTATCTCAAAATATTAGAATATTTACATTTGAGTTTCAATTAATGACCATCCATACAGTATAAATTCTGGGTATCTCTTGTTCTTTGAAACCACAATAATGGAGAAGACTGCTGACTTGTCAATGATCCAGAAGATGAACATTCATGCCCTCCACAAAGAGAGTAAGTCAGAGAAGGTCATTACTGAAAGGTGTGGCTGTTTACAGAGTGCTGTATCAAAGCATATTAAATGCAAAGTTGACTGGAAGGAAGAATTTGGGTAGGAAAAGGTGCACAAGCAACAGGGATGACTGCAGGCTTGAGAATACTGTCAAGCAAAGCTGATTCAAACACTTGGGAGAGCTTCACAAGGAGTGGACTGAAGCTGGAGTCAGTGCATCAAGAGTCACCACGCTCAGACGTCTTCAGGAAAAGGGCTACCAAGCCACTTCTGAACCAGAGACAACGTCAGAAGTATCTTACCTGGGCTGTGGAGAAAAAGAACTCAGTGGTCCAAAGTCCTCTTTTCAGATGAAAGTAAATTTTGCATTTCATTTGGAAACAAGGTCCCAGAGTCTGGAGGAAGAGTGGAGAGGCACAGATTCCATGTTGCTTGAAGTCCAGTGTGAAGTTTCCACAGTCAGTGATGATTTGGGCTGCCATGTCATCTGCTGGTGTTGGTCCACTGTGTTTTCTGAAGTCCACAGTCAACGCAGCCATCTACCAGGAGATTTTAGAGCACTTCATGCTTCCTTCTGCTGACAAGCTTTATGGAGATGCTGATTTCATTTTCCAGCAGGACTTGGCACCTGCCCACACTGCCAAAGGTACCAAAAGCTGGTTCAATGACCATGGTGTTACTGTGCTTGATTGGCCAGCAAACTCGCCTGACCTGAACCCCATAGAGAATCTATGGGGTATTGTCAAGAGGAAGATGAGAGACACCAGACCCAACAATGCAGATGACCTGAAGGCCGCTATCAAAGCAACCTGGGCTTCCATACCACCTCAGCAGTGCCACAAACTGATCACCTCCATGCCACGCCGAATTGAGGCAGTAATTAAAGCAAAAGGAGCCCCTACCAAGTATTGAGTACATATACAGTGAATGAACATACTTTCCAGAAGGCCAACAATTCACTAAAAATGTTTTTTTTATTGGTCTTATGAAGTATTCTAATTTGTTGAGATGAATGAATTGGTGGGTTTTTGTTAAATGTTAGTCTAAATCATCACAATTAAAAGAACCAAAGACTTAAACTACTTCAGTCTGTGTGCATTGAATTTATTTAATACACGAGTTTCACAATTTGAGTTGAATTACTGAAATAAATGAACTTTTCCACGACATTCTAATTTATTGAGATGCACCTGTAGGTACACACACACACACACACACACGTTAATTGTGGATTTAATTTTAGTTAACTATAATAACCCTGGTTGATGGTCTAGCATACTTTCTGAGCAGCTTGTACAAAAGGTTTATAAGGTTTATAAATAAAGCAATCCATTCCCTATCTTTGGTCAGCTTTCTTTGGCAGATATATTCTCCTGACACCAATTACAGTCTGTATTTAGTCTATGGATATGCAACAGTTATCTAAGACACCTGTAGACAACACATTTAATCTGCTCAAAATAACTCTAAAGCAGGGTTAAAATGATCTGTGATCACAGATTAACAAGGTCGTTGTCTAAAACATTGGATCTAAACAAGTCAACAATTCAACGAAGCAGTTCAGACTGTAAATCGTCATGGGCACGGACAATGAATATAAATGACAAATAAAATAAAATACAATAAAATGTTAAAAAGAAAACACTTTCAACATTGATAAGAAATCCTGCACCAAATCAGCATATTAGAATGATTTCTGAAGGATCATGTGACACTGAAGACTGGAGTAATGATGCTGACAATTCAGCTTTGTTTCACAGTAAAAGATACATTTGAAAATATATTCTTATATGCCGTTTTATATAATTTAAGCATTTATTAACATAAAAAAATAGTAAAAGTCAGCTATAAACAAACATTTTAACTTTTGTGATAGTCTTTGAAGAATCAACATTAAATATGTACAACAACTTGGTGTAATGCATTCATGTTTGTGTAAAATATGTTTTTGGTCTTTGTAATTTCACATCAAACAAAACTCAGCTGACCTAGTGGCTTAATTAAATCTGTACACAAGTCCAAAAGTCCTCCTGTGGTGTGACTGGGTCTTACAGTCCTCACATGATCATGAGAAGCCATACATCAACCAGCTGTTGGTCTCCAATTATGTTGACCCAATTGATCCGTCTCAGTGAAAGGAGCCAGTGTGACAGAGAGACATCATGAACAATGAGAACATTCTGCAACGAGCTGGAGACGACACATGTGAATCATAAACTGAACTTATGCCGCGGGTCACAGCAACAGGACGAGGATGTGCCCCCTTCCCACAATATGCCCCATACATATAAACAGCACCTCCATTCAAGACTCAGGCAATGACACTCAAAGTCACATGGACTGAGGTTTCCAGGAACTTTAAAACAATTTTTTGATAGAGAGGTAATGACATTTAAAAAATTAATAAATATATATAGTGCTCACTAACACAGATTTAGACAGATTTGTGAACAATATTTGAGAGAAATAGGCCTTTTTTATACATAGAAAAAGTCTTAGATCTTTGAGTTCAGCTCATGAAAAATGGGGGCAAAAACAAAAGTGTTGCGTTTATAATTTTGTTCAGTATATATATATATATATATATATATAAATAAATAAAAATAAAAAGTAAAATATAAAATTAACAAAAATTAAAACATGAAGAAAAAAAAATCAATCAAGTGAATTTAGGCACTGCAATATTACAATGTACAGTATAAAATTGGATATTAATTTTGAAATACGCAACAACTTTATTAAATCATTAGTGTTTGTAAAGATGAACTGAGCATTAGATATTGACAAATGTGATCTAAAAATATTTTTGTTAAAATAGGAAAAAAAAAAAATGTATTTAAATATAGGAACAACAAGCAAGCACAATAAAATATCCGATATACAGTAGGCCAAAATATATCCAATATATTTTGATTTATTTTGATATCTGATATATTGTACATCCCCAGTACTTGATATTAAAACCACTTGTATCAAAATTGAACTAAAATCAAACACATATAAGCCTCTTTCAAATAGCCTAAACATAATCTGCAGTCTCCACTGAATGTTTTATGCCAATATTTTTTATAATGAATGATAATAAAAGCTCTTATATGATGATAGGTCTCTTATTTGCTAAATGCAGTCTTGTAGAGACGTTTCAGTGGTCAACAACAAATATAGCCACAGTGACCTCTCATAACCATTTTAAGCAAGCAAAAGCCTCTAGTGCACTCAACGAAACAATAAAGTATCTGAACTTAAAAAGCATCACAGGATGGAGCTTAAAAAAAACAGCAGCAGTCCGTTCTCCAGCGAGTCATTACGTAAGACACTTTATTGATTGAACCATTAAGCTTAGCACCCAAACAACACCGGCTCGAATGTGCTTTGTGTTTCCGCAGACAGTAAAAGGCCTCAAATGAAACTGGAGTTTGGAAGTGAAAGTTCTGGAGATGTAATGAAATTAGTTACTTCTGTCCAGGCGCTGGAATGCATCAGTTCGCTCTCGGTGGGGGTTGGAAAGGAAGGTGACACAGCAGACTTGAGTCAGGAATGATGAATAATATTTAGTCAGGTGGCTACAATCTGCTCCGTATTTGTTAGACGTATAACCGAAATCTGAAAACTGCACATAAATGACACCGATAACCTCCATTATGAACTACATTTTTGATTGAGCACAAAGAAAATAGACTTTTTTAATGCAAAACCTTCTGGCGCTTTTGTGGCCTTGACCTTTCAAACGACCATTCACAGAGTGACTGGACGGATCTGCATCCAAAGCGCAAGGTCTTTGAGGGTTGCCAGATACTGGCAGGAATAGAATTGCTCCAGATGACAGGGATGGATAATTGTACAGGGTGTGGATGCATGAATGCCATGTGAAGAGTCAGTGTGTGAAACCATCCATGCAGAGGTAATGCACAGCATGAAGCAACAAGTGAAGGAAGTAGATTGTATTAAATGTTTTAGACGAGGAAAAACCCAGAAACATCCTGGGATCTTATATAACAGCTTTTACCTCCATACAAAGGCCCTTAATACAGTGCTTGTGTCCAGGATGCTAATCAAGGCTTGAACCACCCTCAAATTTTGGGGCCAGTAAGATTTAAAGTTAATAATATTTTATATAATAATTTATTCAGCAAGGATGCATTAAATTGATCAAAGGTGACAGAGAAGATTTCTATATTTAAAAAAAAATGCTAGTTTTTTTTTTTTTTACTTTCTATTCATCAAAGAATCCTAAAAAAAAATGTATCAAGGTTACAAAAATATTAAGCAGCACAACTGGTTTCATTGATAATAATCAGAAATGTTTCTTGAGTATCAAATCGGCAAATTAGAATGATTTCTGAAGAATCATGCGACACTGAAGACTGGAGAAATGATGCTAAAAATTCAGCTTTGCATCACAGAAATAAATTACATTTTAAATCTTATTACAATAGAAAAGTGCTTTTAAATTATAATAATATTTCACAATATTTCTGTTTTTACTGCATTTTTTAATCAAATAAATGTAGTCTCAGTGAGCATAAGAGATGTTCCAAAATATTTTTAAAAAAATGTATCGACCACAAACTTTTGAACAGTAGTGTATTCTTTTTGTTTGAAAATGTTGGGTTTTAAAATGTTTAGGCAATGAATGCCAAAATTAGATTTCAAGCTTGTTTATTACATTTAGTATACATTCAAATATTAATATACACTTGAATATATTATATATTATTATAAATATAACAAATTGCACCCAGAAAATTATTGAAAATGTTTGAATTATTGAAAAAAATCTTTATAAAATATAATATTTTAATTATAATTCTAAAATAGTCAACTGCCCTGAAAATCACAGTATTCACTCACTGGTTGTGTCCTAATTGCTCCTTTGGACAATGCAAGTCCCCTCGCTCACCCAAATTATGAATGTATGTTTGTGCTCAGTTACGAATGACATCTCAATCTCAAACACTGTGGCTTCTTGAGAAGATTTAACAATCTACTTTCTTCATAAACATTAGAAAGTTCCTGAAAATCCCTGAAGAGATTGTGGAGCCCTGACTCACACAGCCAGATGGCATCCATTAAGGTGCTGCTTCCCAGTCTGGAAGTCTTTGATTTGGAGCAGGGATTATATATGCCGCCCTCTCAAACACACACACTCTCACTCCGACGCATTTACTCACACACACATGCTCACGTGGGGAGTAACTGGAGCTGATGCTGAGGAGGGGATGTGGGTGTAAAGGAATGCTGGTTTATTTGTCTAACCTCTGGATCTCGGTGCTTACCACAGTCACAGCTAGAGTCAGTGCGTGGGACATTCGGAATTCTTTAGATCCCATGTTCCACCATAACGCTGGAGCAGCGTACCTCCTTCCTCTCGGAATATATTGTCAAGAGAGCCATCGGATGGGAAGGAATTTTCTCAGCCATTTACATTCACACTGCAGCAAGCCGCTCTGCTTTAAATTGTAGCATTTTACCCAGTGTGCTTCATGACAACCAACATGACCTGAGACGTATCGGCAAAGAAAATGTACTCAATTTAAAATTGACTATCTATTCAAAACATCTCAATTTATATACAGCATACTATCTGCATTGTCGAAAAATATTATAAAAATATATTAGATTTTATTTTTCTTAATTTAATATAAATTCTTATATCTGTTAAATATATATTTCAAATTATAAAAAAATATTTTTGATTTTTATATTCATATATTTTGTTGTTGTTTTTTCTTATATTTTTGTTTTCTATTTTTAATTTTTATTTTCATTACAGTTTTTATTCAGCAAGGATGCACGAAATTGTAACCAATAACTTATATTTTAAATAAATGCTGTTCTTCTGAACCTTATATTCATTAAAGAATCTTGTGATAAAATTATCAGTTTCCACAAAAATATTAAGCAGCGCAACTGTTTTTAACATTGATGATAATAAGAAATATTTATTGAGTATAAAATCATAATATTAGAATGATTTCTGAAGGATCATGTGACACTGAAGACTGGAGTAATGATGCATCACAGGAATAAATGACATTGTAAAATGTATTAAAACAGAAAACAGTTATTTTAAATTGCAAAAAAAAAGACTTTTTACTGTATTTTGACAAAATAAATGTAGCCTTGGTGAGCAAAAAAATCCTTAGACGCTACTGGCATAGAAATTTTCATTTCATCTTTAGAGCCAAGACAAAGAGGCATTATTTTGAGCATTAAAGGGGTCATCGGATGCCCATTTTGCACAAGTTGATATAATTCTTTAGGGTCTTAATTAAAAGTCTATAACATACTTTGGTTAAAATTTCTCAGTGGTAGTGTAAAAAACACCTTTTTAAACCTGTCAAAATCAGCTCTGTTTTTAGCAAGCATTATAGTCCATGTTGCTTTAAATGCGAATGAGCTCTGCTGACCCCGCCCCTCTCTTCCGTGGGGTGACGAGCAGTACTGTTTACTTTAGCTGCGAAACTGGCTAACTAGTACACTATTAGGAAAGGTGATTTGCAAAGATTCATAAAAAACCCTTATACTCACTTCTTCTGTAGGTGAGGCTGGATCATGAATGGTTTGCGCGAACAGACGCATTTATGTAGATCGGGGATCGGCACAGTCCCTTCAAAACGAAAGTAACGTTAATCCTCTGCGTCTTCAGTGGCTCAGATGTTGGGAGTAAATGACGACTGCTATATTCATTACTACATCCAACAACAAAACACCTCAATCGCTTAATCGGAGACATCTTGTCTTCTCCTGCACCGGAGTCGACACAATGGCGGACCGATGACCGGTAAGATGGTCTTGTCAATCAACTATCGCGGGAGCGGCCTGCGCAGAACTACGTCATTCTGACAGGAATCTCAGAACAGCCTGATTTGAGAAAGGGGATTTTAAAACAGGGATTTTTAAAAAAAAAAACACTGGGTGGATTTTTATCATTATAGGATGGATGTACACACACTTCCAACACACGTTTATGTGCAAACAACTTGTAAAGTGAATTTTGTATCCGATGACCCCTTTAACTCAAAGAAACAAAAGGAAACTACTATGAAAAAATGCTATGCATGATTCAACCTTAAGTGCCCGTGTAATCACAGCCAAAAAACTACTCTGAGCCCAAGAGAGGAACATCAGGACATTAGTGGATGGGATATGAGCCACGCTGAGTGAATCATGGAAAATCAATGACTGCTGGGCATTGGATAGCTGGCCAAACATCCCTCTCACACTCAGTCAGCTGACATGGTGGAAACTACAATCAACATCACATCAATAGAAGGTCCTTCGATGAACAGATTTGGTGTTATACACGTGTAAATCCTGACCATTAAAGCAGTCATTAAGCCAGTAAGTGTTCAGCACCACCAGAGTAATGCAACGTCTGATCGGCAGTTCTCACAGGTAATTAGGGTACAATCAATGACTCAAGCAACACATTGCAGACTAATTAGCTACTCATTTAGTAGAGGTTTAATCCCAAATTACTTAAAGTCCCACTTTATTTATAAAATCTGTCATAATCTACACATTGATCAAGTATTATGTAAACAAGATTTGCGAACAACAGCAATTAATTAAGTGAACAATCACATAATTTCACTCACACTTAAAGTGTACGAGTCAAATGGACTATTGTGTTGGTGCTTTTCCCATTTTGCAGCTTCAACACTGCCGCACCATTCACTTTCATTGCATGGAAAAGAGCAGCCTAGACAGTCTGTTCGCTATAAAAAACACATCATACCTCTTTTTAGCACCAAAAGTACAGTTAGTACATCATTTATGTCATAATTTTGATAAAGAGCACAATGGTGATCATCAATGGAGAATCACTCCAGAGATTCAAACCTGCGACCTTTTAGTTCTCAGACCAGATTTGAGCCTTACAAACAGCTTTTCAAAACGCACTGGTAAATAATATTAAATCAACAACAATTCTGTTCAAATTACATACATTTTTCAGCTTCACTAGGATTGGCACCTAATGAATTCATACTGTCTATTCCATGGCACTGACTCACTGATCAACTGAATCATTCACGAAAATTAAATGGAGTAAACAACAGAATAGCAGATAACTGAAGACTTGCAACTGGAAATATATCAATATATGTAATATCTAATTCGCAACATGACATTACAGCGCCTAATAGCACCCAACTAACTCAATGTAAACCTCTCATCACAAACGTATCGTGGGAAAACAGATATTTCAGCTTACCGAAAGCGGGGTGAATCTTTGATACAGTCTTCAAAATCCACCGTCATCCTGAACGATTTATTTCCAACGATTAAAACTGAAATTTCATCGCCGTCAGTAAACAAGAGAGTGATGAGTGAAGAGAGATCCCGCGTACAGCAGCCTCTTCCCTCCACAGGCAGAGAGTGACTCCACGGAGCTCAAGACTCGCTCCTAATGCTACAGTAAGGGACCGTCAGCAGTTTCTCTGCTCGGAGTAAAACGCGTAAAAGCGTGAACAGTCAGACTTTAGACCATGAGTGTTGTCTTTTTTATGCTTAGTAATTTTTGAAAATCAAATCAAATCACATCAAATGAAACAAACAAATAAAAAAATAAAAAAGAAATACAAATAAATGAAATAAAATAAAATGAAACAAAACAAAACGAAATAAAATAAAATGACAAAATGATCAAATAAAATAAAAAATTAAATAAAAAACGAGATATAAAAAAAGTTAAATAAAATAAAATAATGAAATGAAATGAAAGCTAAATTAAATAAAATGACTATGATAAAACAAAATTAAAATAAAATAATGTGATTTAAAATAAAATATAAAATAATGAAATGAAATAAAATAAATAAAAATAAAAATGAAATTAAATATAAAATAAAAAACAAAATAAAATACATTTGTTGACATTTTCTCATAAGGACTTTTTAACAGACTAAACTCAAACTACTTCAGTATATTTTGGTGTTCATGCAGTGTTAATTTCATGCAACCTCTGATCTATCTAGTCTTTTTTTTAATTCAAGAAATTTTTGAGTTATTCCATATAAATAGTGTAACATTTCAACATTTATTATTAAATCTTTTATCACTTTTTTGCAGTTTGCATTAGAATGTGTTTTTAATAAAAATCTGATCAAAGTCTAATGAAAACTCAAACAAGATGTCAAAGATCAACACTGCTTCTGGTTAATAACACTAAGAAAATCCTATAATTGTATATGTGCATGTGTGTGTTTGTGACAGAAATAAATGAAAGTAACAGAAAAAAATACATTTATAATACACAAATATAAGGAAAGTGTTTGTGTGATTAGACTTTTGAGATGATCCCTAGGTCTATTCAGATTCAACACACCCCCTTGTCAATCTTATATTTGCATGAAATAAAGGCTAGTCATTTATAAAAGGTCATGTGTTATTTTACATGTTATATAATGATTTTATTTTCATAGATTATATGTTATTCATGTATTTAAAGTCTGTAAATGTGCAAATTGATCTGCCAATGTAGGCAATTGTGTGGAATTAGATGCAGACTGTAAGAATAAACCTTGAAATGCATTGAGGAATGTTTTCATGTTATGCGTTTAAAGTTTGAACGTGTGTCTTTACACATACAGTAAGTCATTTTTTTCATCCTACAAGAATGTTTAGACTATGAATTCTCCTCTTTCCGCTCTTTCAGGAAATCTTGCAGCATGGAAGATATCTTTCAACATATGTTTTAACTTTGCTGACAGCTTCTCTCTTGTGTGTTTCTTGTTCATATCCAGCTCTGGAAAGCAGCACCAGTTCTCATAAAATGCCTGGACAACAGCTGGGAATATTAGCATCTTGCCGACCACCAGCAACACATTAACTGAGGACATGAGTACTGATCAGCTGACCTTGAAAAACCTGCAACGCTCATTGCCATCTTTAGCACAAACCACAGGTTTAATGTAACAGAACTGAGTTGCTAGATTGTTCCTCCTGTGTTAAAACTGCTGAATCAGTCACAAATACATTTCTAGAGGGCTTATAATATTCCCCAAGAGTGAATATAAAGCGAATAAGAGTCTCAATGGAAATATAAACATTAGCCAGCCATATTTTATCACTAGACAAGCTGGTATAAATAACGGCAAGGCAATTATACTGGTTTTATTGATCGAAAAAAAGCACAGCATTTTAGGACCGGATGAGCGTCATTAATATTACATCAGATTTACATTTAGGCATTTGACAGATGCTTTTATCCAGAGCAAATCTAAATGCATAAATTGCATTTGAAGTATACATTTAATCAGTTTATGCATTACCTGGGAATTGAACCCATGACCTTGAATGCACAGTATGTACTTTAATTTGAATTTTATGGTGCATTTACACTTGTAATTTGTTTACTGATTTTTTTTTTCAGCAATCACAGAATGTTCCCCTAACGTTCCCCTTTGCTTATATTTTATGAACCAAATAAGAACTTCCTGGGAATGTTAGAGGAACGTTCTCCAAACTTACAGTACAGGGAACCTCTATTTATGTAAAGAAAACTTTCCTGGCTAACAAAACTCTAACGTTAGAACGTCTGTTCAGTAACATTCTGGGAACCAGAAACTTTAGCTGGGATTGTGGTCCGGACCAAAAAATAAAATGATACATTTAGTCCTGTTTCGCTTAGCATTCATACTGTCATTGTTAACACCGAACCTAAAGATACAAAACAAAAGGATATGGTCACAACGTTTATGACATATATTTTGCAAACTTACAGAACATCCAAAACAGTGCTGTGTTCTGGGCTAAATGCGCTTGTTGCATGTGTGTACATGTGATGGTATTTTTACCAGCTTATAACTACTGAAAAGCTTATAAAATGTGTAAAGGATTCAAAACAGCAGCATGAATTTCACCGAGGAGATGGTAGTTCTGATGCCTCTAATGGGCAACATACTGTACCTCCTATGAGAAGAAGAACCAGGTTTGCTTAAGCATTCTGTCCTTTTTAGGGTTGTATCTTGTGACATCACATCCTGTTTTTGATTCGTATTTCATACAGTAATTCAGTTGAATCGTGCCGTAGTTTGTTCAGAAGCAGACTGAGACCCTCCTTTTCAGTGGTTCAGATCGCAACATTCACACTTATTTAATTGAACCGCACAAACAGAGCAATTGCGCAAGAGTCACACCGAACCAAACGTGCATAGTGTGAACACGCCCTTAATCTATTATGAAAACAGATTCAGTGTGTTACTGTCAGAAGGTCTAAGTTCTCTACAGCATCTAAGCCCATCCGATTTCTGCCCTGAAGTTGGAAGAATAAACTAACACAACTACAGTTCCAGTACTGATTGAAATCTGGAAGTGTTTGTAGATCTCACAGAGAAACCTGATACTAAGAGGGATTTGCATTCTGGCAGGCTGTGATAAGTGCCACAGCAAAGATGCAAACATCTGTGGAGGATTTTGTGCAAAACAATGCTGCTTATCAAGTTACAGTGGACAGAACTGAGTTGTCTAATTCAAAATCGTAACTCACAATAAAACATGACATGTTTATTATGATATTATGTTCTTATGAGGCCATACATATTGAAAGTATTTCATTTTTTTATGTTTTTGAAAGAAGTCTCACATGCTCATTAAGGCTGCTTTTGTTTGATCAAAAAATACAACAAAAACTGTTGTGAAATACTATTAAAATAACTGTTTTCTATTTGAATATATATTAAAATGTAATTTACTCCTGTGGTGGCAAAGCTGAATTTTCAGCAGCTGTATATACCGAATATATATGTATATATATATATACTGTATATATATATATATACTAAATCTGAAATAATCCTCCATACCCATTTGAAAGAAAAAAAATCACAATTGAGCTCCTTAATTAATTGGCATATTTGGCATGGGCTCTTCATAATTATCTCTATTGTTCTTTGTAATCCACAAGGTCATTCATGAGTAGATGGCCAGCATTTAGATAAATGAACGTCAATTGTTCTAATGGCATTTTTATGGCAAGAACCAAATTAGAGCATTTCAACAGCCGCATTTCCTTTTTGAAGCCAAAAATAGAGGGCATTATTAATTCACAGGAAATGGGGCAGCCTGGGGGAGGGACAGGCACGCGGATTTTACTCCAGGCCTTTATAGAATGCTATTGTTCGGTCTTGTCCCACACTGAGAAAGCCGTGCCCATAAATCGGAATGATGTCATTCCCTTTTTTTCCACTCTTGAGATGTCAGAATAGCCCTGGACTGTCCGTGACAGTTTGTTTGGGGTGGGCTAGGAAGTTAAGTCACACTGTTATTGCTCATACTGAGATTTAGAACAAATGCCTAGCTCAAAGTCTTAATCATCAGAACATAATTCATCACTGAGCATTTGTGCTACAGACAGAATGTTGCAGAGTGATGCACAGACAAACACCACACTGAAACACTTCACTTTTATTTAAACAAATAAGCAAATATTTATTATTTATGAATTTAATTAATTGTTTTTCATTTTATTTTTTGGGCACACTTAAACTGCATGAATGTCCAGATAAAATATCTAAATATTCTTAAAATAAGTTAAAATAAACCTTAAAAGCAAAACTGCAAAAAGTACCTCTATTATTATTATTTATTTATTTTTAGAATAGTTTTCTTGTTCTAAGCATAAATTTAAATCTTTTTGAGGTACATGCATGTATACATACATAAATAAATCTGTTAAAGGGTAAATTTGATTGCATAGTCAAATCCATAAGCAATCATCCAGAGATTCACTCAATGCAACAATAAAGAAGATTAGATCATTTACTAATTCTGATTAAAATGTATAGTCCTATATTTTCAAAAACATTTCCCATTATTAAAGCTTACATAAAGTCCCAGGCCCCAGGCCTACACTCTTAAAAATAATGGTGCTTAAAAGGTTCTTCACAGTGATGCCGTAGAAGAACATTTTTGGTTCCACAAAGAATCATTAATTTAAAGAACCATCTCTTTCTTACCTTTTTATCAGTTGATAAAGGTTACCTATATTTTGACAGGATAGTTTGAGAAGAGATTAGAGTGTAGAGGAGAGAGGGGAACGGAATCATGAAGCACCTCAGGCCAGGACTTGAACTCGGGTCGCCCGAAACGCTGCTGCTCCAACATAGTGTTGTCATTTGAGTGACTCAGGCCAGCTTCAGTCAAAACCTTCCTGTGACTACACAGCAAATACTGAAATGCTGATTTCAGGCCTCGGGACACCAGCAGTGATGGAATCAGCCATTGTGAGATCATGAGGACACCAGAGCACATGTGTCTGTATCTGCTCTCAGCCTCCAGCTGCGTCTCGCATGCGAAACCTCCTCTGCTCTGTTACGGGTGTTAAAATTAGAGTTTTTTCAAAACCAGCGAGACTTCCCATTCTCCTGTCTCTCTTCCCCAGAGCTTTCTCCCTGACTTTCACAGATCAAAGCTGGATTTTTTTTTCTTTTTGGTGGCTGTTGAGTCAGCAGTCTAAATTAGAAATGAAGAAAGGGAGAGAAGAGAGAGAAAGAGACAGAGAGAGATTTACAAAAAGTATTCCATCTTTTCTATTGAAGTTGTTCCATCATTTTTGCTGGCATTCCATAAAGAATTCTTTAAAGAACCAGATCTTAAAATCTCATTAATGGAGCACATTATTCAGAAAAAAACTTTTAGAATAAAGAAAATTATAATTGCTCATGTCTTACACCTGCATGCATAAGATAGATAGATAGATAGATAGATAGATAGATAGATAGATAGATAGATAGATAGACATTGTCATTAACATTACTAAATGGGCCCAGGAATACGTCCAGAAACCACTGTTGGTAAACACGATCCGCCGTGCTAAAGCTCTAAATCTCTATCATGCAAAAAGGAAGCCATATGTGAACATGGTCCAGAAGCGCCGTCGTGTCCTGTGGGCCAAAGCTCATTTAAAATGGACTGTTTCAAAGTGGAAAAGTGTTCTATGGTCAGACGAGTCCAAATTTGACATTCTTGTTGGAAATCATGGATGCCGTGTCCATGAGGATCCTAGAGGAGGAGGCTAAAGAGGAGGGAGACCTTCCAGCGTGTTATCAGCATTCAGTTCAAAAGCCAGCATCTCTGATGATATGGGGGTGCATAAGTGCATACGGTATGGGCAGCTTGCATGTTTAGGAAGGCATTATGAATGCTGAAAGGTATATAAAGGTTTTAGAGCAACATATGCTCCCCTCCAGACGACGTCTATTTCAGCAGGACAATGCAAAACCACATACTGCAGCTATTACAACAGCATGGCTTCATAGTAGAAGAGTCCGGGTGCTGGATTGGCCTGCCTGCAGTCCAGATCTTTCACCTATAGAGAACATTTGGTGCATCATTAGACGAAAAATACATCAAAGATGACCACAAACTCTTCAGCAGCTGGAAACCTATATCAGGCAAGAATGGGACCAAATTCCAACACCAAAACTCCAGAAACTCATAACCTCGATGCCCAGACATCTTTGAAAAGAAGAGGAGATGCTACACCATGGTAAACATGCCCCCATCCCAACTATTTTGAGACCTGTACCAGTTATCAAATTTGAAATGAGCTCATTTTGTGCACAAAATTGTAAAATTTCTCAGTTTAAACATTTGTTATGTTATCTATATTCTATTGTGAATAATGAATGAATGAATGAATGAATGAATGGATGGATGGATGGACGGACGGAGGGACATAACAACAGAGCACATGAGCAGCTGCACGGTCACTGGGTCCTGTCAGCTCAGATTTTGGCTGTTCTTCTCTCATCTCAGGCACATGTGCTGCAGCAGTGTGGATTGGTGGATTTGCTGCGAGAGATGTGAGTCTCAGGGAGAATGACCTACTTTTGATCCCAGCACTTCCCTGTGCTCTCTCTTTCTCTCTTTCTCCAGATGGAAGACGCAAACCCTCCACTGATTACACACCGTATGTAACAGTATCATTTCTGACTGCAGGTGCTACAACTGAGAGCCACTGGAGTGATTCAGCCACTTTCTTGCCAACAGTATATTATGCATGTTCTCTTTCTCCCTCTCTCTCTCTCTAATTCAGTCTGTCTCTGATCCATTATTCATCCTCAGTGTGTTTGCATTTTTTTTCAGTACATACTCTGGCCTTTTCTTGTGGGAAGTGTTTTAGTCTCTGCAGTCTGATTCTAGTTTTCTGTTCCATGAGATTCAAATTCTTCCCACCAGAAACACAAACTGCAAACAATTCATCATCTCAGTGAATCAACAGCTACACAGATTAGCAGGAAATAACTCAGTCTTGCAACACAGGCTACTAAATTCTACTAATGTCCTTTAGTTCCCCTAAAATAGATTCAGCAGCTCGGTCCAAGTCACCAGAACATATGAGACAATGACAGACCCATATGCCAACATCTTAAAATGAGTCTCAAGTGCATTTTTAAATGCCAAGTTATAAAAGTAAAAAAATAAACCTATAAAGCTGGTTTTTAGACCATCTGGGAGCAATTAAACATTTAATGGGTTGAAAAATGGAAGTAGCAATGAGAAACATATTGCAAATATGACATCAGTTGGATTATTTGACCAGGCCAGAGCTTGTTTTAGGATCAGCATGAAGGATCTGGACAATTGTACTTACGAGATTCAAAATGGAGCAGACATTGTGTTACATTTCGTTATTTTGCAGTTAGTGAATGTGTGCTAGATGAAAGTAAGCACAAAAATCATTCAGTTTAATTTGTGCATGCTGTAAAATTATTAATGTATGCTTATATATATATACAGAGCTGGGTAGTAACTGATTACATGTAATCTGGATTATGTAATCAGATTCCAAAAATTAAGTACTTGTAATTAGATTAAACTACATTTTAAAACGCTCATAATCAGACTACAGTTACTTTTTATGTATTACATGGTTACATATTTTTTTTACATAGCAATAATTTATTCATGATTTATTGATTCTCCCGAATTCCTCGTTTTCATCTTTTAAATTTTCCTTCCTAAAATAGATACTGCTTATATACTCTAAGAAAGTCTTAGTCAGGTGGCTACAAACACATTCATTTTTATTTAAATGATCACTCCGTCAGTTATTTTACCATGTAGTACTTTGGAAGGCTTTTGTCTTTCAAACACATTAAAAAGCACAAATTCACCAACTTTTTTGTCATCTGATCCGCTTTCACCTATATTTTTATTTGAAGTATACCCCTGAGATTTTAAAATAAATATTTTAATAACGAAGTATCACATTTGCATGTTCATGTTTCACTGATGTTGGTTATGGTTAATTGTTTTAATTTAACATTTTTATGATTTAATTATTAACTTTTCATTAAACTCATAAACTCTCTGCAGTTCCTTCACAAACCCAGTTTGGGAAACTTTGATGTAATATGAACTTCATGTTGTTGATAACTACAAATGGAATTTATTTCTTACTCTTTGTATTTTTATATAAATATGGTAGAAGAAAATCCTATTTAAATCAATGTGAAAAACAAGATAGGTCAAAAGTAATTTAAAAGTAATCTAAAAGTAGTCTGATTATATTAGGGTAGAGTGGGGGAAAACGCCCCATGGGGTAAAATGCCCCCCTACTGTATTTTCCAAAATAACCACAAGATAAAGTCAAGATACATTTTTACTGTAACTATGGACTACATTGACAAGAGTGATGTAGAAGTTTTCTCCATGAAGCTTACACTGGTGATGTACCAGAGAGAAAACGGATTTCACAGTAAATGATCCAATTTTGCTGTAAATGTTTAAAGCAAATTGCTGTTAGACTGGGGGCATTTTACTCCACCCATGGGGGCATCTTGCCCCATAGGTGGGGTAAAACTCCCCCTTGGCACAAATTAAGGGGGCTAACCCTAACCAGTCCTTAAGGGGGGCGTTTTCCCCCACTCTACCCTACCTAAAATGTGTAATATGATGGATTACGTTACTAACTACAATTTTTGTCATGTAATTTGGAATCAGTAATGGATTGGAATTTGTAAGTAATCTATTCTAGCACCATGGTACTAGAATGATGTTAGCGGTTGCCAAGGCGTTGCTATGCAGTTGCTCGGGTGTTCTAGTTTTTTTTTTTTCATCTAAAATTTTGTAATTTATTATTTGATGTAGTGGCGAAAACAAAAGCAACGAAAAAGAAGCTGACCCAACGCAAATGCCACCACACAGTCACAGTTTTGGCAACAATTAAACATTTTTAGCACCACCTATTTTATTTCATGAGACCTGCCTGGACAACTCTGTCATTTAAATCGTTACTCGGCTAACTTGTGTTCATGCCTTCAAGATTAAAACAGTTTTCTTTTGAGTCTGAACTTGTAATAAAAGTTCACAAATCCAGTCTGAATGATTCGTCACTGAATCTGACTCATCTGGTTCTCCACTCCAGTTCCAGTCAACATATTTTTATACTGTGGCTTGAATCATAATGGCATATTTGGTCTAATTCTTTTTCTCCCCAACATACAAAGACTTTCTAACTTAGAGTTAACTACTAAAGTGGTGCACAAGTCATCAAAGAAAATTCAGAATACATGTGATTCAGTTTGGGATTGACGCTTTGTATTTCTGTAAACTCAATAAGACAAGCACTTTGTTGTTGCTACTAGTGTTTGAATGGATTCTTACAAACATGTCAACTCTCTACATGCCAAACAAACAGCATCTGACCTCATACGGTTTCCAGAAAATCCTAAGCTTCTCTTGAGCAGGTGGTGAGGGCGGGAAACACCATCTGCTCCTATTTATAGGTCAGATTCCGAACCTTAGATTCAATCAACTCTCCTATTAAACATACTACTCACATTCATCAGGCCGTTAGATGAGAGATCACATGTAGGGCAGGATGTTATGGAAGGTGACTGCTCACTTTCAGTTTCATTTGAATTTCCTGTGATTCAACAGTTTTACCATCCTCGCACTTTTCATTTGGCCTTGAGATGCTTCAGCTGCTGAAGAAGGCCAGTGGATTTGCCTAAAGGACAAGGAGCAAGGTCAAAGCACACATCCTTACAGCACATTACAGATGAATGCATCAAAGATCATGTGTCATGCAGTTCAGTGCAAACATCCTGTCTCAACAAGCTGTGCTTGTAGCATGACTTTGTAAAGCATTTTTTTCCCTAACCAACCTTAATCAACACTTAAAAATCTCAAGACTTTTATGTTTGCTTTAAGATTTAAGGACTTTTTTTATTATAAAATAAGTGTTGTATTTTTCTATTCATAAATAATTGTAACCAAGTGCAATTGCATTATAATAGATTGCAGATTCCTTGTGATGTCTGAAATTGGTTGTTTGTCTTGTGTTTTATAGTTTCTAAATATAAATATATAAATAATTAGTAGTATAATGTATTATGCTGTAACTATGGTTACAATTATTATACATTATTATAATAATACACCAGTGCATTATGAGGAGCATTATAAGACATAATTAACAAAAAAAAAAAAAAATCCTAGCTACGTGTACTGTGCTAGACTAACTGAGACTTGTCATGGCACTTGTATACTGTTGCTCTCTCGATGGTCTGATTGCTTCTATTGTTCTGCTCATTTGTACGTCGCTTTGGATAAAAGCGTCTGCTAAATGATTAAATGTAATGCAAATGTAATAATTAATGCATTAAAAATACTTCATGTAAAGTGTAACTAAAATATCATGTACATGAATGCAATGCAACTTTGTGTAAAAGCATCCAAACATAAATTGTTACTGCTATAAAAGCTATATAGACATGTTAAAAATAATAATAATACAAAATGACAAAATTCAATATAAAAATAAAAACAAATTCAAAATATAAAAAAATAATATATCAGTGATACTAAAATAAGTCATTTTAGGCAATTCAATAATACATTTACCAAAAATGAAGGGAAGAAAGACTATTGCAGATCTTTCCAATCCATGTTATCTTAATAGTAAAAGCATAGTTTCCTTATCATCTTGATTTACATCCTTGTCTGCTCTTCATCCTATCGATTTTCAGCCACTGATCAAGTGCTGAAATGCAAACCAACAAAATTCTGTTCTTTCACAATCAGTTTATAAATTCCACAATGGCAAAGCTGCGTTTCAGAGCCATTTTCCAACATGAATGATGAATGCCAAGCTCATCCTCACAGGAAGTGTGGAATGTGACGGGGCTGTATTCACTGAATGCATCTGTCACTACATAAAGGCCATCAGACACAATGTGGCCCTTAAACCAAAACACAAATCTCATTCTTGTCCTCTCTGATTCAAACTTCAGCGTAGCCATTTCCATTCAGTTAGATGGCATTTACAGAATCCTAAATACAATTGATTGTCCTCACGAGTTTAGCTACTGAATTAATTATTTAATCAATTATTTTATGATTAAAAAAAATATTGGATTGAAATATGCCTATATGGAGGGCAAAGTATATTTCAAAAATATGCATACATTTTTTGTATATTTTGAAATATATTTGAAAAAATTAAAATTGAATTTTCAACACATTAACGATTAGATTATTTAGGGTTTGAGCTTTGTTAAAATGGAACTAGTAATAGCGATGACTGCCTTGAAAAGCACCATTAATCATACAAAATAAAAGCAGATAAAATTTGATATATATGATAAAATATAATTTGGCTGGAGAAATGTTACTTGTAGTCCATAATATCTTTTATAACAGGTTTTATGCGCCACCTAGTGTCAAATAGACCATCAATGATGGGAGATGTTGACCACATACAGTCAACTTTTTTTTTGGAGGTTTTAGACACAAATTTAGATCAGCAAATCTGATTCTACACAATTGGAACAAAAACAGAAAAGCAACAATGCTATCAGCTAAACGTGAGTGGACTAACAACTGATATGTATTGATCATACAGTGCACTTTCACTCTCAATCAATGCACTGTACGACCACTCTTCAGTTCCAGGGTGACTCATTTCAACACAGCCACATTGAAAGGTTTCTAGACACTACAGTTCATTGAGTGGAACATGTAATGCATAATTTCCACGTGCTAAAATGTCTGCATGTCCCCCACGGCGCCCTCAAAACACCGGGGGAGGCTGCACTTTCTGGATTTCCTGTTCTGTCTTTTCATAACTGCGTAAAACCACAGTGCTCAGAATAAGTTTCCACCACTGACAGAACAACAGCTAGCTTTCATAAGACTTGATATGAAAATAATGTGCTTTTTACATTAATTCAAGGTCGACAGGATTCAAGGACGCTTCTTCAAGTACTGTAAGTACATTTAAGTTATTTTTGTGTGTGTGGTGAATGCTTCTATTTGACAATTCTGCATAAATAAATACATTTCTTAAATTATACATCACCATAAAAATCCGTTTTTGCTTTAACGGAATATTCAGTGTTGTTCAGTACAAGTTAATAATCGACAGCACTCGTTGATTACCTCACAATGTTAATTTCTTAGTGAGGCACTTAAACGATTAAAACATTAATAAAAACGATTAATAAAACATCCATAAACGATTAAATACTCACTGTTTTAGAAGTGTAGCCACAACACGTAAACGATATGCGTGTTAACATGATTTAACAAACCTTGTAAAAGTTATATCCAATTTTACGACTTTGTTGCCATGACAACGCATTGTCTAAAACGCTAAAAAGAGGGTAAAAATAAATTAAAAGCTCAAATATTGCACACATTTTAACTGAGTAATTAATGTAAGTGCTTTTATAATATTATAAGCTTCACATTTCTTATTTTATATTATTCTAAAAACGACTGCTAGTTGGTCAAACTGGTTAATAGTGTCTATGCTAATACAACTGAACCCTCAAACGTGCCAGTTTGATTTGTTTTTTTCCCCCTTTCCAAGACAACGTGGGGCGATTCTATTTTTTTTTTCATTGGTGGTGGTTAACCTTAAGCAACAAATGCTGTCAATTGAATTTGTATTGAACCTGGCAAATGGAACAGTCATACTCTTGTGCAAGATTCTTCACATGTTCGCATGATAAATATCACTAATATTTTCTTTTCACAGCAGAAACTCACGGACTTTCACCTCTATCCTGAAGGGGAACCGAAAAGTACAATACTAACCAAAATAATGAACAATGCATTTATTACAATTCTAGTAAGTCATTTGGGCAGTTGATGTGAGCAAATCTCTAAAATCTTTAAAAACCTATTTACCCAAGGACCACAACATCATGGAAAACATAACCCAATTCCGAATCGATTTCCAGCGCTATCTCTTCACACCCGTCTACAGTCTGGTCTTGTTTTTCGGATTGATTGGAAATCTCGGAGCTTTGTATTACTTCATCTTTAAAATCAAACAGAAATCTCCTTCAAACATATACATCATTAACCTGGCGGTGGCCGACACACTTTTTTTGTTCGCCTTGCCATTTCGTATCCACTACCACCTCAATGACAGCAACTGGATATTTGGCGATGCCATGTGTCGCATTACCGGCACGATCTTCTTCGCCAACATCTACATCAGCATCAGCTTCATGACCTGCATCTGCGTGGACCGTTACATCGCCACCCTCCATCCTCACACCTACTTGAAGCTTCGCAACACAAATCTCACTGCGCTGGTGAGCACTGCCGTGTGGTTGGTCTCTGGGTCAGCTATGTTGGCCTTCATGCTAAAATGCCCATTATCAAGCAAAGGGAACATGTGTTTTGAGGGCTTCAATCAAAAAGAGTGGAGCGACTTGGCGCCCTACAGCATAAGCAGTCTCATTTTTGGATCCCTTCTGCCCTCTGCGGTCATCCTGGTTTGTTACCCCATTGTAGCCTGTCGCATCGCCGCGTTCAACAACTCCACTGCCCGTGGGGCACGGCGGATCATCTACGCCATCCTAACCATCACACTTCTGTGTTTCCTTCCTTATCATATCGTGCATCTTGTGTACCTCTTGACACGCTTGGAAGACAACAAAGAGAATGATGTGATTTTCATCCCCCGTAGGCTGACCATGGCTCTGGTCAGTCTAAACAGCATCTTGGACCCTCTTTTGTACTACTTTGCCACGGGTCACTACAAGTGGAGGCTCATAAGGCTGAGGCTGAAGAAGAAAACGGGTGTTTATTCCATTTCCAAAGGCTTTTGAGCTTCTGAAAGCTTCGTTCCAACTGAACTATTTCAGTTAAAAAGCATAAAAGAGAGGCAGGACAGCACATAAAATTCATCTGTAAAGCCAAAAAACTGCAATACAGAAATATGGACTCCAATGTGGCTTGATGAAACTGAGTCAGGATTTTTCTCATATAATTGTACTACTACAGTGCAAAATCAAACAAGAAAGACTGGCATTTTTATTAAATAACAGCAAACGTATTGATAGACTGATATATTGGCCAATATTTGACTCTTTTGAAATGATCTTGGCAGCTAGGCTGATTCCCAATTGAGTCGGTTCTGAATTTTACTGACTGTCATTTCAGGGGTTAATGCAATTTTTTTTTACATTTTGTGTCTCATTTCATATAATTGAATTATTACATATATTAGTAGATGTAAATGTCAGTATCATCATTGCATTTTGTTTCAAATTCTGAATACTGACCATTTTTTGAACTGTTTATCCTTTATCTAAAGCTACAAAATAAATATATTTTCACAAATTACAGGCTTCTCTGTCAATTTTACAAAAAAAAAAATCTTTATTGTTATTTTTATTAACCAACGACAAACATCAAAAGTCATCAAGTGTCACCAGTCATGAAGGCAGACCTTTCTTCAACAACGTAGACAAGAAACTGCCCAATTCTTCATCCTGAGGGACACAATGAGAAACAGGTTAAAATAGTACATCTCAGAACCTAAGAAGAAGTCTCTTATGAACACCAAGGTTGCATTTATTTCAGCAAAAATTCAGTAAAACCAGAAATACTGCAAAATATTATTACACTTTAAAATAACAGTTGTCTCTCTCTCTCTCTCTCTCTCTCTCTATATATATATATATATATAATATATATTTTATATTATTCATTAATACAATGAAATTTATTTATCTGATGCAAAGCTGAATTTTCAGCAGCCATCACTAAAGTCTTCAGTGTCACATGGTCTTCAAATCATACTAATATGCTGATTTGCTGCTCAAGAAAAAGTTCTTATTTTTTTCAGGATTCTTTGAAGAATAGAAAGTTCAAAGGAACAGAATTTATTTGAAATAGAAATCTTTTGTAACATTATAAATGTTTTTACTGTCATTGATCAATCCATTGCATCATTGCTGAATAAAATTAAACTAATTAAGGGGTCTAAATAAGTATAAGCTCTGAAACCACCGAGCGTGTCTTAGTGCGGTCAGAGGCGTTTCTATAAGATGCAATATTTGACAAAAGTAAATGTAAACTATGCGAGAAGGTGACAATATACTGAAGAATGTGATTTTATGGTAATATGTTTGTTTTGCCAGGCAGTTGGCGATACCAGTGTTTGTTTGGAAACATAAGTGCAAAAATGTTCCCTTGTGGGCTGTGAGGTGCTGTAAATTCCACTAGACCAACTATCTGACCACGAGCCAAAAACTAAAAACAAGTGCAGTTTTCCACATACACAAACCCAAAATAAAAATGTAAGTATTTCAGCTGTTTGAAAACAGTTGACACAATATAATCCATATTAAATTATGAAGGTAGATCAGTGGAGATTTAGTTCATCACATGTTTGTTCACCTGATAGCTCCAGGAGAGCAGAATGACTTTGAGGTTGGGCTCCTCGGCAGAGGACGTCACTTTAATAACGATGGATTCCACGATGACGGTGCCGTCTGGGACGTGCTGGATGCTGTAACTTTTCAATACACTGTAAAAGAGAACGAAAAACAGACTTGACCTCTCATGAGACCTTTACGAAAGCATGAACCACATATAGAGCCTCATACCTCATATTTGCCCATACGGACTGGCATTTACACTGTGGCTGGAGAGGTAAAAGTGTTGTTCACTGAGAGGCGAACATTTGGGTGAAATGACTCACCTGTATGTGAATTACCAAAAATGACTAAAGATGACAGCCACGAAACATTTAGAAGCCAAATGGCTTTTTAGTTGACAAATTACTGAACAGTTTATTGAGTGAATAGCTTTTTTAGCTTTTAACAAAATAAAATATTAGAATTTATTTAAATTTGTTACATATGACGGCATTTTAGTGCCATGTTAAAAAATAAAAATATATAAGATTAAGAGATTAAAGTTGTAATATTTTGAGAATAAAATCGAAATTATGAGAATAAAGTCTAAATGTTTCGAGAATAAAGTTGAAATTACGAGAATTAAATCGTAGCAATTAAGGTTATAATATTTTGAGACTATAGCCTATATTGCGCATGCAAATGGTCTGGATTGGGAACACCGGAAGAAGTTGTCATTATTTCGACTTTATTATCCTAATATTTAGACTTTATTCTCATAATTTAGATTTTATTCTCAAAATATTTAGACTTTATTCTCGTATTGCTATGACTTTATTCTCGTAATTTCGACTTTCTCTAAATATTACGACTTTAACCTCGTAATCTTAGATTTTTTTTTTTTTTTTAACATGGCACTAAAACGCTGTCGTAGTTACACCAAAACTTTGTCGTGAATATTTAATTACACTTTGTCATATGAACAACCAGCCTGTAAATAGACTGATGCAAGTCTCCAAAAAAAAACTAAAATGGTTGCCAGTTTGATTTTTGTAATTTTTATGTAATTTCTTTATTTTTTGTAGTATTTATAAAGTTTTAGCTTTTAGTTTTGGATCTGTTTTTAGTTGTTTTAATACTACAATTGCTTCTGTTTTCCTCATTTGTAAGTCGCTTTGGATAAAAGCGTCTGCTAAATGACTAAATATATAAATATAATATTATATATATATTTGAATCTAATATATATATATATTTGAATCTAATTTTCCTGAATAAATGACTCCTGTTCAGTGAGGGAATCCAGTCGTTGTGAAACCAGTAACGGCTCTGAACGATTTTCTGACTAAGTGATTTGAATTCAAACTACAAGTCTGACACTGCTTTGTGAATCTCTTTGACTGACTTTTTAAAAAAATGGTTTATAAGAGTCATTTGTTCATCAATCAGACATGTTCATAGTTTGCTTCACTCTCTGACAACATCAAATCTGATGGATGGACGCATGCAAAGTGGTGTTTTTTGCTTTTAGTTTGATACGACTGTTGAGTAACGACAGGAAGTGAAGTGGGAGAGAGAGTGGGGGCGGGATTGGGAAAGGTCCACAAGCCGGGACTCAAACTCGGGACGCCCGTAGCGCAGCGGTGTCGGCGCGGTGCCCACAAGGCTATCGGCAGCGACTTGACTAACTTTAAAAAAAAAAAAAAATCCCCACAACTTAAATAAATCTGTGCTTTGCTGTGGTATTTTGTGCCCCGTTTCCATTACTCTTTTCTTTCATTTTCACGTCACACAAATGACTGATCAACAATGTTCTCCGAAGTAAAAACTGCTGAAGATATCTCACCTAACCCCTAAGTGTTAAATCAGGGTGCAACACATCCCACGCCACTGCGGACTTGGAAAAACATGACCTTCAAGCTTGAATTAATCTGAAGGTTAGAAAATTTCTCTTTACGTAATATACATACCAGTGTTTTTTGTATTATTTATAGAATCTATTACAGTTTTTTTATAAATATTTAGAATGAGCTTTAATTTTTATTTTTTAATCTTTAGTAACTGTGTTTTGCTTTTCTTTAAAAAAAAATATCATTACTATTTAGGTTTAATTCTTATTTCAGTTGCAGTTTTAGATTAAGTTTTCATTTTATTTATTTCTAGTAAGTAATCTGGTGTTTCAACCATAATTATTTTAACATTTCTAATTTTTTATTAATTTAATTTTTCTAATATTTATCATATCTGTTTTAATATTTATATTTAATTTTATTTCTGCTTTATTTCAATTAACAAAGTGTTTTTAATAGTTTTAGTTAACCCTGTTACATGCAGGTGAGAAGGGCATGATTAACTGCATTCATTTAGCAATAGAAAAGTGTGTGTGTGGTATAGTTTGCTGACCTCTTGAGGTGTGTGTAGATGCGGCCGAGTGTGTCGGTGTCGCTGTGGGGGTCGTGGAGCTGCACACGGCAGGTGAAGCGCAGCTGATGTTCACTGAGACCCAGTTCTTTAAGAGCCTGTTCTGGAGAAACCAGCCGCAGACTCTACACAGACACACATATTCAGAAAACAACGTCTGAAACCTTATATTAGTCAAATAAATGATGAACCTAAAGAGCCATGTTGACTTACATTGTCCTTCATTATTAACGTTCCATGCATGGTGCGAGGTCTTTTAGCATCAGGCAATGGACCTGTGAGAAAGTTTCATAAGAAATCCTGTTAAAATGTATTTGTATGTTAATGTTAATATATATATACACTGAACAAAAATATAAACGCACCACTTTTGTTTTTGCCCCCATTTTTCATGAGCTGAACTCAAAGATCTAAGACTTTTTCTATGTAGACAAAAGGCCTATTTCTCTCAAATATGGTTCACAAATCTGTCAAAATCTGTGTTAGTGAGCACTTCTCCTTTGCCGAAATAATGCATCCACCTCACAGGTGTGGCATATCAAGATGCTGATTAGACAGCATGATTATTGCACAGGTGTGCCTTAGGCTGGCCACAATAAAAGGCCACTCTAAAATGTGCAGTTTTATCACACAGCACAATGCCACAGATGTCGCAAGTTTTGAGGGAGCGTGCAATTGACCTATCGGTAAGCCCCGCCCCTCGAACGCAGACTAGCCAATGGCAGTCGAGTATCAGTTGCACGGGGAGCAGAACTCGGACATATTTAGGTTTCAGCGCCATAGAGAAACCGGACCCCCCCGGACCCCCCAATACAGTAACACTGCACATTTTAGAGTGGCCTTTTATTGTGGCCAGCCTAAGGCACACCTGTGCAATAATCATGCTGTCTAATCAGCATCTTGATATGCCACACCTGTGAGGTGGATGGATTATCTCGGCAAAGGAGAAGTGCTCACTAACACAGATTTAGACAGATTTGTGAACAATATTTGAGAGAAATAGGCCTTTTGTGTACATAGAAAAAGTCTTAGATCTTTGAGTTCAGCTCATGAAAAATGGGGGCAATAACAAAAGTGTTGCGTTTATATTTTTGTTCAGTATATATATATATATATATATACGTATATTGCAGTTAGTGAATTTGTCATACCAAATGAAATTAAGCACAAAAATCATTCAGTTGTGCATGCTTATATTATATGGGATCCAGAAAGCTGTGTATAAACTCAAACTAAAAGAGGAAAAGCAGAATCTACAAGACCCACATAACCACATGACAAAAAGTCATGATGGCATTTCTTTAAACAGGTCAAATAAAGCAGTCGGTGGTATATGTTTCAATCAGCACCTCCGAGAGCCATCTCTCTCTTCAGCAGGTTGAGCGAGATGTCCACAGGGACGCTGGGGTTCGTCACTACGGTCGTCGTTTCTCCATTGGCTGGCATATAGCAGCTGATACCTGCATGGGGTAAAACATCAGCACAGAGAGCATATGTAACAAACACTGAAAAGTACACTATTTAAAGTGATCACATTCCACAATTTTGTATTTTTACCCCTAAAGTTCTCAAGAATAAATCACTGAACTGGAAATTAGCAAGCATGCTGTACAGTCCAAAGTTGAAATGTATTTTGAGAAGCTGCAGACTTACTGAACTCCTGCTCGATCTTGTCTTTGAGGAACTCCATTTTCTTGGCCTCTCCGTGCACCAGCAGCATGTTTCTGGGTTCTGCCATGCGGATCAACTGCATGATGCCTTTGGCGTCGGCATGAGCACTGAAGGACATGTACTCCACCTGTAGCTTCACATCCAACTAAACACACACACCGCATACAATATCAGTCAAACGTTTGGAAAAATTACAATTTTTTAATGTCTCCAAAGAAGTCTCTTATGCTCACCAAGGCTGCATATATTTGATTAAACATACAGTAAAACAGTAATATAATTATAATTTAAAATAACCGTTTTCTACTTGAATATAATTTAAAATGTAATTATTCCTGTTATGGCAAAGCAATTTTTTTTTAGCATCCATTACTCCAGTCTTTAGCGTCTCATGATCCTTTAGAAATCTTCCTAATATGCTGATTTGCTGCTCAATTATTATTAAAATATATTACAATAGTCAAGAGGTCTTTTAAATTGCAATAATTCACAATATTAAGGTTTTCATTGTATTTTTAATAAAAAGCAGCCTTGGCGAGCATAAGAAACTTCTTTCAAAACATAAAAAAAATGTTTTCCAAACTTTTGATTGCTAGTGTATGAGACTTAAATACAGAGATACAGATGTAAATTATAGAGGTTTGACAAAGTTCAGGTGTGGTTAAAGACTGATTATTATGAAAACTAAGGGAAACGGTGGACAATATAAACTACAGATCAGAGTTCTCTGATGCCATCTAGTGAAGCTCAATTAAAATCAGTGTTTGCAGTGCCAATTATTACCGTTGCTCTTCCTTCCATCTCCAGTTTTTTCTGTCCATTCAAGATCTTGTGTCCCACAGTGCCTTGCACACAGTACCCTGGCATGATGAGCTAAGAAATAAATATATTAAACTCAATAAATATATCTTCTATTTTGATTAACAACTATAACCCAGAACAGGCTTTGAATGAGTTGAAGTGGTAAGTCAGTCTCAGTAACATAATCTGCCGTTTCATAAGGAGTCTTACCATGTTCTTTTCATTACCGGCCCATTTCTTGAATATCTGTAAAGACTGGCCAGCATGCAACATTCCAGGGGTGGCAAACACAACCTGATGGAACAGAATATCAACGTCTCTGTTTTTACATAATATCATGAACTCATCTGTTCTACTTCTCAACAATCTATCAATTATTTTTGACAATTCTGTAACAGCAGAAAAAGCTACAAACTTCAATTAGCTTTAACAAGGACTCGGAGTCATTCACAAAAGAATTAGTTCTTCAATTCTGAGGCATTGGGAATCAAGATTCAAACCAAATCTCAAACCTTTTGATTCTGATCACCAAAAAGATTCACTTTTCACTGATTTATTCTGTGATAGATGAAACATCCTATTAGTGGAAAATTATTTACATATTAAAATTTTTACATAAATTGTTAAATTTAAATTTTATTTTTTATTAAAATAAGGAAAAATAGGATTTAAAGAAATAAGATTTAACAAATGTCATGTTTAATATTCTGAAAGGCTTCAACATGTATTATTTAATCATCATCATCATCATCATAAACATAATAATAAAATAACTATAATAATAATAATTTTATAATAAACATCTCTTGATAGTATATCAATTATTAAGAGTATATGAATTAGATTTAAAATTTTCATTAATATTAATTGTAGAAAATCAGATTTAAAGAAATCAATCAATATTATTTTTTGAATACTACTTAATATTCTAGAAGGCTTCTACATGTATCATTTAATAAAAAAGACAATATTTTTAATAATAATAATAATGCATGAATATCTCTTTGTGGGCTTTCAGAGTATATAAATTATCAGATATATATATACACGTTTCTTTGCAGCCGTCTTACCATAGGTCCAGGGTTATCAGCATATGAGCGATCAAAGGCTTTGATGTGCTTGAACTCGAACATGTTTCTTTGTACAAAGGTCTTGCGGATCTTCTGATTGGTCCAGGTGATGAAGAGCTTGTAGTAGTGATTGGCTTTCTCTGTCAGCCCGGTGGAGAAGTAAATGGGGGCTTTCAGATTCATTCTTTCCCTGGTAAAATGAACAGCCAGCAATTACACACAATTCTGGTCCAACACAGAGTTTATGAGTGTTGTAACAGAATTTGCTATAATAAACATATTAAAGCAGCAATCCTAGGCCAGCAAACAACTGTTCAAGCTCACCAAAATGTTTCCAACAGAATACAGAGTTCTTGTGCTCTTCCCAGAGCAAACACTGGAATCAAGACCTAAAACAGAGACACCATGATGAACAGAACAAACACATCTGAAAACTTATTATTGAAATGACATTAAAAAAGGATAGTTATGGTTTTAAAATCTGACTGGATGAGCTGACACATACCAACTGAATTTCACATATATTCATGCGCCTTAATTACCTTCCCTCCTCTTTCCACAGTTTCATGAACCTTCTTGAGGAAATCTCTTTCCCTGCAGCGTTTGGAGTCTCTGATCGTGGTGGCGTATGTGGACTCTGATATCAGAATATCTGGCCGGCATTTGTCAATCCAAGCAGCTCTGAGTAAATAAAGTCAGAGAATTTAAACCTGACTCAATTTAAAATGAAAATCAAAATGTACAACCTGGAACGTACATAAAATAGTGACAAAAGAAGAGATTTTACTCACCCTAAATGTCTGTCTGGCGTCATGTTGTAATCACCCTATACAAATAGATTTAGATAGAATTTGCAAATGATGTCAACAGCTGGAACATCATAAAAATTGGAGTATGTAATAAGCAATGTGACACTCACAGTGTAGACGACAGATTCTAAGCCGACTTTGATTTGAAACATGGCGGCTCCCAGAACATGACCTGCATAGTACGCTTTGATCTCAAGCTCCTCATCTACCTAAAAAAAGAAAAAAAACATACAAAAAATAAATAAATAAGTCAGACAAAAATTAAAATTTAAAATAAAAATGCTTAAATAATGTTATAGTTTAAACAGTTTCAGTAGGGAAAATTTACTACAACAAAATCCATCAGAATATTTAAAAATATTCTACATTTAAACAAAAAATTCTTATATTTAAAATGTAATTATTTTATTACAATATTACAATAAGGATATAAAGAAATAAGATCTCAAAATTTCATGTTTAATACTAAAAGTTTTCTACATGCATAACTGAATAATAATAATAATTAATATTATTATAAAACAATAAAAATTCCATTAATAGTAGATTTAAAGAAAGAAGAAATAAAATGTATTAATATTTATTTATAACATTAATTAATAAATTAATATAAATTAATTTGATGCTAACATAATGTTTTTGTTTAAACATTTTCAATAAGGAAAATTTACAATAACAAAATGTTTAAAAATCATTAGTAAATTAATGATTACATTTCTATTTTTTATGAATTTACTAAAATTAAGTTATTTTTTTATTGATAACAATAAATTAAATGAATTAATTTCAATTATTGTAAATTAAAATAAAATTCACAGACAACTAACTTTACCTGAACTGTTTGGTGGAGGTTGAGTGGCACAACTTTCTTCATGCAGTCTTTGATCATCTGTGAAGTGAAGAAGTTGGTCTCTCCCTTTTTGTCTACTGTGATCTTTCTGAAGTCCTCCAGCAGGATGGGGCAGATGGCTTTGGTGGGGTGGGTCATGTAGATGGGCCCGTCGTAACCCACCATCTCGCTCATGTAGGGAAGAGCACCGCAGTGATCCAGGTGGAAATGACTGAGCGGAACATAAAGGAGGAAATAAAATCACAATGGAGAACAGGAAAACTCACACAACAGTCACATAACATGTAAAATACAAACTAACCTTATAATAACACAGTCCAAGAACTCAGTGAGGCGACTGTTTTGAGTAATGTAACTGAAATCTGGGAAACGTCTCTGAAAACAAACACAGAAAGTTAAGGACATAGTACTCAACTTGTCGACTATTATACTCAAAATACACACAAGTGAAGATAGCAATAACTGTTGTAACGCACATCGTCGTTATAGCCCATATGCATCCCGCAGTCAAGCATAATGTTTTTGCCTCCGATGGAGACCAAAATACAGCTGCGGCCGACATCCTGACCAGCCCCTGCAAGACAACAGATACACACATTTAGAAGAACTTACAATTCAACTTTAGAATTTAATGAATTTATATTATAATATTTAATATTTACATGTTATGATATATATATATATATATATATATATATATGTGTGTGTGTGTGTGTAATGAACACATGAAACATGAATAAAATGATAAAATAACATAATAACAACGACTACAACTACTAATACCGTTCAATCCTGCACAGTATCATTTGTTAAGCATTATATGTTTAATAAATGCTTATTTATTAACGTTTTTAAGAAGTTTTATTTAAAAATTAAGCAAAAGTCTTACCTAAAGGCGTAACTTTGATATCAGGCATCTTGACAGCTTTGAAAAGCTCAGAAATGAATGTTTTATGTTTACAAGAGACTGATGGTCAAACACTAACTGTACATTAGCCGGGTATGAACACTTGATAGGTGCATGTCAGTCAGCTAGCACACCAGCCAGGAATGTAAACCAAATGTAAAGACTTTTCAAATAGTAGATAATACAGAAACAGGTTAGCACAACAAGCTAAACAAATTCACGCCGCTGCCATAACACCACAGAACAAGAGAGTAGAATATCCATACGGGTATCGATGTGGGCGTGACTTAGTGGCCCATTCGTTGTCTATCGTTTCTAAAGAATAATTTTCTTATTTTAATTCTTTACTGTGTGTTTTCAATTGAATGGGTAATAAAGTATTTTATTATTATTATTATTCAGGAGTAAATTACTATTAGGTCCACTAGTGAAGCAGACTAAAACAGCCATGTCACGTGGTAACTGTTACTTTTCACAGCGCTGGTCAGCTTGGACTAATCATGCTCGTTTGTGATTTCTGGACGAGGATTTTTAAAAATCGTTTTCATTCAGATTCAGAGCCGTATTTAAATTCCGTTGTCAAGACACAAATATGTAGAGTGTATATATATATATATAAAAAAATGCTTTTCGATGCATAATTGTCTCCAATAAAACAAACAGCCTCCATATATTTGAATGCGGCTCAATGGAGAATTCGGCTTTCTGAGCCATCAAGCGCCGCCTCATGGAAGACTACTGAAAAGCTAAGATTGGACGTCCAATGTGACGTCGGTGCGTGACTGCGTCATCTTTAATCCCATTGGTTAAAATTTGGGAGGGCCAAGACCAAAGTCCAATCACACGAAACTTCTTGTCATGTGACATGAAAAACACGATTTGATTGGTCTAATGTTGCTTACGTTGCTTAAAGAACGCAGGGAAAATCCCGGAACAGACGATTAAGAGCAAAGCATTTACAGCGATATGATCCTAATGAAGAACACATAAGATACTTTTATTGAAAATTAATATATAGAATTTATTTTGTCGATTTTGTTGTAAGAATTTGTCCACAAATTGTATTTCGTGGTAGTTTAATTAGAAAGAACAGACATGGCAGATACATTCAGTCTTCAAAGGGTTTTGGAAACATTCAGATCAAGTCTGAGTGAGAATAAGGAGGTTTACATTAAATATTATATAGCAGGATGGCAAGAGCTGGTCTCGTGAGTACATGTTTTATTACTGTTTTACATTATGGTCTTGGGATATTTAAAGAGGTGATGCCACAACTCGTGAAATATTAAAGGGGTGGTTGACTGGTTTTTTCTAGGCTTGATTGTGTTTATGGGGTGCAGTCTAGCATGTGTTCATGCTTGGTTTTTTTAAAAACGCATTATTTTTCACATAATTTACCTTTATTCCACACCTCTCTGTCCCTTCTCTGACAAACGCCTCGATTTATTTCCTGGTTTTATGAAGCTCCTCCTTCAGAAAACGCGATGGGCTGAGATTGGTTAGCTGGCTCAGTGTGTTGTGATTCGCTAAACCACCAGTATGCGTCTGAACGTCCCGCCCCTCTCCTCAGTGGCATGTGCTCCGGTTGAATTGTAAACAGTGGCGTTGTCTATAATGCTTATCAATTTGAGCCCGATTGAGACCCAGAGGATATTAGTGAAGAGGATCGTGCAGAACCTGTGCAAGCACGGCTCTTAATGGTATGTTTGGTTGTTGTTGTCTCATACTTTTAAATACGCTGCTATTTGTAAGTGCTACTGCTTCTGTTAGCTTTTAATATACGGTTTTATCCTGATTAAAGCTTTAATACAGCACAGCAACCGCACGCGTGTCCATTTATAATGCTTCTCATTGCTGTGTGAAAATAAGTGTATAATTGGAACAGTTTGTTGGAGCTGATCTGATGATCTGAATGAGAGAGAGAGAGAGAGAGAGAGTGAGAGAGAGAGAGAGAGCGAGAGAGAGAGAGAGAGAGAGATGCAGAGCAGGGCGACAGAGTAACAGTATTAAGAACTGCTGCTTTAATGATTTTGAAACTTGAGAATCCATTAGAATCGTTAGAAGACAGAATCGCGATTCATATGAATAGATTTTTACGTGCACCCCTAGTTTTCTCTTCCTCTTCTCTAAAGCAGCGCAGCATGGCCTCGCCCCCTTTGCTGTGTGTTCCCGGGGGCGGGGTTTATCTGGGTCTGTGACGTATCAGACCCGGGAAGTAACTCGTTGTAGTCCCTTACGTCGTTTTTGTAGGCATTAAACTGCCAGAATTTTAAAAGATGATATCTCCGTTTGCATTGAACTTTCAGCGCCGCAACTCTGCAGATATTGTTTATGCTCAAACAGCAACATTACACACTAACTAATGATAAAAAAGTGAAATCGCAATCAACCACCCCTTTAAGAATATTTTATTTTATATTTAATTTAATTATTATTTCAGAACTTGGACAATTAATGGAAATCTTAGACATATAAACTTATATTGTTAATTTAAAAGCTGTATCTTGTAATTACAAATACCTGTAAAATTCATTGGTTAAAAAATGTAGAAAATCCATTTGAATATAAAGACTACGAGCAATTAAAAAAAAAATAATAATAATCAAAATCCCTATTTTTTCCTATCAGCTTCATGAATAGTTTAGGGAACGTGTTTTCCTTCATTTCCAAGGATGTGGTCAGCAAAATCCAGATCATAGAGAACTTCCTTTCAGGAGAAAATGCGTCCTATTATGTCACCATCCAGTCCATGGTGAAGTATGAGCTGGAAAATGACCTGGTGGACCTCACCAAAAGAGGCAGCCACCCAGAATCTGGCTGCCGCACTCTTCTGAGGCTCCATCGGGCTCTGCGCTGGCTGGAGCTGTTCCTGGAGAGACTGCGAACCAGCACCGAGGACAGCAAGACCTCCGTCATGTGTTCTGAAGCCTATAACGAGTCTCTGGCTCAGCACCACTCCTGGTTCATCCGGCAAGCTGTTGGCGTGGCGTTCTGTGTACTTCCAGGGCGTGACACATTCTTTGATGTGATGAATGCGGGTGATCACACTCAGGTGGTTGCACTGTTGGGAGAGTCTTTGCCTCTCATTGCTGAAGTCTACCAGATCACAGAAGACTTGTATGCTAAAAACAACCTCCTGGAGTTACCGTAGAGGGGGACTGATATATATTTTACTCATTACACTAATTATTACATAGTCCTTGTGGCACATACTCACTTATTTACTACACACATAGACTTATTTGACTGTTTGCCTGTTTTAAATCTAAAGGGACATGCAATATGCAGATTTAATGCACATTTTAAGCAGGGTTCTGCTCATTTAAGCTATCAACTACACGACACCAAGTGCTGGGTTTACTTCAATATATTTGAGCTTTGGGAACACTATAAAGCCATTTACAGGCAAAGGATGTGTATGATATATATGTAAATTAGAATTTAAATTTGAAGTACTGTATATTTTAATGTATAGGTCATTTTTTCCCTTGAGTGTTAATTATTTTTATTGGAAATACTTTTTACTTGAATTCATGTCGAATGTGCGTCATACATCTGCAGCTTTGCTGAAACTACAAAGGGGGAAATTTTGTTGTGAATGTATAAATATTATGTAATGCAATAATTAAATATAATGTTCTGAGAAATGTGTATTCGTTACGGTTATTCTCATATTATATATAAAATGAAAAGAACACTGAACAATACTTTTCAAGCTTTGCCGTAGGATGATGATGACATTTACTTCTTTCAATATTTACAATTTCATTTACAGTTTGACAAACAGCATGCTTCTTAGCAAGCAATACAACACTATTTAGTTATGTTCAGTGTATTTTTTTGGTTATTATTTACTAGTACTACATGCTTCATCCAAAGTGACTTTTTTGCTTTAAGGTGTTTAGGAAATGTAAATATATCATATTATTAGTAAATGTCCCACATGAATTCATGAGTAACGATATAAAATAACATACAATCTGACCGTGATTATAAAAAAAAAGAAGAAATAAATTATATAATTGTATTGTACCACAAACAAGAAAAATACCCCCTTACGAAAATTAACCATGGTTTTACTACAAATAAATAAACATGATTACTATTACTAAACCATGGTAAACACACATTTACCATATTTACTACACTTTTACTGTAATAAACCATGGTTAATTTTCGTGAGGGCTGCGGCAAGAATTGTTTATTTCTGTATTTTTGTAAGCATTGTTTAGTAGTTTGACCCACATTTCATAGTCATTTACGTTTTTTAACATTTTATAATAATATGTAAATATATATAAAATCGCAGCCTTTGGTGCGTTTATATGACGCTCATTATAGCACTTCCGCTTCGGAAGCGTTGCCACGGAGACGCCAGTGCGTGGGCAAAACCATCGACCGTAGTGACAATGTCTGCTTACTTTATCTCTTCAACAACGACTGAAAGAAGCAAAATAACTTAAAAGGTACGACACATTTGACATTTTTCTGTATTACGATTATTTATTGAATATTTTATCAACTTTAACCTATAGAACCGTAAATTTGAAGTTATTTGTAATGCATAAGCTTATTTACTTGTTAAGACTGACTGATGCGTGCAAGTCTAATGTAACTAATAACGATACTAAAGACATTTATCTATCTATCTATCTATTGTACCTATCTATCTATCTATCTATCTGTCTGTCTATCTACTGTACCTATCTATCTATCTATCTATCTATCTGTCTACTGTACTTATCTATCTATCTACTGTACCTATCTATCTATCTATCTATCTATCTATCTATCTATCTATCTATCTATCTATCTATCTATCTATCTACCTACCTACCTACCTACCTATCTATTTATCTACCTGTCTGTCTGTCTGTCTGTCTGTCTGTCTGTCTGTCTGTCTATCTGTCTATCTATCTATCTGAACAGAGTTCAATGTCTTCTGCAGGAAGGATGCATGTGAGCAGGCCCAAGTCGTCTAAGGGACGCAGCAGACCCATGATGGCTCCCACTTCCAGTGTGGATCCACCATCTCAGTCCTCGTCTCTTTCACCCCAACCTCCAGCCACCAAGGCAAACGACAGGTTAAACCAGTGCCTTCGATCCCGAGCCATTCTGAGACGAGTCAATTCGAGTCAACCTACTACAGATATACTGACTGAAATCTTCGACAGACCCCCCGATGGACCCGTCTCTCTCAACAAATACAGGGTTCTCCCTTCCATAGAGAAGAAAACAGGTACTGACCGGACATTCGGTCAAGGCGACAGCAGCCGTAGGGTATGTCAACACACTTCACGTGTCCACACAAAGGTCAGACCGGATGTGACGTCAGGAAGTCAGACGGGTCTAACTCCTCCAGAGGAACCAGGCCTGCTGCTCGCTATCAGAACTCCATGCGGTCAGAGGTTCAAGTGCCATTTCCGGGCGACAGACCAGCTCCAGACAGTGCGATCGGCCGCAGAGGCTGAATTCGGGGAGAGTTTTGACAATTGTATGATTGAGACTATGGATGTGCCACGAAGGACTTTTACAAACCTTACAATGACCTTGGCTCAGTGTGGCGTCCTGAACAAATCGGTTTTATGCATTTCCCAAGATGACAGCAACATGGATTTAACTTGAAACACTAATATAATTCAACTTTTTATGGACACTCAATATTACACAAAGGCAAAGATTATTTAGATTTGCTGTCAGAGTAACATTTCAAATTATGATTCAAATTCCTCATGATTAAATACATGATTGAACATTAGATTATTTTGATTGTAAAATGTTTATTTGTCCCATATATATATATATATACACAACTACATATATTCTGTTTATATACATTTTCTGAAAATTGACTCAACCTCAGGCCATCTGATTTGGAGAAATGTAGCATTACATCACTTGCTCACCAATGGATCCTCTGCAGTGAATGGGTGCCATCAGAATGAGAGTCCAAACAGCTGATAAAAACATCACAATAATTCAGTAATCAACACATTGCTTCTGGACAAAATACCAGTTCATAATCCATAATAACACTTCCTCCAGGGTTCTCGCCTGTAAATGGTGCTTGATCTGTGCTTATCTCTCCTGATTCATATGAGACAACTTTTTTACTGAAGAAAGCAATATTATTAGAGAGGACTCATATTTTAGCTGGAAGCAAGTTTTAAGTTAAAATGTCTTAATGATGGATTTGTTTCTTACAAACAGTTTTTCACTATACACAATGTTAATTGATGGACTAAAGTGGTGTGGATTACTTGTGAATTATGTTTTTATCAGCTGTTTGGACTCTCATTCTGACGGCACCCATTCACTGCAAAGGATCCATTCGTGAGAAAGTGATGTAATGCTAAATTTCTATAAATCTATTCTGATGAAGAAACAAATTCTTCTACATCTTGGATGGCCTGAGGGTGAGTCAGTTTTCAGCAAATTTTCATTTTTGAGTCAACAACTACTATAAGGTAAAACTAATCTTGCTTGACAAAACAAATTAAGATCACTAAAAAAAGAAACCTGTCAAGAACCAGTTTGGGTCATAAACAATGATAGATAAAATATATTATATATTACAGATAAAAAGGTTTTACATTTTGCTTGTAGAAAGTGACCATTAACCTTAAGGTGTATTTAGGACCATTAAGACGTTTTTGCTTTGACATTTTTTTATAATTAGACAGTTTTCTTTCTAATTTTGATTTCCACAAATTAAAAGAATCAAAAAAGTTTTTTTCCCCTTTATGCAACTTTTATTTGTTTGTCTTTTGATTCAAGACTGCATGTCAGAAGCATGTTAAAATGTCTACAACCTATAATAAAGGTGCTGTCTTTTGCACAGTGGATGCAGGGAGTTGGAGAGACTGAAAAAAGTATAAATCCATGCTAAGAGTTGTTGCATTTAATTCTTGCAAAGAAGTAAAAATGATTGATATCACCACATAGAAATGAGCCAACTGGTAGTTTTATTATTATAAGAATATATAGGAAACAACCATAAAACCCTAAATGCAGCAAATGTACAAAAAAAGAAACTGAAATGCTGCTGCTAAATGCAATCGCAAATGGGTTTCAGTCAAACAAGGTGCATTAATTTAAGCAGCAAAAATGTAAACAAACTAAAATAATTTTGCATTTCGCAAACAACAGTAGAGCAGCCATTCCTAACAATATAGCTGCAATACAACACCACTCTTCAGTAGCTCTTTATACTTTGTAAAAGTGCTGCATTTCCTGCAACGGAAAAGAACATGCGAGCAAATAATTCACAGTTCAACTAAAACTCAAACTAATATTTGGTCTTTCTGAACAGAACAAAAACTCTTCTTCAAAAAGCTTAAATGCTTTTTGCAGTTCAAGTACAATGGCATTGTTACATATCAAAACAATACTCTATTGTGATTTTCACAATTCTCATTATAAAATGTCTGTTATTCTAAAGTGCTCTTATCTTGAGGAATGTTAGTGTTTTGAGTTGGTCTTAAGAGACTGTGTCATTTGTGCACCTTATAATTTTGTACCAATCTGTAGGCAAGTAAACCATATTTATCAGATTCTCTTCCTAACTGACTTTTATCTTCTCAGATACTGTGATGGAATAAATACTGAAGTCTGTTATGATTCTATTCACACGTAAGACCAAAAAGTAGTCTACTTACTTCACAGCGCAGCCATATGCAAGATATGCTTCATTAGTCAAATAGATATCAGAGACAATGCCTATTAAAACTGTCTCCTGTAAACAAGATTAAATGTAGGAATTAGTACTGCAATTCACTTCAAAATCAAAACACACTCCGTCAAATGCAAACTGATTCAAAACGTCCTGTAACAGCTATAAGCTTAGAATCAAAACTATTTGGCATTAAGCTTGAGTTAAAGCATATTCTCCTAAATATGAGTTGATAATTTATGTAAACATCTGTCTTTGCAGATTATTCAAGCATCAAATCTGACGAGGTAACAGCAGAACTGATTTTTATGAAAATAATGTAGAGTGCATTTCGCTCTTCATCACTTCAGTTGGCGATTTTTTCAATTTCATCGAGATCATCTGTGTCCAGCCTACCAATTTTCTTATCTGTTGAATAAAACAAATTAATACATTTACATAAAATAAGACAATTCAAATAAAAAAGTTAATTTCATAATTATTCATTATTTTTGACATTTATATACATTAATATTCCTTAAAATAATTATTAAAAATATTATATAATATTTCTATATAGGGAGAGAGAGATTCATTATTTTAGTAATTTCTATACATTAATATTCAAAAATAAAAATATTCTATAATAATTCTAAAATTAAGAAAAATACAGACATACTACCAGTGGACTCGAATATAAGCATAATATAATGGACTGTAATTATCAAAAACTGAAAACAATAAACAAATGAATAAATCAAAAACGGAATAATTAATACATTTTATATATTTTCAACTTTTTTCATTGATTATTTTTATAATTCATAAAAAAAAAAAAAAATACTGGTTGAACTATTACTTTCATAGATAAACTAATGGAAACACTTACTAAAATGCCTCTCATATGTCTTGAGAATCTCCATGCTGCGCTGACTGTCCACCATGTTGACAGCAAGTCCTCTCTTACCAAAACGCCCAGTTCTGCCGATCCGGTGGAGGTACGTTTCATTGTCTGGATTGCCGTCTTTGTCCAGAGGAAGGTCAAAGTTGATCACCACTGACACTTGTTCAACATCGATACCTGTGTGTGGATAGCTTGATTATTGAAGACTGCAGAATTTACACACAGATGAGAAAGGAACAAATACTTCAACTTTTGGTTAAAATAGAAACTCTATATTCTCTCAAGGCTGAAAAAGACATCAGCTTTGCATCTTATTAGATGTACATTAGATGTAATGGTGTACATGCCTCTTGCACAGACATTAGTAGTGATGAGAACTTTCTCCTTGCCGTCTCTGAAACGTTCAATAACTGCAGCTCTCTGCTCGACTACCATTTCCCCACTGAGCAGCGCCACCTGGTGGCCCTCTTTAGACAGCTGGCCGGCGAGCCAGTTGGCTGTTTTCCTAGTCTGAGGAAAGATGACAACATGGGGTGATTACATGAAAGAAACACAAACTTACAAATATCAACCAGAGGCAAACAGACTCACATGACAGAAGATCATAGCTTGTGCGATAGTGATGGCTCCGTAGATGTTACAGAGTGCGTTGAACTTGTCCTCCTTGCTGTTGCAGAGCACGTAGTACTGCTTGATAGTGTCCAGGGTCTCCTCTTCTCGCTTAAGCTTGATGATGTTGGGATCTGGCACGACCCGCTCGGCAAACTTCCACACAGAGTCCTCAAAGGTGGCAGAGAAAAGTAACATCTGACAGCCTGTGGGCAGCATTCTGTCAGAGATGGGAAATAGAAACCATTTATACTTGATCTCATGCTAAACCAAGTTGTATTTTAAATATAAAGTTACTTCTAAAGTTACTTTTTTCTATTTAAAAATACATTTTAAAATAAATGTCAATTTCAAGGACAATGATATGTATATATATATATATATATATATATATATATATATATATATATATATATATATATGTATATATATATATATATATATATATATATATATATATATATATATATATATATATATATATATATATACACACACATATATACAATCTTTTAATCATGACTTTTCTTAAAAAAACTTTCGTATTTGTCAAAAATGTTAGTATTAGAACAAAAAAAAAAATTTAAATCTGAAAATCATACACGTTCATCCTTGAAGAGTTTTTATGTCATTGTACATTTCTGCCAAGGAGTAATTGTTTTTTAAAGTAATTTCCACTTTTTCCTCTCACAATTCAGACTTTTTTCCCCTCATAATTCAGAAATGTGAGATACAAACTCAGAATTGCAAGATACTGTATAATCTCGCATTTCTGAAAAATAATTACAAGACAAACTTAGAATTCTATATTTTCCTTGCAATTCTGACATTATATCTCAGTTAAAAGTTTTTTTCCCTCTGAATTCTGATCTCTGAGCCAAAAGTTTTTATTTATTTATTTTTTAAATATCAACAGTACTATTAAAGAAAACTGCCCCACTAATTTTTTTTTTTTACTTAATAAAAGTGAAAAACAAATGATTTAAACAATTATTTATTTTTTAAATAATTATTTATATATCCACAAGGTAGGTCCACAAAATAAAATTGGTGTTTTCAAATCACAGTATGTATGAAATGTATTTTTTAATGTTTTTAATAATAATAAATTATGTATAAGCAAAAAATGTTCATTATAGATCAAAATCATAATAGATCATATAATCAGCAGCCTGTCTTTGTGTATTTGCTTGCAGGCTAAGTTCACCTCTGAATGCGGATGCTCTGGTCCTGGTGTCCCTGTGTGGCGATCATCACATCGGCCTCGTCCAGAACAAACACTTTGATCTTTTTAGGGTCGATGAGCTTCAGCTTAACGCACCAGTCCAGAACCGTCCCAGGTGTGCCGATGACGATCTGCTCCTTGATCTTAACCCCACGCTCCACTGGCAGAGTGCACAGCAGCCATCACACATTTAAATCTGCTTTACACATCGCAAGATTCTGAGGCTTCATTTAACCACTTACTTTTATGTCCTCGAACAGCATATGCCAGTTTGACTTCTGGATAAAACTTGCCCATCTGCTCGATGACTTTACCCGTCTGCAGAGCGAGCTCATATGTGGGAGAAATGCACAAACACTGCAGGACAGACACAGATTGGACACCAAAGTATTAACAACATTTACATTATAGTTCACACTGAAATTAAAACTCGCCCTTGTGACTTTAATGATTCAATTTAGAAAGACATGAGGCAGAGTAAATGGCAGAAAAAGTTTTGTTTTTTTAACAAAAATTATGAACTATCTATGGAAGCCACAGAATAAAGAATTAAATTAATTGCAACTAATTCAGCCTTTGTTTTGCAGTTCAGAATTGTGATATATAAACTCAGAATTCTGACTTTTTTCCCTCAAAATTCCATTTTTTTCCCCCTCAAAATTCTGAGTTTACATCTCGTAATTCCACCATAGAATAAAAAAGGTAACTGTGACTCTTTACCTTTCAATGTGAACTTTTTTCCTCACAATTCTGAGAAATAAAGATTCTGAGATATGAACTCAATTCTGAGAAAAAAAGTCATACTAATAGATATTAAACTAACAGCTATGGCTATACTTTCCCCAGTTGATTAATCACAGTACATTAATGCAATTCTTTACTGCTTCAATTCTGAAATGCTATGTTTAAATATGCAAACGTTTCAATCTCATGAACATAAAATCTGACCAAAATTGACCAGTGTCTGAAAAAACAAAGGTTTTACCTGCAGCGTCTTGCCTTAAGTCAGAATGAAAGGGAACATTAGAGTGAATCTCAGTTTTCAAACTCACCTGAGGCCATTTTAAGCTTGGGTCCACATGACTGAGCATGGCCAGCACGAAGGCAGCTGTTTTACCAGTGCCAGACTGAGACTGAGCGATCAGATTCTGAGGTCTGGGAGTGAAGGAAACACATACAGTCAGGGAAACATATGAGTGTATTAAAACTCAATTCACACGTATACCCAGAGATTTCACAAACTTTTTGATGGCCTAATATTGTTCATCAAATATTCAATCTGTGTGCTTTTAGTCAAATAAAAAATAAATAAATAAAATAATAATAATAATAATTCCAGTTGCATATACTGTATCAAGGGTTTTGAGCCTCTATAGGGCTATAGTGCAATTCACTTTTTGCTCCAATCCCCCAATATGACCTCTTTATTCAATTAAAATAAAATTTATAAAATATGTGGACTTACGGTTCGGCGAGCATCATGGGAAGGGCGTTTTCTTGGATTTTAGAAGGTCTGTTGAAGCCCATTTCATAAACGCCTTTGAGCAACTGCGGTTTCCTGAGTTACACAAATTAAAATGAATACAATTGACATATGCAAGCTGTCTGAGAGGTGTCAAAGCTTCCATTACACTTCCATTATATATATAAAAAGCATGGTCTTTTTCGTATTTATTTCTCCCAAATATTGAACAGACTGTTGGCAGTAATTGAGGTCGACACAAGTAGATACAAATAAAACTGTAATATTGCAAATTATTACTACAATTTAAAATATTTTTTTTCTATTTGAATGTATTAATATATTCCTGTGATGCAAAGATGGATTTTCAGCATCATTACTCCAGTCATCAGTGTCACATGATCCTTCAGAAATCATTCTAATATTTTGCTGCAATTTAATAATTTGCTGCTCAACAAACATGTATTATTATTATAAATGTTGAAAATAGTTGTGCTGCTTAATATTTTTTGTGAAAAATTGACCTCAAACCTCTGAATGGTTGTGTAAATTCACAGATTGTTTCTCTCAGATATCACTGTTTTAAAGCACTCACAGTCTCAGCTCTTCGAAGGTCTTGACTGAATAAAGTGGTGAGTTTGGGTCCCTCTGAAGAACCTCCACTTGGTTTGTGTTGTTGACCACATTGCTTCTGATCAGCTTGTTTAGGAGAGACTGTGTGGCTCTGTCCTCTAAATAGTAGATTAGGAAAGAAACAGGCGACTACGATGCATGGTCTTTTACAGTTAATCCATTAAGCTTAGGTGTCTTAAGTAACTTAAGATGCAACCACACACTTTTTAAACTACTTAAGTACTTACAGCAGCTTTAGAATCAGAATCACTCACAAAAATCTGTTACACTAAACACTAAAAAACTGCATTAAGCAAATAAATTGACTATGTTTTGGTTCCATGCTGACTGTAAATTCAGACTGCAGTTTAAAAATGAACCTTTTTCCTCTTCGTCGGATTTGTCGCCATTATCTACGATACAGGAGAGAAAAAACAGATGACATCAGAAAATGCTAAGAAATATTTTCATGCAATTATTGTTAACAGTTATGTTTTGTAAAAACAAATAGTAGCTAAAACAATAGTACACACACACACACATACAAACTGTCATCATTTATTCACTCTCATGTCATTTCAAACGTGTATGACTTTGTTCATTAGATAAGGGATATTATGAGAAAAGGACTGGTTGTTTCTTCCACCAAGAACCAGATAATGGCAAGGTTATTATTGTGACATGATTTTGATCTGTTCCTCACAAAAATATTGGATGATTTGAAAGGACTTGGAACATAGTGCACATTAATAATGAATATAATGACACTTTATAGTACTTTTGCATTATTTTTGAAGATTGAAAGCTCCAGTTCCCATTTACTGTAACTGTATGGACAAAAAAAGCAATCTACATTTTCAAAGTTTCTACTTTTGTGTTCCACAGAAGTCATACAGGTTTGGAACTACATAAACACTAAATTCTGAGTGAACTATTGCTTTAATGCAATATAATGATGCAAAACATGACTACCATCAGTCTGATGTAAATTCGCATCTCCCGCTTCCATAATCCGCAAGTTCCCAATCTGTTTTCAAACAACAGAATTTACAGTTTTAATACATTTAAATGCACTGCATAGAGTCAATATCCAATAATGAACATTTACCAATTAAGCGTACGAGTCAATAACGTCTTAAACTGATTAACAACAAAAGTCGATGATTTAAATGAAGCAAATATGTTTGCTGCTAGCCATACAAGTCACTTAATGTAAATTATACACACACTCACTAGCTTTCAAACAAAAATCACGAACGTTAAGAGTTATATAGACTAAGTTAACTTAGTTAACGTTAACGTTACTTGTTCAAAGTTAAACTGTGGTCGCTAGATTTAAAATCTCATACAGGCCGTGTCTCAAAACTTAATTAAAAAGCACTTTGATGGCCAAAACCTTGTTTGGACGTTTCAAACACGCCTGTGACATGCAGAAATGCTGTCTATGTAAGATTTGAGACACAGCCAGCGCCTGATTTACCGCAGCTAGTGCGCTAATCCATTACAACACAACTAAACCGCATTTTCACTCACAGTCTTGGTAGTAGACTCTTGTTCGTCCACAGCTAGAGCCCACGAGTCGGTTGCCATCGCTTCAGTCGAAGATATGTGAACTATTAAGCGCTCTTGATAAGTCTTCAGATGGGCTTCACTTCACTGGACTCAGCTTCGCGAGAACCGCTGTCCGGCCGGAAGTTAGCACAGGACACTGAGTTCCAGCAAAGTCAAGGGACTTTGGTTCTAGTTTACTATTCATTGCAAGCAATTTCATGTGTAAGTATCTGGGTATTAGTTTAAACCAATTAAATGTAAGAGTAAGTTAGTATATTTTTGTAAAAGGCCATTAGTGCAGACAAATATCGACATTTCTCAATTTTTTTGGTTTATTGTTGGTGTCTCAGGTAAACCAACCACATTTTCTCATTTTTATGCATTAGGTATAAAGAAATAAACTTATTATTATTATTATTATTTTTGTGAATTCTGTGCACCAAATTAAAATTCCAGTATCATTATATTTTTATAGCCTATATATGACCCAGGACCACAAAACCAGTCATAAGGGTCAATTTTTGGAAATTGATATTTATTCATCATATGGAAGCTGAATAAATAAGCTTCCCATTGATGTATGGTTTGTTAGGATAAGACAATATTTGGCCGAGATACAACTATTTGAACATCTGGAATCTGAGGGTGAAATGAAT